>CM033700.1:14244155-15450790 GCA_019514585.1 Dendrobium officinale
ACAGGACCATCTCCTGACACTCTGAATTCACCAGACCCACCACCTATCAACCGTTTAGCTCTGCTTGGACCACACCTAATGCCACTACGCTCCCACTTGGACCACCACATGATGCGCAGAGATCCACATGTCACCACCTAATGTCCATAGTCCCTCATAGAACCACCATTTTGACGACGGAGTTCTACATAGACCATCTCCTAATCACCCGAAGGTTTTGTTGTCCATCTCAACTGAAGTCTGGAGTTATGCAGACCATCAGCTCTATTTAGGACTGATGCATCAGACCACTGCACAACACCAGAATTCTGTCGGACCGCTGCCAAACACAGAAGTTCTGCCAAATCACTATCGGACTACCAACTGACTCCAGACTTCTGACGGACCACCAAGTAACACCAGATTTTCATCCCATTTGTCACTAGATTTCAACCATTCGGTTGGCATTTATAATCTGATCGCCCTTAAGGATAAGTCATCTCATTATAATCTACTCGAATTATAGTAGAATCATTTTTAATTGGGTCATGCCCCATGGTTTTTCCCATTTTTAGGGTTTTCCACATAAAAAATCTTGTGTTCTTTGTGTGTGAGCTAGATATCCTTAAAATGCAAAGACAAAGGATTATAACTTTATCGCCGCGTCTATTATAGCTCACAACACAAGTATTGCATTTTACTTTGCATTTTCTGATAATGTTATATAATGACTTTATTGAGAACATAGTCAATATTTCATTCAATGTATAACACTAGATAATCATTGAGCCATATATCACCCATTTTGCTACGCAATTGATGCTTGATAATTATCATTATAGAAAATGCTCTCTCAACTATAACAGTAACAATTAATAAAATCAGTACCAAAATAATAAGTCTATAAACCAATACACACACAAAATTCTTTTTAGTCTTTACAATATTCTTTGTAAGAGCAGTAATGCTAGTTAATGATATAAAATCGTCGCTTGTATGCATATCAATAATATAAGCATATAGCTGATGTTTTAAGTGACACAAGATCAATCATATAAAAACCTATTAGATATAATTTTGCAAGACAAATTAATTCTCTCTTATCATAAGTATATAATATATTACTTGGGCTTAGATAGTGTATGATAAATCATCCCCATAATGATGAAGGTTTATTATTTGTTCATTTTTTCACACTGATCGTCAACGAGTTTTGAATATATAGTTCATATTTAGAACTTCAGTGTAAAAATATTACAAAAATGTTTCACTTCTTCCAATAAGGGCTCCAATCCATTTGCCCTCATTATTTATAATCATTGTTTGGACACTTATACAAATTTCATTGCATTTATGATATATTGATCATTCATTGTAAGGCTTGTGATAATTTATTTGTAATCAATAAAATATCAATCATTAAATGTACTGCTAAGACAAATTTAAAATATTACATAGCTAAATTGCTTTTAGATTATCATTTCTCTTATATAGTTGAATTGCTTTTTTGGTTCAAACACCAACCACTATTTGACTCTCCAATGCTTAGGTGAAAACCTATTTTATCACACTGAATTGTTTTTAGAGTATCATTTCTCTTACATGAAGCTCCAACAATATTTAGAATTCTTGAATTAATCTCAATTAAATGCTTCACAAACTCACAAGTGCTTTATTATTTTGTATTTTTTTTTAGTTTCTAGCAGCATAAAGGGAAAAAATGAAAAAAATCATGCTCAAAGTTGTGCAAGCAAAAAATGAAGCAAAATATGAGATTCAAAGTTACAAATGAGTGTTAAAGTCTCAATGTTTTTATTACCTTCAATCTGAGAATGACGAGGTCGTGTGACATCGATGACTTCGTGCAACGACTACGACGATCAAACGATGGCTGACTATTTTCTCCAGAGCAGGGCCTACGAAGTATGAACGACAAGCAGCAGCCATAAACGGTGAGTGGTGATGTCTTACAAATGAAAATAACTAAAATATTATTAAAAATATTTCTTACTGCCCTAAATAAATTTGTAGTAAAAAAATTTATAAACACTACTTTAAATTAAAAAAGCTGTTCCCAATTTAGCCCTAGTCTAACCAGAGAATATTTCGGTTTTAGCCCATTTGTATTTTAGATAGATTTTTAAATGGTTGGAAGGATCCGGATACACGGAATACATATCGGTTTAGGAGGCGCTTACGTATTGAAGTGTAGCTTAGTTGTCTGCTCCCTCCAACTGGTTCCCCTTTCCCTTACCAAATTGCTACTTTTTTGAGCAATCAAGCGTCCGAGCGGCGGCGACGATGGGAGTTCCGGCGTTTTACCGTTGGCTTGCCGATCGCTATCCTCTGGCGATTGTCGATGTGATCGAGGAGGAGCCGACGGAGGCCCCCGGCAGAGCAACCGTCTCCGTCGATCCCTCTGCGCCGAACCCGAACGGAATCGAGTTTGACAATCTCTACCTCGACATGAATGGCATTATCCATCCTTGTTTCCACCCGGAGGGCAGGGTCAGTTTTTTTTTTTTCTTAAATTATTACACCTTATTTGTGAAGAAATTAGATTTACAGAGAAATGGGCTGCTGAGGGGAGTTTGAATTTATATTCTGTATTTGATATGCATTATTTTTTTTAGCATGCGAGTTTGGGTAATGTGGAGGATGACAATTTGTTTGGTTGCACTGGCGGGTGAAAATTTAAGTAGAAGACATTTATAAGTTCATGATATATTGTGGTCTGGAAACAGTAGATTGTTTTGATAGATATTTTTTTATTTTTAGTAGTAGAGGATTTGGTTGTTCAGAAATTATGTTTTTTTAGCAGAATTTGTGTTTTTAACACGCTTTTATTGACAAGAAGTTCACTTACTAGTTCCAATTCCTGCCTTACTTATTTGTTTGATTACATTCTAGAGCACTCAATGGGTCAATACCGTCTTATTTCTGACTTATTTACGGAGAACAGTTACGTTGCCCATTTAAAAAGTAGCTGGCTTTTCACTAATGAACAGTAATCTACACCTATCGTTTGTTTTGTTCTTGGGGGAGTGGGGGTGGGTTGATATTTTTGGGGGTTTGATGGATGTTTCTATGTTCCATGTTTAGTAACAGTTGATTGTGTGCGAGTGAAGCTGTTCAAAGCATGAAACGAGGCATGCTTCCAGCAAGAGGTGCAGTCAGAATAAGTTTCGTTCAGATGAAATGGTTATCATCTTTATATGCGAAGCTTGTTAATAACTTTCAATCAAGAGAAATTCTCAAAAACAAACAGAAAAAAACTTTAGATCAAATTCTTGATTTTTGTATAAAGCTCCTTGTTATAAACAAGGACATCAGTTTAGCCTGTTTTGCAAACAAGGAGTACAATTAACACAGACCTTATGCTAGGTTTATTTGAAATCTTGAAAGTTTTTGTCGGGTTTCTTCTAAATTATTGCATCACTATTAGGGTTTCATCTAAATTATGGCAGCACTATAGGGTTTTCCATGAAACCTTTTATAGTTAATGCCAGAGTTTCTCAACAAACCCTCCGAGTAATGTCAATGTTTCGTAACAAATTGTAGTAGTACTGGCCCCCCGGGTTCAAAAAAAAAAAAACCCTTGCCATAAAAACCAGGTTGGTTGTCTTTATCTGCAAAAAATGCTAACTCTATTTTTATTTAAATGTTTTGGAACTATTGCCCTGTTTATAAAAACATCTGGAATTTTATTTAAATAATCCATCAAATTGAAAATCCTTTGCTGAGTGAACCATACTCATCTATTCTTCTGTATGCTTCCCTGGAGTAGTTGTTATGCTGTCAAGGTACAGCAAGTGACGACCTGCTGATAACATTAGTTGTATTCTTTAATTGTTATTAGCACAGCTAAATTAGAGGTTCTAATTTATGTAGTGTAAGTTATTGCAATATATGCTTTACGTTTTAGAAGCAATTCGTTTTTCTCATTTGGTCCGTCAAAGAGTATTAAAATTAATTTTTCTTCTGCAGCCCGCACCTGCAACCTATGATGATGTTTTCAAGTCAATTTTTGAATATATTGATCATCTCTTCGGACTGGTTCGCCCAAGAAAGCTATTATATATGGCAATAGGTGAGATTCTTTGTCTTTTGATGCCATCCTAACATAATTTTTTTTCTTAGCTGATTTTATTTGTACATTTAATGCCTGAATATTGCAGATGGTGTTGCCCCCCGGGCCAAAATGAATCAGCAGCGCACCCGGCGTTTTAGGGCTGCAAAAGATGCGGCCGAAGCTGTAAGCTTCTGGCAGCCCCTATTACAAGCAATGTGATGGATCTCTTATTTGTATAACCAGTTCTATTTGTAACAATTTATCCACAGGCATCTGAAGAGGAAAGGCTGAGGCAGGAGTTTGAGGGAGCAAAACAATTGTGTCTGATGGATAAGCGTGAGACATCTGACTCAAATGTTATAACCCCTGGGACTCGATTTATGGCTGCACTATCTGTTGCACTTCAATATTACATACAATTGAGGTTGGGACACTGTCATGGGTGGAAATCTGTTAAGGTGTGGATATAAGCCTATGCTGAACATAGGATTATTAATGTTTCTTGCTCACAGATTTATCATTGCATGTGTCTTTGGACATTCCTATATGTGCATTAATGATGCTGTACATTGGGTTGACGTTTGAAGGTAATATTATCTGATGCAAATGTTCCTGGCGAGGGTGAACACAAAATAATGTCCTACATACGGTTACAGCGTAATCTTCCTGGCTTCGATCCAAATACGCGCCATTGTTTGTATGGCTTGGTGTGTAGTATTTCAAAACTTCTACTGTTTTTCTTTAATAAATCTTTCACCACCCTTTGTAATATGCCAAGTATGTTAATGGATTACATGTTTTAACAGGATGCAGACTTGATTATGCTATCTTTGGCTACTCATGAGATTCATTTCTATATTCTGAGGGAGGTGGGTAAAGATCATTAATTATGTTTTTGGAAGGATTTACCATTCTTCATGTATATACAAACACACACACACACTTGTGGCTGTGCATGTGTGTTTTTATCTTGCGGCTACTCGATCCATTTTAATTCATTTTTTGCAATGATTTTAGTCACGTGATTTAACTAACTACTTGAATAGATGGTGTCATTGCCAGGGCATCAGGGGAAATGTTTTTTTGTGCGGTCAGGTTGGGCATCTTGCCGCAGAGTGTAGAAGCAAGTCTAACGAAAATGCTTCTGGCGGTGGCGACAAAGCTCTAGATGACACCCCTATCTACAAAAAGAAATATCAGGTAGGACTTTACTTTATTAATATCCTCTTCTATTTATCATTTTGACCGACTGATACAGTTCTTTCTTATTGATTAATCTCTTATTTGTAGTTCCTTAACGTTTGGGTCTTGCGAGAATATTTGGAGTATGATTTGCAGATAACAGATCCACCATTTGCAATTAACTTTGAACGACTTATAGACGATTTCGTGTTTATGTGCTTTTTTGTTGGAAATGATTTTCTTCCGCATATGCCGACATTGGAAATCCGTGAGGTTTGTATTTGGACTTGTGCTGTTAATTGGTTAACCTTGCAGTGCATGTTCCAATTCCTAAACATTGAAGTATGTTATTTTTGTGATATTTTTTGTGGCTCTATTCAATTAAGGTAACTTTACTCGCTTCAGGGTGCAATTAACCTACTCATGTTTGTGTATAAGAGGGAGTTTGCAGCTATGGGTGGCTATCTAACAGATGCTGGTGATGTAATTTCTCTCTGCTTGTACTTAGCTAAGATTCACATAATATTTTGTTGTTTGTGTACCATTCATCCTTGAAATTTTCATCAATTTTAGTTTTTCAATTTGGATTTATGCTGAGATGGCCTCATATACCATCCGCTATACTTTCCATCCGCTTCAGAATTTAGGATTGATTCTTTTCTGTTTTCTTTTAGTTTGTTGTTTTTTGGAAAATGCCCACTAGTTTTCTGAGTGCCTCAAACCAATATCTGTTCATGTTTATAGGTTTCATTGGAGAGGGTGGAGCATTTTATTCAGTCAGTTGCTGTATATGAAGAACAAATATTTAGGAAACGTGTTCGTATCCAGCAAGTAAATGACTTTCTTGTTACCATTATGATATCTTGAAGATTTTTTTTTTTCGAGCATATTTGATTCTTTATTTTGAAATCATATTCTTCTGCTTTCCAATAAAGTTTTAAATTAATCTCTAAGGGACATTTTCTAATCTGAGGTTTAAGTTCTAATTTATACATGGTTTTCTAATTTTAATTTATCTTTTGCGGACTGGGCCATATTTCAAGAGGGTGGTTTTATGCGAAAGTTTTTATTTGATTGCAATGAACAATAGATGACTGACTACAAGTCTATGATATAGTGTATGACATTTACAGTTCTAAATTTCTCCAGAAAATAGATGGTCTGTAAAACCATGTTGAATTCCTATTTTGATCTTTTTTTTTTGCAATAATTTTAACTGTAATTGCTATTTCACCTCCTAACCGCATAGCCAGCCGGTTCCTCCTCCATCTGCAGAAAATCACTCACATAAATCCAAATAGTTCCCTCTCCATCTGCAGAAAATCACGCCTCTAGTAATCATCCCTTGATTTGCTGCAGCTGTCGTGATCATGTGAAGCTGCTGTTTGCCATCTGTGCTGCTCCATGCAGGCAGCCTCCTCATATTAAATCTGATGGTTGATTTGGCTCCTATTTTCCTCAATTATTCTATTTATAGACATCTCTAATTGTATTTAGTAAGTAAGATTGATACACATCATATATTGATTCTAGATAGAAGGAGAAGCAATCTATGTAATTTAATTAGCTTCCATAAGAGTTTATTTTTACTGTTTTGATGAGAAATGTCTATAAATACCTTATAATTGAGCAAGAAAAACAAGAGAAATTTAATTCTCTTACAATTTATTTTTTGTTCATGATATTAGAGCTCGATTTGAGGTGATAGTGCAAAGTCTGGTGGAGATCATGACACACCATGAAAGGTCGGTAGTGTAGGAGCTCACCCCACGAGAAGCACGATCTTCACCAGTACCAGTCATGGATCAAACATTCATCCCACATATGGAGTTCATTCCCTCAAAATTACTCTAACCCAAGCTCAATGGATTTAGTTTTCGTGAATGGTTGCAATCAACCATGCTTGTGACAAGAGGAAGTGGGAAAGCTATAAATCAAACAGGAACCACAACGCAACCATCCAAATATGTTTAGTCACAATTCTTGGGAAGCTGAGAATTCTATTTTTATGGATTAGCTTATAAATTCTATGGAGCCAAAGATTGGGGGAACCTACCTACCTTTTCTACAAATTTGTAAAGGACATCTAGGATGTTGTCCGAGAAATCTACTAGGATCTAGAAAATATAGCTCATTATTTTGAGATTAGATCTACAACAACAACAACAACAACAACATCAAGCCTTTATCCCACTACGTGGGGTCGGCTACATGAATCCTTTTTCTCCATTGTGTCCTATTAAAAGTCAAATTCTCGTTTAAATCTAATAAAGAAAGGTCATTCCTAATAAAAAAATACCTAGCGAGGTAATAACATTGTTACCTAACGCTACAAATATTTGACTGAATCATGGCAGGAAATTGATCTATTTTATGAAGTCCAATGGGTTTTTGATGCATAAAAATACACACAAATGTTAGAGAAATAATGGGTATTTGATTCTTACAAGGTCTCATGATGTAGGACCACAATGCTTGAAATGATTTTGGAAAGAGCTTGCACGATTTATTGATTTGAGTAATAACAATTAAAACTATTAGCAAATAAAAATGATAAAATAAAACACAAGAGTGGTCACTTCCGTTTAGGCTAAGTTGCACGAGAAAAACTTTGAACCATCAAATTAGCATAGGAAAT
Organism: Dendrobium officinale; assembly: GCA_019514585.1. NCBI lineage: Eukaryota > Viridiplantae > Streptophyta > Magnoliopsida > Asparagales > Orchidaceae > Dendrobium > Dendrobium officinale. Next base: position 14,252,027 of record CM033700.1, read on the forward strand.
CAACAACATACGCATATAGTAGCTTTCAACGAAAATCCCTAATCTAATAATAAGATTAGAAAACAAATGAAGTGCACTCAATTTCCTACGTTTACTAAGTTTGGCAGAATCGGGCAAACACAACCTTCATGACTACAATCAAATCACAAAGAAATGGTTAGACTTTAAGAAATACAAGAAGAGGGAGATTTAAAAACCGTTGTCAATGATCGATTGTAGTCGTCCACTCGACGGTTCCAAGTTACGCTTCAATAGCCTCGACCAAGGTACCAAGATGCGCTCCACGTACTCTTCTACGATGTGGTCGATGCGCGGGTTGACGTCGAAGAAAGTCGAATGTAAAATGCAAACAAATCCTTGCTCGTCGTAGGAGAGGCTGTAGTAAAGGTCTGGATCGGCCATTCATGAATGCCCGACGACAATTGCTTCTGAAGATCACTAGCAACTTTGAACTCTATTAAAGAGAAGGAAGATTCTCTTGAACTTGAAGTGGAGAGGGTGAAGTGTGGCCGGCCAAGGGTGAGGGTTGGGAGAGGAGATGATGCGGACATCTGATAGATTTTCAAAGGAGGAGACGACGATCGATGGTCGAGATCATTCCACATTCTCTTAATTTGTTATTTGTAATTTTTATTTTTATTATGAATTTTTCATTTTTACCCTTACTTAAGAGGGTCATCCTATGTAAGCCCTAGGGGCATATGTGTTTTGTTTTAGTTTCTTAGGCCTATATATAGAGGCCAGTACTTGTGTAATGTAATGTTGGATGATTAATAAAATTTTGTGTTTGCACTTGTGATCTTTGAGAAGAACCTTGTGTGAGATTCCTATGGGAGGAATTCATAGCTTCTACCAGCTGCAGGATGTGTCCGGGCTTGTGACCTGAAGTCCCTTGGTGAAGGACAACATAGTACCCGTCAGCTGCAGGATGTGTCCAGGCTCCCGGTTGTATCTTTCTTTCCCTAAATCCTCCTCCTCCCTTGACCGCCGGCCAAAATCCTCCACTTTCCACCGGCTGATTCTCCCATAAACCCTTCCACTTCCACAAAATCGATCTCCCCTTCTCCCTCCCCACAGCCTTAGCTCCACCTCCAACACCCCCGCCAACCTCCCTAGCCACTAGTCTCTCCAATCCGCCGGCTTCATCCCCACCATCACCCAAACCCACCAGCCAGCAATCTCTTTACCTAATATCACTTCCCTCCAAAAATCCTTTCCTTATTTAGGATGTCATTAATTCGGAAAGATTTCAAATTTGAATTAATCTAATTTAAATTTCAAATCCACCCTCCTCATAAATTACATTAATTTTGGGAAGTTTCTTTATTTAATTAATTAATCAATTTTGAAATTGATTGATTAATTAATCCCATATTCAAATTGCAAATGCTTTCCTAATTAGTACATCTATTTTAGGAAGCATCATTCAATCATATTAAATATGAAATTATTTCAGATTTAACTCTCCAATCTCCCATTAATGCATGGGCCCACATACATTATATGTGGACACCTTTTCTCTTCCCTCAATTAGCCAGCCCATCTTCTCTCCCCTCTCTAATTATTTATTCCCTAATTATGGCCTAAGATTAGGGAATATTAATTACCTCTTCCCTCCTTTATTCTTCTTGTTTAAAATTTGAAAATTTTTAAATCTTCCCCACCTCCCGTTCTACATCAGGAGTAGGTTTAAAAGGGGGAGAACAAGTTAAAAATCTGAAATAAATTTCAGATTTTTAATTGGGAGCGATTTGAGGAATTAAGTTTGAATTCAATTCCAAGAGGGGAAGGGGTGTTAATGTGGAGAGAGAGAGAGAGAGAGAGAGAGAGAGAGAGAGAGAGAGAGAGAGAGAGAGAGAGAGAGGGGGGTGTATGAAGAAATTATTTCCCAATCTTGTTGTTAAGATTTGGAAAGTAATTAAGGGGCTGTTTGGTTGCCTGAAAAAGAAATGCAGTGTAAAGTAAATGCAATGTAAAGTAAACGTAATGTATTATAAATACTTTGAGCCTGTTTGGTTGTATGCAAAATAAACGTAGGAGAATTGTTTCCCTTGTTTGGTTAGGTATATCCAGAGTAAATTAAAAGCATTTTTTTGTAATAATTTATTTTAGCATTAAAATAAGTATATTTATAAAAGCAGTATATTTATAATAATTATTATTTATTTTGTGTTATAAAATATTTTTATATAATTTAAATTATTTAAACCTAATCGAATTAAGAATTAAGGTAAAATTTTCAACCAATTAAGCTATTTCAGTAACACGAGCAGCTGCATGCACTATTGCTTCCCATGCTAAGAGTCCTCCAAATTTTGGTACGGCCAAGTCCTTTACTCGTGCAAGCTGCAACATCAAGGGCTTCAACTGCTCCTGTATTAGTTGAAATATCAGTATCAGGAGCTCTAAGATTCGGGAGAAAAGTAGGAAAAGGAAACTTGCTGACTCAAAATGTATAGCTTTATGATTTCCTACCTTATCTTAGAAAGTCCAAAACCCAAGAACAAACCAAACATCACTTCAGGGTAAAAAAAATAGCAACATTTACCAAAAAAGTCAAAAAATATAGCATCAAATGTTGCAAGGCAATTTCCAACTGAAAATTATGTGATAAAATAAACAAAACAAATCTCACATAGAGAGAACTTAAACTTCTGTTACATGGATAACAGACATTAGGTTTCTCCAACTTGAATTTTGAGTCAAAATACCGAAGCGTGGAATAGAGAATTTGAGAGGGAGATCATACAGTTTGGTAAAATGAAGCACCCAAATCTTGTATGTCTGGAAGGTTATTGTTGGACAAAATCACTGCAACTCCTCATCTATGAATTTGTTTCTGGTGGGAGCTTATTCAAAAACCTGCACGAGAGCCCAGAATTGAACTGCCTTTCTTGGCAAGAAAGGTTTGATATAATTCTTGGCGTGGCAAGGAGCTTGGCTCATCTTCATCGGCATGGCATCATCCATTACAATCTGAAATCCAACAATGTCCTCATCGATGGCTCCGGCAAGCCCAAACTTGCCGATTATGGCATGGCAAAGTTACTTCCAATGCTGGACCGTTACATTCTGAGCAGTAAGATTCAGAGTGCCTGCCAGGCCGTGAAGATCACCGAGAAATGTGATTTGTATGGGTTTTGGTGTGCTGGCAATTATAAAAATCTTAAGAAAGCATATGCAGAATATGTATAACAGGCTACTGAGTACAATTTAAGGAATAAAAAACCAAGTTATAAAACAACGGTATCAAAGTCCTGGCATTTATGTGTCTTAAAAAAGAGAGTATTCGACATTCTACGCCTAGGAGCTGAGCTTTTGTGAAAAAAAGTTATGGAGAGTAGACTGATCTATTATACATTGGACATCATCTCCAGCATCAGAACGAAAATAATCATCAATGTTCCAATCAATAAAACACATAATTCTCATTCATAACATGTAAACAACATTAATAAAAACTTACAATTAAAAAAAATAAAATTATACCCATTGTTTGTAGTTATAAATAGAACTAATTAACACGAAAAAGTTTATAGTTATAACAGCTTTAATAGATATGCAAATCTTCAACAACTTCAATCAGTTTTCTAACACTTTACTCATCCATCTAGCCTTCAAATCTGTAGGTTTTGAAAGGAAAGATGGTATCAGTGTGAGATTTTTTGATAAATTATCATATATCGTATCAACCTCTTCTTCTGAAAAGCCAGGAATATTTGTTAACTCAAACATCAGTTCATTTATACATACTCCGAATTTGTTTTGGAGATGTTATTGAGCTCTTGATTGCGTTAGCAACTTCATTCACACTATCAGCCATCAAACAAATACACTCATGGATATTTTGATCGATAGTTGATTTTTTAGACTTTCTTTTCACGCCGCCTCCTGTACTAGATGAAGGTAGCGATTTCTTTGATGTTTCAATAGAATCTTCTATAACTTGTATATCATACCACTAAGTCTCCATTGATCCATCTGCACCAACATTCATAAATTGTGAGTGTTCATTATCGCTTAAATGTATTTGTTGAGTTCCAAGTGGAGTCTGAGAATTTTTCAGATTTCGCCCACTCTCCAGTTGCATGTCCAATACCACATACTATTTTCAACTCTACATAATTTGTAATTACAATATTTAAATAAGCAACATCCTGTTAGACCGGTCCAATGGACCGGTCCAGCCGGTCCACCCGGGACCGGCCCAGCTACACGAGGCAGAAGTTCCGCCTCCCGCACGCCCGCCGGGATCAAACAGGGCCGAATATGAAGGTTTTTGAATGGATTTTAGGAGGGAAATTGATTGTAGGGACTGTTTAGGGAATTCCTTTTGATTTGTATGCATTAAATAGTTGATTTTTCTAAGGTTTGAGTATCTTGAATTTGGCTGAAATTTGAGATCTCGTAGATTTAGGTTTTCTTTGGGCTCTAGCGGCGTCTAGAGATTTGGGAGAGATCGATCCTCCTCTCGAATTGAGGATCAATTGTATCTTTGCTATTTTCCTTGCAACTACTAGTAAAATACAAGTCTTTTCTCTGATTTTTCTGCAATTTTCCCTGCTTTCCTACTGTTTTTGGCTGTTTTTTTCTGCTGTGGACAGCAGTTTTACATTGGATCTACTTGGTCTTGGTGAGAAACACTTGGAAATCCAAGTGTTTCCTATCAAATTGGTATCAGAGCGTCGTTTTTGGGACCTTAGGCGGTTGAAATCCTGATTTTTTCAGCGACCTTTTGGCTTCCGAAAGTGATTTTCTTGAAGATCCATTGGGGAAGAAAGATGGCCGGAAAGAAGGTTGACGTCTTGGAATGCGAAGTCAGCCAATTGAAAGCCGATTTGGAGGAAAGATTCTTCAACCTTCAAAATCAAATCATCTCCAGCAATGAAAGGTTGGAGGGGAAGTTCACCGCAATGGAGAAAATGTTGAAGAAACTACTTGAGCTGAAAACCAATCCGGCGACATCGGAAGTAAGAGAAACCACCGACGGCCAAGGCATGAGAGGAAATCCGAACCACCCCTTGCGGGGGAGGAGAAATTCGGAGGTGGAGATCCTAGAGGAAGAGAACGACATGCCTCCTCTAGAGCCTCTTTCGAGGGAAGAGATGAGTATGGGATATGACAGAAGGGGGTCTGATTTTGGTGGGAGGAGAGAGGGATCTCATCGCCGAGGTGCTGAATTCAAAAGAATTCAGTGTCGAGGGGGGGATTTTGAAGGAAGAAGGGAGGAACGTCATCGTCGAGGTGCTGAATTTGAAGGTATTCAGCGTCAAGGTGATGATGTTGAAGGGAGGAGAGGGGAGTATGAATGAAGAGGGGTTAGAGTATATTCGTCGGAGGGACGATTGAGACAATTGGGGAACGCCTCCTCTGAGGGGAATGGGAGGCTATGGAGGATACCGGGGAGATCCCAAGGTGAGGAAATTGAAGATGCCCGTTTTCGAGGGGGAAGACGGCCATGGCTGGATCTACAAGGTGGAGCGTTACTTTGCTGTCAATGGGTTGACAGAGGATGAGAAGCTGACGACAGCAGGATTGTGTCTAGAAGGAAAGGCTTTGTCATGGTATCAGTGGCGTGATAGGAGGGAGCTTATCAGGAATTGGAGGGAATTCAAAAACTGCATAATAGAACGTTTCCAAACCGATCGGGGAGGAGATTTCTATGAGCAATTCTTTGCTCTAGTGCAGGAGGGATCAGTAGCAGACTACCGTGAACAGTTCGAGCACCTGGATAGTAGGGTGGAGCGATTATCAGATAGCGTATTGAAGGGGAACTTCATGAAGGGGTTGAAGGCAGAGATCCGAGCGGCAGTTAAAGTTCTGATGCCTAGTGATTTGGAGGAGGCAATGAAGTTGGCACAACTGGTAGAAAATCAGAATAATCTGGAGAAGGGAGCCAGGAGCAGCAACTCAGGAGGCTCTTACAAGACTACGACCACTCTTTTAGCACCAAAGGGGCCTGCATCAGTCAACAATAATGAGATCACTAGGGAGAAGTCAGTAGGAGGAGGGAGTGGGGATAACTTCAAGAAGCTCACTGAGACAGAATTACAGGAGAAGAGGGCAAAAGGGCTTTGTTTCAGATGTGACGAGAGGTATACGCCGGGGCACAGGTGTAAGGACCGAACTCTTCAAGTTTTTACTGTTTGTGATGAAGAAGGAATGGAGGGTGTCGTCTTTCCACCTTGCGGACAAGGTGGATCTTTGGGAGGGGAGTATTTTTTCGACCGGTCCAATGGACCGGTCCAGCCGGTCCACGCGGGACCGGCCCAGCTACACGAGGCGGAAGTTCCGCCTCCCGCGCGCCCGCCGGGATCAAACAGGGCCGAATAGGAAGGTTTTTGAATGGATTTTAGGAGGGAAATTGATTGTAGGGATTGTTTAGGGAATTCATTTTGATTTGTATGCATTAAATAGTTGATTTTTCTAAGGTTTGAGTATCTTGAATTTGGCTGAAATTTGAGATCTCGTAGATTTAGGTTTTCTTTGGGCTCTAGCGGCGTCTAGAGATTTGGGAGAGATCGATCCTCCTCTCGAATTGAGGATCAATTGTATCTTTGCTATTTTCCTTGCAACTACTAGTAAAATACAAGTCTTTTCTCTGATTTTTCTGCAATTTTTCCTTGCTTTCCTATTGTTTTTGGCTGTTTTTCTGCTGTGGACAGCAGTTTTACATTGGATCTACTTGGTCTTGGTGAGAAACACTTGGAAATCCAAGTGTTTCCTATCACATCCTTGAGAAAAGCCTGTAAGAAATAAAGAAAAAACTGTTAACCGAAAAAATATCAATTTAAATGATGTGATTAAAGTAGTACCTGAATATGTGATGCATATTCTTCTTAATCCATGACTATCATTTTCTTTGTTTCATCCTAAGATACACCTGATTTTTTTTTTAACTCCTGAATGTGATTCCACACACTTCTTTGATGTCTTATTTGGTTCTTGCATTGCTCACTTGTCACCTCTATTCCAAACTTCTCTTTCATTTTTTTGGGCTGCACCTTGATACACAGTCCTTGAATCCTTGTGCACTTCGCATATTTGCCTTTACATATTCCATCATTATTTGAAGCAATCCAGTTATCCATTCAGGTTTTAAGCTCCATAAAATTTTTTTCCTCTTTGCTTTCGAATTACCGTTCATCTCTGTTTGTGACGAATTCATTCTTCCCTTACATAAAATATGATAAACACATTTAACTCTTAAACAGGACGGAATGTATGAATGGCCTAGTAGTAAAGTTTTTTGAGTGCATTTCACAAACATGCCTTAACAAACAATTTATAGTTCATAAAAGAAGCATTAACGAAACTATAACTTAACTAGTTCACAAAAGAATCAAACAATAACAAATAGTAATAAACACATCATTCTGTAATCAATCTATAGACGGATAAAAGTCACATGTAAATTCACAAAAAGTAAAGAAACAAATCTAATATCCATCATTTTGCATGCGAGTCCATATGAATTGAACAATTTCATCTCTTTTATTTAGCCATTCTCGCGAATCATTTACAGCTGCTTGATCTCTTCTTCTACAGTGATTCCTTCTAGCCCATTCATCCTCGGATTGCATGAACTCATCGCCGCCTTCTGTAATTATCCAATTCTGCAGTATGCAATAGACAATCACAATTTCAACTTGAGTTTGTAGAGGAAAGTAGGGTTCAGATTTTATAATTGTGAAACGATTTTTCAAGGAACCAAATGCACGCTCTCAACATTAGTGCGTAATGAGGAATATCGTAGATTAAAAAGCTCTTTTGAATTTTTAGGTTGAATAGAACTGAACTCTTTCAAGTGATATCTTGTGGTATGATATGATGAAATAAAATCATTTCGTGTGGAATAGCCACCATCAGCTAGATAATATTTACCTGCTGGGACACATAAACCAGCTGATCTTTCTAATGCATTTTTAAGTACTGCTGTGTCATGAGCAGAATCTTCCCAACTAGCAAGCACGTATGTGATTCTTAAATCAAAATCTACTGCTGCTAAAACATTTTGTGTTGGGTATGGTTTCCTTCCTCTAAACACGGCTTTGTTCTCTTTTGGAACCCTAGCTTTAATATGAGTTCAATCTATCGCGCCAATACAATCCTAAATTTGACACAAAGTATATTTAGGATTCCGTAATAAATAAAGATGTTTTAATTGAATAAAAATTGATTATACCTTGAAAAATGGCATGAACCTATTACTTGATTTAATCTTATATAGAGTTTCAGGTGGTGGAGGCTTGATAAACTCATTGCGTAACTCCCCTACAGCATGTAATGCAGCTTTGAAGTACCTACTAACAGTTTCACCAGAGCGATTAAGGGGCTGTTTGGTTGCCTAAAAAAGAAATGCAGTGTAAAGTAAATGCAATGTAAAGTAAATGCATTGCATTCTGAATGCTTTGCACCTGTTTGGTTGTCTGCAGAAAAAACGCAGGAGAATTCTTTCCTTTGTTTGGTTTGATAGATCCAGAGTAAAGTAAAAGCGATTTTTTTATAATAATTTAATTTATCATTACAAATAATGTATTTATAAAAACAGTGTATTTATAATAATTAGTATTATTTGATGTTATAAAATATAAATTAGTGTGTTTATTTATTGCAGGATCTTATTATAATTTTTTTAGATTATAAAATATAAAATTATTCTGTGCAATAATTTAGCAGTGTGTTGAAATAGACAAAAATATAATTGTGTTAGAGAAAAATTTTAATCTAAAATTTTTTGAAAATTTAAAATTTTTATGTTTCAAGTAATGTTTTTACGAAAAAAATTTGCAAAAAAATGAAATTTTCAATCTGATTTCTTTCTTCAATTTAGCAAATTTTTTTTTTATTCAACAATGAATTAAATCACAGAATTTCTATTCATAACATGTAAACAACAATAATGAAAATTTATAAATAAAAAAGAAAAGATAAAAAATACCCATTGTTTTTACTTATAATTACAACAAAGTAACAATAAACGATTTTTTGTAATAACATCTTAATAGATATGTCAATATGACAAGTCCAAAAACTATTACAAACTTATGAAGCGATTCTTGAAAGAATATTACAAGCACATGGAAATTGCCCTGTGTGGCTAGTTGATACATACATCCTGACAAAATTTGAATTAAATTATGTCTAGAAAAAAATAATTTGATGCAAACTCATAAGGTACAACTTTTCATGTCTCAAGTTATTTTGAAAAAATGATTCTATAATAAGAAGAACTCCTGGTTATTTAGCTACAGAATTGTTGACTTCAATCATTACTGAAAAGGTTGCCTTTTATAGCTTTGGTGTTTTAGTTCTCGAAATTATGTGTGGAAGAAAGAATTTAAATCCTTCTCAGTCTGAAGAAGCTGTTCAGTTAATCGCTCTATTAGAAACATTTAAGATCAGTTCATTGCCAGATTTTTTTTTCTGAATAACAACAGAAGCATTCGGTGTGATGATGAAGATGCAATTAAGCTTCTTGGATTAGCTATGTCGTGTTGCATGACATACTTTCAAGAAGAACATGACGTAAATCAACAGTATCACACAATTAAGGACCAATATTCTAGAAATTGAAAAAAAATTGGAGGACAATAGCTAGGATCAAACTCCTTGCAAGATTCAGTCATGGAAAAAATAAAGAAAGATGAGAGAAACAATGAAAGGGAAGATCTGATTATATTTTTCTCAGTGAATCAGTTCAGTCATTGCAATAGTTAAAACAATAGCACCGCCATACAAGAATGACTATCGCTTCAGTCTTCACCGTTCTGCGAACGGGATCGCAATAGCATCCAAATCAAGCAAGTCCCAACACAAACTATAAACGGGTAATGCTAATCCATGCACTAGATGGAAATTGGGTAGAATAGTTCTTAGGGCTGCGATTTCCATAGACAATAAAAACTTTATGAAGATGAAATTCCACAGTAATCCAGGTCGGTACAGATCCTAACCCTAGAAACAATTTTGATCAAGGATTTGAGACACAGATCCTCGGAATCCATGAAAAAGGAAAATAAAATAAAAGGGATCAAAAGGAAAACTAGATTTCGGGAATCAAATTTACCTTGTACTCATCCTCCAAAATCAGCCTTGAGGTTCTTGCCATGCTGCCTCCGAAGCCCATCGAGGCGTCTTCTGGTCGTATGAATCGTTGAGCTTTGAGAGGCGTCTTCTTCGGCTTCTAGAGAGGGAGACAGCAACTGTTGGGGATTTTGGAAGAGAGCAGGGGAGAGAGTGGGAAGAACGGAGAAGAAGAGGAACTTATAAGCTCAGCTTCCGCGACACCATGGCTATCGCGCGACGGAATTTGTAACCCGCTCAAATTGAGCGGCTTTCGAAGTCGCGGGATTCTACTCCGCTAATACACGATTAATGCTTCTGACGACTTCCTTATGTTCCGCTTAAAAATAACCAAACACCCTAATTTAAGAAATGCAGGTAATTACATTACTTTACCCTACTAATACTGTAAACCAAACAGCCCCTAAAGTTAAATCGGATGACTCGGTTACGAACACTATGCCCAAGTGTATGTAATAACATAGCAACTTGTTCCTCTATTCGAACATTCATTGTGTCGAACAACAATCCTCGTGTACGCATTAAATCACATAATTTGAAAAAAGGTGCTCGCCTCATGCGTACCATGTCAACACAGTCAGAATCAAGTCAATTATATAACCTATAAAGATATATGTCACGTTGTATATTCCGTTGAGGATCATAATTTCTTTTTTCTTTTGCGAATCTTCTGCAATAACACAAAATGTATTAAATGAAAAAAAGCATTTTCAGGATATCACTATATTTTTGAATTTCATGGAGTTCAGCGACATCTTCCAATGGCTCAACCATCTTTGTAACTACAAATTTCAACATTAAGCAAAAAAATGTATAATTAAATCATCCAATTTCAACATGTCATGAAAAATAAAAATATGATAGGATGAAGTTATTGCAAAGCAAATACAATGACAAACGGTACTCATGCATAGCCCAATCAGTTCTTTCTCCTCCAGGAGCTCTTCCCCGGTTGAAAAAAAGAGTTTTTCTTAGTCCTTTGATGGAAGACTCAAAGATGATTTTTATATCTTTACCAGTAGCTTTCCAATAGCCTGAACTGGTTGCTCTATTTGTGCGAGAAACGTTTGGATATTTTTGATTGCGAGGGCAGAAGAAGAACCATTCCATGTCTCTTTTTGGCAGGAATGATTTTTCTTTAAACAATAGAGTAAATAAAGGATAGCAGATTAGAATATTATAGTAGAGCACAAATTTTGGTCACAGTTCATATGAAAAGATTACAAACTCTTAGCACTTTTAGAGGGCAAAGTTAAACTTTTTTTCCTAGCTCTGAAGTATTTAGATAGAAAGGAGTGAGAAAAGCTGGAATTTTTTCTGGTAACTCCCATGGATCAAACTTGTACTGGTCAATAACTGGAATAACTTCTAGCTCAATCTTCAGCCCTCCACTTTCCTCTTTAAGAAATATTCCACCAATTCAACATCTGTAGGGTGGAAGCGGAAACCAGGAGGTAAAGACATATCACCTACCTTTCGAACTTCAAAGTTAAAACAATTTTGAAATCCGCTCTAAAAGACCAAGCTTTAGGCTGAAATAATTTAAAATAAAAAGCTGCACTACTTCATTAGATCAAAGTATGTTTTAAACGGCCAATGCTGTATCTATTGAAGATTTGAAATATCCAAAAATAGAAGCTTTTCTGAACGCGATGTTTCTCCACAACGAAGCAGAATTTAGATAGTATAGTACTCTTCCGCAACAGAACCATTATTCTAAGGAACTTCAGTGCTTTGGAGAACACGAAGTTCTCCGATTGAGGAACAGAGGTAGAACTCAGAACCTAGATTTTAATAGGAAGATAAATGTAGACGATAGATCAAAAGAAAGTCAAATAAAGATGTGATTTTGAGAGCAGTGAGATAATCAAAATCTCAAATTTGGTTGTAAAATCAAAGAGAGTTGAACCTAATAGAAGTAGAACAAGTTAAGTGCTTTTTTGTAGAAAAAGGAAAAGGGAAGGCTTTGTAACATGAACAGTATAGCTTCAGCTATGAACCAAACATTATAGCAAGTTCAGAAACCTTGCTTTACATCTACTGGAGAAATCAACAGAGAAGAAGAGAGAATTACCTTACTTAACAAATCTAGATTTGGTCGAAGAAGCGCGCGAAAGGTATAAATTTACCTTCAGAAAGAAATTCCGAGCTCCCGTCCTTATTTCCGATGGAAATGTCGCAACTTCCGATCGGAAAGGCAAGGGTAACTCGTCGAAGGAGCGAAGTCGAACAAGAACAAAGGAGCCCTAGAAACCTCTCGTGCAATCTTACATCTCCTGCGAAGCAATGAAGCATAACAACAACGACGATGCGAACTTGCCAGCTCCCGTCCTTACTTCCGATGAAAATGGTGCAACTTTCGATCGGACAGGCAAAGGTAACGTCGTCGAAGGAGCGAAGTTGAACAAGAACGAAGGAGCTGTAGAAGCCTCTCGTGCAATCTTACACCTCCTGCGAAGCAATGAAGCCAAACAACAACCACGCCAGGGAATTCTTGTCGAGCGATTTTATAACCCACTCAGTATGAGCGGGTTTCTAATTCCCGCAAAACAGCTCCTGTAATACACGCCTAATGCTTCGGATGGTTTCCTTTTGTTCTGCTCAAAATTAACCAAACAATCAAATTTAGTAAATACATGTATTTGTTTTACTTTCCACTCCTAATTCAGGCAACCAAACAGCCCCTAAAAGAAAAGGATCTTTGAAAATTTCAGCCAAAGAGGAATCAAGGGATTTGGAAATATTTCCGAAGGGAGGGATTTGAAATTAGGAAAGAATTCCAATTCCAACCTCAGGGGGGGGCATTGATGGCTATGGGAGCAATTAATGGGAGGGATGAAGGGCTTTTTAAATTGGATTTAAGAAATATAAAAGTCTTGATTAAATCCAATTCAAATTTCAAATTCAAATAAATTTAATTTAGAAACTTTCCTAAAATATATTTAGTAATTTATAAAGATTTTAAATTTCAAATCGATTGAATTTGAATTCTAAAATATGTCCAAATTAGGCAAGGAAAGCAATGGGAAGAGGGGAGCTAGGGCCGGCGGGTTGGAGGGGCTCGGGTATGGGGGCCAACGGCTAGGTGGGAATTTATGTGGAGTTTGGTTGAGCGAGGGGACATGCTCGGGGAGGGAGAAAAACCGTGGGTGTGATGTTGGCCGGTGGTGGTGGAAGGAGAAAGGAAGAGATATGAAATAGAACCACGAACCCGACTCGTCTAGGTTGGTGGATGATGCACAATTCTCCCTCTTTTAGGGATCTCGCTCCGATTTCTCAAACTCTCACAAGAACTCATGCAAGAGGCATTGTCATCCTTTTATGTTGTGAGTCATTATAAGAGACACTTACTCAACAATAGAATTAGGGCTTACAAATGACCTCCCTTAATAAAAAGGTTCAATGGGAAACTAATAAAGCAAATACAATATTACATCATAAATAAGAAAATACATAAAGTAAATCAGAAATACAATGACTCAATCGTGGCCTTAGATCGATGGCCACGTCTCTGATAGATCTTCCTAGATCTGATGTCCCCAATCCCCATCATTCTCCTGAGGTGGGAGAAAGCTCGACTCCGTCGAGTAACTGTCTCTGATGCTTCGTAGATCTCTAATGCATTGGGGTCAATCTGCTGCAACTCTTCACGATCCAACCCAGTTTCCTCTGACTCGGGTTTTCCTTTCCACCTGATCAAGTACCTCCTTCGTCCACCTTCCCTTGTGGATATGATATCATCACTCAGGATCGAGTCCACCTTTTCTGCCATGGGTGATTTGTGAATATTTGGTAGTGGTGGTAGGTTTGGGTTCTCACACGGTGGGTTTACACAATGTTGTTGTATGAGTGAATTTGGTGGGTTAAAATTAGGACCTTCATATGCAGCTAGATCTTCTATTTAAAAGAGGGATTGATGTTGAATTCTACAGGCAGATCTACTACATAAGTATTATCATTGATTTTCTTAAGTATTTTGAATGGTCCAACACTCTTAGCATGTAGCTTATTAACTGTTCCCTGTTCCCCGTGGGAACTGTTCCCTGTTCCCCGTGGGAACCGTTCCGGACGAATCCGCACCATCACGGAGTCATTAACCTCAAAAGTTTTAAATTGCTAGGGTGAGGACATCACCTAGGTATGATTTTAAGCTCACAAAATGGCAGCTACCAGTGGCTGGAACAGCAAGGACAACAGCCTACACTAAGGGTGTAGTTATCCTAAGCACTTAGAAGCTTTGTTTAAAATTGCGCAATAAGAGGCGCGCCTCTGCGCAATTTGACCAAAAAATGCCTCAAGGCTTATGCAATTCCTCACCTGGTAGGGGCGTACGCCTCACCTGGTCTGAGGCGCGCCTCAGAGGCGCAATTGCGCAATTCTGAGTGAGGCGTACGCCTCACAGAAATGGCCACGTGCAACATAAATGGCCAGCTTTATCCGTCCAGGCCAGTCAATTGTCGGCCCATCAGATCTCCCATAGAGCAGTCGGTCTAAACTTCCATGGTAGAGCCTCTCATAGACCAACATTCTTTGATCAGAACCCTCACGTGCATGGAAACCAAGCAACTTACAAAGTTGGGGATGCTGCAACGATGCTATGGTGTTCACCGCATTGATAAAATCATAAAATCTTTCAAATTCTGCTAGTATCAAGTATTCACAATTAGACATTATAATAAATAAAGTATCTAGGAATTGAAGGTAAATTAAACACCAATGTAAAAGCAGAATCGAGGTCATTGTTATGAAAACATAAAGAAATGCATGCAACATTGACATACAATAGAAAATGAAAATTGTAAAGAAGAATGCTAATACAAAAATGTTAAGGGCATTATTAAGAAAGCATACATAAATGCAAACAAAGTAGATAGCTCATGAATACTCCATCTCTATTTCAACTTTGGTAGTTTTGTTAAACTAATATTTGTGATTTTGTACTTTGTGACGTGATTTTATTGCATCTATTTTCTTACTTTTCACTATTTTCATATATCATTTATATGTTTTTATTGTAAGATAGAATATTGCTATTATTTACCTGCTAAAACCCTTAATTTCTCATTTACGCAATTATGTGTCCGTGAGGCTTATGCCTCAGACCGCCTCGAGGCTTACGCCTTGCCTCACGGACGAAAACCGCCTCGAGGCTTAATTACGCAATTTTAAACCTTGCTTAGAAGAGTTATGGGTTTGATGGCAGCACTAAGACACTGTATAGGTTGACTTAACTCCACTAAATGCGTGCAGGAAATGCATGGGCAGCAACAAAAACAGTGAAATAAAATTATCTAGGCGATGATATGCATGCAAATTTTTAGACTAAAGCTTGGCTAGACCCTAGGATATTTTTCTAGTACATGTCATGCATGCCTACCATGCTCTGATACCAAGATGATGTGAAACTAAATGCGATGACAAGAATTACACTTAAGAAATAAATAAACGTTATGAAATTTGCGTTCTACCCATAAAAACTAGTTTACTCAAGTAGAAGTTTTTATAAGATAGCATGAGAGATTAAGCAATAGTAATAGGTTACACTTGAGAACAGTAGAACATACGCAATAACTTCCATTGATTACTAAGTAAAGTAAATGACAAAGTTAACAAAAGCCATACGTATAAAATATAGATCCTTCACCTTAAGGTCCCTCACTCAATCTCTCGAAAGTGGAGGCTAGTGGAAGAGGATTGCAAGCACACTTAGAGATACCACTATTACACAAGTGATGCCGAGAGGACTAGTCGCCGGGGAAGAAGCGGGAGTTGGGGAAGCGGGTGGATGACCGTTGTTGATCCACTTGCGTCTGGAAGTTGTTGTATGAGTGAATTTGGTGGGTTTAAAATTAGGACCTTCATATGCAGCTAGATCTTCTATGTTAAAAGAGGGATTGATGTTGAATTCTACAGGCAGATCTACTACATAAGTATTATCATTGATTTTCTTAAGTATTTTGAATGGTCCAACACTCTTAGCATGTAGCTTATTAACTGTTCCCTGTTCTCCGTGGGAACCATTCCGGACGAATCCGCACCATCACGGAGTCATTAACCTCATAAGTTTTAAATTGCTAGGGTGAGGACATCACCTAGGTATGACTTTAAGCTCACAAAATGGCAGCTACCAGTGGCTGGAACAGCAAGGACAGCAGCCTACACTAAGGGTGTAGTTATCCTAAGCACTTAGAAGAGTTATGGGTTTGATGGCAGCACTAAGACACTGTATAGGTTGACTTAACTCCACTAAATGCGTGCAGGAAATGCATGGGCAGCAACAAAAACAGTGAAATAAAATTATCTAGGCGATGATATGCATGCAAATTTTTAGGACTAATGCTTGGCTAGACCCTAGGATATTTTTCTAGTACATGTCATGCATGCCTACCATGCTCTGATACCAAGATGATGTGAAACTAAATGCGATGACAAGAATTGCACTTAAGAAATAAATAAATGTTATGAAATTTGCGTTCTACCCATAAAAACTAGTTTACTCAAGTAGAAGTTTTTATAAGATAGCATGAGAGATTAAGCAATAGCAATAGGTTACACTTGAGAACAGTAGAACATACGCAATAACTTCCATTGATTACTAAGTAAAGTAAATGACAAAGTTAACAAAAGCCATACGTATATAAAATATAGATCCTTCACCTTAAGGTCCCTCACTCAATCTCTCGAAAGTGGAGGCTAGCGGAAGAGGATTGCAAGCTCACTTAGAGATACCACTATTACACAAGTGATGCCGAGAGGACTAGTCGCCGGGGAAGAAGCGGGAGTTGGGGAAGCGGGTGGATGACCGTTGATGATCCACTTGCGTCCGGAAGTTGCTCGTCGAGGATTTTCACGAGATGGGGGATGATCCGATTCAAATAATCTTCAACGGTGTTGTCAAAACCGAATCCGACGTCAAAGAGTGGTGATCGGACGACGTCGATGTCTCCTCGGGAGTCGAGTACGAATCCATGATCAACTTCAGGATCCGCCATGCATCCTTACCGGAAATGAAAGAGCACCAATAGGGAGAAAAGGGGAGATGAGGTGGCGGTAGGGCTTCGATGGGTCGGCTAGGATGGAAGACCCAAAGGTAATGCAGAAAATCTGAAATTCTTTCAGATTTTATTGGTTTGGGGAGGGATTTAATTTGAAAATTCAAATTAATCCAAAAGGGGATAGGGGCGGTAATGGGAGAGGGATTTGGGGCTGATTTTTTGGGGAATAGGAATTAATTTGGGAGAGAGAAGGAGCCCATGAAGGGGCCTGCCAAAATAGAGAAGAGGGAGGGGAATAGGATTTAATTAAGTGGGGCCCACATGTTTAATTAAATGATTTGAGTAAAATCTGTAGTAATTTCAGATTTTAACAAAAAGGAAAGTTTCCTTACTTGAGTGTAAACAGTCGGCAACGTTTTGAATTTCAAATTGGAATTGAAATTCAATTATGACGATTGCCTAAATTCTAGGATTTATTTTAGGAAAGTAATCAATACCTCATGAGAAATTTTGAATTTCAAATGCAAGGCCCAAGAGGGGCCGGCGACAAGGTGGGATGGCTGCAAGGGGTCGACGGGTGGGCTCTTGGCCGGCGGTGTGGTTTCAGCCGGCGGCTAGGCTGGGAGGGGCGGCAGGATGGGTTTGGTGGAGAGAATGGTGGGGAGGAAAACAAGGGGAGAGGGTCACAGATCTTGGGAGGGGGAGAAGGAAATTTAAAACCCACAAACCTCAACTCTGCATTCGCAAGAACTCACAAAGAGATCTACCACACTACCTCCTCAAGAACTCACAAAGAGATCTAGAGGAAGCACCACGAACTCACAAAGAGATCAATAAGGAAAAATTTCATTCATCAACATTATCTGATACAATGCATGAGGCCTCCTATAAATAGGCCAAAATGAAATAAAAACTAAAATACATAAATGCCATCGGGGCTACAATATCAATTGACCATCCTTAAGGGTAAAACAGTAAAACTGAAAAATAAAATAAACTACTACATAAAATGACTAAAAATATAAACTCCCGATCGTGGCCGTCGATTTCCGGTGTCTCCGATGGTACACGTGTCGAAATCACTGACGATGTCCTCATCACTTATTGATCTATTTGATATCTATTCTTATTTAATGAAATGTCATATTATGCATTCATACCATTAAGTCTTTATTTGATGATGAACTTCCTTTCTAACAGGCCAGTATCAATTTGTGTAGTCAACATTCATTCAGGTTTTTTTAAAGTCTTTGTTTGCATAAGCTTAGTTATTCATTTCTTATTTTATTTTTTTTCTTGATTTTTTTTTAATTAGACACAAGAATTGTTTGCTAGTTCATCTACATGAAATATACTCTTCATTTATTTATAAGTTCTCCATGAGTTGAGACTTGTATTTGTGCTCCACTCGTCAAATTATCCTTAAGCAAGGCAGTCCTTTGTGTTATTGCATGGCTTAATTTGTTCACTGGTAATGGATTTCAGGCGATGGAGAACAATGAAGATTTGAAGCTCAAAACCCACAGAGAAAGTTGTGAGGATGGTTTAATCGTAGACAAGGTAAGTATACTTCCCATTTGCTTGAGGATAGTTCCACATGGATGTTGAAATCCTTATTTGTAATATCAGAGTAGAGATCCTGTTGCAACTTGATCTTGTTAAAAAATATGATGAATGAGACATGCAGGTGGACATTGTGATTCATAATACACCCCTCACAAAATGCTTCAAATATATGACACAAACAAATTGAACTGAGCAATTGTTATATTGTTATAGCCTCTTTTCTTTTTAATCATTTTATCCAACTCAAGGCTAATTAGAATATGACTTGAGCTTTATTTTAGCGGTCAGTTTTGTTGTTTTGTTCATCATTTTTATTGATCTAAAAAGAAATTCAAAATATTATCAATCTTGATTATATATAAATACAAAATGAAAAGTATTGCCAGATGACCTCATAATCAAGTGCAAACTTAGTTATGATTATTCATAAATTAATCTGATTTGTATGTTTGGAACTTTTCAAAATGCAAACATGAATGAAAGGGCACTAAGGAAATTTAGTCAAATAAACTTTTGATTTGCCAAGTATAAACTTTCGTGACATTAGCTTCCATTTTATGAAACTTATACTGATATTGTTCTGGAACTCGTACAATGGTGTCAAAACGTTTAATATAAGATGAAATTAATTGGTAATAAATAGCTCGATAGCTCAGGTGGCAGGATTTTAGTAAAAAACTGGTTCACAAGGTTGACTTTTTTAGTTCTTATTGTGACCTAACATGTATGGCATTCCTTGCTTATTCTTGAGTTACTATGACCAATAGCTACTGGACAAAGCATCTTCTCCATAGAACTTTTGCCTATTTTTTAAATCACTCTTAAGTTATTTTACTTTAAACTTTTTTACCTTCCCCTTGCATCCACGAGTAGGCATGGATTGTTGGAGAAATTTTTTCATCTTTAAAAGATTGCATATTTTGTGATCGAGTAGGGCATAAGAAATATGATATATTACTCAGAATGATAAAAATATCATTTCCTTATGGACTCAATAACAAAAATTACAGTTTTAACAGAGATTCTCCCATTTAATATTTGATTGAATGATATATTTTTTTATTATGGGGTATGGATGCCCCATAGGGGAAAGCACATATAGTTAATTATATATCAAGCTTTTGGTACTTGAGAATAATTTTGATTAAACTAGTGATTTTCTTTCTTTTGAAAATCATCCAAATATTGGCTAAAGTATTGATTTTAAAATTTATGAAATTCTTGTTTAAAAAGTTTTGGTCTATAGGAATTTCAAATAAAGAGGGAATAACTTGGAATCGGATTTCTTGGAATGAGAGTCAAATGAACGAAGTGGAGTACTTGATTCTAAGAGAAACTTAAGGTACTCAAACTATCCCATGTTGGGCTTTACATTTTAGAATCCAATTTTTATTTAAATTAATAATTTTAATTAGAATGTTAGGGCTTATATTCTAACAACATATATTCGAAGAAATACCCAGAAGTGATGGCTTATGTGGTGATTGAAATCAACCACAACCTCGGACCCTAAAATTAAGGTGAGGACTACTGAGGGGTTGTGCCTTGAACCTAAGTCTAACAAAGTGCTAGAGATTTACAAATTACACCTCACATGAGGCATAGCAAGCCCGACCTTTAGATTTATTGTCCTGCCTGGAAAAGGCTATCAGCTAAACCCATGTAATCGCTTTTAAAACCATGATATATGATCTCCATGCATATGAAGAGTAGGGAGGGTGCTTTTGCTTAAAGGATAGAGCTTATAACTTGATTTTTAGGTCAAGATGCCTGACCATGAGTGCTATGCAGAATGTTGATTCACAATTGCAGATTTTTTAGTTATCTAATTTTTAAGTGAAGGTTGTTCTACATGAGACTCACTGGGCTATACATGATCAATTTAAATTTTAGATTGGCTCCTTGAAGTGAGCCATACAATTTTTTTTTGTTAGAAAAATATGAAGCCTAGTTTATTTTAGATTGTTTACATTTTAATGAGTAGAAAATTTATTTTTATTCTAAGAGCCTACCACATCAAATGTCCAAGCCACACCAAGCAAAATATGGAAGAAACTTAGGAAAAATTATGTATTTCTATTGCAGAATCAGGCAAACAGATCAAAACTTGCTTGTATATATAAATCAAACAACATGATTGTAAATTATAGAGTTCAAGTTATTACAACAAAGTTTGACAGCTGAGTTGCCTGCTATTATACAACACAGTCAAATATTTATTACAAACTCTACTTGTGGGGTATTCATGTAATTATTTGAATTACACATGTGCATACATTGTATTTGTAAATCACATTTATAATGATCTAAACTTTGAAAGAGAGATGCATACAATCAAATGAGTTGAAGCTTGAGAATTTCTCATGTGTTGGTGCATTAGAAGCATGAGCAAACATCTCCAATTTTAGAGATTTTTATGAGTTTGTGGTGTTTATTATATAAATACAACAAGAATGAAAGTCTAGAGATTTAATATTAGGAGATTAAATGAAGGTTAGGATTTCATACGAAAAGAATCACAATTTTCTTTTATAATAGTAGTATACATAACATATATTGTCAGATAAAAATAACTAAAATCTAAATGTTAGGATTTAATATTAAGAGATCAAATCAGAACATTAAATAGATAAACAACAACAACATCTAGCCTTTATCCCATTATGTGGGGTTGACTACATGAATCTTTATTCTTCATTGTGTCTTGTTAAGAGTCAAATTCTCATTTAAATCTAATAAGGAAAGGTCATTTCTAATATTTTATAACCAAGTATTTTTAGGTCTACCTCTACCTTTCTTAACATAAGTTAAATCTAATACATCTACATATCTACTTTCCCAATCCGGACATCATAAGGTCATCATTTTATGTGGTCAAACCATCTAAGGTGACTCTCTAATCTTATCTTCCATTGGAGCTACTCCAACCTTTTCACATATATGTATTAATAGATAAAAAAATAATAAAATATTATATATTAATTCAGCAGTTGATGTCAACTAACTCCCTCGATCAGTTAAAGTAGCCAAACGCTTGGGGAAATCGAAGCTCGTGAAGAGTAACAGGAGGTCGATGCAGTTGAAATTAGATAACCAAAAAAAAGATTTTGAAGAGGGAACTAAACCATCCCAAAATAATTATTTTGAATATTAAATACTAATTCAATAGCAGACAACCATTGCACTCTCCCGAATCGGTTTATAGATAAACGACATGCTCCTCAGATGATGGCCACACTGCTAAGTACTAACTCAAATTGTTCTATTCACAGAAGAAGATTTGTGAAGAAAAAGCCCTTCAATCCGTCCTAATCCAATCCTCTTTCTCATGGACAAGAAAAATAATCCGACTACCTCAACAAATGTTAGAAGTTTCAAAAGCGCCTTAAGCATTGGTAGGGAGTTATCAAGCCTAAAAATTATAACACGAACGTCAATGAGATTTCATATTAGAAATTTAGAATAATATAAAAATTTGAAAAGATAAAGTTAAGGAGAAATAAGCTGTTAAAGAAAATTAAATTAAATACAACAACAACAACAACACCATCAAGCCTTTATCCCAATACGTGGGGTCGGCTACATGAATCATTTTTCTCCATTGTGTCCTATTAAAAGTCAAATTCTCGTTTAAATCTAATAAAGAAAGGTCATTCCTAATATTTTCTAACCAAGTCTTTTTAGGTCTACCCTACCTTTTTTAACGTAAGTCAAATCTAATACCTCTACTCTCCTAATCGGGTCATCGCAAGGCCGCCGTTTTATGTGACCAAACCATCTAAGGCGACTTTCTCTAATCTTATCTTCTACTGAAGCTACTCCAACCTTTTCACGTATATGCTCATTTCGTATCCTATCTCTAAGGGTAAAGCCACTCATCCACCTGAGCATCATCATCTCTGCCACACTTAACTTAGTATTATGCTTCTCTTTTAAAGGCCAACATTCGGCACCATAAAGCATTGCAGGCCTCACACTACCATCTTATAGAATTTTCCCTTAAGTTTGAGGGGTACATTTCTATCACATAACAAGCCCGATGCATTCCACTTCAACCATCCAACTTGAATTCTGCTGATAATATCCCCATCTATTTCACCATCACTCTGAACAATAAATCCAAGATATTTAAAACGTGTACTCTTATTAATGACTTGATTGCCCAAAGTCACAATCCCTTCACTAGGTCTATTACTATTAAAATTACACTCCATATATTCCGTTTTAGATCTACTCAAGCGAAAATCTTTAGACTCTAAGGTTGACCTCCATAATTCAAGTTTACCTTCAACTCCCTCTCTAGTCTTATCAACAAGAAGAATATCATCAGCAAAAAGCATACACCAAGGTACATCCTCTTGCAAATGTCTAGTGAGAACATCCATGACTAAAGCAAAAAGATATGGGCTTAAGGCTGATCCTTGATGTAACCCAACCGAAATAGGGAAATACTTGGTCAATCCACCTTGTGTATGAACACAAGTAATAGCTCCTGCATACATATCTTTAATGATTTGAATATAAGCATTATTGACTCCTTTCTTTTCAAGAACTCTCCATAGCACTTCTCTTGGAACTTTATCATATGCTTTTTCTAAATCAATAAATATCATATGTAGATCCTCCTTATTTTCTCTATATTTTTCCATCAAACCTCTTAATAAATGTATTGCTTCCATAGTCGACCTACCCAGCATGAATCCAAATTGATTTTGAGAAACATTAGTATCACGCCGCAACCTATGCTCCATAACTCGCTCCCATAGTTTTAAAGTATGACACATTAGCTTAATACCTCTATAATTCGCACAATCTTGTGCATCACCTTTATTCTTAAAAATAGGAATTAACACACTCATTCTCCACTCATCTGACATCTTCTTAGTCTTCAAAATAGTATTAAAAAGTTTAATAAGCCATGAAATTCCTTCATCTCCTAAGCATTTCCACACCTCTATTGGAATATCATCAGGTCCAACAGCTTTTACACCCTTCATTTTCTTTAAAGCCTCTCTAACTTCAGTTTTACTAATACGCCGATAAAAACATAAATTTTTATTTTCATTTAGGGTGCTAAGGTCACTATAGTTAATCTTATTTTCATAATCTTCATTAAAAAGTTTAGCAAAATATCTCATCCATCTTTGTTGAATATCATCTTCTAAGAAAAGTATTTTTTGATCTTCATCTTTAATACATTTCACTTGAACTAAATCCTTACTACTCCTATCTCTTTGTTTGGCTAACTTATACATATATCTTTCTCCCTCTTTAGTATCTAATCTATTATATAAATCACTAAAAGCTAATGCATTTGCATCGCATATTGCTTTCTTAGCATCCTTACGAGCCACTTTATATATTTCCCAATTATCAGAATTTTTAAAATTAAACCAATTTTTATAACAAAGCTTCTTATTTTTAATTTTTTCTTACACATTAGGATTCCACCACTAACTATTTTTACTATTTGGAGCTTTTCCCTTTGATACTCCAAGGACATCTTTTGCAATATTCTTAATATCACTAGCCACTTTTTCTCACATAATATTAGCATTCTCATGCACAGACAAAATCTTAAGATCTAAAATCTTATTTCCAAAAATATTTTAGTTAATAATCTTTAAATGCTCTCATTTAATCCTAGAAAATTGTTTTACTTTATTTTTTATTTTATGCCCATTTATCTTAAAGTCCAAAACTAATAATCGATGTTGGGTACATAAAATTAAATAATAAATAATAAAATAAAATTGGGATGAATTTTAAAGCTCAAATAGTTCGACTTATAATTCTAAAATGATTCTTTGAGTACGTATAGGGTCCATGAAGATTTCTGATTGGAGCAAAAATCCCCTGGGGAGAGGAACGCCAAGAAAATTCTTGATCACCTCAAAAAAAACAAGAGACACTAAGTAAAGAGAAGAACAAACTCTTACATTTCAAATAAAAAACACACTTACAAACTTGACTCAAACAAGATAAAACTCTTACAAACTTGACTCAACCAAGACACCCTAAAGAAGCTTTCCAAAAGAAGAAGGATACAGGTGGGGTGTAAACTTGCGGAGAGACGAAAGAGATTAGAAGTCGAGAAGAAGGGTGGAAAGTACTCGCAAGTCTTTCCTAGAGGAGATGAGAAGAAGAAGAAGAAGAAGCTCGCAAGCTCTTCCAAGAAAATCCGCAGATTTCTTTTAAAAAATTCATATATCACTTTTTTAAAACATTACAAAACATCTCATATATATAGGTATGAGAGGAGAAACCAAACAACCACATAATTGAATTCCCACAGGAATCCAAGCAACACAAACCACGGAAAAGCCCCCCCAACTTCACGGGAAAACGGCCCAGCCAAAACCCGAAGAGGCAGCCGCGGAAACCCAAGAGGCCAAGAACGAAACCGAGGCACCAGGGCACGGGAAAGGCCACCCAGCACGGAAAACCATCAGCCCACCGAGGAAGCCAAGGAGCCAAGGCACGGAAACAGCCACCCGTGGAAGCAAAGGAGCCAAGCACGGAAAACAGCCAACATAGGAATTCCAAATGACATTTTGGAATTCCAAGTGACAAACTAAAATTTAAGAGATAAAAAACTATAAATAAAAATTACATAATTAAGATAATTAATGAACTAAAACCTAGCTAATAATGAGCTAATTCTTAGTTCAATAAATGAACTAAAAATCAGCTCATAAATGAGCTAAATTCCAGCTCAAAATTTATTGAGCTAGTAAGCTCAAGGGAAATCAAAACCAATTTTTTTTTGGGTTTGATTTGGCCCCCCTTTGCCTACGTCAGACTCCCCTTCTTGAGAACTCATCTCTCAATGAGTTAGCTTTAGTTTTCTTCTGAGGAGGTGAAGACGGAGCATCCAACTCTTTGATCTTTTCTTCATATTTCTTCAGGATCTCTTCTCGTTCTTGCAGAAATTAATCTTGTAAACGCTGCTTCTTCTTCATGTACCTTTCTGTACATAAGTGCATCCATGATTGAAGTTTGTACAGTTCATACAACAAAGGATTTGTCGACTTTGATGGAATCCATCTATCCATTGAAAAAGGATCTTCAATTTCATCTGGCTTGCTTTCTTCAATCTTTTTGTCTTTTTCCATTTTTTAAATGACTCAAATAAAAAAAATTAACGATAAACTTGACCCAAATAAAGACTCAACCTAAAAAACTTAGACTCACAAGACTCACAAGACTTATAAGACTTACAAGACTCACTTGACTTGACAAACCAAATTAAAACCTAGGTCTTCCTAACTTGCTCTGATACCAAAAATGATGCGAGCAAAAATCCCCTGGCTGGGGAGAGGAACCCCAAGAAAATTCTTGATCACCTCAAAAAAAACAAGAGACACTAAGTAAAGAGAAGAACAAACTCTTACATTTCAAATAAAAAACACACTTACAAACTTGACCCAAACAAGACAAGACTCTTACAAACTTGACTCAACCAAGACACCCTAAAGAAGCTTTCCAAAAGAAGAAGGATACAGGTGAGGTGTAAACTTGCGGAGAGACGAAAGAAATTAGAAGCCGAGAAGAAGGGTGGAAAGTACTCGCAAGTCTTTCCTAGAGGAGATGAGAAGAAGAAGAAGAAGAAGCTCGTAAGCTCTTCCAAGAAAATCCGCAGATTTCTTTTCAAAAATTAATATATCACTTTTTTAAAACATTACAAAACATCTCATATATATAGGTATGAGAGGAGAAACCAAACAGCCACATAATTAAATTCTCACGGGAATCCAAGCAACACAAACCCACGGAAAAGCCCCCCAACTTCACGGGAAAACAGCCCAGCCAAAACCCGAAGAGGCAGCCGCGGAAACCCAAGAGGCCAAGCACGGAACCGAGGCACCAGGGCACGGGAAAGGCCATCCAGCACGGAAAACCAACAGCCCACCGAGGAAGCCAAGGAGCCAAGGCACAGAAACAGCTACCCGTGGAAGCCAAGGAGCCAAGCACGGAAAACAACCAACATAGGGATTCCAAAAGCCATTTTGGAATCCCAAGGGACAAACTAAAATTTAAGAGATAAAAAACTATAAATAAAAATTACATAATTAAGATAATTAATGAACTAAAACCTAGCTAATAATGAGCTAACTCTTTGTTCAATAAATGAACTAAAAACCAGCTCATAAATGAGCTAAATTCAAGCTCAAAATTTATTGAGCAAGTAAGCTCAATGGAAATCAAAACCAATTTTTTTTTTGGGTTTGATTTGACCCCCCTTTGCCTACATCAATTTCTAGCTATAATGCAATATTAAATGAGTTATGACCAATTTATTCAATGATTATAATTTAAAACAGGGATAAACCATTGATATTCTTATGACTATTTATATATTTTATATATAACTGCAATTTTATTGATTGAATAATAACTTTTAGAAATCTAATATATAAATTTTACGCAAAGAAAACTGTGAACATTAATGGGTTTTTAAAAATTTATTTTATAAATATAATAGGAATGAAAGGCTAAGATTTGTTATTAGGAGATTAAATGGTGGGCTAGAATTTTATATGAGAAGAAACACAAGCCCCTTTTATAATAGTACTATAGATATATGTTCACAACATAAATAAGATATTCATTCAAATGTATTAAAATTTCTCTTGAAGAACTAAAATAACTCCACTAAGATTTTAATGTTCTACCAAATGGCTAGACATTAAGCCAAGTCACCTTTCATATATTTTCCTATATGATTTCATTTGTTTGCATCCAAGTTTTCAAGATTTGTGAACACCATCCTTTTCAATTTCAATCATTGCATAATACATTATAGCTGTCTTTTACTGAAAAGATTTACGAACACAATCCTTTTCA
Organism: Dendrobium officinale; assembly: GCA_019514585.1. Taxonomy (NCBI): domain Eukaryota; kingdom Viridiplantae; phylum Streptophyta; class Magnoliopsida; order Asparagales; family Orchidaceae; genus Dendrobium; species Dendrobium officinale. The sequence continues at coordinate 14,279,521 of CM033700.1, forward strand.
ATCCCAATCATTGAATAATACATTATAGCTGTCTTTTACTTAAATATAGTTGGCTCAACTTTTACCTTCATTATAAGTTTACTAATTTACAAGAAGCCTGAACCATTCATCTGAGGGCACCGATTTTACAATAAATATAACTAGCCTTTGCGCTTGAGATGTAAAAGTGCTTTAAGGCACCACCTGAGTGCCTTAGATCTTCCTAATTAATTTATTTTATAAAAGGTGAGATCCTTGGAACACCTCTGAAGCACCTTTGCTAATCTTAGATGAGCAACTTCTTAATTTAAGACAACTCGCTAAAACATTACAAAAACCTTTATTTTTTTCCTTTTTTCTGTTTCTTTTTTTTTTTTTGACATGTGGTCTACACCTTATGCTAAATTGTCATAATCCATGTTCTATGATTTTGGACTTTCAAAGAGATGCCATGAGAGAAAAGAATGCATCACATCGAGAGATTAAAAATAAAATTTCTATTGGTTCAATGGAGGCAAATGATATGCTTTTTGAATAATTTGTGAAGAAGCGACTTGTAACTCATTTAGTTCGTTGAGCAGTAATTGAGCTGAATGAATTTGGTGAATAAATGCCCAAGAACATCATTTCTTGGTACTTATAATTTCATATCAACTTAGGCCAATTGTTATTATTTTTCTAACGAACATTATGCTAGTTCATCTGTGTATCAATACTACAATGTTGAATCATCCTGCTCTGAGATCTATTTCATTGCTGTATGCTTTTAGGCTAAGTTATTACTTTGTACTGTTATATTGCTTGATCTTATTGTAGCTTCCCCTTTTTCCAGATCAAATTGGGGGAACCGGGATATAAAGAAAGGTACTATGCTGAGAAGTTTGGAGAAGAGTCTGTTAAGTCAATTGAAGAAGTGAAGAAAGATCTCGTGAGTTTCAGTTCATTTCTAGATAATTTGAACTTTGTTGTATGATATTCTTGCCATCTATATTCTTTTATTATTGGTCCGTACCTTGTTTTTCTGTAAATTTTTGTGTTGTATGATCATTAATTAATAAATTATATCTGAAGGTCATTTACTAATAATATGTTGAACTTTTGTTACCTATTTGCGATATTCTTTGTTAAAGAACATTCACCTCGAATACCTTGCTATATTTTTTAAGATAGTGATATGAACGGCATAATCATGCTTTTTCTTCAAATAGATTTTTTCAAGGTTTGTATTCAATAAGTATTTATTAATGGGAATTAGCTAGCCAAGATGTGTTCTATGCATTATTATACTTTCAGTTGGTTAAAAATATGTCAAGGTTCACATCCACTCTCAATAAAATTATTACTTTTTTGTGGATATGAATCTCAATGGCCTGTTCCTATTTCATGTATACACAAAATATATGTCTAAGCACACTTTTATATACTACTTGGTGGTGTGTAGACTGAATTATGGGAAAAAATCAGCATTTATGTTATTTTTCCATTTTTGCAACTGGCGCGATGAAAATCTAATTCAAGTGCAGAGTTAGATCAATGAAGAAATTGATAGACCTCGGATATATAGAGCACATGGAGCTAGACTCTAATATGGTAGTTTTTTGAGAGGACTAAATTGAACCATTTATCATTAGATCTTCAGGCACCTCTTAAACCGGTCCAACCTGGGCCAATCTAGTCGGTCCTAGACAAAGGGACGGTTCTCCGCCTGCTGCTTCCACCCCCACGCGGGGTCCACAACATAGAGAGGAGAGATGAAGGGGCGGCAAGGGGAGATTTGAATTAAGCAAGGGCTGTTTAGTCTTTTGGGAGGGGATTATTGTGAGTTCTTTAAATTAGGTTTTGCATTAGGGTTATGTTTATCTTGTATTTTTGCTGGAATTTCCTATTGGTTCTTGGCGTCTTGGGCTCTAACGACATTAGAGAATTGAGGGAACTAGATCCTCCTCTCGAATTGAGAATCACTTGTATCATGGTATTTTCTTTCCGTCTGCATAATTATTACTGGTTTTCTCACTATTTTTTTGTTTTTTACTTGGAAGATTGTGGAGAGATATCGTTGGAAATCCATCCTTGATAAGTGTCACTTGAATTCTATAAGTGTTTCCTATCAAATTTGTATTAGAGCCGCTTTCTAGGTTGTTTTTGGCATTTTCTTGCAGCAGTTTTCTCTTCTGAACAATGGTTTTTTTATTGTTTTTTGGGTCAAAATCTGGATTTGAGTCTAACAAAGATCCGAGTATCGATGACAGCCAATGAATTCTTTAGAAGAATGTTTAGAGGGGGATTTGCCAAATCAAAGCGACGGTGGATAATAGAATTTCCATAGAAGGCAAATTCTCGATTCTTCAGGAGATGGTGAAGAAGATATAGGATAATCAAAACCAAATGGCGACATTAGAGGAAAGAGGGCCGGTAGGTAGAAATACGAATCCTGAAATTCGTAGGGATGAAAATAATGTGGAGATCGTAGAGGGAGAGGGGATAAGACTCTATTTGGAACATTTCCAAAGGGAAGAGAGAGATGGAAGGTATGGGGAGAGGTGTTGATATGGGGGTATGAGCAAAGGAGTTCTGATTGGGTTAGAAAGGAGGGAGATTATTACAGCCGGAGAGGTGCTGATTTTGAAGGAAGGAGGAGAAAATTGAAGAAGGGTTTGGGTATGAACGTGGAAGGGAGGATTATGACACTTGGGGAGGACCACCCACTTGGGGAAGGGAAAATTATGGAGGAATCATGGGAAATGGAGGAGATCCGAAGGTTTGGAAACTGAAGATGCCCATCTTTGAAGGGGAGGATGCACATGGGTAGATTTACAAGGTAGAGAGATCTGTCAATGGGTTGACGGAGAAGGAGAAATTGACGACAGTTGGGCTATGTTTGGAAGGGAAGGCGTTGGCTTGGTACCAGTAGAGAGACATGAGGCAGCTTATGCGGAGTAGGAGGTAGTTCAAAGAGTGTTTATTGGAACATTTTCGAACTAGCAAGTGAGGAGACTTCTATGAACAGTTCTTTGCCTTAGTATAGGAAGACACATTAGCAGAATATTATGTATGATTTGAGTACCTGGCGAGCCGATTGAATTGGCTATCTGAGACTATTCTGGAGGAAAATTTCATGAAGGGACTCAAATCAGAGATCCGAGCAGCAGTGAGAGTCATGAGGCCTCGAAACTTGGGAAATGCTATGGTGCTGGCTCAATTGGTGGAGGATCAGAATTACCAGGAGAGGGGAGCCAAAGATGGCAATTCAGGTGGCTCATACAGGATAACCACCACTTTCTTAGCACCCAAGGGGCTTACAACGAGCAACCTTCATAAGACTCCAAGAGAGAAGCTTGTCGGAGGAGGAAGTGTGAGAAATTTAAAAAAGCTGATTGAGAGGGAGGTGCAAGAAAAGAGGGAAAAGGAATTATGCTTCGGATGCGATGAGAAGTATACCCCGGGGCACAGGTGTAGAGATCGAACTCTTCAGGTTCTCACCGCCTATGATGATGAAGATGAGGGAGCTGGGAGTCAGACAGGAGTAAAGGAGGAGGAAGATACATCTGAACATGGCAGAGGTCTCCCTAAACTCAGTGTTAGGATTTACTCCAAGTCATACTTGTTAGGAAAGTTGCTATTTGTATGTTTTACATTCTTGCAACTTGTATAGTTTTGATGATTTCAAATATTATTGTTTTATGTGTTGTTATCTCCTAACATTTTTTGGAAGATTTGTTTTTGCCCTTGTGTGTACTAATATTTCAGGAAAATCAAACTCCAGACTACGAAGACTTCAAATCAAATTCAGCATGAGATACTATAAGAATTTGAAGCTTGTACTTTTTATTTGAATTAAATTTGAGAGGGAGTGATTGTAATTGAGTGAATAAATTCACACACACTAATAGAGATCTTGAAAAATTTTTGTACTGATCGTACGGGACGAACATTGTTCGTATAGGACGATCAGATCAGTTATCTCCTTGTAAGAGCAATGGAACGAACATGAACTGAATTGGAAAATTTTTCTAAGTCATGATCGTCCAGACGAAATCATTTTCATCCCAGGAAGAGTTTCTCTCTGTAAAAATTTCGTCCAGACGAAGTCCTGTTCGTCTAGGACGATGGGAACCGACTATGGCAGTTTCTGGCAACGTTCTGTAGTTTTTGGAACCAACTTTTGATATAACTGTTCGTACCGGACGAAATTTTTTCGTTCGGGACTTACCTATTTCGCCCAGGACGAAATTGGTTCGTACAGATGCACAAATGGTTCGTACGGGACAGTTTTTTACACAGTTCGTCCGTACTAACTCAATTTCGTATGGGACGATCCAGTGCGCAGAAAATCATGTTTTTAGCAGTTTTTTGGGCGATTTTTCATGTCCTTTCTATATAAGGAGTCCTAGAAACTATTACAAGTACCTTTGGAGTTGTTTTCTCTTGAGAGGGATCATTGAGAGGGAGAAGATCCTTGGAGGGGATTTCAAGGGAGTGTGGAGGGGATATTCACACGGTTGCTCCGGCGAAGGCTCTCAAGTAAAGTTCAACAACATTGGTCCGGTTCTCTACCGACACTTGAAGAGTGTAAAAGGACGATAAAGTGTATCTTTGACAGTCATTGTGTCTTCGTTCTTTTGGAGAAAACTAGAAGAGAGAACTTGAAAGGGAGAGAGGAAAGGGTGGAGTTTGAGAGGGAGAAGATCCTTGGAGGGGATTTCAAGGGATTGTAGAGGGGATATTCACACGGTTGCTCCGGCGAACTTGCACCTCAGTACCATCAGATTCAAGGGTCGTCTTGAGGGAAGTTTTGGCGAGAAGAAGATCTCTTTGGTGTTAAAGAACCCGGCTACTCCGTCATACCGGGGAAGGTGAAAGTGATTTTGTACAGGCTTCTCCTCCTTGCATTGGGGGCAAAAGGAGAGTCACTTTGTGATATTAGTGCAATACTCGGAGGGTGCCTCCGGGGAGTGGACGTAGGTCAAGGTTTGACCGAACCACTATAAATCTGGTGTTTTCTTTCTTATTTTTCTTCCGCATTTAATTTCATTGCAAGTTGTTTATTCATGTTGAAAAGTTTATTTTTTAAACTTTAGATTTAACTTGCATTAATAATTAAAAAGGTTTTCTAAAAATCCAAGAGTAGAAGTATAATTTTTAAATTACCAATTCACCCCCCCTCTTGGTTAGCCTTGGGACAATTAATTAGGCTTAACATCCTAATTCATATTGATCGAGTTCCAACAAGTGGTATCAGAGCTTTGTTTCAAAATCATAAGTTTAGACTATTTTTTGAAAAACGAGTATGACTAATTTTAGAAACCATAAATTATTAGGTGGATATTCGATTGTTAGACCACCTTTATTTGAAAATATTTCTTTTGATTTTTGGAAAATTCGAATGTCTACTTTCTTGCAATCAATAGATTATCGAATGTGGCATATGATTCAAAATGGTTATTCTGTTCCGTCACGTATTATAGATGGAATCAAAATTGATACATCTTTTTCTGAATGGAGAAGAGTAGAACAAATTTATGCTGAATTAAATGCTAAATGTATGAATTGTTTGTTCTGTGCTTTAAATTTGGAAGATTATATGAGAATCTCTACATGTACTACCGGCAAGAAAATTTGGGACAGTTTATGCATTACATATGAAGGTACTAGTGAAGTCAAGCAATCTAAGTTGAATTTTTTGATGCATGACTATGAACTCTTTAGTATGAAATCTTATGAGACGATCTTAGACATGTATACTAGGTTTATTCAAATTGTAACATCATTGTATGCTTTAGATAAAGAATTTTCAAACTTTGAAATAGTCAATAAAATTATACGTTGTTTACTTGACAAGTTTGATGCCAAAGTTGTTGCTATTTGCGAATCAAAAAATTTGAATGAATATTCTATTGATAATTTGATTGGCTCACTCATTGCCTACGAGCAATATTTGGGTCAAAGACTTTTGGATGCAGGTGAAACAATAATGCTAAAAGTGGAAGACATGGAGAAAAGTTATTTAGTTGGTGAGGAAAGCGATGACTTAACAAGCAAATTGAAAAGTCCACTAAAGCACAAGCATAAGCATCAACAAAAATGGAATAAAGGTAAAAATGATAAGAATATTCAGATTTCTTCAAATATTATTTGCTTTGGATGTAGGAAATCTGGACATCTAAAAAGTAAGTGCCCTAATTTGAGAACTCTTCCTGCTAAAGAAAAGGGCAAAGCTAAGCAAATTATAAAATGGGAAAATAATGAAAAACAAAAAATCTCCTGGGCAGATCTAGCTTCTGAATCATCAGACCATGAGCAAAATGATGTTTAAACCCTTTGTTTATGTGTTTTTGTGTGCATGTTTTTTATTAGTTATGTTTTTATTTTTGTTTGTTTTATGTGTTTTTCTATTTTTAATTTTTGTGTGTTTTGTATGATTTTGAGATATTTTCATATAGGATTCCATGTTTCTTGTTGTGAGACATTTGGAATGTGATATTAATTTTTTTATAGTTTGTGTACTTGTACTTTGTTTAGTGTTTTTCTATTCTTTTATTGCTTTAGATTTTTTTTGGATGTTTAAGTGTTTTTGTTCTGTGTTTGAAATGTTCGTTAGCTTATATGAAAAACCCTTAAATTTTTGATCTTACAAGTGCTATACTTTGAACTGCAACATAAAATTGAATTCATTAGAAAATCTAATTTTTCTAAATTTAAGTTGTGTTTATAACTTGATATTATTAAGAATGTCAATTTCATGTCTCTTATTTAGACTACATTAATTTTAATATTATTATTGCAATTGTGATGTTTTCTTATTTTGTATTTCACTTATCAATTAATATTTATGCACTTAGAAATATTTGAAATTTTAGATTATTGATTTTGGAAATAATACAATTACTCTTGAAAATTGTACAAATGTACAAAAAATCAAAAGAAATGTGCAATGATTCGCAATGTGAAAAACAGGCACAAAATAAGCCCAAAAAGTGAAAAGATGCAAAAAAATGTGCCACAAAATTGAAAAAGATGCGCAAAGCGCCACATGTGGTAGTTATTTCTTTCCTTAATTTTTTAATCTCTTAATTCAAATTGATCTTATGTACATTTATATTACTTATTGAAATATGAAATATAAAATTTTTATATCATCATTTTTACAATGATTTTCTCTATCTTAATTATCTAAATATACTCATATTTTGATAAATTCTTTTTAGTTTCTATGTTATATCTCTTCTTAAATTCTATGAATTTTATGATTTGACTAATGTTTTAATTTTATTTGCATACCTTATGTCAATCACTTTAAAGGTTAAAAAAAAAGAAAAAAAGGTTAAATTTTTAAATGATTTTCATATATCTGCTTATATTTCTAGTCTTTTTCTTTTTCACTTTTTGATGTTGTCAAAAAGGGGGAGAAATTGTTTGTTGTCTTGTGTATTCGTATCGTTGTGTGTTTGTTTTGTTTAGTGTATGTGTGTTTGTTTTGTATTTCTAAAAATTTTGAAAACAAAAATAATTTTAATGCTTCATTATTTTCATATGTTCATTAATTCAGGGGGAGTTTAGGAGATTCTTAGAATTTGAAATTATACAAACAATAATTGTTTTGCCATCATAAAAAAAGGAGAGATTGTTAGGAAAGTTGCTATTTGCATGTTTTACATTCTTGCAACTTGTATAGTTTTGATGATTCCAAATATTATTGTTTTATGTGTTGTTATCTCCTAACATTTTTTGGAAGATTTGTTTTTGCTCTTGTGTGTACTAATATTTCAGGAAAATCGAACTCCAGACTACGAAGACTTCAAATCAAATTCAGCATGAGATACTATAAGAATTTGAACCTTTTATTTTTTATTTGAATTAAATTTGAGAAGGAGTGATTGTAATTGAGTGAATAAATTCACACACACTAATGTAGATCTTGAAAAAGTTTTTGTACTGATCGTACGGGACGAACATTGTTCGTACAGGACGATCAGATCAGTTATCTCCTTGTAAGAGCAATGGAACGGACATGAACTGAATTGGAAAATTTTTCTAAGTCATGATCGTCCAGACGAAATCATTTTCGTCCCAGGATGAGTTGCTCTCAGTAAAAATTTCGTCCATACGAAGTCCTGTTCGTCCAGGACGATGGGAACCGCCTATGGCAGTTTCTGGCAACGTTCTGTAGTTTTCGGAACCAACTTTTGATATAACTGTTCGTACCGGACAAAATTTTTTCATAGGGACGTAACTATTTCGTCCAGGACGAAATTGGTTCGTACAGATGCACAAATGGTTCGTACGGGACAGTTTTTTACACAGTTCGTCCGTACTAACTCAATTTCGTACGGGACGATCCAATGCGCAGAAAATCATGTTTTTAGCAGTTTTTTGGGCGGTTTTTCATGTCCTTTATATATAAGGAGTCCTAGAAACTATTACAAGTACCTTTGGAGTTGTTTTCTCTTGAGAGGGATCATTGAGAGGGAGAAGATCCTTGGAGGGGATTTCAAGGGAGTGTGGAGGGGATATTCACATGGTTGCTCCGGCGAAGGCTCTCAAGTGAAGTTCAACAACATTGGTCCGGTTCTCTGTCGACACTTGAAGAGTGTAAAAGGACGACAAAGTGTATCTTTGACAGTCATTGTGTCTTCGTTCTTTTGGAGAAAACTAGAAGAGAGAACTTGAAAGGGAGAGAGGAAAGGGTGGAGTTTGAGAGGGAGAAGATCCTTGGAGGGGATTTCAAGGGAGTGTGGAGGGGATATTCACACGGTTGCTCCGGCGAACTTGCACCTCAGTACCATCAGATTCAAGGGTCGTCTTGAGGGAAGTTTTGGCGAGAAGAAGATCTCTTTGGTGTCAAAAAATCCCGGCTACTCTGCCGCACCGGGGAAGGTGAAAGTGATTTTGTACAGGCTTCTCCGCCTTGCGTTGGGGGCAAAAGGAGAGTCACTTTGTGGTATTAGTGCAATACTCGGAGGGTGACTCCGGGGAGTGGACATAGGTCAAGGTTTGACCGAACCACTATAAATCTGGTGTGTTCTTTCTTATTTTTCTTCCGCATTTAATTTCATTGCAAGTTGTTTACTCATGTTGAAAAGTTTATTTTTTAAACTTTAGATTTAACTTGCATTAATAATTAAAAAGGTTTTCTAAAAATCCAAGAGTAAAGTATAATTTTTAAATTACCAATTCACCCCCCTCTTGGTTAGCCTTGGGACAATTAATTAGGCTTAACATCCTAATTCATATTAATTGAGTTCCAACAATACTATGAAGCTGAAGGGAAAAATAACAGATCGAGAGGTGGGTAGTGTGATCGACATTTGAGCTACCCATAATTTCATCTTCAACCAGTCGTGGACCACTTGGGGGTGACTTTATTGGATACAGGGAGAGTGATGATGGGTACGGGGAAGGTGGAGATGGGCAAGGGCATCTGTAGGGGAGTAGTGCTGACCATACAGGGGATTCAGGTAAGGGAGGACTTCCTCCATTGGAGTTAGGCAGCTCTGATGTCATCATAGGTATGAAGTGTCTGCAGACCTTATGGAATACCAAGGTTAATTGGAGGGCACTAACCATGGAGCTGGTGGTGGTGGGAAGAAGAGTAGTGATCAGGGGAGATGCAGGGTTTATCTAAAGCCATATTGCCCCTCAAAACCATGGTGAGGAGCATACAAGAGGTGGGAAGAGGTTTCCTGGTGAAGTTACAGAGATTTGAGGGGATTAGATTGTAGGAGGGTGGAAACATCCCGTTTCCAGTACAACTGCTGATACAAGACTTCACTGAGGTCTTTTAGTCACCTCAAGGATTGCCACTACCAAGGGAGCATGAGCATGCCATCACCCCGAGGGAGGGGTGTCACCCATCAGGGTCAAGCCATATTATTACCCTCAATTTTATAAGGATGAAATTGAAAAATTGATATGACAAATGTTGGAGGCAGGGATTATCAAGCCTAGTGTGAGCTCTTTTTCTTGTCCAGTCTTATTGGTTAAGAAAAAGGATGGGAGTTGGGGGGTCTGCATGGACTACAAAGCTTTGAGTAAGAAAATAGTGCCAGACAAGCCTCTCATCCCAATAATAGATGAACTATTGGATGAATTGAGTGGGACAATTATCTTCACCAAGATAGATCCGAAGTCCGGGTACCATCATATCCTCATGAAATGAGAAGTTGTTCCCAAGACTGCTTTCAGAACGCATGAGGGACATTATGAATTCTTGGTGATGCCTTTTGGCCTCACCAATGCCCTAGCTACACTCTAGTCCCTCATGAACAAGGTGTTCCGACCCTATATAAGGAGATTCATGCTTGTTTTCTTTGATGATATCTAGGTGTAAAACAAGTCAGGTGAGGAACGCTGGGAGCACTTAAGGACGGTCCTAGAAGTGTTACAGGAGTAGCAGCTGAGAGCCATTTTGAAGAAGTGTTGTTTTGAGCAGGAAGAGGTGGATCGCTAATGTGTAGTATCTTAGGAAGAAGTGGACCGCTAATTAGGATAAGATTGAGGCCATGATGAGACGGTCTCTACTAAAGAATTTGAGGGAGCTGAGGGGTTTTCTGGGTCTGACAGGATCCAACGAGAGATTCGTGAGGGGTTATAACACCATTTCCTGGCCATTAACATAACAGTTGAAGAAATATTTTGGGTTGGGGAGGGGGGGGGGGGCGACAATAGTAGCTATTGAGAGTTTGAAGAAGGCTATTAACATTGTACTGGTCTTGGCCTTAACAAAATTCAGTTTGGTTTTTGTAGTAGAGAGGGATGCATTAGGATATAAATTGGAAGCAGTGCTCATGCAGAGCCACCGGCCCATTGCTTACTTTAGCTAGGTATTGACAGTTAGAGCCATAATGAATTCAGTTTACGAGAGGGAGTTGATGACAATTGTGCTAGCCATCCAGAAGTGACGGCCTTACTTGTTGGGTCTTACATTTCATTGTTAGGATGGACCAGCGAAGCCTCAAATACTTGTTGGAATAGAGGATGGTGATAGAAGAGCACCAGAGATAGCTATCAAAGTTATTGAGATATGACTTTGAAATCCAATATAGGTCCAGGATGGAGAACAAAGTAGCGGACGCCTTGTTTAGACGTATGGGGGAGCTCTAGGTGATGGCCGTATTGATACCCCTGATGCTGGATTTAGGGGGCCATTAAGAAGGAGAGTGTGCGAGATGAGGAGCTGGGGATAATTAGGGCAAATTTACTGAAGGATGAGAATAGCCACCCTGGCTATTCTCTAGAGAGGGAGAGGTTGTTGTACAAAGGGAGATCTGTTGATGCGAGCAAAAATTCCCTGGGGAGATGGACCCCAAGAAATTCTTGGTCTCCTAAAAAAAACAACAAGGGAGAGACTTAGGAACTAAGTAATAGAAAGAACAAACTATTACATTTCATATAAAAAGACACTTACAAACTTTAAACAAACTCAAGCGACTCAAAAAAGACACCTTACAACCCTTACAAACGACAAATCCTAAACCTACTTTCCAATAGACGAATGATACAATGGAGTGGATACTTGCGGAGAGACGAAAGAGATTAGAAGCCGAGAAGAAGGGTGGAAAGAACTCTCAAGTCTCCCCGAGAGATAGAAGAAGAAGGTGGACAAAGCTCGCAAGCTCCTCCAAGAAAATCACAAGGATTTCTTTTCAAAAATTCTCATATATCATTACTAAAAACATTCCAAAACATCTCATATTTATAGACATGAGAGGGGAATACAAACAGCCACTTCAATGAATTCCCATAGGAATCCAAGCATCACAAACCACGAAAAAGCCCCCCCAACCTCACGGGAACAGCCCAGCCAGGGACCCGAAGAGGCAGCCGCGGAAACCCAAGAGGCCCGCACGGAACCTAGGCACCAAAGCACGGGAAAGGCCACCCAGCAGGAAAACCAGCAGCCAACCGTGGAAGCCAAGGAGCCAAGGCACAGAAACAGCCAACCGTGTGATCCAAGGGGCCAAGGCACAAAAAACAACAAGCACAGGGAATACAAAAGCCATTTTGGAAACCCAAGGGACAAACTAAGAATTTTAAAAGATAAAACTATAAATAAAAGCTACATAAATAAGATAATAAATGAACTAAAACCTAGCTAATAATGAGCTAACCTTTAGTTCAATAAATGAATTAAAAAACCCACTCATAATGAGGTAAATTTCAGCTCAAAATTTATTGAGCTAGTAAGCTCAAGGGAAATCAAAACCAAATTTTTTTGGGTTTGATTTGACCCCCCTCCCCCCTTTGCCTACATCATCTGTGATACCTAGAACGTTAGTACATATTCCACATTTATTATAGGAGTTCTATGGGAGCGTTGTTGGGAGTGATTAAGGGGTGCAAAAGGCATACAGGAGGCTCGTCGTAGAATTGTATTGGAAGGGGATGCACAAGGATGTGGAGGAGTTGATAGCCACTTTTGGAGGAAGTTGTTCAAACTGCAGGGGACCATACTAAAGAGGAGTACCGTTTACCACCCATAGACATGTGGGCAGATGGAGCTTGTAAATAGGAGCCTGAGACATACCTACAATGCTTTGTTTCGGAGACGCTTCGGCTTTGGTAGCTTGGGCGGAGTACTGGTACAACACTTTACCACCCTTAGACTTTCTATCTCTAAAGAATGACAAAACATAGAAAAAAAGAAAAAATGTTAAACAAAAGAAGAGAAGTAATGTCCAAAAAAAAGGAAAAAAATTTTGGTGTTTAACTTGTCACAAATTTATTTCCTCGTCGCATGGGCATAAAATGTTACATCAAAACTCTCAAAATCTTGATTATTATGCATTAGACATGTAAAGTGAAACCTGTGCATGCTTGCAATGCAGTAGGTAAGCCTTATTTGAAAATTTGTAAACCCTCTCTTTTAAATGCATGTTCATCAACATATACATGAGATCTTGAACGGGCCACCTTAGCTATAGGGTAATGTTGTGAGCCTCATGTTTCAAGTTAGATCGTCTACTCACAATGATCAAAGTTGACAAGAATAGAACCTATGAACTTGATCCTTTGCGAGCAAGCGATCAAAGCCAACAAAGTTTAATATAATAAAGCCTACTCGAGTAAACAACCCCTATGATGGGCGTACTAAATGTAAATCATAATCTTAAGAGCTCATTCTTAAAATTGAGCTTTCAATTCCCAAATTTAAATGTGCAAAAAGTCTTACCCTAAGATGGTTGTGTTGAAAGTAAATCTTAATTGGAGATGACTTTATTTCTAAAACATTCTTAAATCTCAAATCAATTATTGTGGGGCTCATATTTTTTAAAAATCTAAATTTTTAAAAAATTATAATTCATAAAAAAAATATTTTATATAAAATTTACCACCTAAAAATTAAAAGCAAAATTCATCATCCCTTTGAAATTCTTTGTCGAGCTTGATAAGGACGATAAATTTAAGAATAATCTTAGTTAAAAAAGAGCTATTACCACATCAAATATATCACTATATTCACTCTCAAAAGATCGCACATCAATAAAATTGTGTCACATGTGATCTAATTGGTAGTTTTAGTGTCAAATGGTACCATGGGTAAATAGTTATGATTGAGGCCCTCCAAGTGTGTGATTTTGCTGCAAAATGACACAATAATGTTACAGTCATAGTAAGGACCCACATGTTCTCTAATGACTTTAGCCATTTAGTTGTAAATCATATGATGCATGTGATAGGGCACGATGCCCTCTATCAATTAATGTTGACTTCATTATCCCCTTAGATAAACATTGACCTTTAGTTTGTAAGGTCCCTTTAGATGACACAACCCATAGGGATCCTTCGATCAAGTTGGGTTGACTATCTTTATTGAGTAATTAGATTAGAGTCCATAACAACCCGGGACTATAGAATTTTGAGATCTTGATCGTGTTCATCATCATTATCTCCACTATCCGCTTTAAGTTAACGACGATAAATTTCTTTCAATCTTAAAATAAAAATTGTCTGCTATCATACGCTAACCATTTCATGCCCATTGATTAGCATCAATTGAAAGTTTTCTGTCATCATCGAGAAGAGTAATTAGTCATGGTGGCTTGCGCCTATTTGAAACCTGAAAATATATTTTAAAGTTCTTGCAAAATTGGGTCGAAATCTCTTGGTAATGTTCTATCTACATTCTAATATGCTTTTTGTGACTCTGAACCACACACTCAGCAGAGCTGGTGGGAATTTTCAGAGGGAAAACAGATAAAATAATATCCACTTCAAAAACTAAATTGTGTGGTAGAAGATGTACTAATAAGGCTGCAAAATAGTAAGCATGGATGGAATAAGAAAAAAAAAAAATTGGGCACAAGGTAATATGGCAAATGTTGTGTAGAAAAAATTAGGCAAATTGAGTTTTTACTACTTGCAAGACTAAATAAGAAGAATGTTAAAAAAAGTTATAATGTCGTTCCCTTATATTTGGGGTTAGTCAATGAAGACGTTGATTGAACGTGAAAATTTAGTTGTACAGCCTTCTTTGGGGCTTTTTTTGTTGCGTGAGTAGTATGGAAATAAAGGTATATTAGTTATACCATTAAGACCCACCATGTTGTATGTAGGTTATATAAGAATACTAATACATTTGTACTGTAAAGTTATATAAATAATAAGCATCAAATAACTATAGGGGCTATTTGGCTGTAAGTATTTAGAATATGTGTATTTTAAATGTAACATAGAGTAAATATAATGTATTTGATATATTCGAGTTTGCTTGATTGATTGTAAAATAAATTCAGACTTATAAATTTTGGGTTGAAAGTAAAAGGAATCTATTTTTTATTATTAATATTACATATACATACATATATACATACATATATACATATACATACATATGCATATATATATACATATGCATACATATATACATACATATACATATAAATATTTTTTAGAAAAATGGATCTTGCGAAGTGAGGTTGATGGTGTTGGACAGGTTGGTGTTGCTAACTTGGTTGGCGGTAATGTGAGGTGGTAAACAACTGCTGGAAGAGTTGACTAGAGGTGGTGAGGTCATGAGCGATTAGGAGAGATGAGGGCTTGAGCAACTGTTGGATGAGCTGGTGAGGACGCGAGCGCTTATGACCTAAAAGTATTTCGCCAGTGCCAGGATAGTAGAGAACTAGAGATCACATGGACTCGGAGATCCGAGGTTGTTTGCGAGCGCTTGAATGAACTATTGGTTGTATTCAAAACCACTTAAAGAAATACTTTGGATATATTCTAAGGGATATTTTATTGCAAATATTTAGAATTCAAGTGTACTTTATGTGATGCATCAGAATTTTAATTGTAAGAATTATTCATTTATCCTTTAAATAAATAACAACCAAAGCTATCTAATATTATCTATCAGTAATAATGACAATACATATTTTATAATTTAAAACATTGATGTACACATCTATATTCATTCCAAAAAATTATATACAATACTCAGGATCTATACAATCATATCACAACTACTCTGTCCTGAGTACAATAGAATAACTAAAACAAAAAAGAACCAGAACCTGACGAAATCATGACCAACCTCACACTCCTGCTCTCCTGTCCTAATTTGAAATCATTTAATCACATATAATAAGCTTAAAAAGTCCAACAGGTCATCAAAACTTACAACTGAATTCAAAGTGCAATAAATGAACAATATGCATATCAGCAGTCAAATCATAGTGATTACATTCATATGATTATTGAATCAGTGCCTAAATAGTAAAATTCATATGTAGTAGCAATAAAATCTATAAACAGTAAAACACTATAGTATGGAAGCCAGTAAAACAGTAAACTAGTACGAGTTTTAAATCTATAAAGCAATCGTTGTATCCGTAATACTAATCAATACATAAATCATATAAAACATCAAATCAAAATATCGATAATGATTATTGAAATCAAATCAATATAGTAAAATCATATATGAATGTAATATATGAATGCACACATGTTATCCATGTATATATATATATATATATATATATATATATATATAAACGTCCTGTATTCTATATTTTGTGATTAGAATATCATATACTTAGTATCAGTACAGTGAATCAATAATACAAATAGTATCAGTATCTAAATCGGTAATAATAACAATCCAGTGGCAGAAGCAGTAGAATAATGTAATAATAGTAAATTCGTACAGTAACAACAAATCCATACAATAATAAAAAAATACCTCAAGAACATGCATTTAAGTAGTCACACTAAACAAGTATGAAGTTCTGGCTATCACGATGTTTTTTAGTGTTAGTATCAGTATTAGTAAATCGTTGGTTCAGTAAATAGAGTCCTCACTCTTTGCCCGTCGGCACAGTAATGATATCCTTATAACTCTCAATCAGTGTATCTTGTGAATTAGCAAACTAGAATATTTAAAGAAAAGCTCATTGACCCACCATCCTGTATAGGTCAATCAGTGTCTAACCAACGGGTCAATTAGTCTTTACTTGTTTGTTTCACACGCGCATATTATTATCATAATACTATAACAGTAATAGCGACCAGCTATTACTCAAGCACATATCCACATTCATTTATAGTGTATTGCAAGAAATAAGGCATAATTGAGCATAATTCAGAAAATGTCAAAATGTACTAACGGTAGACAACAAAAATCATACTCAGCAAA
Organism: Dendrobium officinale; assembly: GCA_019514585.1. Classification (NCBI taxonomy): domain Eukaryota; kingdom Viridiplantae; phylum Streptophyta; class Magnoliopsida; order Asparagales; family Orchidaceae; genus Dendrobium; species Dendrobium officinale. The sequence goes on from CM033700.1 coordinate 14,296,133, forward strand.
TATTCACATTTTCAAAATTTTACCAAATTACTAAATATTGCATAAAATGACATTATGAAACTATTGTTGAACTAAATCGTTATTTTTAGCCATCAAAAGAAATTTTTGAGCAAACAAAAAATGTTGTATTTTCAAATAACCCCGTGAAAAATTTTAAATAAATACTCAAAACATTCATAATATCAATCTTTATAACATACAAAAAGTTAAGCGGTGAAAGTTTACCAATATAAAATTATTCACATTTTTTGTAACATAAACACAAATTTGATAAGAAAAATATCAAAAACACGAAATTTTTGAAATCAGAATAGGGTAAAGGTTCCTTTCAGCGAGACGAGTAAATCTACCAACTGGTCCGACTGACGAAAATTGTTCTGCATCCTCCAAATCTTAGGTTTTATTTTCTCTCTCCTAAAAAAATCCTCTCATTTCCTTAAGCATTTCCCTGTTAGTCGAACTCAATTAAAAGGCAAATGATTTAATAAGATATGTTAATGCTTTTAGATATTATAATAAAGTAATAATAAAATATTAATGAACTATTTAATTTAATTAATTTTTTAGTATAAAATTCAAAGAAATCATTTTAGGACTTAAAAAATTACAAAAAAATTTTCATAAAATAATTCATTTTTTTTTAGAAAACATCAGTGAAATCGGTTTGCGCAACGGAAATCTAAAGTTCCTGAAATACTTGTACTGATAGGTACCAAAATTTTAAGTATTTCCACCGGTGCTCAAAAATTACAAAAAAATCATGCAATAAAATACTATAATAACAATGTTATGGCGAAGACAGTTTGCGATTTGGAGTTATAATGACATCAGAAAAAAAAAATTGGCAAAGTCAAAATACGGGCTATTACACTTTAAATATAAAGGAAAATAAATATAGTGTGCTTTGAATATTTATAATTGCTTTGTTTGTCTGAAAAACAAAAGCAGGGTATTGTATTTCTTGTTTGGTTGGATATCAAGTGTTGAGTTTGGTACATTGAAATGCAGCCGCGTATTGTTTTTACAACAGTTCATTTCAGATTTTAGATTTCATGTTCACTTACCAATACAAACTCATCATATTTCAATAGAAATTATTAAAAACGTAGATTTCTTTCATTTGGTTTTATGTACAACTCGAAATTGAGTCAGTGGCAAATAGTGGACCAATTAAAACATGTTACAAGATAAAAGAAATGAATTAAAAAAAAAAGCACAAACCAACATTCTTTGAGAACTAAAAGGCAGAGGTGGCCGCGTTCGATTTTGAATAGCAGTTGTGACCGGGAAGATGCAAGGGTTACTACGACAATAGTAGCCAGCCACTCACGAAGGGATCTAGGGCTTTGGGATGGTGCTTGCATCTAGGAGAATAGTTGCAATAAGGACCGGAAACTCGAAGGGCACCTATTGGGCTATTATGAAGGCCGATGACGACCATGAAGTGATGCCCTAGGAAGTGCAATGAAGTTGAAGGGGCTTGGACGAGGGGTATTGAGGTGGAGAAACACACGAGAAATATAGGATTTGTTGTATTTGGAACTTGCTTGAATTGAGCGAGTTTTTGAGTGCATGTTAAAATGCCTGTAAGGTTTTTCTGATATCTCAAAATTTTGCATTGTATTTTATTTTCTTTGAACCAAACGCCAAAAATTATAAAATACATGCAAACGGAATGCAATAAACTCTTTTTGCTCCCAATAAAGCAATAGAGCCCTACATGGGGTCCTGGTTGGGTACCCATTGGGTACCCACGCTCTGCGCTAGCGGGTTTTGCCCACCCACACCCACCTATGGTGACTTTCTGGATGTCATACCCACCCACACCCACCCACTTTTCGAGCTTATTGAATGCAGTCTGCCATAGAATAATGACCTTGAGATTTTTTGTCATTTTCTCTGACTGCAAACTTTCAAGTCACATATCAAAATTTATCATGATCGTGACGCGGTTCAGTGTTGCGCAATGTATTGTAATGATTAATATTATAATATAATGCATGCATATGATGATTAGTAATGTAAATTGGTTCTCCTTTGATGTTGAGTACCCACTCATACCCACCCACGAGGCTATGGGCGTGCCCATACCCACCCATGCCCATTGGGTATGGGTGGGTACGTTGGTGAGTATGGGTATAGGTACCCAATGCAGGGCTATGTAAAGCAACCCTTACACAAACCAAACACTTAGAAAATTTAAATCCCTACATTTTAAAGCTCTGCACTCATAATTTCACTCGATTAATCAGTCCCATGATGATAAATTGTGGGCTATAGAGTAGGAGTTAAGAACAACGAGGTAATACAATGCAGTAATATGCCTTGGTCGTGTACACTGACTGGTACGGACAGGCTGGGTAAGGCAGAATTTTAAAATCAATGTAAAGGGCCTAGGAAAAAGAGTGGCCAAAACTATAATGGATTGAAACTGCTCAGGGATCCTGGTATATTAAAATGACGAAATAGAACAGAAAGGTGGAATCATGAATCAAAGTGGAAGGGGTAAGATTTTAGTCAATTTCAAAGTTGAACTAACGCACCTTTTGGTGTTTGATGCAGTATTCTAGTGTAAAACTAGGTAAGGGTGTAAATTAGGCGTTGACAAGCCTAAAATTGTTGCTGATTCTCACAATAGTGCAAATTTGAAGTATGTGGACTGCACTCTTCTAACGGTTGACTGACATGAATATTGTGATAAGTTTATTTTACTTGAAATCAGTAATAAATTGATACCTCTGCTAGTAATTAAAATTGCATTTCAGTTCTTCCATGCTGAGGGGCATGCATTAACCTTTTGAAGTTAATCTATGCGCATTTATGATCAATTTCATCCAATGGATAATATTTGTTTAAGGACACTAAAGTGAAAATCACTTTTGTAGGATTATGCACCTGACCGGCAACCTTAATGAGTTTCTTGATAGCTGGAATAGCCGTGTTTCAACCCAATCTATGGGCAATTTAGCTTGATATTGTCATATCTGCTTCTCAGGTTCAAAAATATGTTGAAGGACTCTGTTGGATCATGAGATATTATTATGAAGGTGTCTGCTCCTGGCAGTGGTTAGTTTTGATATCTGAACAATCGATTCATGTTGTCATTCCTGTTTAAGTACATCTTTCTTAATTAAGAGATGCAAATAAAATATGCTTTGCTACTTAAATTGGCACTTTTTGGTAATTTCCCTTGTTTATACTTTTTATCCAAAATAAATTCTATCACTTTTTTAATATGGAATTCACTTCTTAGAGAATCCCAAAAATTTCAGGTTTTACCCATATCATTATGCTCCCTTTGCTTCTGATCTCAACGGCCTGGCTGATTTGGAGGTCACGTTTTTCCTAGGTCATCCATTTAAACCTTTTGATCAATTAATGGGAACATTACCAGCTTCCAGGTTGGTTGTGAGACAAGTTTGCAGTGTACTTTTGCATATATTGATGAAGATAAGAAATCAACTCCAGTAATACCCACGTTATTTACAATTTAGTCCTTTTTTTGGTTCCAGCTCTGAAGCTCTGCCCAAACGCTATGGTGATCTAATGACTAATCCAGTTTCACCTTTAAATTCTTTTTATCCTGAAGGTAAAACGAAACTATCATTTGTCTAGTTGCTCCAGTTCACCTACATACTACTTCATTGATCCTTTATCTAAATTCTAAAATAAATTCTTTTTATTTCTGCCCAGATTTTGAGATTGATATGAATGGTAAAAAGTTTGCATGGCAGGTATTTTGTGCTCGTCAGATTTCGTTGCATGGTGTTACTTGAGATTTAATTATATAGGCTGTGCTATACATTTGGCATTTCTACTATATTTCAGGGGGTTGCAAAATTGCCGTTTATTGATGAAAGACGCTTGTTATCTGAAACAAGAAAGCTTGAAAATTCATTGACGGTGGAAATTGCTGATATTTATTTATTGTTTGGATACCTACGTATTTGTCTGAATATGTTAGTGAAGTTTACCTTTTTTATGTTTGTTGTCAGGAGGAGGAAAGATTTAGAAATAAGATAATGTTCGACATAATTTATGTCAATATTAATCATCCTTTGGCCATTCAAGTTGCTTCACTATATCAAATGATATCTCAATTGGGAATGCAAGGAGCATTTCAAATTAAAATAGACACTACTCTCAGGTCAGCAAGCATGCTCTGTTAACTGCTTGAATGGTTTGTTGAGTTCAATTTCTGTTATGATTTTTTTTTTTTTAAATTTTGTAGCGGTGGAATGAATGGCTTCCTTTGTCTGACAGAGAGAAACAATTACAGCTCATCAGTATACAATCTTAACAATAATTTTGTTTTGTATGTTTGCGATCAATTTACCACTACTTTTACTCCTTCAATTTTTTCATTGTTTTGTGGATCTTCAATTACTTTCCTTTCATGCAGAATTATTCTTGTGCAGGAATGCTACTTATTTTAATCCTTTGCCCCATCCTCACATCCCTGAACCTCCTAAGCATGTCTTTTTTCCTGCAAAGGTAAATCTTCCTTGCTTCTGTTTTTTCTTCTGTGTTTCTTGTCATCGAATTTCAACTGGACTCGTACTAGCTTACTCTTATTTTCAATTTGATTTTGATTCCTAGCACATCACTCTGTATGAATATTTCCTCTCATTTTCTGGCTTTGTTTTTTCTAATATCAGCAGAAATAGTGGAGACTCCTAAATTGTAGTTGAAATCACAATCAACTCTCATAAATAGGCTTTTAGTGAACTGTTTTTTCTTATTCTTTTAAACATTCATCAGTACTCTCTTTTGCGTGGATTCATCTTGAAGTTTATAATTGGAATTAAAATGCATCAGTAATTTTCATTCATCTAGTTGTTACTGCCAAGGAGGTTTAGTGGTTTTCAACATTTCAAAATATCTTCACGTGAACCCGTTTGCTTGAGCAGCATGTGAGGCAAACCTCTGCAGGATTTTAATTTCTTTGTGTGCTTGTTCCCCGTGAATAGTTAGACAGAAGATGGTTTTAATCACTTGAATATAAATGTGAAACGTACGCATACTGATTTCTTTTATTTTAATCCACTTCAACTTACAATTAAGAAATATCAACTTTTAAGAGGTCAGAGCTCTATTGATGCAAATTTTAGATCTAAGAGAGCTGCTTTCGGTAGTCTGATTAGTTTGTATTGCAGATTTTAAAACCATATGATATCAAGCCATTCCCTGTACTTTGGCATGAAGAAAACAGTAGCTCACGGCAGAAAGCAAGAGAGAGGTACTTATCTATGCTCTATTCCTTTGTGGCTACTACTGCCTTTTTTATGCTTTTATTGAAGAAAGCACTATATCATTAGTGTAATAAATTTCGAAATCAAAATCTAGTGTTATTGTGTCTGGGAAATTGAGCTGTCAGTTTAATTACTGATCTTGATTGTTTTAACCTTTTTTTTATTTCACACACAAGTAGTTAAGTAAAGTAGATAGAGTGGGGACTTGAGTTTTTTTGCATGAAAAGGCTAAGAATGGAAAAAAAATGTCATCTCACCCCATTGAACATCTTCCTTTGGTATGAAAGAGTTACAAGGCATTGCTCTTCCTCATATAATTGGAGAAGGCCTCAATACATTGTAAAAGAAAGTTTTGTCAGGCCTTGTTAATAGTCTTGTGTAGTATGGTAGTCGATGTTACAAAATGTAGCTATGATAGTTTTGAACAAGGTTGTGAAAATCAGATTGGACAATGAATTGAAAGGAGATGTTCACAGTTCAACCAGTCAAATCGGATGATATAATAAATAATAATATTATTAAAAATTAATAAAATTAATATAATAATAATGACAATCTAAACTGTGAAAGTTTATCTTTTCCGATTGATGAGATCCTCGAAGCCAAGGTATTATCAAATGAACTGTTTAGATGTGTTTTGCATAGTTGGGGGGAAGACGAGCATGATGACGTGAAAAAAATTAAGGCATATCGGGATGGCTTTGAACTTTGAGACGTGGGTTGGAAAAATCTACAACAAAGATTTTGCAATCATTCCAATCACATTGTATCATTAGATTTTTTGAAGGGTTGAATTCTCGAACTTGGTGTTGATAATGATGGTACAGTTGAACCGGGGATAGGAAGGTCGATGCTTGACATAGACCATTGTATTCTATACTGTAACTGGTATCCTTATCAGGATAAAATGCTATTAAAGTGGTATAAAATATTGTTGCAATGTTCTGAATAAGGTAAACAGAATAATTTTCTAAATGGACAAGATTGACAGCAGATACAAGAAGAATTTATTATCAAATTCAGATGTTGTCCTGCACAAACTCATCTCCAAGGTCGTGTCTGATTTATACTGAAGAATATATAACAATAATAGTCATGCTTTTTTGCTGCATTTTGTTATGTAGGGTTTTGCTCGTTATTAATATATCATTTTGTAATATTTTAATTTGTGTAACAACAATTTCTAATTGTTACTCAACTTCTAGGTTTTTTTATTAATTTGACTTTATTTCCTTTATTCATTGACTTTTTTATTTAATATTAAATTTCTAATGGCAAATCAAGTTGCATTTCCTAAATATATTATATTTGTATTTATGTATATATCCTTTTTCGAAGAACTTAGTACTAATTCATGTAATATTCAACATATAATGTCATCATCATCAAGGTCCTCATCAATAAAGCTCTCACCATCAAGGGATTTCCTTCATATAATCTCTAGAAAGAAGGTTATCTATGATGGTACTGTTCGATTGACAGAATCTGTCGTATCCCATGAATGAATTCTTGGAGGAGAAAACAAGATCAAATGAAATTTTTCGATGTTGTATACATGAATGGTCATGGTATGAAGACGATAGTTTATGGGATACATATAATGAAGTTATCAAAACTCGTTATCCCATGTATGTGGATGGAGCAACCCTTACTGATATGGGTTAAAAAATTTTACATCAAAGGTTTAGGGATCATACTGATTATTTTGCTCCTATGAGTATTCTTAAGACAAGAATTGGTGAAATTGGACGAAAAGAACATGGTTCTGTTGTGGTCAATGTTGAGAATCCAATAACTGATGTGCAATATTGTATTCTTTATAAAAGGTGACATTCTTTGTCAGATGCATTTCTATCTGAAAAATATCGAGAGCTGAATATTATAGATGAAAAAAAGGAGTTTTTGAATATAAAAGATTGATAATACATTCAAAAGAAGTTCACAGAGGACTTCATATGCTGTCCAACTTTAAGCCAACTCTAAGTGCGTATGCGCATAGTAGTGACCCACATGTAATAATAATTTTTTAGTTTTCTTTCAACTCTTATCATATATATTTCATGTTGCTACTGAAATTATCATGTATTTTCATGATCTTATGTTAATTTCTTTTCGCACTTTTTCATTCCAAACAATCTATATCGAAGATGAATAAATATTTATTTCTCCAAATATTTTAAATTTTTTATTACATTCAAATATTATTATTTTTAATATAACTTTTAAATATAAATTTTTTTCCGTAGAGGGAGATACAAAGAGTTTGTTAATTATAATATTTATATAAAACTATTTTAAACTAAATTTTAAAATAATTTTCAAAATTTTAACTCATTTTAAATTTAGATAAATTTATTTTTAACTTATTTTTAAAACAATTTTATTTATTTTATTCACAATTGTCATAAACTTATTTTCACAATTTTCAGAAAATTTAAAAATAAATTTATTTAAATTTATTAAAAAAATTTCCGATTAAAACTAATAAAATTATTTTATTTAACAATTGATAAATTTAATAAGATTAAATATTATAAAAAATTAATAGATTAATCATATATAATATAAATAGTTAAATAGTAACATAACTGAACAACAATTTTACGATTAATTATATAATATAACTATATATCTGGTCTCCGGTAACGACAAAACTGAACGGAAATATGAGCTGGGAAATGTTGGTCAAGCTTGAATGCGCCGAGGCTTTAAGCGCAATCACTGGAATGCGCTTTGCTTAATGGCGCATTCTATGGAATGCGACTGAACGTTTGGCGCATTCTTTGAATGCGCCATTCAGGACCGCGCATTCATTTGATGCGCCTATCCCTTTGGCGAATTCGCTCGTTTTTAAATTATTCCTGAATCGCGCTGCTTCTGCTAAAATAGGCAACAAATAGGCTCGTTCCGAAAAATTGGCTTTGGATTATATTTGATCATAGAAATATCATTCTCTAAAACCCTATTTTGATATTGAATCTATTATATAATACTGTGTCAGTCTCCCGAGACTGTACTTTATTCTCAATGCAGTATTCAATTATAAAATTGGAGAAATCAAAATATGCGTGGGGACATTATTTTTTCTGTGCACTGTTAACTTAATTCCTCTATAATTCACACAATCTTGTGCATCACCTTTATTATTTAAAATAGGAATCAACACACTCATTATTCACTCATTTGTCATCTTTTTAGTCTTCAAAATAATATTAAAAAGTTTAGTAAGCCAAAAAATTCCTTGATCTCCTAAGCATTTCCACACCTCTATTTGATTATGATCAGGTCCAATAATTTTGTCGCACTTCATTTTAAAGACATATCATTGAGATCAGCTACATTAAAAAAAGAAAGTACATTTTTATGAAGAATTAAATTTGTTACTACTATTAATCAATTTTAATTAGCATATCATGTGGTTCCAATGATTCATAAAAGGTATGGAGCCACCATTGTGTTTTGATAGACCATCCTCCTCCACAAAGTGATTTGAACAAACCGCCTGTGCTCAACACTTCAAAGCATCCATGTTCCACTTCTCAATCATTTATGACCACACTAATTTGCCATCCACATTGTCATCGACCTAAGATCTGTATCCATCAAAGTCACTCACACTTTTGGCAACTATACATTCTAGACTCAGAATCTTGATAATGCGGTGCAGCATAGTCAAGAGTTAATTGGGGAGATATATGCCTCACCTTGAGTGAAGCAGACGTTGAAGACGATCTTAGCAAGAGTTCCATGTTGCGTGGAGCAACAACAAAGCAAAGAGATGAGAGGAGTCGCAAATCAATTCCAGCAACCCGCACTTTTTTTCCTTTATACCAATTATTGCGACCAAAAATATTTGTTGCAAATATCGCAAATTTGCTTGATATTTGTGTCAAATATTCCATTGCAAAAGAATTGTACCTCTATGATGGAATTTTGCAATGAATTTGTGTTAATCTTGCACATGTACCCTTAAATTTTATGTTATCAATCAGACACTTTTTTAAGTAACTTGAAACCTATAGCAACATTGGAATGCAGGCCACAGGTATCAGGAGCCATTTCTGGCCTACTTTTAGGAGAAGCATCGCACAGACTTGTGAAGAACTCATTGCAGATCAAAGCCAACAGTGCAGGGCTGCTTGACACCCCATATAATAGGAAACATTCATATTCTTCCGGCAAGACGAGAGCTGCCGGACCGTCAGGATTCGAAGGAGGCTTCCAAAACCCAAACTTCGATCACCATCGACATACCCACAACTCCCGAGATTTCGCAAACCCATGGCCAGCTCAGTCAAGCGAGCCGCAGAATATGAGAAACAATTTCGGTATAATTGAACCGTTCATTCCTCAAGATCAGTATAACATTGGAAGAGGAATGTCGCAATTGTCAGTGCAAGATGGACCAAAATATCGATTGCAACAAAGGATAACAGCACCAAGTACTCATCAGAATACAGGTCCTCTGCCTCCGCCACCTCCAACCAACTGGATTGGCGACCATATGGCTTCTCTTTATAAGCAACCATCGCAACAACAACAATCTGTGCAGAAAGTAGCTTATCGGATTAAGCAACGGCCATCACAAAATATAGAGTACAGTTATCCTCAGTGATCCCAACTCTCTCATTGGCTCACATAATAATGTACTTAGCTTACTGTATTGGTTAGAAAATGTGAAGCTAAAGTGGCCCATTTATGCTTACAGAATTCTCATATTAGTTGGGTTCGGTGGTGAGGAAATCTTTCAGCTCGTCTTTATACTTTGTGTATGTATTGTAACGTTATTGATTGGATCATCGAGTACTACAAGCGCATAGCTTGCCTGCTGCAAATTACTTAGTTCTATTTGTTCTATTTTTAAAGACTTTTGTTGGCAGTAAAACTTTTGTGTATGAGTGTAAATGTCATGAGTTCACTTGAGAGATATGTTATGCTGTCAAATTTTCATATACAATGTTTTGATTTTATATGATTTACATATATCAAGCACAATTTTTTTTAATGCATACATATTTAATATTAAATTTTAAATCATATAAAAATAATATTAATAATAATTTTTTAGAATAAAATATATATTTTGATGTGATTGTGATATTGAAATGTTATATTAGTAAGTATTAAAATTTATATATTAGATGGAAAAATAATTGTGGTATCAATGTATTTTTTTTTTAATTGCTTTTTCATGACTTTGATTAGTTTTAGTGGGAAGGTAGATAGAGAAAAATAAAATCTTATGTTAGATAAGATTATTAACATTTTTTTAAAAAATTATTTGGTAAATGTTAACTTGCAAAGTTGAATTTGAAAATTGAAGCATTTGGAAAATCTTTAATTTGATGAGCATGGTGGTTATTATGTTGAGAAAAGTTTAACAAATTGAATCTTCTGAAAAAATTGCTAAAATACATGGAAGAATTGTATATGTAGGGTAAAAAGAATTAACATGGAAGCTAGAAAATTATTTACATTGAGGGCATGGTTGTTAAGATGTTGGGAAAGATTTAACATGAAAACTAGAGCTTCCATAAAAGCTTTAACAAGTTGATCAACATTATTAACTTATTGGAATCATAGGTGGAAATCAGTGCTTCTAAAAAATCATTATGTTGGATGGAGTTGCTTACCCATTTGGAACTGGAGCTATGAGAAATACATTAATATGATGAATAGGTACTTTAATGTGCTAGCCATACATATAGATGAGGATGGCATGTATCATAATCTAATTTGGAAGAATATTTTCTTTTATCTTTTATTATACGACAAGAAGAGCTATCTAAATTTATCTATCAATAATAAATAATGGAAATAAATTCTATAATTCAAAATATCAAAACACATCTACATTCATTAACTTAAAATAAAGCATATACAATACATAGAAATCATACAAATACAATATATCATTTCAGTCCTAAGTACAAAGGAATTTTGACCATCTCACACTCCTGAATCTCTTTTCTGATATGAAATCATTTAAACCACATATATTGAGCTAAACAACCTAGCATGTTACTAAAATCCTATAACTGAATTTAAAGCATAATAAAGAAGCAATATGTAATGATAGTCAATTCATAATAATAACAATCATATGATTAAGAATCAATGCAAAATAGTAAAACTCATATATAGTAATAGTAGAATCTGTAAACAGTAAAATAGTATGGTATGAAAGTCGATAAAATAATATAGTGGGGAAACCAATAAACCAATGCGGGTGTCGAATCGATAAAGCAATCATTGTATCAGTACTACCAATTAGTAAAGAAATTGTATAAAGCGGTAAAATCAAAGCATCAGTAAAGACTGTTGGAATCTTATAAATGTAGTAAAATCCTATAATGATGTACACATGCTATCTAATTATTTTACATCAGTATCTTAACCACATACTCAGCATGTGTTGTGCTCAGTATTATTACAATGAAGTAATAACAATAACAACGATAATGAATTTATTGTGGTATCAATAATAGTATTATTGTTTGTATTGGACCAGTAAATCTAGTGACCATAATAATAAAATATTACAATAATAGTAAATATGTGCAATATCAGTAATGTCATACAATAATAATGAATCTATAATATACATTTCAGTAGTAACACTAAACAAGTAAGAAGTTCTGACTATTATGGTATTTTTAAATAATCAGTAATCAATAGTCGATAACCATTGGCTTAGTAAACAATTATCACTCTTTATCATTCATCATACTAATAACTCCTTATAACTTCCAATCGTTGTATCAATAGAGGATAATGTCCAACCATAATATTTAAAGAAAAACTCATCGATCCATCATCATGTACATGTCAATTAATCTCCAACTAAACAGGTCAACCAAACTTTATTTGTCTTTTATACACACATTATTATTACTATATTATAACATGAATAACAACCAACTATTATTCAATCTCATATCCACATTTATTTCCAATGCATTATAGTAAATAAAAAATTTTTGAACTTAATTCAGAAAGTGTTAAACTGTCCTAACGGTAGGCAACAAAAACCTTATTGAGTAGAAATTCATATTTTTCAGAAATTAATCAAATTATCAAAGATCATATATAACAATATTCTGAAGTTTCAATTGAACTATAACACTATTTTTAGATGGCAAAATAAAATTTTGAATTGACAAAAAACACACCTAACAAAAAATCTCAAATAAATACTCAAAATATTCATATTAATCTCAATCTCCATAACCTATAAAAAATTATGAGATGAAGGTTTTATCAATGCAAAATTAACCTCATTTTTTGTAACAAAAAAATAAATTTGATCAGAAAAATCTCAAATATACTAAATTATTAAAAGCAGCAAAAATATGATAATAGTTCATTACAATGGGACGAGCAAATCTCTTAACATAGTCAACTAACAAAAATGGCTCAAGGGCCTCTAAACTTTAGGTTTCTATTTCTCTCTCCTCTATTTTCTCTCTTATTTCCCTTATGGCTCTTGCCTAAATGAATAGGGAAAAAGGGATTAAAATCTTCTTTAATGATTTTGTAAAGTGTTGTTAGATATTTTTGTTAAAATATAATATTAACATAATTATATAATTTAACTAATTTTTAGTACAAGATTTATATAAATTTTTATGGGGCTTTAAAAATTATAGAAAAATATCCACATAATAGCACATTTTATTTAAATTTTTTTTTTGTGAAATTGGTTACAAAACGAACACTAGACGGTCCCAAAACTCTTACTTATACCAAAATTATCAATTTCGTAAGAATTTACATAAATGCTAAAAAATTATGAAAAAATTAGTGTAATTAAGTCACTACAATATATATGTTATGGCGAAGAATTTGTTTTCTTTGGACTTAATAATTCCTAAAAAAAATTATTTGGCAGGGTCAAAATATGAGCTATTACAATCTTCTAACTTAAAAAAAAATAGTCCCCGATATTTCCTTAAGGGTATTGTAATAGCCCAAATTTTAATCCAGCCAAATACATATGTTATGGTGAAAGTTTCGCCAGTATTAAGTAAATTTTATATAGTGAGCCAGAATAGGAATTGATATTAAACAATTATTGAGCTTATGAAAACTTTGCTCACATGCATTAGACTAGACAAGCTTAACAAAATTATGAGTCAATATATTTCAAGGTGTAGCAATACTCAAAAAGCATTCAACAAATTATTTGTAACAGGCAATTATATTAAAAAAAACTACAAATTTTTATAATGGTGCTCGGCCTCAGTCAATCCATTATTACTCTGACTTTGGTAAGTTCCACATAAATTCTAGCTCCACTGATAAATTGTTAGAGCAATTTCACCTCTCAAAATTAAAACTTACATTTAAAAAGATTTACATAAAGTTTGTTCACCTAAAAAATATTCAATGTTGTTCTAAGATGTTGGGCATGCTTCTTATTATTCTTGAAATAAATTAACATATCATCAATGCATAAAATCACAAATCAATCTAAGATTTGAAGATTTTATATATTCATCAAATTCATAAAAGTAGCAGGGCATTAGTCAAATAAAAAAGCATGACTAAAATTCATAATGATCATATCAGGATCAGAAAGCTATTTTTGACACATCTTCATTCATTATATTTAATTGATGGTACTTAGTATGAAGATACACATTTATAGAAGATCATCTTATGAGCTTTGATTATAAATACAAGAGAAGATACTGCTCCATTGACATCATTAAAACATAAAGCTATCACACTAGGTGCATGAATTTCACTTTTCTCTTATGACAATCAATCATGACATGATATGTAGATAGCCATTCCAAACCTAATATTGCATTGAACTCAACTAGTTGAAATATAATTGAGTGTTGCAGGCATATGCATATTATTAATAATAATATCACAATTGTGAACACATTCAATAACTATCATGGATAGCAAAATAATAAATAAGTGTTATTACAATTGACATACTGATGCATTCGATATAAATTCACTAATATGAATGAATGTGATGCCCAAGTCAAATAAATTTTTTGTTAGTTTTTTACAAATAAAAATGATAAATGTCACCACATAAAGAGCTTTACAGGCATCTTATTGCATCATTATGAATATGTGAGGTGGAATCATCTATCACACTATATGATACTATAGAATTTGTTATCATTGCTCACATAACATTGAATATTGTTGTTGCTAGCAGTGTAATGCAAGACATTGGTATGGCTGAGGTGTTAGTAATTGCCATAGATGCTATTAAGTTGAAGATAATACATTATTTCCTATCCTTTACCAATTTTCTTGTGATGTAGAGCTTCATACAATTCATGCCATCCATTTTTATGTAGTTGATTGAACTTATCTCATACAAATTGTAGGGTTGGACTTCCCTTAGGTCTTAAGAGGGAAATCATTTATTATATGCTCAACAAAGTTATAAGTTCTTGAATGCAACTTGCCATAGTGCAGATAGCGAGGATTATTGTTTGGCCTATCTCCTAGATGTTTCTTATGTTGTTTTATCTTATGAATCTTCTAGTGCATGAATGTCTAGGATTTTTTATTTTATAGTAGTCTTATATTCACAAGTATTAATCTCTATTTATGCATGTATAACTTGACCCATAAACTCTCTGAATATGATGCATTTAACTGTGAATAAGTATTTTCCAATATCTTCTCAAATATAATATATATATATATATTAATGTTGGCCATTGTATGGAACAAATATGATGATCTTAGCAAATTGTGTAATATCTCAAACTTCCTTTGTTCCTTGCTTTAGCATTCTCAAGTCGTTCATTAATTTAGCGCAGTCTACCATTAAAAAATATTGCTCTAGAAATAATCTTTCAAGCTCTAAGGTATCACAACATATGATCCAAAATTATTACATTGGTGGTTTTGCTAGCAATGATCCATACCTTCACGTAATTAATATGTTGCAAAATCTACCTTACGCACTTTGGGACACTTAATACCTCGAAATATCTTCTCAATGTCATGTAGTCATTCGTTTGATTCAATTAGTCCTAACGTCCAATCTATGATGGGAGGGTGAGTCTTCAAAATTTGGTACATCTCATGATCTATCATCCATGTTTTAGCCTGGACGACCTATAATATTTAGAATCTAATGTTAATTTGAGTAGCTAAGTCAACTGATATAAATTAGTTATTTATCTCTTCAATGTTTATTTGTTTACCTAAGCCAAGGCAGTGGCTAATATGCATATGAATTCTTTATTAAGGTTTGTGGTGTTGGTTTAATTGATTGTGATGTTGGCTGAGTGGCTTCGTGAACCACTTATACAGTTTGAGTAAACTAGGTTGCCGCATCGATCATCATTGTGAGGACTACAATAATATTGAGAGTTGGGGCAACAACACCGTGATGGCTAGCATAGTGAGATCCTCTAAGCTTGTCAATAACTATTATTTGCTGAAAAGGAAGGAGGAGATGAGGATAGGGGTGTCAATTCGGGTCGACGGGTCGGGTTCGGGTCGAATCCGAGTTGACCTGGTTTTAAACGTGTCAACCCGAACCCGACCTGTTTTCGTAAACGGGTCGGCTATCTCAACCCGGACCCGACCCGCGCAGTTGCCGGGTTGACACGACCCGACCCGGTTACTTAAAATACAAGCGGTAGATGGCAGCGGCAGCAGGCGTGGCGGTGCAGTGGCAGCAGACGCGTAGCGGTGGACCAGAGGCACCGTTGCCAGCGATCTG
Organism: Dendrobium officinale; assembly: GCA_019514585.1. Lineage (NCBI taxonomy): Eukaryota > Viridiplantae > Streptophyta > Magnoliopsida > Asparagales > Orchidaceae > Dendrobium > Dendrobium officinale. The sequence goes on from CM033700.1 coordinate 14,312,099, forward strand.
TCGAAACGAGTCGCGACTGAACCGAACGGCCGAACCCACGCGAGTGGCGAAGTTGAAGCGTTACGCGAGCAGGCTCTGCCGCGCTGGCACGCGAACCGGGCAGTCGACGCGTCGGGCAGCCGGGCAGGGATGCGTCGGGCAACCGGGCAATCAACGCGGGCAGCCGGGCAGGGACCATTTTCGGGTCATTTTCGGGTTCCGGGGTCAGTCAACCTGAACCCGACCCTATCTTTGAAACGGGTCAGTTTACTAAACCTGAACCCGAATTTTTCCGGGTCGGGTTCGGGTCGGGTTTCGAGTCGGGTAAAAAATTGACACCTCTAGATGAGGACATGGTTGAAGGGGAGATAAGGAGAAGGAGGTGGGAGAAAGCTTTTCGTTGTTTGATTGAAGAGAAAGGAGGAGGCGTAGGCAACTGTGAGAAGAAAGCATGCAATGCCTAACTCTAAACATCTACTTAAATCGTGAGAGAGTAAAGGCAACAAATAAAGAGCAGAAGAAGCCATGTATGGAGATGGATTTTGTGGCTAGGGTGGATCGCAAATCGCAATATGTGGAGTCTTTGCATGAGTTAGGGCCGAGTCCAATCCCAATAAGGTTCATTTCATCTAATCAGTTTGGTTATTATATTTAACATCTAAATTTTAATATTTATATAATATATAACTTCTTAACTCCATTAATACATTATCCAAGTGAGCATTTTCGTGGTTTCTTTCATGGTAATGATGATTGTAGTGGCAAGTGGGACCTGAAGAAGAACCTGCAAAGGTTAGCGAAGAGATAAACAGAAGTAAAACAACAGAAAGAAGTTCTTGGAGAGTATTGCATTTTCATTGTATTCTTGATTTCAAGTTACAGTGGGTTATATAGAATTGGTTTGATAAGGTTTGTTGGGTTGTCAGTGGTCGTTAGGATTCAGCAGCAGGCACAGATGTCAGGCGTTCGTGGAAATCATTTCCCTGAGTATGTTGTATCGTCGATGCACTTTATGTTGTGCCAACAGCCCCCCTCAAATTGATCATCGGAGCAGAAGATGGTCAATTTGGATCGGAGATCAGTGAATCTGCATCCGGTGAGAGGTTTGGTAATGATATTTGCAGGCTGATCAATGGAGTTTATATGAGAGACTATGATCGCTTGGCGCTGTATATGGTCACCGATGAAGTGATGATCGATCTCAATGTGCTTCGTCCTGACGTGGAAGATCAGATTGTTTGATAGCGCAATGGTTGAGATGTTGTCACAGAAGATCTGAGTTGGATTGGTTTGCGGTGCTGAGAAATCATGTAGAAGATGACGTAGCCATATTACGTCGGAAGTGGCAGCAGCCAATGCACGATATTCCACCTCAGTGGAGGATTTGGCTACCATGGATTGTTTCTTAATGCTCCAGGAAATGAGGTTTGAGCCGAGATATGAGCAAAACCCAGTGATTGATTTGCGATCTTCTGTGCTTGCTGCCCAGTCGACATCAGCGAAAGTAGTGAGGAGCAGATTGCCAGCAGTGATCGGTAGCCCGTAGTTTTGAGTGCCTTTAATATAACGGAGGAGGCGTTTTAGTCGTTTGAAGTCTGAAACTGTTGGGCAATGCATATGTTGGTAGATAACATTTGTTGCGAAGGCAATGTCTGGCCTGGTTACTGTGAGGTACTGAAGGGATCCTGCTAATTTCCTGTAGAGAGTAACATTGTCGTAAGGAGCCATACAGAGGCTGTTTTGGATTCCATCGGTGAAATTGGGGTGTTGACAGGTTTAGATGAATCAAGACCTGCTGAGTGAATGATATCCCTGGCATAATGTGACTGGTGAAGAAACAGGCCAGTAGTTGTTTTCTGAATTTGAATGCCAAGGAAGAGATCTATGTTCTGCATTTGTTTCAGACTGAACGTTTGTTGGAGCTGGGTTAGTAATCTCTGCATTGTGGGTGGATTATTGTCTGAGAGTAGAATGTCATCCACGTATGCTAATAGATAGAGAGTAGATCCCTTTTGATTGTAAAGCAGCAATGACGAGTCTGCTTTGCTAAATTGGAAGCCGAAGGAGATGAGAAAAGATGTCAATTTGTGAAACCATTGCCGTGGGGCTTGCTTCAGCCTGTAGATAGCCTTCTCGAGTTTGCAGACGTGATGAGGGAGCTTAGGATCAATGAAGCCTTGAGGTTGAAGCATGTAGACATCTTCTTGAAGATCACTATGGAGGAAGGCATTGTTGATGTCAAGTTGGTGAATGGGCTAGCCTCGGTGAAGAGTAATGATGATCAGTATACGGATGGTTGGAATTTTAGCTACAGGACTGAATGTTTGCTGATAGTTTATTCCTTGCTGTTGTTTGAAGCCCTGAGCTACAAGCCTGGCTTTGTAGCTGGCAATGCTGCCGTCCGGGTTGAGTTTAGTTTGGTAAGTCCATTTACAGCCAAGGACTGGAGTGTCTTTAGGTGGTGGAGTGAGCCGCCAGGTGCCCTATTTTTGAAGAGCCATGAATTCAACTGGCATTGCTTGACGCCAGTGGGGAAGTTGTACTGCAGCAGTATAGCTGGTCGAAGAAGGATTGTGTTCAGATACAACAAGTAGATCAAAGATTTTTCGTGGTTTGAGGTGGCCAGTTTGAAAGCGAGTTAACATGTGATGTGTAGGCGCGGGAAGAGGAGAATTTGAAATTTGAAGCGGTGGAGAGTTGTGGGATGAGGTGACTGGTTGTGAAATGGTCGATTCATGAGGGACAATGAGGGAGGAGTTTGTCGGGTTTGTAGGGGGGACGAGAGAGGATAATTGTGAAGGAACTGGTGTTGGGATAAGGAGAAGAGGAGGAGTTTCAGGTGGGGTTGACGGAGGTGTAGAATGAGTCGATGATGTGAATGGAAACTGTTGTTCATCGAAAGAGACATGTCTGGATATGTGAAGCTTCTGGTTTTGGGGATTATACCATCTTTAGCCCTTGTGTGAGATTGAGTAACCAAGGAAGATGCAGGGGTGAGATCTTGGTTCAAGTTTGTGTGAGGTTTGTGGTTTCAGCCAAGGAAAACACAGACACCCGAAGACTTTGAGGTGGTTGTAGGAGGGAGGTTTGTTATGCAGGAGTTGATAAGGTATAGAATTATGAAGTGCTGAGGTGGGAAGTCTGTTGATTAGGTAGTTTGCTGTTTGAACAGCTTCTGCCCAGAAGACGGCTGGTAGGGAGGAAGCATGCAGGAGAGTGCGAGTCATCTCAAGGAGATGCCGATGTTTTCTTTCTGAGACACCGTTCTGCTCAGTGGTGTAGGGACAGCAGAACTCGTGATGGATTCTCTGATTGAGAAGAAAGGTTTTAAGATCATGGCCTGTGTATTCGCCACCTCCATCAGAACATAAGCGTTTAATGTTTGCATTAAATTGAGTTCGGATTAAATGGTAGAATTGCTGAAACTTGAGAGAGGTTTCATTTTTTGTATGCATTAAGTACAACCAACAAAAATGTGTACAGTCGTCAATGAACACTATATAATAGCCAGAACCTGAGAGAGATGAGATTGGAGAGGGACCCCAAACATCAGTGTGTATTAAACTAAAAGGAGTAGTTACATGAGTAGTTGTTTTAGGAAATGATAGTTTATGGCTTTTATCCACTTTACAAGAAGTGCAAGAGAAATCTAGTAGCTTAGTATTGCTGGAAGGTAGAAGGCTGGATAACTTGGCCATCGCACAGAAGTGAGGGTGACCCAGGCGAGCATGCAAAGAGCAGTTGAATCGCGTCTGGTGTGAAGAGCACGAATGGATGTGGAGTGAGGGAGCCGAATTGGATTGATCCCATCCTGATTAAGGCCATGGAGCAGTGTTATGTTGTCCTGTAGATCCTTAAGAGTGAAACCAGTGGAGTCGAATAAGATGGAGCAGTTATTGTCTTTTGTTAGCTTAGAGATGGAAAGTAAGTTGTGAGCAAGAGAAGGAACGTGAAGTAGATTGTGCAATTTTAGCTTACGAGAAGAATCATGGAGAGGTAGGAGAACAGATCCTAAGTGATGAATGGGTATAGATGACCCACTTGATGTAGAGATTGAGTCCTGTTCATGATAGGGAGCTGGATACTGCAGATTAGCAATGTCTGGTGTCAAATGTGCTGATGCTCCTAAGTCGAGCGCCTAGTCAGATGCTGTAGAGGAGTTGTTAGTCGGCGTTTGGGTGAGCAGAGCTCGATTTGCACATGGCGCCGGAGTGTAGGTGGAATTGTATCGATGCCAGCAGACCGTGGCAAGATGACCAGATTTACTACAAATTTGGCATACAGGTCGTTCAGTAGTTCTGGGCGCATTGAAGTTGGCTCTGGTTGGTGAGTTATTTGAATTGAATGGAGCTCCTCTTCCCCTGTTTCCTCAGGTGCTGACATTGCGGCCTCTTCCTCTGGAGGTATAAAGAGCCTGTTAGACAGAGGAGGGGGTGAGATCTTGCTGCAGCTCATTTTGCAGATTAATCTCTTCACTGCGGAGCAGTGAATAGAGAGATTCAAGAGTGACAAGTAGGGGAGAAATTCTAATGGCTGCTTTGAACGGGTTGTATGAGGCTGGCAGACCTTTGAGAGTGTATAGGATAATGTCCTCTATTTCTATGTGGCTTCCCGCAGCTGCAATGTTATCCACAAGGGATTTAATTTTGGCTAGATACTGCGAGATGGTATGGTCTTTCATCTGAACATTAGGCAGCTCATTTTTCAGCTGAAGGACCTGAGATCTGTTGGTTGGCTGCAGTCGCAATTCCAGGGCCGTCCATATCTCGTTGGATGTCCTGAGATGCAGGATGTATGGAAGCATAGAGGCGGAGATGGTTGAGAAGAGAGTTGATACAAGATTTTGATCCACAAGCTTCCAAAATTTGTAATCCGCATCGTTGCCATCGACTGGAGTGGGTGGGCAAGGTAGCGAGCCGGTGATGTAGCAGTCAAAACCGTTGGCCGCAAAAGCTTGGTAAATCTGTAACCTCCATATTTATCAATGGTGAGTTGAGTATGCACAATGGCTTTGAGGTTGGATATTAGGAATTTTAGGGAGGGAGGGATGACTGTGGTCGCCATTGTTGAGGCCAGAGTAGAAGTTGTTATGGAATGGGAAGAGGAGTTCTGTTCCGTCATTGTCGCCGGAGTGAGAAGATGAGCCCAGATTCACTGCTCTGATACCATGAAGAAGAACCTGCAAAGGTTAGCGAAGAGATAAACAAAAGTAAAACAACAGAAAGAAGTTCTTGGAGAGTATTGCATTTTCATTGTATTCTTGATTTCCAGTTACTGTGGGTTATATAGAATTGGTTTGATAAGGTTGTTGGGTTGACAGTGGTCGTTAGGATCCGGTGGTAGGCACAGATGTCAGGCGTTTGTGGAAATCATTTCCCTGAGTATGTTGTATCGCCGGTGCACTTTATGTTGTGCTAACAGTACCAACATGATGTTTTGCCCTAATGAGCTTTGCTGCATATTCCTTCTTTGTCAATTACAATAATAGAGATATGTCATGCCCTAACAAACTTCATCGTGACTTCCTTTTGTATATTCAATCATCTACATGCAATGAAGGCAATGAGACTAGCAGTATGCGAAAGTGATGACAATGGCAACAAGTTAGAAATGTATGTGAGACAGGGGAGATGGGATCTAGAAGGCATTTGACAGTAAGTGTTATTTTTTATATTTAAAATTTTGAATAAATTTAAATATTAAAAATATAAATTAAATTTTTTTAAGTGATAGATCTATGAAAATCCCCAAAAGAATTTTTATAGTGGACTATAGTCACAAATATATATATATATAAAGTGGACTATAGGCCGAAGCGCGCTGAATCTTTCTATCCTCTGCCTATGTTTGGAACACACCTCCTAAAAAATTGACTCCTAATTTCGGAAATACGTATTATTCCAACAATACGTCTACGTTCCTACAGTTTCTTACGAATTATTTTGTCGCTCCCTCTGAACGTTATAAAAAAAAAACGTCAATTTTCGAACGCAGGACGCTGCGGAGAAAGCAGAGACTTGGATTCCCTTTTTGATTTTTCTCTTCAACGGCGTGCGTATGAGCCAAATCTGTCTTCATCTTTGGAAAAAGATCGACAGACTTACATAAAAAAGGAGCTTCTTTTAAGTTTTTAGCCGAAGTTCAGGTACCAAAAAACCCTTCAAACTCGCTAGTAAAAGGTGCCGATTTGTTCATCTTTATTGATTTTATTTGTGGTTTTTTTTCTTTTGCGAAATGACCTGGAGGCGACGGCTGATTTTGTTTGACCACGGGAGTTTTGCCTTTTCATTGTCTTTTTTTTTTTTTTAAGTTTTGAAGATCTCCGTGAAGATTTAATGGTTTAGGCTGTTTTTTGGTGCTACTGGGGTATTCTTAGCATTTCTACATGATCGTCTTTCTGTTTTATTTTGTGTTTTAGCTAGAAAGTTTACCTTTTTTTCTATATTCAGAACCCTAGGAGCATCCCTCCAAACTCATCTTCTTCCTTTTCATTGCCATTTGAAGTAATTGTTATGGAAGAATTATATTTTATTTTTGCCGCTAGTTTCTTTTTTAACGGCCGGATTTTTTAATTTTACACTGGCTTTTTAATTTTAGTACATCCCGTCCACATAAATTGAGCTTTTTTTTGTTTGCCCATTCCTGAATAGTATGAGCCAAAAAAAAGTTTAATTTTTGTGGACAGCTTCTGTTTATCCATTCGGGGCCTGTGGTACGGATGGGAAAAAGTTTGGCGCAAGATATCTTCAGATGGGTACATAGAATTTATTTTGAGATAAATAAAATTAAAATTTTGTATTTTACTCATTTCAAAGCTCCAGATCAAAATTTTGGTTCTAAATTTTTCCTTATTTTTATGCATCCCTCCACCTTTCAGTTGGTTGTTGTTGCCTCTTTTTGATTGAAGAGGTATTTAGCTTCAGTTTTCAGTTTTCAGTTTTGGTAACGGTTATTTTTTTAGCAGATTGCTGTATGATAGGGGATTCAGTCGTATTTTATGCTCATTTTTTTAATCAAGCTGTTCTAATTTGCTTGATTTGAGCAAATGATAAATTGGTTCCTTTTTTTTCTTTCTGTTCATTTGTTCTCTGGTACTGAAATATGTAATTATTTTTCAGGCAATTGTTGGTGTCTTGCAAGAAGGCTGAACAATGGGTGAAGTAGGGCCAACTATCGCGAAGGATGTCACTGAAGTAGGTTTCTGAAATTATTTGGTCTCATTGATCTTCTCATTTTCTTTGTTATTAAATACTAATGACCATTTTTGTATTGGTTTTTGTCATTATAAAGTTGATTGGTAAAACTCCTTTGGTGTATCTCAACACTCTTACCAATGGCTGCCATGCTCGCGTTGCTGCTAAATTAGAGATGATGGAGCCATGTTCTAGTGTCAAGGATAGGTAAAGCTCCTGCCTTCTTTTTCAAATTTCATTACCCAGGTAAGACAATTTGGTAATATCTCTGCAAATCTCAATCGATTGGATTTCTATGGTAGGATTGGATATAGCATGATTGCTGATGCAGAGGAGAAGGGTCATATTGCACCAGGAAAGGTACATTGAACATGGAAATGCTATGGTTTTTTTCTGTTTTGGGTGATAGGACTGTAACTTCAACAGAAAAGCGATTCTTAGTTAATGGAGTTGGTCTCTGGAGAATTTATTGGCCACTTGTTAAATTTACATTTATATGATCCTATGCTGCTGTGGAAGGACTGACAGCTCAAAGTATTTTCTAATGACTACTGGATGATTATTGATGTGGTCGTTTGTTTTAATATGCTGGCAGAGTGTCCTTATTGAACCTACCAGCGGCAACACTGGTATCGGCTTAGCGTTCATGGCAGCTGCTAAAGGATATAAGCTTGTACTCACAATGCCAGCTTCCATGAGCCTTGAGAGAAGGATCATTCTTAAAGCTTTTGGTGCTGAATTGGTCCTGACTGACCCTGTCTTAGGCATGAAAGGCGCTGTTCAAAAGGCAGAAGAGTTGGCTTCCAAGACTCCCAATTCCTACATTCTTCAGCAGTTTGAGAATCCTGCTAACCCCAAGGTACATTTGGACTTCTATCTTTGGGGAATGCTATGGAGATTTTCTGATTAAAATTGGTTTAGTAGATATATCAGCATACCATTAGCCTTATCACAATAATTTTCGCCTTCGGTTAACTTTATGAATGCTTGTTCTCTTTTTATTTCTATTGAGTGCTGCATGAGGTGTGAAATCTATTCTATTCAATTTTTTTTGCTTAATTATTATCCATGTATACCTTACATCTTATGATGGATGACTCATCTTAATTAAAATATGATTAGATTCATTATGATACAACTGGGCCTGAGATCTGGAAAGGTACTGATGGTAAAATTGATGCATTCGTCTCTGGAATTGGCACTGGTGGTACAATTACTGGAGTAGGGAAGTATCTGAGAGAGCAGAATCCTGATATCAAGGTTAGTTAGATATCATCATGTCTTGTCTTACATCCTTTCCTGCATGTGATATTTAACGAATGTTCTTTCCTTTTTCTAGCTTTATGGCGTCGAACCTGTTGAAAGTGCAGTTTTATCTGGTGGAAAGCCAGGTGAATTCTTGCTTGATTTCTTCTTTGTTCTTTGTATTTCATTTTCATTTGTTTTGTTGGATCAATCATCAAGATAGAAATGCGCCGCCAACTCGTTACTTATCATGGATAATTAAAAAGGCCTCTTGTTATATTTAAAATTTGTCAATTTTTGCTAATATGTACTAGCTCCTTCTATTAGCATATTGCCTCTCAGTCCTTAAACTTCTGATGACCTGGTTAGGAGAACAGATGATTTAGATCCGGCTTTGAGGTAGACCTAAAAACTTGGTTAGAAAGTATTAGAAATGACCTTTGTTTATTAAATTTAAATGAGAATTTGACTCTTTATAGGATACAATGGAGAAAAATGATTCATGCAGTCGACATCATGTGGTGGGATAAAGGCTTGATGTTGTTGTTGTTGTTGGTGGTGGTGGATGAAAAATATGTGGTTTCTATTAACTTTTATATAGTTTAATTTATGCAGTTTGATTTCTTTGGTTTCTGTTAACTTCTATATCTAATTTGGTATGTGGTTCAATTACTTAGTTATTTTTGGAAGCTATCTTGCCAGAAAGGGGACTTTATTACTTGCAAATTGCAAAAAGAGAAGAGAGTGCACTAATATTTAGTATATTTGAACTTTCAGCCTGCTCTCTCTTCTATCAACTTCCAAAACTCTCTTTTGTTATGGTCAAACACTTAAGGGTTTATTTGGGATAGTTGTAATTTGTAAAAGTAGCTGCAAAATTGTTGTGTGAAAAATATATATATTTTTTAAAATTGTTGTGGATATTATAGACATTTTTCTCTTTTGAAAAAGTCAGGCAATAGTTTTCTTACAACTACTATATTCCAGCAAATATGTTTGCTAAAAACTCTGGCTATTCTGTCTTTTTCGGCTTTTTGGTGATTCCCTGTATGGTGTAATTTAAGAAAATATAGTATAATAGAGTATATTATAGTATAATATTGTACAATAGAGTAAGATATGACATAATTATATTATAGTATGTTGTAGTATGTTATATATGTTTTAGTGTTCATTAGTGTATATTATAGGAAGTTATAGTACAATGAGTAATAATATATTACAGTATAATAGTTGGTATAGCTTAGTGTAGCATAATAGAATATATCATATTATTTTTTGGTTCGGTATGGTATGATAGGTTATAATATAGTGTAATTTAGTATGTTTTAGTGTAGTGTAATATAATATAGTACCGCGCAGTGAAGTTCACAATGTTATAAATTAGTAAAGCGTTGATTTGAAGTCTAAGATGATTAAGCTTGACTGAATTCATGTTAGGCTCTGGGGCGCGTAGCACTGAAGGATTTCTTAGTGTGTCATTTGCAGTCAGAAAAGTGAAATAATTTTTTTTGAAAAGCAACAAGAAATCTATAGTCAAATAAAATTATGACATCTGTCTACTAAAAAACTGTAAAAAAAAAAAGCTGCCCCAAACAGACCAGAATAATTTGTTACATGTCATTGCATTCTTTTGGATGTAATTTTCCATTTTTATACACGGGGATGGTCTAGCTAGCACTTGTTTTTTTTTTTTAAGCATTTGCTATATTTCGGTGATGACTAATATATTATTTAACGTGCAATTACAGACATGCAGCAGCTGCCTTTAACAAAGAAAGTTGGTTGATTTGAATTCTGATTATGTTAGCCTTTTGTTTTTCCTGGCTGCTTGGTTTCATTCTCTTTCTAAAATGTGTTTTCTGCTTATTTTCCTAAATATTAAAAATAAATTTCATTTAAACAAACATCTACTTGGTATTTTAAAAACAACTCTCGATAGAAAAGCACTAAATTGGATAAAACTCAACAAATTGAAGCTTCATTTGGGTAGCCTTTTTACTGCTTTTGTGGTAGGAAAGGCTTATAAAAAAATACATATAATTTTTTTCCTCGCTTTTCTTGATATTTGTTTCAGATAAGCTGTTTTTGAAAAAGCATATAAAAATTGTTGTTAGAGGAGTTAGCTTTAAAAAACTTTTGATGCTGCCAAAAAAAAAAAGGCCGCCCCAAAAAAGTCTGAGTTGTTATATAAAGGAAGCAGATTTGCAATGCATATTCAAAACTTCTAAGAATCCAAAAGAGCATGGACTTGCTTTTCAAATTGTTTTGCAGTACATATTTGATTTCTGCCAATGAAGCTGCTCCTATAATCAACTATCTATGGCTGTGACATTTATTTCTATATTATTGAGATTTATGATGAGCTATTTTGCATAATATATAAGTATGATTGTCGATCTTTATGTTTTTTTTGCATAAGGTCCTCACAAGATTGAATTCAATGTCCTTCTATGTTATATATATATATGTTTCAGGTCCTCACAAGATACAGGGAATTGGAGCTGGATTTATACCTGGTGTTTTGGATGTTGATCTTATTGATGAAGTTGTGCAGGTTAGACTTCAAACCATTTCGCACTTTTTTGGTTGGAAAGTAAGGTTCTTTAACATTGTTCGAGATGAGGGAACATGAAAAGTGGGGTTTTTATAGCTCTTACAGAACTTTAGTGTTTTAGCTGTATTTAGAACGGATCCTTTAGTTATATTTTTTGTTTGAGCTTGCTATTATATATTCCATATTGTTATTTTTGCTTTAATGTTACTTTTTTTTTTAATGCCTTAATCTTTATCTGGCTGCCACATGTTTTAGCTGTACAGTTTAGGCACATCAAAAGAGGTGGTAAAGTGGGTGTGTGATAGCACTTTAGAATTTCCTTTAGAGAATTTCTTCAACTCAAATTCGCATAGAAAACACTTGGAAGATGATGATAGGAAACACTTGGATTTCCGAGTGTTTCTCACCAACACCCAGCAGATCTAGGAGAAAAACTGCTGTCCACAGCAGAAAATCAGCCCAAAAACAGTGAAATCTGAGAGAAATAGGGAGAAATCCTTGGAAAACAATAGAAACGATTGTATTCCACTAGTAGACAAACAAAACCAAAGCAAGATACAATGTTCTTCAATTCGAGAGGAAGAACAACTCTCCAACAATCTCCGGCAACGCCAAGAGCCCAAGCAAGAAAACCTAGAAGACAAAACTCATTCAAAATCAAGATGAAACCCTAATCCCCTCATAACTCCCTATTAATACAATCTAATTCAAATTAAAAGCAAAAGGACTACTCTACCCTTCCTTCTCCCTCCAAAAACACTTAACCCATGTTTGAATTGCAAGTGGACCCCACTCCCTGGCTCCCTCTCTCTTCCGCCCGGCTCTGTGTCCGCCGTCTGTAGAACTGGACCGGCTGGGCCGGTCCAGGTTGAGCCGGCCCAAGCTGGACCGGCATAACATTACTCCCTCCCAAAGTACCACCTTGTCCTCAAGGTGGAAGGCAGGAAACTGCACTGCAATCCTCTCCAATGACTCCCATGTGGCCTCATAATCTGGGAGGCCGCTCCATCTAATTTTCACTTCCTTTTCCCCCTTTTCATTGATGCGCACTCCTTCTACCTCTAGAGGCTCCAGTGTCACTTCCATGTCTTCCCTCAATGTGCTGGGCAGCTCTGGGCTTACTGCATGCTCCCCCACTACTTTCCTCAACTGTGATACATGAAAAACGGTGTGTATTCTGGCTGTTGGAGGAAGCCTCAATCTGTATGCCACCTCCCCGATTTCCTCCTCCACTTCGAAAGGGCCAAAATATCTCGCTGCTAGCTTCTCATTTCTCCTTTGGGCTATAGTCCTCTGTCTGTATGGTCGGAGCTTCAAGTAGACCTTGTCTCCAACTCCAAACTGTATATCCCTCCTTTTACTGTCCGCCTGTTTCTTCATAATCTGTTGGGCTCTGAGAAGATGCCTCTTGAGCTCGTCCAACACTTGATCTCTCTCCTTCAAGTGCTGATCCACTGCAGATACTGGAGTACTCCTATGGCTGTAGTGTGTACCAGGTGTGGGGGGTCTCTTCCATATAACACCTTAAAAGGTGTCATCTTGGTAGCCGAGTGAGAGGAGGTGTTGTACCAATATTCTGCCCAGGCCAGTCATTTGGCCCACTGCTTCGGTGTCTCAGACACAAAGCATCTCAAGTATGTCTCCAAGCTTCTATTCACCACCTCCATCTGCCCATCAGTCTGTGGATGATATGCTGTGCTCCTCTTCAATACTGTGCCCTGCATCCTAAATAACTCCCTCAAAAAATGGCTCAGGAACACCTTGTCCCTATCAGAAACAATAGACTCCGGTACCCCCATGCAGGCGGACTATCTCTCTCACAAAGGCTGCTGCTACAGATACTGTTGTGTATGGGTGTCTCAAGGGAATGAAATGAGCATATTTGCTCAACCTGTCAACCACTACAAATATGACCGTGTTCCCTTCTGATTTTGGAAGCTCATCAATGAAATCCATAGTAATCTCCTCCCAAACCTTCTCTGGTAGGGCCAGGGGCTGTAGTAATCCCCCTGGTGCCATCGTCATGTACTTGCTCCGCTGACAGGTATCACACTTAGCCACCATCTCCTCTACGTCTTTCCTCATCCCCTTCCAGTACAATTCAGCAGCAATCCTACTATAAGTTTTCTGCACTCCTGAATGCCCTCCTATGGCGCTCCCATGAAACTCCTGTAGAAGATGGGGAATATGAATGGAAGACCTAGGAATCACACTCCTTCCCTGATAGTACAGTCTTTTCCCCCCACAACTGTGTAGCCTGGGTGGCTGTTTTCATCTGAAAGCACTTCTTCTTTGATTTTCCTTAGCTCCTCATTCTGGATGCTCTCCTCTTTGATGGCTCCCCAATCAATCAGAACAGGTACTGATACAGCAATCCCCTGGAGCTCCCCCATACAACGTGATAAGGCATCTGCTGCCTTATTCTCTAGTCCTGGCCTATAGTGGATCTCAAAATCATATCCGAGCAGCTTGGACAACCACCTCTGATGCTCTCCTCTGTGACCATCCTCTGCTCTAGCAAGTATTTCAGGCTCCTCTGATCAGTCCTGACAATAAAATGTCTGCCCAATAAATAAGGTCTCCATTTTTGGATGGCCAGTACAATCGCCATCAGCTCTCTCTCATAGACCGACTTCAGCCTAGCCCGGGACGACAATACCTGACTGAAGTAAGCTATGGCCCTGTGGTTCTGCACCAACACTGCTCCCAATCCATAGCCTGAGGCATCTGTCTTCAGCACAAACACCTGGTTGAAGTCTGGCAGAGCTAGCACTGGCACTGTTGTCATGGCCTTCTTAAGCTTTTCAAAAGCCTCAGAAGCTGCTTCCCCCCATAAAAAATTGTCCTTCCTCAACTGCTCTGTCAGTGGTCCTGTTATGGTGCTGTACCCTCTCACGAACCTCCTGTAGTAGCCGGTCAATCCCAAAAATCCTTTGAGCCCCTTCAAGGTCTTGGGTTGAGGCCAAGCCAGCATTGCCTCTATCTTGGATTTGATCTGCAGCCACTCCCTCCTAGGATATCACGTGCCCCAGGTACTCCACTTGTGCCTGAGCGAAGTCGCACTTCTTGAAATTGGCCTTCAGCTGATGCTCCCTTAGCACTCCCAACACCACTCTCAGGTGTTCTAGGTGTTCCTCCTCAGTCCTGCTATAGATGGGAATGTCATCAAAAAATACCAACACAAACCTGCAAAGGTGTGGCTTGAAGATCCGGTTCATCAATGCCTGGAATGTAGCTGGTGCATTGGTGAGGCCAAAAGGCATCACTAGAAACTCGTAGTGGCCCTCATGAGTCCTGAAGGCTGTCTTCTGCACATCTTCCTTCCTCATCCTGATCTGATGATAGCCTGACTTCAGATCAATCTTGGTGAACAAAGCAGCTCCATGCAGCTCATCCATCAACTCGTCAATCACAGGGATGGGAAACTTATCAGGCACTGTCTCTTTGTTGAGAGCTCTGTAGTCAACATAGAACCTCCAACTCCCATCCTTCTTTTTCACCAGCAGAATTGGGCTAGAGAAAGGGCTCACACTGGGCTGAATGATCCCTCCTTCTAGCATTTCCCCCACCAATTTCTCAATCTCATCCTTTTGCACCTGAGGGTATCTGTAAGGTCTCACACTGATAGGGGAGACTCCCTCTTTCAGGATGATCTGATGCTCCCGCTCTCTGTCAGGTGGGAGTCCCACCGGAGGTTGGAACACATCCTCGAACTCCTGCAGAAAAGGCTGAACCAACGCCGGGATGGGTTTATCTTCCCCCTCCGGCTGATCCTCCAAGCTCTGCAACTCCACCAGGAAACCCCCTCCTTCCTCATGGATAATCTTCACCATCGACCGGAGTGACACTCCAGCTCTGGACAATCCTGGTTCCCCCTTCAGCTTCACCCTCTTGCCTTCTATCATCAGTTCCATCACCATGGTTCCCCAGTTCACCTTGGTTTCACCCAAGGTCTGTAGCCATTTCATGCCCAAAATGACATCCGTGCTACCCAATCTCAGGGGTAGGAAATCCTCCACCACCCTGATCTCCTGTAGGCTCATCTCCACCCCTTTGCAGATCCCCGTGCTAGACTCAATCTTTCCTGTCCCCATCATCACCCCATAACTGCCTGTCTCAGTAGGCTCCATCCCCAGCTCCTCCGCCACCTGAGTGGATATGAAATTGTGGGTTGCCCCACTATCGATCAGTACTACTACCTCCCTCCCATGGATCTTCCCCTTCACCTTCATGGTATGACTAGGAGTAAATCCCATCACAGAATTGAGGGATACCTCGGCCACCTCCAACTGGGGGTCACTCTGCTCCTCATCAGAATCATCACCCTCCTCAGGCGCCTCATCTATATAGACGGTGAGAGCCCGAAGAGCGCGATCCTTGCATCTGTGCCCTGGAACAAACTTCTCCTCACATCTGAAACAAAGGCCCTTGGCCCTCTTCTCCTGCATCTCCTCCTCAGTCAATTTCTTGAAGCTTCCTGCAGTTCTAGTCACCCCGCTCTTCTCCTTTCCACTCTCTCTAGGGATACTAGGGCTTGGCCCTTTTGGAGCCAAGTAAGTGGTAGTTGTCCTGGTGGGACCTCCTGAGTGGTTGTTCCTCCAACTTCGAGCGTTGGTCTTCTGGTTCTCCACCAGCTGAGCCAACTCCATTGCCTCCCTCAGGTCTCTCGGTCTCATGACCTTCACAGCATCTCTAATTTCTGGCTTGAGCCCCTTCATGAAGTTTCCCCCCAACGTGCTGTTCGATAAGCCCTCCATGTCTCCCACCAGACTCTCGAATTTCTTTCTGTATTCCTCCACTGTTCCCTCCTGAGTGAGGGCATAGAACTGCTCGGAGATCTCCCATGGGCTGCCCCCCCTTGAATCTCTCTCTGATGGCCTCCTTGAAATCCCTCCAAGTTCTCACTGGATCCCACGTATCCATGTACTTGAACCAGGAAAAAGCCGCCCCTTCCAAGCACATGCTAGCAGCCATCAATCTCTCCTCCTCCATAAGGCCATTCACTGCAAATTACCTTTCCACCTTGTGGATCCACTCATCCACGTTTCCCTCTTCAAAGACAGGCATTTTCAGCTTCCTGGCCCTAGTGTCCATCCCATATGCTCCGTTCCCCCCATGGCCTCCTCTGTCCCAGGCAATGGGGTCTTCCCAAGTTCCTCTTTCTCCATATTGGGGCTCATCCTCCCTCCTCGGCCGCCGATAACCATCTTTCCCTCGCGCTCCGCCATGGTGTTATGGATCCCCCATGGTCGGTCCACTGGATCGGGTCTCCGACGACGCCAATCCTCCTCTCTGTCTTCCCTGAAGTCTCTCCTTCTATCATGCTCTTCTCGCCTGATGGACTCCCGAGGTGGCATCCTCCCGTTGCTGTTAAGCAATTCCACCTCCTCTTCCTCTTCTGGATTCACCTTCTCCTTACCCCTGCTTCCACTACCTTCTCCTCTGTCCTCCACTGGCACAGCCCTTGCTTGCCCTTCCAACAACTTCTTCATCATCTCCTCCAAAGCCATGAATTTCCCTTCCACATTCTCACTCAACGTCGCCATCTTCTCCTCCAGGTCCGCCTTAAATTGACCCACCTCGGTCTCCAAGACTTCTACACGTTTAGATGCCATGGGAACCAAAAGATGGTCTCCTGATCCCTTCCGAAAAGCAAAAATCTGCAGCGAGACAGTGGAAAACAGCCCCCCACCGTCCGAATCTTCGCTCTGATACCAATTTGATAAGAAACACTTGGATTTCCAAGTGTTTCTCACCAACACCCAGCAGATCTAGGAGAAAAAAACTGCTGTCCACAGCAGAAAATCAGCCCAAAACAACAGTGAAATCTGAGAGAAATAGGGAGAAATCCTTGGAAAACAATAGAAACGATTGTATTCCACTAGTAGACAAACAAAACCAAAGCAAGATACAATGTTCTTCAATTCGAGAGGAAGAACAACTCTCCAACAATCTCCGGCAACGCCAAGAGCCCAAGCAAGAAAACCTAGAAGACAAAACTCATTCAAAATCAAGATGAAACCCTAATCCCCTCATAACTCCCTATTAATACAATCTAATTCAAATTAAAAGCAAAAGGACTACTCTACTGTAGAACCTTCCTTCTCCCTCCAAAAACACTTAACCCATAAATGGGTTTGAATTACGTGTGAGATGTGGATGAAACAGTTCCCAATGGCTACATATACTATTTCATCAGATTAAAGCATTGATTCACCCAAAGAAAACATAGAGTGAGAGTATACTCAAATGAGAAGGTTTAACCAATCAAACAAAGAAAATAAGTAAAAACCAAGTTGAATGTACTGCCAAGTTTACCGGATGGAAAATTGATATAACCACCAAACAAAGTTGATAAAATGATCAAGAAAAAGAAGCAAAGTTCTTGTAGGCGATGATGTCAATTCCATTAATCAACTATATATATTCTACCATCCTCTCAATCTCCTCTGCTTCTCACCACTTCTATGCACCTTTAATGAATGACAAATAAGTATTGGACTCCAAGTCTCCACGTCTTTGCAGTCACTGCATGCTAGCCTCCCTAAATAAAATAAAGGATAATTAGGGTTTTATAAATAGAATTGAAGATAAGAATATGAAGGCTTTTTTTCTTTTTTTTTTTTATAATTTTAGGATTTATTCTTGGTGACATCATGAACCGCTTTTTTTAAAAATAGTATAGCTATTTTAAAAAGCTATAATCTAGTTATAGAGCTCACCGAACTATAACCATTAATTAATAATTTAAATTTATACTAATTCAAGTCTTTAAGCTGGATGCCAAGTAGATTTGAGAAATTAAAAATGGGCTACACAAACTAACAATCAAATGCTTTCCAATATCGAAATCAAAGACGATTGCAATTAACATGATTAGCAGGATATGGACAAATCTATATTGCATGAATACTACTAATAAACAACCAACTCTTAAGTCCTCCTACGCTGATATATAAGACTATCCAAACTAAACATCATTTTGTTGAGGTCTACAATTGAAGTTATGGGTGTCTTCAGGGAAGAAACCGAAGATGAGCATGGGAGGTAGAGGAAGAAGAATGACGAGAAGAAAAGTAAGTAGTAGTAGTAGCAGAGAGAGTGAGGGAACATTTTTTATATTACATTAGTCTTGAAAATAATTTCCAAGGTTAATTATACTCATTCCCATACATGATAACTTCCTCATCATTGCTCCAAGCTTAGCTTAACATGCATCGTATTACTCTAACAACCTTAGCCAACCCAACTAAAGGACTCTTGACACTTGTTTATTTTCACTTGTTTATAAAATAACAACTTAAAAAAATGGCATTCTCATATTGTTCACTCATAAAATGCCATGCTTAACCTTTCTCCAAGTAGTAATTCGGTTTGGTTGGTGTATGAATTTCCGACTATAATCGCCAATGATGTGAACCCTCTGTTGCCATCTTGTCAATAGGGCTTGTTGTGTAGTCATATCAATACCGACTTCTCTTTGATGAATGATCTTGTCCGCAAGCTCCAAATTAGGAGAAGAAATGCTCAATTCCTCGACCAAAATCATGGTTACATCTTTGGGTGGGAGGTCCTGTACTCCTGTCCATTGGATTATATGTAGGCATTGGAGGTTCTAGTTAAAAAAAGATTTGTTGTGATTTGACGCTAGTTGCTAGTTGAATAAAAGGGATGGTTCAACCATGCATTTGGGGAAGCTCACACAGCCTTAGGGTGTGTCCTTGGTAAATGGTTTAAGAAGGTAAATCTGAAAAGAAGTGATGGATTTGTGAGTGATTGGTAATTTTATATGATAAGTGATTAGGCCAATGGGTTCTAGTACTTGGAATGAGCCAAAGTAGCGGTGGCTCAACTTAGGTACTGATGGTCGTGAAGCAAAAATTGCCTGTGGGGTTGTAATTTGACAAGAGCAAATGAGCCAATGTCCAGGTTAAGATCCTAATGATGTTTATGCGCTTAGTCTTCATTTGCTATTGACTCTGGCACCAGTGTCTGAGGACATTTTGGAGAGTTCGATCACGTTGTTGGAGCTAGGTATCGATATCTTTGACTTTGGAGATTAAAATTAAAATTTTCAAATTTTTTAAAAAATTTTACTTTTAATATATACAATATAATGAAAATAATTTAAAAATGTTAAAATATACTATATAATACTAATTTAAAATTAATTTTTAATTATATTTAAGAAAATCGAGCAGCTCGATGAGCTTATGAGTTGAGCTAGGCTTAACTGGATTGTAGGCTTGAGTTCGAACTTGTGGCTCAAGAAGCTCAACTTGTGAGATTGTTAAGAAGCCAAGTTTAAGCTGGCTCGGCTCACACCTCTATATAGCCAACCATATAGATCTTGGAAATGGGACATGTCGAGTAAAGTGTGAAAGGATGTATTATATAAGTACTCTATCAAATGTAAAAATTTTGATCAAATTGTTTGGTTTGTGGCATAGTAAGTATTGTTCAAGCCCCCGATTAGTTATCTCAATTTGACCATCTTTATGCGGATGATGAGTTAGTATTGAAAGGGAAGTGTCCAGATCTTTAAAAAGTGCTTGTCAAAAAAGGCTTATAAAAATTTTAATCGGTCGGAAATAATCTTCTTTGGCGTATTGTGCAGGTAACAAATGTTAGTGATGAATCTAATACATACAGAACTGGCAGTAAAGTGGATGTTAATGCAATGAAATGTGCATATTTGGTTAGGAGGGTGGATTTGCCAGTTGATGATAGTAATTATACAATGAATTCCATTGCAATGTCTTCTTAGGAGGCCATTGGTTTTGGTAGAGGTTGTAGAAATCTGGTGGGAGCCATTAGTTGATAGTTGGTAGCTTTTCAGATGTGGCAAATTTTGACAAATTGGTAAGCAATTGCATTGAGGTTCGGCCAAGAAAATTATTCATGAATCCGTTTGATTGTTTTAGCACAAGCCACTATGATCACCAATAATGTTGGAATGGTATAGTTTAGGCAAGGGTTGTTTGAGTCCTTAAGTAGATGCTAGGATGATTTGCATTTTTTTTAAAATTAGGCCATTATGTAAAGTGTGATTGGGGCAGTCGCACGGGTTTGCCTGAAAGTGGTTTTTCAGGATCATTGATGTTTTATGTTGTAATTGTTGGAGCATTTCAATAATACGTTCAATAGAGCACTGGCAAAATTACATGTGATGGCAATTAATCGTGATTACTTGAGACATGAGTTCTTAGATGTTTTTTTTTATCATATTTTATCATATGGATGATGAATTTAGAACCTACTAAATATTGTCACCACTTAGCCACGGATTTTGTGATGGCAAACATCTCTTGCATGTAAGTTGATACCTAGTGCATTTTGGCATTCAATTTCTTGTTTTAGAAGGCAACTGATTTGCTATTTTGATGAAAGGATTGTGTTGATTCCAACTCCGGAAGTGTCAGTGTTGATGGAGTGGAGATATTGGGTAACTACAAATAACGAGGTTTAGTTAGCTTAGGTTTCAGTAGATTGAATGCTTGTTGAGTAGTATCTTCCAATAGAAGGCACTCGATTGTAGTAGTACAATTAATAGTCTTGTGATGCATTCAAAATTTCGGATGAGTTTACAGTAATATTCATCCAAACTAAGAAAAATCCAACTCCGATTTCAGCAAGCTTATAGTCAAATTGAACATCTCAAGGAGACGAATCCAACGACACCAAGTTCGATCCAATCCGAGCCCAAATGAGTCCAAATCAAAGAACCAAAGACTATTTGAAAGCTTTAAAGCATTAATTGGAGGCCAAATGATATCCAAATATGAGATGCTTATGGTCGAATCGAGTGGCTTGACAAGAAGAATCCAACGAGCCCAAAATCACTCAATTCTGATATCTCTAAGGCATTAAAATGCTTGATAAATGCTCCATGATCAAAGGGATCACTATGAGTCATCCGATGTAACACTCCCAATATGTCATTGATCTTTTCTATATTTACTAGGAATGCCTCTCAAAAAAATTATAAATAGATCTCTCATTATTCACATGAGGGGGGAATGGAGAAGAGAAAAACTGAGCTCTCTTGCTAGCACCACCAACTGTTGAATCTCTTCCCGACCACCGACAATCGCCATATTTCTGCCCATTTGTTGGTTGCTGTCGGATCTTTTCCCAACAAACAAACATTAAACATTGTCAGACATTTGTTGATTATCATTGAATATCTAACATCGCCAGATATTTGTGGAATATTCTCTATTATTCAATCTACATAAAGGATACCCATCTGAAGCTTGGTTCATTTTCCAATTCATTGTATTCTCATTATCCTCGATTTAAAGGACGAGTTAAATTCTATAATCTATTCAAATATTAGTTGAATATTTTCAACTGGGCAAGGCCCCGTGTTTTTTTCCCTTTCAGGATTTCCACGTAAAAATTCTGGTGTTTCTTTATTATATGTTCGTGTTCTGAATTTTTGTACATTTTAAAGATGTAAGATATTTTTACTCTACCACCGTGAATTTCTCCACTGGCAACAATACATATGAAGCATTAGGATTTTTTTTAAATTTAAATGTTAGGATTTATTCTTGGTGAAATCACATATGAACCAATAACATATTTCTTGTAGATTTATTTAAATTATAAGTTGAACAAAGAGAGGTAGTTATCTTTTTTAGTTGAAAGGCTGATATTCTTTATTGGTGGAATATCTATTCCTTTTTAACAGTAATATAGCTTAATTATTCTTTTGAAGATCTAGAAATTTTTTTTTAATAGTCTTCATTAGTTATTCTAGAATTTTCTTGGTAGTTACAACTCTTATTTCATCGATTTAACCTACTGTTTGTTTCCCTCTCGAGCAAACGATTCATGATTTCTAATGGTGATTCTATTCAGATCTCAAGTGATGAGGCCATTGAAACCGCAAAGCTTCTTGCATTGAAAGAGGGGTTGCTGGTGAGGGTTCATCATCTAAAAAAAATCATTTTTTTTTCCTGAACAACGTGCATTAAGACTTCCTTGTATATAATATGATTCTGCTTCCTGACTAATCATTAGAGAACTTCCCTTACAGGTTGGAATATCATCTGGAGCTGCTGCTGCTGCTGCTATTAAGATTGCACAGAGGCCAGAGAATGAAGGAAAACTGATTGTTGTAAGTTCTAATTCCCTTCTCAGATTTCTTATTGTTTATGGGTATTTTTTTCTCCCACCACATTAGTCTTTTCAATATTCATCATATATAACAAGTTCTTTGGTTACACTGCTATTCTTTTTTGGAACTCCTTAATTTTTTTTATAGAAGCACTAAGTTCAAATTTTTTTCTAAACTGCATGAAACTACTTCAATTTCGCACAGGAAACTATGTCAATATTTTTATGCCATTCTCTGAAATTATGACTTTTTAGGCAATTGCCTTCCCTAAAAATTTTAAAATACTATGATTTTTAGGCAATTGCCCCAACATAATTAAACACATTGAGTAGAGATGTTATTGTTAGGGAACGATGAACCAAATATAAAGAGAAATAGTAAAGATAATCCAAAAATATCCTTACAACCAAAATAATTAAACACAGATCGAACCCCGCCAGGGGGCACTGCTCCCTCAGACCCCCAAAATATCTGCGAAGCATACAACGATGAACAAATAGGGATCGAGAGGCAGCGCCCTCGGAACAAATTTTGGTTGTACAGATATTTATGAAAAAAAAAAAACTCAACATTTTTACTTAACCTGAAAAGAGTGCTAGATATTTAACGATCCATTTTCAAATGTAAAATTAGGCTCATTTCTTCGTTATTTTCCGTGACTTTAAAACAAAAGTATGATACATTTGTGAATGTAGGTGATTTTCCCGAGCTTTGGTGAGCGTTACCTGTCCTCCGTGCTCTTCCAGTCTATAAAGAAAGACGCTGAGAGCATGATTTTTGAGCCTTGAATGTGATTTCTTTACTTAGCTCCTACAGTTGAGAACCATTCCAGATATACAGTTATGGCAAAATCTGCTTGCATGCTGCTCTGCTTTATAATTATTAGAAGAATAATTGCATGCGAAATACTCTATATGTCTTCATCTCCTACTTCTAATGATGTCTGCAACTTGTTTTTTTTTTTAAGTTTGTTTTCATACTTTTAGACTGTTACTTCTTCTGTTTTGATTAAGTGGCTAACTTGGTCTACAAGTTAATGGCCTTGTAGCTCCCTTTGCTTCTCTCTTGAAGTCTGAAGATATTATATTTGATGCCTTTTTACACCTACAATCTCAATTAGGCCTGTGAAAAACACTCTTTTTTTAGCTTGTTAAGTTCTTATATTTAAGCTTCGTTTGGGGTGGCTTTTCTGTTGTTTCTTAAAACAATATTCTAGTATAAATTTTAATTTTTATACTAAAAAGTTGTTTTAAGAAACAGGAAGAAATAAATCTCAAATAAGATCTTAGGCTTCGTTTGGGATAACTTTCTTGCTGCTTTCTAAAGTAACTTTTTAGTATAAAATTTTCAAAAAAATTATGTCAAATGAAGTCTTAGCAAGAAAGCAAAACAGAGATAGCACAAAAACATATAAATGATGACATGTGTTTATGTAATTTTTATATGATTTTAAGGTAGACTTCATATTTTTGAATAGCTCGTATTTGACTCGATAAGTTAACTATTAACAAGTCAAATACATTTAAAAAAATTTTACTCATTTGCGTGATATGCTGAATTGAACAATATTTTGAGCTCAGTCAAACTCGGCTCATATGCACCCTTTTATCTCCATACATGCGTTTAAGAGTTTTTCTAAGACAAAGAGGACATTGTTCTTATTTTTCTGTTAGAAGCTTGTTTATAAGCTAGGTATAAATGAGTCGAGTCGAGTCAAGTTTTGGCACTATCGAGTTCAGTTCGTTAGTTGGAAAGCGACCTCGAACTTGAGCTCGAGTCGAGCTTGTCCTACTATAAACAAGTTCGTGCCGGCTTGCGAGTCTTGGTAGGATTTTTTTAATATTATTATTAATTATTTTAAATGTTTAAATATCTAAATTTTTATTAAAAATTTTAATCCTTCATTATTAATTTTAACAAAAATTATTTTTTAGAAGTTGATATTTAATAAAGATGGATGAGATATTTTTGCTAATTTTTTTAATGATGAATGTGAAAATACAATTAACTTTAGTGACCTTAGCACTCTAAATAAAAATAAAGAATTTTGTTTTTATCGACGTATTAGAAAAATTTAAGTTAGAAAGTCTTTAGAGAAAAAGAAGTGTGGAAATGTTATTGAGCTTGATGATATTTTAATATATGTGTGGAAATGCTTAAGAGATGAAGGAATTTCTTAGCTTATTAAACTTTTTAATATTGTTTTGAAGATTAAAAAGATGTCAGATGAGTGGAGAATGAGTGTGTTAATTTTTATTTTTAAGAATAAATGTGATGCACGAGATTGTGAGAATTATAGAAGAATTAAATAAATGTATCATACTTTAAAATTATGGGAGCAAGTAATGGAGCGTAGGCTTCAGCATGATACTAATGTTTCTCAAAACCAATTTGTATTTATGTTGTGTAGGTCTACTATGGAAGTCATACATTTATTGAGAAGTTTGATGGAGATATATAGAGAGAATATGGACATACATATGATATTTATTGATTTAGAGAAAACATATGATAAAGTTCCAAGAGAAGTGCTACGAAGAGTTCTTGAAAGTAAAGAAGTTAATAACGCTTATATTCAAATCATTAAAGATATGTTTGCATGAGCTATTACTTGTGTTCGAACACAAGGTGGTTTGACCAAGTATTCTCCTATTTCGATTGGATTACATCAAGGATTAGCCTTAAGCCCATATCTTTTTGCTTTAGTCATGAATGTTCTCACTAGACATTTGCAAGAGAATGTACCTTGGTGTATGCTTTTTGCTTATGATACTTCTTCTAAATTTTTATGAATAATAACATATTAATATTTGATATTCTTCTTATTGATAAGACTAGAGAGGGAGTTGAAGGTAAACTTAGAATATGGAGGTCAACCTTAGAGTCTAAAGGTTTTCACCTGAGTAGATCTAAATCTAAATATATAGAGTGTAATTTTAGTAATAATAGACCTAGTGAGGAGATTGTGACTTTGGGCGAGCAAGTCATTAATAAGAGTACACGTTTTAGATAGCTTGGATCTATTGTTCATAGTGATGGTGAAATAGATGAAGATATTGGGAAAAATAGATGAGGATATTATCAGCATAATTCAATTTGAAATGTTGAAGTGGAGGAATGCATCGGGCTTATTGTATGATAGAACAGTCCCCCTCAAATTAAGTGAAATTTCTATAAGATGGTGGTGAGTCCTGCAATGCTTCATGGTGTCGAATGTTGGCCATTAAAAGAGAAGCATAATACTAAGTTAAGTGTTGTAGAGATGAGAATGCTTAGGTGGATGAGTGGCTTTACCCTTAGAGATAGAATATAAAATGAGCATATACGTGAAAAAGTTGGAGTAGCGCCAGTGGAAGATAAGATTATAGAGAGTCAACTTAGATGGTTTGGTCACATAAAACGGCGGCCTTCCAATGACTCGGTTTGACTCGGTTATGAAAGTAGACATTAGATTTGACTTATATTAAGAAAGTTAGAGGTAGACCTAAAAAGACTTGTTAGAAATGATCTTTTTTTATTAGATTTAAACAAGAATTTAACTTTTAATATGACACAATGGAGAAAAAGGATTCATGTAGTTGATCTCACGTAGTGGGATAAAGGCTTGATGTTGTTGTTATTGTTTTGTTATTAAATGTTTTAAACATTTATTATTATTAATTTTTATATTTAAATTTAATAAATAATATAAAATTATTTAAATAATATTAATAATTATTCGAGAAAGCTCACAAGTCTAACCTCATCAAGTTTGAGTTTGAGCTCGACTCCTGAGCTCGATAAGCTCGACTTACGAGCTCATAGATAAGTTGAGCTCGAACTAGCTTTGCTCTCTTAGACCCCTAGTTGAAGCTATTCTCATAGAGATGCCCTGCAATTTTTTATGTTATTTTTGTTTTGTATAAGCTTTGCTGTGATTCTTATCTGGCTTTGTTTTTTAATAACTTTTGGTTGCTTGGTATTAAAAGTTATAAAAAAGATATTTAATGGATCCTGACCTTTTTTTTTCTTATAATAAATTAACTAATTATAGTTTAATTATGATTACAAATAATATTTTATATATATATATATATATATATATATATATATATATATATATAACAAAGCTCTCCTGTGTAATTGTGGGTTTCAGCATGTATTCATTCATAAATTACAATGTTTTTATTCAATCAAATTAAAATGATTAGTGGGAGATTGGTATTTACATTTATTTTTTTTAAGTGAATGATTTTTATTATAGAGATAACCTTATCTTAAATGAATTAGATAGTTGAAAAATTGCAACTCAGTGATTTTATAACTGGTTATTCATAATTTTTTATCTCAGAATTAATATAATTCACTCAATCTTATTTGTAATAATATATGAATAAAAAAATTAAAATTTAACATATTCACTTGCTATTTTTAATATTTTCATAAATGAATGTTAATAAATTAAAATAACATTTTTTATGCTATACATTTAGAAATTTTGCTTGATAAATTTCTCAAAATTGCATTTTAACAATACAAATGATTTTTACTGTGCATACAATATTAAAAAAAAATTCACCTGATAATGTAGAAAAACTATCAAATATATAATAAAGTCATCATGAAATGAATATTTGATCGAGCTCAACAAATTTTTTGTTAAATAATAAAAAAGTATATTCATGCATATATATAAATGAACGAATGAACAAGTCAATATTCAAATTTGTACAGCTTTATAAATAAAGAAGCATAAAATTAAATTCTATATGAATGAGATTGGATTGTCCATCAAGCACACAAGTTCACTTATAATCACAATAACTCTTAAAGCTTTGAATCCAATTCCTCTTAGTTGATAGTCAAAACTCTCAACCAACAGATCAAGATATCATAAACCTCAAACAAAGCAAATTTCCATTTCTCGAAATATTGTGTTAGATAAAAACTATTTTCATATAAAAAGAAGCAGACAAAATCACAGATAGATGGGCTCAATCCTCGCTCACAAAAATTGAGTTAGTTCCCTTTTTAAAATGAAATGAACAGAATTTCTGCTCCAACTAAAGAAATTAAAAGAGTTATTATAGATTTTCCATGAGAAAGAAAAACAGTTAACAGGGACTGAATCACAAAGCTTAATTTAATACAACAAAAACATTCAAAATAATGTTTCTCAACAACACAGCAGAAAAATAAAACAAGAAGTTCCGGATATTTCACTTGAATACTCAAAATAAACAAGAACAGAAAGCTCCTGAAAGCACAAAAATGCAATGCTTTGAAAACCGGACCGGACCGGCCGGTTCAACCGGTTCAACCGCGAACCGGCCGGCCGGCCATTACGGTTCAAATAAAAAAACCGGGTCCCGCACCAAACCGTGAATGAACCGCCCGAACCGTAAGTTCGACCGCGAAAACCGCTGAACCGGCACCGGTTTTTTGATAACGGAACGGTCGGTTTGGCTAAGATGCGGCTTAGTAAAATCCAACGGCCAGGATTAAAGAGGCGGAAGCTTATACGCGACTTCAGAGGGAAAAATAAAAAAAAAAACCCTTGTTCCGTCGTTCGCTCGTCTCCTTCTCCTTCCCCGACCGCGTGCGAAGCTCCGAAGCGACGAAGCGTCGAAGCCACAGGCATTTCCTGCAGGCCATCTCGTTCGTGAAGCAAGAAAGCAAAAAATATTTTCCTGCATGCCATCTCATTCACAAAGTGAAAATGACCGAACATTAGGGCATTACCTCCTTCAATCGTTAGGTTTTGTTTCACTGTTTTCAGATTATGAAATTTTACTCTTTTTTTTTTTTTTTTGAAAAAAAATAAAAAAACATGTTGATTTCTCTGATTTTTGAATTGTTCAAATGTTTTTCCAATTCTAAACTTCTTCAAACGTTTAGGTTTGTATAGAATCCAAAAATTTTTTTTTTTAAACCATGTTGATTTAAGTTTGTATGCTGAATTGCTGATGCCGTGAATGAGATTTATAAGCAGGAAACCATAAGATAAAAAAACTTCTTCCCGGTTTGTATGCTCATGCCGTGAATGAGATGAGCAGGAAAAACATCCGAAAAAATTTGCATAAACAATTTTTTGTAGCTTAATTTTGGTTTAATTAAGTAATTAACTATTCAGCTTGTTTAGTTGTTTTTTAATTTGTTGATTAGAGAGTTGTTTGGTTTTGACCCTCATAGTTATGTTGTCTAGGGTAAGAGACTAACTGATGTGAAAACAGTGATGGTTAACAAGAATTGCATTAAGGAAATAAGATAAACTTCTTCCCCTGAGATTGCATTTTCTTATTGGTTTAGTGATTCACTTTTGTTTTATACATTTATATTCAAATTATCTTCAATTTTTGCTATATATTTATAAATAATTGTGTTATTATTATAATATTTAAATATAATAAATATTTATTACGTCATCCGGTTCGACCCCGGTTCGACCCCGGTCGAACCATCAAACCTCTAACCTCTTCTTCTTCCGGTTCATTGACCGGTCCGGTTTTAAAAGCCTTGCAAAAATGCCTCCATCATAAAGAGTAGACAGACATATAAGGGAAAGTTTATCGCTTCTTGGAGACCCCAACCGTCTTCCCCCTCCTTCCAGTTGTCTTGGTGTGCTGCCCACGAACCCGAAGACCCCAGTAGTGGCGCAAACCACGATGATTCCTAGATTTCATGTGTTGGAAATGGTTATGGAAAATAAAAATACAAAAGCCATATTAACATAATCAATTCCAAGGGAGTACATGCCGAGCAGATTGGAAATACTATAAAGATCAAAAAGGAAAAAAAGGCGGGGGCCTATGCACAGGCAAATTTTTAGGTCCGGTCACCTGACAAAGAGATATATCCGGATTTTTTTTGTCTACAGTAAAAAAGCACAGTTACTGTAGCAGCTTCGCTTTGATTGTGCTTTTACTGTAGATAGAGAGAAATCCAGATGTATCTCTGTATCAGGTGACCAGACTTAATAATTTTCCCCATGCACGAGGGTTGTTTGAGATCACAAATAGTAGAATGCATTGAACTGTCCCGGATAAATGAATAAGAATTACCAAAATTTAAGCCTTAAAAAAACTGTGGTCACATGCCCAACTAAATGAACAAGGGAAGAAACTAACACAACAAGAAAAGTAAAGACTCTTAGGAATGTTTACAAGTGAGATTTACAAAAGGAAAACTTATTAACATAAATAACTAGTAAGGGTTTGATGATTAGTATGGTAACTTAAGCTAAATAGATCTTAACAAGTCTAATTAATGCTAAAGCAAACTAATTGAAGATTAACAAAAGTTCATTAGACAAGTGCATATATGTCTTCAAGGTCGCATTCACCAAATCTGACTGGATTTGATAAATCCAACCTAGATCCATATTTATAAAACTTCACACA
This sequence comes from Dendrobium officinale, assembly GCA_019514585.1. NCBI lineage: Eukaryota > Viridiplantae > Streptophyta > Magnoliopsida > Asparagales > Orchidaceae > Dendrobium > Dendrobium officinale. The sequence goes on from CM033700.1 coordinate 14,341,577, forward strand.
TAGAAGTCCTCTAAAAATCATTTGGCAGGGTTTTCGGACTAAACTTCCAACTAAAATTCCAAAAAAGGTTGCTCGGATATGCATTGTACAGAAATTAAAGAACTAATTCCAAAATAGACTAATTAAAAACTAATCAATCCAAATAAAGTCCAATTAGCTAAGTTAGCATCCTATTCATTAATTATTTCTATTTAATTTATCAACTAACTGGAATGTATTTATCCCAAAAAAAAACCCTTCAAGCTCAAATTACCAAATTTAGCAGCTTAATCATTGTTTAGGAACTAACAAGTTAGATTAATATTTAAGTTTATTACCACTATCAAATAAGCCAACTCTAAAGCTAATTGCTTACTAGTTAAACTGTTTAGACACGAATTAGCATGATTAAAGCATACTTCACCGATAATTAAATCAACATACTAATAATTAATTTAAAACAAAGTCTTATGGTTTTATTAACTAATATGTATTAATAAGCACAATTACATATCCAATACTAAACTGCTCTAATTAAGCACTAATTAGCATAATTGAAGCTGCCAAAAGTTGATATCCTAATCAGTAATATTTACCGACTACTTACATAACTAAATTAATAATTAATTTGTTAATATAGATAGTGTTAAGCAAGGGCCCATTATGAAATATTGCATCGTAGGTCTCCTTCCTATGATGCACGGACACTCCGTTTTAAGAGGCAGTGCAGTGTCGGACATGTGTCGGACACGGACACGCGCCTGACACGCCCGACACGGCGGGGACACGTGTCCGACACGTTTTGACCGTGTCCAGACTGTTTTTAAAAAAAATTAAGTCGGACACGCGTGTTTCATAACTTAAAAAAAAAATGAAAAATAGATAAGCACCGGTTAGAGTGAAAGCACCGCAGTCTTCCCGAGTCCGCCCTAATCCCGCTTTTGCATTCATTCGAGCGAAGGCACCGCAGACTTCATGCGACTCGCGAGCAGCCGCACCCGCTCACCATCGCCTCCAGTTTCCGACCGCACTCTCGCCTCCAGTTTCCGCATCGTCGCCTCCAGTTTCCGCATCATCGCGTGCTGCCGAGCGAACCATCGGCCGGAAAAAAATTTCTGTAAGTTAGATTTCGAATATTTTTTGCCATTCTTCATTTCTCTCATTTTTTTCTCATTTATCATGTGGATTTGTGTTCACGAGAGTATGTTATTTTTTTCTTAAATTACTTGGTTGTTTTAGGTTTTTTTTTTTGCTTTTGATTTTGGTTGACAAGAACAAAAGAATGGTAGAGAGTTTGCAACTTGCAACCCTATTCTATTTGTTTTTACCTAAATCTCCACTTTTAGTGTTTTGTGAGGCCAAACAATGATGTTTTCAGTTTTTACCTAAATCTTTGTTTTTACTTTTTACCTAAATCTTCATTTACTGTTTGTGAATTTCTATGCCCATTTCTTTCTGAGACATGTAGATTAGCTCATCATTGTAGGAAACAAGCAACTCACTCTTATTAGAATAAGCTAGCCCTGTAATATGAACGTTGGTAGAGCCAATCAGATGGCAAGGGCGACGTTGTTAACAGGTTAGTCTAAAACCTTTCTTTGTTTTTACCTAAATCTTCATTTACCAATTGAATAAACAAAACACAAACATTATATTTGTTAACCTGTAAATTGATTATGAATTCACAATACTTAAACCTACCATACATATGCATCACTTTATCCTTGGTATGATAAAAAGCATGATAAAATCTTGTATATAACAAGGCTTAGTGATGCAACTTGCAAGCATGGTTCAGTCTAATATTTCTAGAATTCCTATTCGCTTGATTGTAGAAGGTCAGGCCAAAAATGTTAAATAAGTATTAATATCCTTCATTTATTAAAAATTTAATTCGACGTGTCCACGCCGCACCCGTGTCCTATATTTTTAAAAAATGCCGTGTCCCATGTCCATGTCGTGTCGTGTCCGTGTCGCCGTGTCTGTGTCGGTGCATCATTGTCTCCTTAATGCTAATCCCTCCATGCATGCCTAGTCGTCTCTCCCCTTCTTCCATTAGCAAGAGCGCCATCTATGAGCAATCAAAGATCATGTGAGCATTCTTCTCTACAATTGTAGGTCACATGAGGCTTGTATGAGTGATTTTAATTTCAACAAGCATCATGTTCTTCTCTAAAATAAAATTTCACAATAGCCTTCTTCAATCATTCTTCTTTGCAAGCCATTAACATGCTCTAACATCTTCTTCTTCACCATCCAAGTCCGGTCTACACACCATATAACTGCAAGATGGTATTTCACTTGGTTATTAATTTTGTCTTTTTTGTGAGTGCTCTTCTTTATTATTCATTGCAAACGTTGACAATGTGGGATAAAAAAATAGGATTGCTAAGAGATTAATTGTTTATTTGATCTTCTATGTCAATTGGTTAATAAGTTTGTGTTTTTCCTTACCTTAATATTTTTTTATCAATGAAATATTCTATTCAAATATGTAGTAGATTATACATTTTATTAAAATATATATAATATATTATTATATATATATATATATTTTTTTTTTTTTTTTTTTTTTTTTTCTGTACTCTTATATGTACCTTCTAGTTTGATAAAATAACAATATAAGAACTCATTTAGAGCATTCCTTCTCCTAATACATTTTTTGCATATGATACTATACGTCTTTTGGAATTTTTTTACATTTTATAAACAATATTGATATTGCAAAAATATGTAACAATTAAAAATATTAACAAATGACAATAAAATGCATCTTTTATTATTAATAATATTTATTTTTTCTTTTATCACTATTAAGTTTTTTTTATGACATATAAGCATATGAAATTATATTGCACCCAACGTTGCCTTCAATAGACAACACAAGAAATTATATATTTTATATTAATAATTTATTAAATATAACATTAGTCTATAGTGTATTGTGCGATACTTTTTATAGTTTTCATATTATTATGTCCATTTTGTGTCATGTCCATACTTCATAAAACAAAATATTTAAACATTTCACAAGCTTCTCATAACAACATCTAAACTACAACTGTTTCTACAGAACCCAAGTGGAAGGGATTATATGATTATTCTTGAGTAGACCATAAGTAGATATGCTTGCTAATTGGTATCATATACAAAAATAGTAGCATATCATTTTAACTGATGAATTAATACCAACTATGTTAAAAAAAAACTAAACTGATTTGAATCTGTATAAAAATAAAACTTGCTTGGCCATTAATCAACAACAGTTTTCATCCCATGCTATTTGAAAGCTGAATAGAAAACAGCGGGACCATATCCCTATATGACCAGTCAGATTTACAAACAGCAGTAAAAATAAGTTAAATTTTTTGTTAATATTTAAAACCTTGCACAACGAATATCTTGCAAAGGTAGGAGTTGACAAAGAATACAGGAAAAATTACATTGACGTGCCAAATTCAACGGATGTACTAACCTGATCTTCTTCAGGCGTTCCAGATCATCCCTGAGCTTCATATCCAAAGCATTAGAAACAACCTGAGAGTATCTCCCATCTTTGTAGTCCTTCTTCCTGTTCAGAAACCAATCCGGGATTTTGAACTGGCGGGGGTTTGCAACAATCGTCATCAGATTCTCAAGCTCGGCAGCTGAAAGCTCACCAGCTCTAGAAAAACATTTATAGAATGTGCCATTAAAATCAGCAATCCAACTAGAATTAGCTAAAACACAAGATAATATAATTTTAAAGAGATAAAAGCTGAACAACTCCAGTGGACATGTGCACAAACAAATAAAACAAACACATAAGCAGATCATTTAAATGCATCAATTATTTACTATATACCCATAATTTAATGGAAACAAAACTAAGAAATCCTGCAGGATACATAAAAAATGTTTATCAAAAAAAATAAATAAGCATCAAAAGTTTGTAAACCGCCTTTCAACTGCAGATTAGCAAAAACAATTGAAAGTAGTCGAGAACATATCACAATCAAAGATCCAATCCTACACCATCCTTCTTTCATCCAGGATAAAATTTAAGAAACCTGGGGTGCGAAGGACTACAGAAGATAAAGATACCTTTTGTTCATGTCGACATCAGCCTTCTTGCAAACGATGTTGGCGAAGCGTCGGCCGATACCTTTGATGGATGTAAGGGCGAACATAATCTTCTTCTTTCCATCGACATTCGTGTTCAGAACACGAAGAATATGCTGGAAATCCTCGTTCGCGATCAAAGACTACAGGCATAAACATAACGTAGAATGATCAAAACCCATGAATTCCAGACACGAATAAAAGCAGGAAACCCCTCCAAAGATCTCAAATAGAAGTAAGCACTCACCATGGCTTCTAGATTTCCTCTTTCAGCCTGTAGCTGGAATTTCTGTGTACTCTCCTCGCCGAACACGGCCGCTAGGGTTCTCGCTGCCGCGGGACTTGTGCTGTATAGGCGATTCTAACCCTCAATATTACTGTGATGGACGGTGATGATGAATCCTCGTCTTAGCCACACCACCTTTAAATGTTTAAACTATCATGAATTTATATGGAGTAAATTCATAAATTTTAAATTTATGATATATTTAAACTTTTATATTATTATTAAAAAATGGTTCCAATATAAGCTCCAATATTAGATTTCTTAAATAATAGAAATTAATGTGAACTTTATTATAGTAAAATTTATAATTTTTTTTTTTATATAAAATCATCAAAATCATTGAAGCATATTGAAATTTTGTAGTTAGTTTTTGTCCTATCACTAAATATCTATTTGGGACGATTATAATTTTTTATAAGGGCAATTGTAAAACCGATGTGGGTTAAGAGTAAAAAAAAAAAGTAGCCAAATAGGATTATAATTGTGATCTGAAAAGTAAATTAATAAGAAACTTATCTCAAAATAGACCTAACTGTAGATTCGATCCAAATCTACAACATCTTTATTTAGCATCTAGAGACTCTTAGAAACACTAGGACATTTATCTAATATATATCACCCTTAGTGGTATTTAGACTCCATCAGAGCCTATTTACTCATTGAATTTACGCGACTTCAATTATATAAGTAAAGGTTCGATTGACCTATAGTGAACGCTAGGCTAATTTTAAATTACTCGTGGCCCTAGTAATTTAGTTAGACGAACATAAGTAATTGTCTTGAGACGTGTGTACTCACCAATTTGATCAAACCATTTAGATTCTATTGACTAATAGGCCCACTAAGCTAGCTTATCCTAGCATAGTTTCCCTTAGACCTTCTTTAAGATCCCTGACATCCTCTGTGGTTGTAGATTTAAATTACTTTGATCTCTTACAGAGCACTACATGGGGTCCTGGGTTGATCTCGGGTTTTGCCACCCCACACCCACCTATGGTACTTTCCGGATGCTTTCCAAGCTTATTGAAAATGTATGGAATTGGCCTTTGAGATTTTTTAGACTGACTGCAAACTTTTAAGCCACATATCAAAATTTATCATGACGCGGTTTAACTGTGTAGTAAGGATTATTATAATATATTGCATGTACATGATGATTAGTAATGTAAATTGGTTCTCCTTTGATGTTGAGTACCCACCCACAAAACTATGGGCGTTTCCATACCCACCCATGCCCATTGGTATGGGTGGGTACGTGGGTTGGTGTGGGTATGGGTATCCAATGCAGGGCTTTGATCTCTTAGTATGCTCAAAATCTAGATTCTTCGATCCTCTTAGACACCTACATATCTTTAATGTTAATGGAACATAACACGATGAAACCGAGGGACATTAGAACATCTTGAGCCCAAGCTTAACCTTATCTTAGTTTGAGAGGGTGTTTGACTAACCTAATCTTTAGTGACCCCGATAACCACTCTAAAGCTATAGGCGGCGAAAAACACTTGGTCTTCTTTCTACTTTTATCCTTACAAAATTAGCCTAGGACTTGCCAACTGGGCATGATTAAACTTATTATCCAATGTGCCTTTTATGATGTCAAATGTGCTTAATTAGACTCCTAACCCCTAAATTAGGTGTTTGTATTATCAATACCAAAGATAAACAAGTCATTAATGTCAAGACATAATTGCACCCAAACAAATTTTAGAATAGATAAATATTTCTATTTTGTTTATAGTCCCAAATACATATACAAAAGTTATTACCAAAGATACATTTCTATATTGTTTTTAAGAGTAGAGAATTTAACATTCTTTTATCTCAAACAAATGATACAATTAAGATATAGTATATCAATATTTATCATAAATTATTATTATTATTATTATTATTATTATTATTATTATTATTATTATTATTATTATTATTATTATTATTATTATTATGCAACCCCATTATTTTAATTATTACTAATTATCACTGTAGTTTGTTTATATTGGCCTATGAGAGCATTCCCGCTAATTTGGGAGAATATTTCATTTATTATTTTTAATAAATGCTAAATAAAGTGCAAATTATGAAAAATTCGCATTTCCTTTTAGAGAAAAATAAATCATTCATGTAATTAGGTTCATTTTTTTATGTAAAATTTACTCTAATATTACATAAAATAAAATTTTATTTACTTAAATTTTTAATTTATTACAAATAAATTATAATTTGAATTAAATTTAGAAAATAATCATGAATTGTTTTCTTTTGTTATTTTTATTGCACATGATAATTAAATAGAAGTAAATTAATAGAGAACTAACTTTTACTCCATCGTAAATTGAATTTAATCCTAATATTTGATAGCCACAAAAATTGGCTTGTTGAAAACTTGTAAATTAAAATTCAGGATCAACCAAACTACGCTTTCAGTAAGCTTATTGTTAAATTGAACATCTTGAGAAGACGAACACAATAACGCTAAATAGAGTTCTATATGAGTCCAAATAAGCCCAATTCAAAGGACCGAAACATTCATGGAAGCTTCAAAGCATTAGTTGAATAATCAAACGAAATCAAAATATGACATGATTATAGTCGAACCAAGCGGCTTGATGAGACGAATCCAATGAGCCCAAGATTACGAATTCTGACATCATTAAAGAACTTAAATGCTTGATAAACACTATATAATCAAGGGAATCACTATGAGTCGTTCGATAAAACACTGTAAATCTACTTTGGATCTTCTCCATATTTATTAAGAATGTCACTCCCAAAAATTTATAAATAGCCTCACATTCTTCATATGAAGGGAGAGAGCAAAATGGAAAGAAGAGAAGAGCTCTAGAGCTTGAAGAATCCTCTGACAAATTCATGCCACCAGGCCGCCGCCTTGAACCTTTGGCCGGCCATCGTTGTTAGACCTCCATATGAAAGACACTAACAAGCCTTCCTCCGACCACTATCACTCACCGACTACGGTCCCTCCGACCACTGTTGCTCGTCGACTATGAACCTTTAGATAATCGTAGTCTGCCACTATAGTCCCTCCGACCATTGACTGCAATCCGTCTGACCACCATCGTCTGTCTTACTATGATCCTTTTGAATTGCATTGCCTGCTAACTATGATTCCTCCAACCACTATCACTCAACTACAATCATTTCAATCACCATCATCCAACTACGACCCTACGGCCCTACAAACAAGCCCACACTCTCTTAAGAACAAATGATATATTTTCCTCCAACTATATAATATGCTCTATACAATGTATTTGTTATATTGAGTCAACATTCTCCTCAAAGAAAGGGTATTATTTATAATCAACCACAAATACTAGTGAAATTAGTTCAATTGGGCAATGTCCCATAGTTTTTCTTCTTTTTTTCTTTTTTTTTTGAGTTTCCATACAAAAATTACGGTGTATTTTACAGTTACTACACTACACTGCTCTATTCAATGTGTTGAATCTACGTACATGATAAGGACACTAAACTTTATATTTCTTTACCACTACAAATACAAATATTTCAGGACGCAATAATATTAAAATTAGTATATATATATATACATATAACATTGATATTTCAACATCAATATTAACATCAAAACTTTATCCTACTGTGTGCAATCATTTTTCTCCATTATGTCCTATTAAGAGTCAAATTCTCATTAAAGTCTAATAAAAAAAGTCATTTTAATACTTTATAACCAAATCTTTTTAGGTCTACCTCTATCTTTCTTAACATAGATTGAAGCTTCGTTTGGGACGACTTTCTTAACGCTTCTTAAAACAGCATTCTAGTACAAAAAAAATTAAATTTTGTACTAAAAAGCTGCTTTAAGAAACAGTAAAAAAACTATCCTAAATAAAGCTTGAATCTAATACATGTATTCTCCTAACCGGGTCTTCGAAAGGCCGACATTTTATTTCACCAAACTATCTAAAATGACTCTAATTTTGTCTGCCATTAGAGCCACTCCAACCTTTTCACATATTATTTGCAAAATTTAAAACAAAAATATTATTTGCAAAATTTAAATTAAATATTAATCACACAATCTAGTGAATAAACATCATTATTAGACTTCAAGAGGTTTTCTTAATATACATCACTAAAAATATACTAAAAAAACAACTTTCTACATACGAAATCTGTAAACAAATTGCAAAAAATCAATGATAATAATTTGAAATAAACAAATTGGAATGAGATTACTGTAACTATATTCAGCAACGAAGTGTCATCTCCTTCAGATAGCAGTTTCAAAATAGTCTCACCACTCAGAGTTCATTTTAACATACCTGCAATCTTCATCAAGACGGTCTCTTTACTCCAAGATTCTCTCTCCTCCTGAAAATATCAAAAAAATCAAAGAACTAAAAATGCAAAGATAACCTGGAACAAAAAACACAGGCTTCCAGCTCTTCGGACTAGAAAGATCAACATCAGTAGCCTTAGCAATCTCCAATATTCTTCCTGTAAGTCCAACTCCTATTATACCAGCTAAAGTTCCAGCAGTATTCGAAACTCCCATTACAATCCCCGCATGTCTTGGAGCTATATCCAAATGATTTACAGCAAATCCTGCTCTCCCTAAGGCCAAAAAACCCAATGAAATCGAAGAACAAAGCACAGTACCAGCAGAAGTTTTGAACAGAGGTAGAATCAATAAAGCAAGTGCAGAGATAAGAAAGCCAATAGTGTTCAGGAATTTGCGAGTCCATGCGACAGATAAGATCCTTCTAGTTATAAGACGATCAGCTATGACTCCACCTATGTTGGAAAATAAGAACATGTTGAGATAAGGCAGCATCTTTGATGATCCCATTTCCTGAAGGCTTAGTTGAAGGCCAAGTTCGAAGTAGGTTGGTAGCCAGTTCATCAAAACATATAATGCGTAATGAAAAGTGAAGTTGTTCACTACAATTGCCCACACTGGCATGCTAAAGATCATTTTTTTCCATGGGACCTTAGATGGATTTAACAAGCTCCCCTTATCTTTGGACTTTGTTAACGGTAGGCCCGTCGGCTTGAGGTGGTCGGAATGCGGCGGATCGCTGGCGAATTTGAACCAGAGGATAGACCAAGTGATGCCTAAAGCCGCTTCAACGAGAAATACAGATTGGGGACCTTGGTGTTTTACTAAACCTGGGAGTAAAAGCATGCCAGCAGCAGCACCTAGATACATTCCTGAAGTAGTCAGAGAAACGGACCGGGATCGCTCGTGCGGTGGCACCCATTGTGCAAGAACTGTGTGAATGGAAGGGAAAATGAAGCCTTGAGCAATGCCAACAAGAAGGCGAGCGACGACTAATATGTTGATTCGGTTTGGGTCCAATGGAACTAAGGCACATGTAGACGACCATAACAGAAATGATAAAAGCAGGATACGCCGACCACCTAGACTCTGCGCAGCCCATCCACCAGGGATTTGTGAAATAACATAACCGTAGTAGAAGGTTGAGAGTATCATACCCTTGCTAGATTGATTGATACCAATGGAATCGGCAGCAACAGTGTAAGCAATTGAAAAGCCCATGCGCTCAACGTAGCAAACATTTGTACAGAAGAATGTCAGAATAACAATCAAGTACCGCTTGGGAAATTTCATTCTTTGCTTGTTTTAGACACGCTCATTGGATCATCTTTTGCTTGAGAAAAAATAGCAAGTTGGCTGCTTAAATATATAGGATTCCATTCTTGTAGCAAGTGGGCCTTTTAAGTAAGGTACTCTTATTGAAAATTGAAAAATCCTGGGAAAAGTGAGAGCAATAGATTATATTGTTAATCATCATAAAATAAAATTTTAACCAATGTTTCTAACTAAATATCATAGAAATCATTGTGTCTATTGTCGCCAAAGGCATGGCATCAAGCATTTATTTGAGTGTAGTTATTTCAGTTTCTTTTCATTAATTGGTTCATTTAATTTATTATTTATATATTTAAAATATGTCTATAGTGATGGTCCAAATATGTTGCTTTTTTTACTATCTTATAGGATAGTTTATGTCTTGGCATTGCTCAGTTTCTTGGGATTTCATTTTGAACTTGTATTAAGCTGATCCTATGGTGAATCTCTCTACTTCTCCACTAGACTAGGTAATAAGAAATATAAAAATAGTTGCTCTAAAACACATCAAAAAAAACTTTAGCTTTTTTTCAGTTTTAATATTATGATTGCAAGGTAAATGAATAATTTCTTTGAGTGCAGAGCGACTACTAAAGTTTGGGAAAGTCATCTCTTTGTGTCTGTGTTAAGGCCTCTGTTTTTTTTTTAATTTGATATTTGTGTTCTTTGTTCTATTTTATCTTACATTGTTAGATATTGACTTGTTAGTACTTCTGATTTTAATTAAAAATCGACATTAAAAATCTACTTATTAGAATCAAATTCAAATTGTTTGTTGATTTTCTATGTTTCTAATTGATTGGTGAAATTCTTGAGTTATTTTGATCATTTCATTATCAATCGATTTAAACTCGAGTATGATTTACATTTAAAGAAAGTTGATAGCTTCATTGGTAACTCGTGATGTGCGATCTTCAATTTATATAAAATTATATCATGTATCATATTAGTTGCATTACGACATCTTGACCCTGAGTTGTTCTAAGTTGCATCAACATGTCACTTAAAATGGAATAAACTATCAAGGTAACTTAAAAAATCATAAAATAAAGAAATTTTAATTAACTTTTAAGAATCAATTGATCTAATTATTGAACAAATAAAACCAATTGAGTAATGACCTTTAGACTCTAAGGTTGACCTCCATAATTCAAGTTTACCTTCAGCTCTCTCTCTAATCTTATCAACAAGAAGAATATCATCAGCAAAAAGCATATACCAAGGTACATCCTCTTGTAAATGTCTAGCAAGAACATCCATGACTGAAGCAAAAAGATATGGGCTTAAAGCTCATATATGTGAACCTAAAGTAGATTCCTATTACAATAATAAACCAATTCATTTGAATATTAAATCTAGCAAGAGAGAGGAACCATCTTAATAGAAAAATTAGGGGCTTTAACAATAGAATTTATAAACATCAAATTGCAACGTAGATGATGACATAGCTAGAAAAATTACTAAATGCAGACAAGTTAGAAGTTGAAGTATCTATTTATGATAATTAAATTGATCATAAAATATTTAGGGAATAGTTACTAAATGTAGACAATTTCTTTGAATGACACACCATGTATGATGAACAATAAGTATTTTTTGTCAAAAAGAAACTAATTGGTCATATAAAAATTTATTGGATAAGCCATCAATTAAAAAGGTGTTCGAGGCATTTGCCTTGAGGCCCACCTTGACTTGAGGCGGAACTCTGGTGCGTTGAGGCCTAAGCCTCACCCGAACGATATTTTTATATGGGGCATACGCGTTGAGGCGGAACTCCTCAAGGTTGTTTGAGGCACCGTCTCGTTCTATTTAATTTTTTTATATAATTATATGAAACTGTGAATATAAGTTTTAGGGCGTAGCTGTTTCGACTTCGGCTGCAACGATGTAACGATCTTTCTCCCTTTCGAGCTCTACTTCGACTTCGCTTGTTTTATGTGAAGTAGAGTTATGAACGAGCCGATCCCCCGTCACAGTGAAGGTAATGAACTTTCTTCGATTTCGACCGCAGTGTCAGCTTTGCCTGCTTCGTGTGAAGTAGAGTTTCGAAGGAAGCGTGCACTCTGTCGGCTTCATTTTCTTCCAGCTCTGCATCAGCTTCGCCTATTTCATGTGAAGAAGAGTTTCGAAAGAATCTACCGACTTTAACGTAATGATCTTTCTTTCGTGGACTATAAGTAAAATCTCAAATACTTGATTAAAATATATAACAATCAATAATAGGAGCCAAGCTATTGCATGTGATGCAATCTTCATATTTCTTATTGTTATGGCTTCTTAGTTATATTGCCTTTGATGATTCAACAATTTGAAACCATAAGGATTTCTAATTAAGTGTATTTTTATGTTCTCTTCTTATTTCCTATTATTTTTCAGTATATTGTACCCTAGCTTATATTGGTACAAGAGTTTTCTTGTTGCTTTGCTCCTATTTTCATTATTTTCATTTTACACTCAGTTCATCAAATTTATTGCATTTGAATTTAAATCAAATTTCTATGATTGTTGATATGATAGATTTTTTTTATTGGATATATAAAATTAAGAATCTATTTCATTACTACATAATGAGTAATCAAGAGTATATTAAATATGTGAAGACTAAGTCAGTATTGCTAAGATATTTTGACTAAAAGTTTAGCAAAATATAAATAATTATTTTGAAATTCTATTATAACTTTTTTGGTATTTTATTTTCCCGTTTGAGGCTTATGCCTCACCTTGATTCCCGATTTTGCCTTTTTAAACATTAGGATGAGCATATAAAAACAAGGATAGAGATTAGACAGTGAGCTTCATATGAACTGAAATGAAAAAACTTATAAAAGAAAATTATTTATTTTGTAATATTGGGAGGATCGCTTATTTGATGAATTTTATTCATTAAAGCAAAGCATCAAAATTGTCATTGAAAACATGAATAAATTTGAAAAAAATATTGTTGTGTTATTAAATCATTAAAGATTGTGAAATCGCTCACTAGATTTAGGATTGGTTTGAGACCCAATATAAAAAAAGATATAACACCTCACCATTTTTCAACATATGAGCTTGCTTCTCAACTTGAATTAGACTTAGAACAAATATTAAAATTTTCTGTGCCTAACATATTTAAATAGTGCACATTTTACATATAAATGTGAAAGGAGAAGACATTGAAATTAATAATTTTGAAAGTGCTTTTGAGGACACTTCAATTGAAAATTCTTTGAGCAACATGCTTTAGAAAAAGTGAATATACAAGAACATGTGATCTTGCCTAGGGCTGCAAGCGAACCAAACGTTCGTCGAGCTACTTGTTGTTCGGTTCGATTAAAGCTCGTTTGCGATCGTTTAATTAACTAAACAAACAAACTTGAACAATATTTTAAATACTCGATTCTTAAATAAACAAACTTGAACACTAATGTGTTCGGCTCATTTATGTTCGGAACAACATCATTTGAAGTTCGTGAACAAGCTCGACATTAAGCTCGATAAGAAGCTCGATAAAAGCTTGATTTATGTTCGATTTTGAACTCGTGAATAAGCTCGATAAAAATAATTAATATTTGACTATAGAATTAATAAATATAAATAATCATTATCTTTATTACATAGACAATTACTTTTATTATAAATGTGTTTGTTCATAGATATGTTCATGAACGTGTTTGTTTGATAGTTAAAAAAACTCTTTAAATATGTTCGCGAACAAGCTCGATAAACACTAAACGAACAAACATGAACTGAACATGAACCAAACATGAACACTCCTTAATTTAAATGAACCAAACATGAACATAAACGCTAAAGCTCGAACAAACATGAACAAAACTTGAACAAGCTGATATTAAATGAACACGAACATGAACACTCACATACTCGGCTCGGCTAGGTTCGTTTGCGGCCCTAATATTCTTGCCTAAATAGTTGTAAAGTTTCATGTGGTGCCTAAAATGACTTTGTCTGATGATGCTAATCAGGAATTTGCGATATGAACTTGCTAATGAATTACTACCAAGAAAGATATATAACATGTTTTTGATTTAATTCATACAACATCATTGCCTATCTACATCATTACAAGAAAGATGCAGAAAAAAAAATTGAACTAAAGAGACAAATTGATTATTTACTTAAGAAGAGATTTATAAGGGAAGTCACGACTCCTTATGTTATAATAACTTTACTTACACTTAAGAAAGATGGTAAATAGTGTATGTGTGTGGATAGATGGCAGAGCAATTAATAAAATCATGATTAAATATATTTTTCTTTAATCATGCTTAGATGATATGCTAGGTAGGTATTAATAATGATGCAATGATATTTTCTAAGATTGATATGAGAAATGGGTACAATCAAATTAAAAAAGAGGAAGGTGAAGAATGAAAATCTATTTTTAAAATTGCTCTTCAAATTACATCAGAGTTTGAAAAAAATGTTATAATTTTATATTTCTAAGAGAGTTATCACATATTTAGAGAGAGCATCATTTTATCAAGTAATCAAGTTCATTAGGCTGAACAATTGCATCAAAGGTTAGTAATACTACAATAATAGACATTAGGGGAAAATCAATTCATACATCTAGGTCTAAAAATTTTGCTAAAGCATGTTCTAAGTGTGATCAATTAATCATTACACTAGAATTATACCAATAGAAATTTACATATAAATGAAAGAGGGGGATGACGAAATGAATGATTCTGATAAAGCCCATGCGTTTGATAAAGAAATTAATGATTTTGAGCATGCTATAATTGGTAAGTCTTTCAATACCATGCATTACAACATAGCTTCTCCTAAAATTTAATCTAATTGGAAAAAATCTATAATTTCCAAAACAATTTAAAGCGTGGGAAGAAGCTTGGCAAACTTATAAATTATAATTGATGGTGAGAGTTGTCAGAATGTAGTGTCTAAGTTTGTTTTAAACTGCATGAGCTTGAAACCTGAACAACATTCATAAGACTATAATAATGTAAAGTAGCTTGGTAGATAAAACTGTTATAGCTGTGTCTCAAATGTATCTAGTTTTGATTAAATTGGCTACCTATATGGATAGAATATGGTGTGAAGTATTGTCCATGGATGTTGCTCATGTTAATTTGAGTAATCTTGGTTATATGATTTAGATACGACTCATTTTGGGAGTTCTAAAAAATAGACTTTTAAGATTAACGGGAGAGTGGTAATTTTGAAACCTACAAAGCATAAGGATATGTTTGGATCTATATAAGAATCTGATGCTCCAAATAAGTGAAGTTGGGATGTAAACCTCACAACCACCAAGCTAAGGTGAGCTGAGTGCTTTTAATGTTTGTTGCGGTAAGTTGTTCTACGTCAAATAGCCTCAATAAATGTTGTGCGTTGAAACTATTTGAAGTTTGTGTGGACTTTTTTTAATTTAGTTTTTTTAAGGTTTAGTGCTTGTTGGAGTGTTTCATTGTTTGACTGATGATTATATATTTTTTAAGAAATATCAATGATTGAATTATTAGATTCAGTTGCCTTTTAATAAAATATTTTTTAGTTTATATTAACTCCTGAATCAAACTAGATGTTTGGATTTGTATTATTAATTCATGAAACAAATAATATGTTTGGGAAAATGAAAAGATGTATGATGCTTTTTATGTTTTTTGTATTTGACAAAATTTAATTCATGAAACCTCTTTCAGTGCTGTTTTTTTAAGTCAATGATTAACTACAATCGTTAGTATAGCTGGGATTTGCATTTATTTTAATTAAAATGAGGGATTTTTTAAATTTTATATGATATTTGTTAGGCTTATACATGTAAGAGTCATTGTTCTGGCACAAAAATATATGCTATAATTAAATGAACAGTATTTTAGTTTTCTACTAAAATTTTTGCAAAGGTGCATGATATATTTTCTCCCCATTGATCTATATATCTTGGGAATTCGATGAGATGGGAAAATGGAAAATTCCAATCAATTGCATAGTACCTTTTATTTTTCAAAAAGGATAAATCTTATGATTGGGTTGCTGTCTAATTTATTCTATTCTTATACTTAAGAGAAAGCATAAGAGTATATTGACATCTAAATTATCCATCATTACTGTTATGCAAACTTTAAATTATTCTTACTGGGTATTGGTTGGATAAACCGATAAACTGCTTTTGAAACATCAAATGTAGTTCTTGAATGATTTGATTATAACCTTGACTACGTCGTTATCATCAATTGATTTGATTGGAACTTCCATTAGGCTTTGTTGTGTTCTGTTTTGGTTTTGTTTCTTTCTTTTTTGTATTTATAGCAAGGCGTCTCAAGATTAAGAATTTCTAATGCAATTATTATGACGTTGCAATAAGATTTCATGCAAAAAAATTCAAAATTTGTAGAAATTATGCTAGTTTAAAAACCAATTGATAAAGAAATGATAAAATAATCTAAGAATTTCAGCAAGAAATTGAAAATATATAAAATAAAAATATGTGGAATAAAACAAGAAATAAGAAATAATTTTTAAGCAAAAGCTTTTTCTTTAATATGCATAACAATAATTAATCATATACTCCTTATACCCTAGGCTTGGAGATATGATTGGCATAGAATCAACTTAATCCAAGTTTAAATTAAAATTCCAAGAAAACTGACCTATACCAGAACATATAAATTTTCTTAAGATAGAAAATAGCATACAACATTTCTTGGCCACATCATTTACATGTTCTTAAATGCAGAAATTACAAATAAAATTTATCACGTAATAAAAAAACAATAAATGAAGTCTGCTGAAATTAATGTTTAATGAGATGCTTTTGAAAATAATAAATTCAATTAGATGCTCGGCTTAGACAAATTCTTCTTCAATGAATTTAACATTTGATATTCATAAAACATATATGGACCCTAATTATGTGCCTTCTATAAAAAGTTATTCATGAATAATCTGATATGCCCTTGTGGGGCCCTGGGGATCTATTATTCATTATGTAACGAGGAGGAATTAAAGGGGAACTAATTTGGAAATGTTTATTAGGGAAAGATGGTTGATTTTATTGAGAGGGAATTATGAAATATTTATTTATGGAAAGAAGACCGATTTGATTGGGAGAGAATTAGGAAATATTTATTGAGGGAAAGATGGTTAATTTGGATTTAGATTTCAGAGGGAGTTGGAAGATTTATATTAGTGTTAATTGGGTGGTTTTATTTTCATTATATGATTGTGTTTGCTGTAGTTTTTCTTTCGAGTTGTTCCTAGCGGCGCCTAGGGACTGTGGGAGAGCTGATCTGCAAAAGCATCCTCTTCTCTGCAACACTTAACTTAATTTTATGCTTCTCTTTTAGTGGCCAACATTCTGCTTCATAAAGCATTGCAGGTCTCACCACTATCTTACAGAATTTTCCCTTAAATTTGAGGGGTGCATCGATTAATCCAAAAGGCATTATTATATGTTACTAATCCAACCTTAGTTTTAAAAATATTTTTTTCTTTATTTATCTTCCCTCAATTTTACTTTGATGATGGACACTTCTGTTATGCCGGTCCAGCCTGGACCGGCTCATCCTGGACCGGCCCAGCCGGTCCGGGCTTATGCCCGACGGAAGAAGGCGGAAGGGAGAGGGGGAACCGGGGTGGGGTCCAATTGATTTCATTTTGAAATTAATTGTTTTTGGAGGGAGAATGAAGGGTAGAGAAGTCCTTTTGCTTTTAATTTGAATTAGAGTGTTTTAAATAGGGAGTTATGAGGAGAGGGGTTTTTTCATCTTGCATTTTGAAATTACTTTGGGTTCTAGGTTTTCTTGCTTGGGCTATCGGCGTTGCCGGAGATTGTAGGAGAGTTGTTCTTCCTCTCGAATTGAAGAACATTGTATCGGGCTTTGGTTTTGATTGCTTACTAGTGGAATACAATCGTCGCTAGTGTTTTCCTACAAGTTCTTCCCTATTTCCGCTGTTTTTGTGCTATTTGTGTGCCGATTTGGGTTAGGTTTGCTTGCGAACTCAAGTATTACCTTAGGGTTACTTGCGAACTCAAGTATTTCCTATCAAATTGGTATCAGAGCAAGATCCGGGCGGTGGAGGGTGGTTTTTTCTCCGAATTTCGCTGCAGATTTTTGCTGATTTTTTTGGAGGATCCGGAGGCATCTCGTCATTTCCCATGGCATCTAAGCGAGTAGAAGTCTTGGAGACCGAGATGGGGCAACTTAAGGCGGATCTGGATGAGAAGATGGCCACATTGAGCGAGAATGTGGAAGGGAAATTCGTGGTATTGGAGGAAATGATGAAGAAACTGTTAGAAGGGCAAGCAAGGGCGGTGCCGGGGGGGGAGGAAAGAGGAGAAGGGAGTGGGAGCAGGGGAAAGGAGAAGGTGAATCCAGACGAGGAAGAGGAGGTGGAACTGTTTAACAGCAGTGGGAGGATGCCACCTCGGGAGTCCATCAGGCGAGAAGAGCATGAAAGAAGGAGAGACTTCAGGGAAGAAAGAGAGGATGATTGGCGTCGCCGACGGGCCGATCCAGTGGACCGGCCATGGGGGATCCCGAATCACCATGGCGGAGCGCGAGGGGAAGATGGCTATCGGCGGCCGAGGAGGGATGACGAGCCCCGATATGGAGAGAGGGGAACTTGGGAAAGACCCCATTGCATGGGACCGAGGAGGTCATGGGGGGGGAATAGGGCATACGGGGGGTGGACACGAGAGCCAGAAAGCTGAAAATGCCCGTGTTCGAAGAGGGAAATGTGGATGAATGGATCCACAAGGTGGAGAGGTATTTTGCGGTGAATGGCCTGATGGAGGAAGAGAGATTGATGGCGGCTAGCATGTGCTTAGAAGGGGCAGCTTTTGCATGGTTCAAATACATGGATAAGTGGGATCCGGTGAGGACTTGGAGGGACTTCAAGGAGGCTATCAGGGAGAGATTCAGGGGGGGCAGCCCATGGGAGATATCAGAACAGTTCTACGCCCTCACTCAAGAGGGAACAGTGGAAGAATACCGGAAGAGATTTGAAAGTCTGGTGGGCGACATGGAGGGATTATCAAACAGCACTCTGGGGGGAAACTTTATGAAGGGCCTTAAGCCACAAATTAGAGATGCGGTGAAGGTAATGAGACCGAGGGACCTGAGGGAGGCCATGGAGTTGGCTCAACTGGTGGAGAACCAGAAGACCAACGCCCGAAGTTGGCGGAATAACTACGCAGTGGGTCCTACCAGGACAACTACCACTTACTTGGCTCCAAAAGGGCCAACCCCTAGTGTCCTTAAAGAAAGTGGGAAGGAGAAGAGCGGGGTGACTAGATCAGCTGGGAGTTTCAAGAGATTGACCGAGGAGGAGATGCAGGAGAAGAGGGCCAAGGGCCTTTGTTTCAGATGTGAGGAGAAGTTTTTGTTCCAGGGCACCGGTGCAAGGATCGCGCTCTTCGGGCTCTCACCGTCTATATAGACGAGGCGCCTGAGGAGGGTGATGCTTCTGATGAGGAGCAGATTGATCCCCAGTTGGAGGTAGCCGAGGTATCCCTAAATTCTGTGATGGGATTCACTCCTAGCCATACGATGAAGGTGAAAGGGAAAATCCTTGGGAGGGAGGAGGTAGTAGTGTTGATCGACAGTGGAGCCACCCACAATTTCATATCCGCCCAGGTAGCGGAGGAGCTGGGAATGGAGCCTACTGAGACAGGCAGTTATGGAGTAATGATGGGGACAGGGAAGATTGAGTCCAGCACTGGGATCTGCAAGGGGGTGGAGATGAGACTACAGGAGATTAGGGTGGTGGAGGACTTCCTACCCTTGAGGTTGGGTAGCACAGACGTCATTCTGGGCATGAAGTGGCTACAGACCTTGGGTGAAACCAAGGTAAACTGGGGGACCATGGTGATGGAACTGATGGTAGAGGGAAAGAGGGTGAAGCTGAAAGGGGAACCTGGATTATCCAGAGCTGGAGTGTGTCTCTCAGGTCGATGGTGAAGATGATCCATGAGGAAGGAGGAGGGTTCTTGTGGAGTTGCAGAGCTTGGAAGATCGTCAGGAAGAGGAAGACAAACACATTCCTGTGTCAGTTCAGCCCTTTCTGAAGGAATTTGAGGATGTGTGTTCCAACCTCCGGTGGGACTACCACCACCTGACAGAGAACGGGAGCACCAGATTATCCTGAAAGAGGGGGTATCCCCTATCAGTGTGAGACCTTACAGATACCCTCAGATGCAGAAAGATGAGATTGAGAAGCTGGTGGGGAGAAATGCTAGAAGGAGGGATCATTCAGCCCAGTGTGAGTCCTTTCTCTAGCCCAGTTCTGCTGGTAAAAAAAAGAAGGATGGGAGTTGGAGGTTCTGTGTGGATTACAGAGCCCTCAACAAGGAGACAGTGCCTGACAAATTTCCCATCCCTGTGATTGACGAGTTGATGGATGAGCTACATGGAGCCGTTTTATTCACCAAGATTGATCTAAAGTCAGGCTATCATCAGATCAGGATGAGGAAGGAAGATGTGCAGAAGACAGCCTTCAGGACTCATGAGGGCCACTACGAGTTCCTGGTGATGCCTTTTGGCCTCACCAACGCACCAGCCACATTCCAGGCATTGATGAACCGAATCTTCAAGCCACACCTTCGCAGGTTTGTGTTGGTGTTTTTTGATGACATTCTCATCTATAGCAGGACTGAGAAGGAACACCTAGAGCACCTGAGAGTAGTGTTGGGGGTGCTAAAGGCAGCATCAGCTGAAGGCCAATTTCAAGAAGTGTGACTTCGCTCAGGCACAAGTGGAGTACCTGGGGCATGTGATATCTCAGGAGGGAGTGGCTGCAGATCAGTCCAAAATAGAGGCAATGTTAGCCTGGCCTCAACCCAAGACCTTGAAGGGGCTCAGAGGGTTTTTGGGACTGACTGGCTACTACAGGAGGTTTCGTGAGAGGATACAGCACCATAGCAGGACCGCTGACAGAGCTACTGAAGAAGGATAATTTTTTTATGGGGGAAAGCAGCTTCTGAGGCTTTTGAGAAGCTGAAGAAGGCCATGACGACGGTGCCCGTACTTGCTCTGCCAGACTTCAATCAGGTGTTTGTGTTGGAGACAGATGCTTCAGGCTATGGATTGGGGGCAGTGTTGATGCAGAACCATAGAGCCATAGCTTACTTCAGTCAGATACTGTCGTCCCCGGGCTAGGCTAAAGTCGGTCTATGAGAGAGAGAGCTGATGGCGATTGTGCTGGCCATCCAAAAGTGGAGACCTTATTTTATTGGGCAGACACTTTATTGTCAGGACTGATCAAAGGAGCCTGAAATACTTGCTAGAGCAGAGGATGGTCACAGAAGAGCATCAAAGGTGGTTGTCCAAGCTGCTCGGATATGATTTTGAGATCCACTATCGGCCAGGATTAGAAAAATAAGGCAGCGGATGCCTTATCACGCTGTATGGGGGAGCTCCAGGGAATTGCGGTATCAGTACCGGTTCTGATTGATTGGGGAGCCATCAAAGAGGAAAGCATCCAGAATGAGGAGCTAAGGAGAATCAAAGAAGAGGTGCTATCAGATGAAAACAGCCACCCAGGCTACTCAGTGGTGGGAGAAAGACTGTACTATCAGGGAAGGAGTGTGATCCCTAGGTCTTCCATTCATATTCCCCAACTGCTACAGGAATTTCATGGGAGTGCCATAGGAGGGCATTCAGGAGTGCAGAAAACCTATAGCCAGTTATCTGCGGAATTGTACTGGAAGGGGATGAGGAAAGACATAGAAGAAATGGTGGCTAAGTGTGATACCTGCCAGAGGAACAAGTACATGACGATGGCACCAGGGGGATTACTACAATCCCTGGCCTTACCAGAGAAGGTTTGGGAGGAGATCACTATGGATTTCATTGATGGGCTTCCAAAATCAGAGGGATATACTGTTATATTTGTAGTGGTCGACAGGCTGAGCAAATATGCTCATTTCATTCCCTTAAGACACCCGTACACAGCGGTGTCTGTAGCAGCAGCATTTGTGAGGGAGATAGTCCGCTTGCATGGGGTACCAGAGTCTATTGTGTCGGATAGGGACAAGGTGTTCCTGAGCCATTTTTTGAGGGAGTTATTTAGGATGCAGGGCACAGTATTGAAGAGGAGCACAGCATATCACCCACAGACTGATGGGCAGACGGAGGTGGTGAATAGAAGCCTGGAGACATACTTGAGATGCTTTGTGTCTGAGACACCGAAACAGTGGGCCAAATGGCTGGCCTGGGCAGAATATTGGTACAACACCTCCTCTCATTCGGCTACCAAGATGACACCTTTTAAGGTGTTATATGGAAGAGACCCCCCACACCTGGTACACTATAGCCATAGGAGTACTCCAGTATCTGCAGTGGATCAGCATCTGAAGGAAAGAGATCAAGTGTTGGACGAGCTCAAGAGGCATCTTCTCAGAGCCCAACAGATTATGAAGAAACAGGCGGACAGTAAAAGGAGGGATATACAATTTGGAGTTGGAGACAAGGTCTACTTGAAGATCCGACCATACAGGCAGAGGACTATATCCCAGAGGAGAAATGAGAAGCTGGCAGCAAGATATTTCGGCCCTTTCGAAGTGGAGGAGAAAATCGGGGAGGTAGCATATAGGTTGAGGCTTCCTTCAACAGCCAGAATACACCCCGTTTTTCATGTATCACAGTTGAGGAAAGTGGTGGGGGAACATGCAGTAAGCCCAGAGCTGCCCAGCACATTGAGGGAAGACATGGAAGTGACACTGGAGCCTCTAGCGGTAGAAAGGAGTGCGTGCGCATCAATAAAAAGGGGGAAAAGGAAGTGAAGATCAGGTGGAACGGCCTCCCAGATTATGAGGCCACATGGGAGCCATTGGAGAGGATTGCAATACAGTTCCCTGCCTTCCACCTTGAGGACAAGGTGGTACTTTGGGAGGGGGGTAATGTTATGCCGGTCCAGCCTGGACCGGCTCATCCTGGACCGGCCCAGCCGGTCCGGGCTTATGCCCGACGGAAGAAGGCGGAAGGGAGAGGGGGAACCGGGGTGGGGTCCAATTGATTTCATTTTGAAATTAATTGTTTTTGGAGGGAGAATGAAGGGTAGAGAAGTCCTTTTGCTTTTTAATTTGAATTAGAGTGTTTTTAAATAGGGAGTTATGAGGAGAGGGGTTTTTTTCATCTTGCATTTTGAAATTACTTTGGGTTCTAGGTTTTCTTGCTTGGGCTATCGGCGTTGCCGGAGATTGTAGGAGAGTTGTTCTTCCTCTCGAATTGAAGAACATTGTATCGGGCTTTGGTTTTGATTGCTTACTAGTGGAATACAATCGTCGCTAGTGTTTTCCTACAAGTTCTTCCCTATTTCCGCTGTTTTTGTGCTATTTGTGTGCCGATTTGGGTTAGGTTTGCTTGCGAACTCAAGTATTACCTTAGGGTTACTTGCGAACTCAAGTATTTCCTATCAACTTCCTAATTCAATATTAGAAAATATCATAGCACCATTCATCATATCTAACATATCATCCAAATGAGTTATAGAAATCTATATTTAATTGTGGCTTTATTAATGACCCTACTATCTATATATATACCTCAACTACTATCTTTTTTAGGTGTAAGCAATGCTAGTACATCGTAATGAATCATGCTTTCTCTAATAAATCCATTCTTTAGTAAATCATTAACTTATCTTTTAAGGCTAGCATGTTTTGTTAGTTTCATCTTATAATGAGGTAAATTAGACAATTGTGATTCATTAGCTAAATTAATAGCATTTTGTAAATCTCTCAATATTGATAATTTATTAAGTTTATCAGAACAAATATCTACAAAATCACCTTATACTTGGTTAGCATCATCAAGAAAAGCCATAAGTTTTGGTTCCACATTATTTAACTCCACAATTACTTAGGCAGATCAAACACTCTTATGTGCTCTCTTTCTCAAAAACATGTCTACGCATAATATGGTACGAGTTTGTGATTAAATTAGCTCAATGCCCAAGATAAATTCTTTAAAAAACTAAAATAAAGGAGAAGGTGCAACCGAGTCTTTATAATCAAAGGTCTAACCACTCACAAACCTAATGAGTGCATTGAATCCACGCCACCAATAACTCAAATGCTAATTGTGGTCAAATCAAGGTTCATGACTCAGATCATCAATTATGAATAGCAAGAAGCAACAATTTTATATTGTCCGCTTGACAATTCATTTTTATCTCACACTTAGATGCCCAGTTATGCCAATAAGGATTCAAACTAGTGACGTGCTTTGATACTATTTCACATAGAAATATTTAGCACAACTAGCTACTTCAAAATCCTGATTGATGGAGAAAATATAAAAAGGAAGTTGGAACTAGCGATGGCCGTTCCATGGATAGGATAGATAATGGTATCAATACTTTAGTGGCAAAAAACAAATCATAGAAGAAGGGAAGCATGATACTTCAAAAAAATTAAAAAAAATTTAAAAAAAAATTGCTATAGGCTATAATCTCGAAGACAAACAGCAAATTGGCTACCAGTCTCATATTACTAAATCTAATAATCCATATACTAGAACAATGCATCCTGCAAGGATACCACCAAAATCTCTTTTATAAAATATTACACAAGCTTGATTGATATGTTGATCAAAAGACAAGCACCTTCGAACCCACTAAAGTTTACCAACCAATAACCCCCTCTATTCCCACTAGCCCCTCCACATCCCTAAATCCCGCCTACACTTACATATTTAATAGTCCCCCAAATACCAATAAGCTAAAACTACCCTACTAATCTTTGCAACCCTACTAACAACATCAATCCTTCTAGACCACTCCAAACCACAAGCCCAATCTACCCTAGCAATCCCAAAAACTCAAATCATCCCACTGAATTATCAACCTCAGCTACCCTTTGACCCAAACAACCCTATCATCACCTCCAAATCTATGAACTTCAATTGTATCCCAATCTACCCTCCTAGACCACCTACTCCTTCCATTTGAACTAAGCTAGCATGCCCTTACACTACCACAACTTTTATCTTCCCAATAGTCCCACTTACTTGAAAAGACTATCATTCCTTCCTAGCAACTTCTACCGCTCTTGCAACTAAGATTTATTAATGTGCTAATGTTACCACTTAGTCATCACACCTTCTACCCTCCTCTCTCTTTCCTCGCTTGTTGCTTAGCAGGCCTTCTCTCCCTTCCCCTTCTTAGCTCCTCTATTCCCCTCTCCCTTTTCTTCCCCTCTACTCCTCCCTCATAACGATCCCTCTTTGTAGAGAAGCTGAACATATTCCAAAACCTCCCTCAACAAAGGTAATCATCCACTTACCCATAAACATTTGTATGACCAAGGACTAAGTAAGACCATTGTCACCTACACATCTTATTAGAATCTCATGCATAATGGTAAAGAGGGAGACGATGAAGAGCGATTATGTCATGATATGCTTTTTTTTTTTCATCATCTATTTACTTCTTCATGCATATCCAATCGCATTTCACATAACATTTCAAGTAGCCTACCCTCTTAAAAAACCACCGGCAAATTTTGTATCATGCTTACTCATATGCCTTTTATAGGTTAAAAAAAAGTATAGGAATGCATCTTCATTATTATTTTTATGCTTTTCAATAATGGTTCTTAAATGAAATCCTTCCTCACATTAAAATTTTTAGTATAAAATAAATTTGATTATTTGATAGTGAAGTGATTTCCCACTATTTTCAAGAACTTATTTTTACCTTGATTTTCTATTTTTTGAACCAGATTAATCACACTTTGATTATTAGACACCATGAATCATGATATGATCAATTAATAGCTATGAAATATGGGCACTAACATGAGACATACGTGTAGAGAAAATATGTTGAAGAAGAATACCTTTATAAAAGCTATACATCAAGCAAGTTTACAATATCATATATATCATATTTTTGTCAGTATCATACATATTATTTTTTGCATAAAACTATAAAAATATGATTTTTATTAGTAATTCAATACAAATAAGAAAATACAAGCAACAATGTGAATGATATAAATAATACAAAACATAAAAATCAATAAATGCAACAAGCAGATTCTATAACGAGGAATATAATTATGTAGTACAAAAAACTAGAGAAGCAAGTGTGGATGCATTTTGCTTCAATAGTAGTGCGCCTAAATTATGCCAAAGTGCATCCAAGCCTATCTAACAAGTGCTTCTTAATTAACAACATTGACCACACCTTCAAGCATTGTGACGTATTTCCATGGCTTTTGAATATCCCATATTGATACAAAAGCCTTCTTAAAGTGTATAAGCTAATGAGACTAATATGTTATTCAGATTATGAATTGTATTATGAATCTTCATTAGATTTGACATATTAACATTTTATTTGACTTATTATTTTTTATTCATTAGATGGGTGACAATATAATGGTTTACATGATGCCCATTCTCTGCAAGCCTTAGGGATCAAGATTGACCAAAAAAAGCTTTAGAACTGTTTGTTAGCATGTGGCCTGAATAAAAAAGTTTGGTAATTTAAAGGAAAACTAAATCTAAGAGATTCTAGAAGATTATGATAAGTTATGTCAGATATTATGCTAGACTGAAAGTTTTGAAATAGCTCTCTATATGCTTAGATCGGCCCATTAGGCCATCAAGTTTGATACATCATTCTTTACCAGTTTCGAGTTTTGACCAAACACATCAACTTGAATATGACTAAAAAAAAAGGAGTTAACCTGTGTTGCTCATTGGTCAACTACTTAGAGTGAGAGCATCTAAGATAAAAGACAATTGTGGAAATATAAGTGAATAGACAATGATAAGTAAAAGTCAAAACACCGGGAAGTTAGCATCATGCAATGAAGCTGATTAACAAGCAAGTAATCAGTTGTGTGGAAAAATCAGACACCAATGATTAAGTCTTAACAAACGATATTATCAATAGCAATCTTTCAAACTACTTCTTTTCTCCAACCTACTTCAATTGGAGAGAGATGATCCTTGGCAACTAAAAATACCGCCAATCTACTCTCTCTCTCTCTCTCTCTCCCTCTATCCCTCTATTCCTTCCAATTCTCCCTCCCTTTTAAAGTGGCAATAATACCTTGGCCTAACCCTATACAACTATGCTCCCCCACTCTTTGTTTATGTGATTCAATCCAACTTGTGTAGGATCATGTTGGCGTGAACTCGTGACATGTCATGCATTGTAAATCAAACTGGACAAGTTTGGGCCTATCTTAAACAACTAAAACAAGTCATGAAGTTTCAGATTGGATCTTTAACTAAAACATCAGCACAGTTTAACACCCCTAACACACTTTCCTTCCACAAAGTTATCAGCCCCACCATCACTTCCTGCCAACATTTCTCTACCACATTTCCTCTCTTTTTGAAATTTCAACAGGGACGACAACACCTGCATGTTTATTGACTTATGGAACATAGAAGGACTAGCTAAGGTACTGATTCAACTATCTTTTTCTATTGTTTTTCTCTTGTTTATTGGATATACAGCTAATTTTCTCATACAACAGCCATTAAACCAAAAACTTTCATATTTAGTCTTAATTTACCATATCATAAAGTTACCACGGATTTTTTTCTTCGCAATGCAACAGAGAAATGACCCTTACAACGATTATTTAGCTACCAGACATGAAAGATAGGGAGCACCAACCCAAACATAAAAAAGAAAATCCAAAAATGGTTATTGATCACAAGACTGCAACTTTATCCAAAAAGGGCAGAAAACCAATCGCGACAACCTCATTTCGGCGGCAAATTTACCAAAAGGAGAAATCCAATCTTCATAATAAGGCGAAGAAATCAACTCGCTGCACTACTTCTAAATACGATAACTCCTCTCATTATATTTTAAAAAAAAAACGAAAATCAAGAGGAACAAAATAATGATATGAATTAGAGTAAACAAATTTCGGTCCGGGACAGAGAAGCTTAGGGTTTCATTAATGGGGATGAAATAATAGAGAAATAGGCAATGCGAGAACGAGGAGGAACCGAACTTGAAAGCGCAAAGGATGAATTAATTTGTTCAGCGCCTCGATCCTAGATCTGCTCCTTCCGTAGCAGTCGGAGGCGGCGGCGAATGTGGAGAGCGGCGGCGCGATCTCTCCGGAATTGGACAGGTAAGAGGCTGGGCAATTTTTTAAAGGGGATACCAGATAAAAGTGGCCTATTACTTATTTAACACATAAAAATTAAATAAGATAGAGGAAATGTGGTATAAGAAGTCTCTTCTGCTTCTTTTATCCATTTGAAGAAATTGCAGTCTTTTTTCGTTCCATTATGAATGCGGCTATAAAATTGTCTTTCACTATTAGATCCACGGTAGCATGTGCATACAAAACAATTCAGATGATAGTGGCAGTAAACTTGAGAATATTGACCTCTGGTTTTCGTGAAGGACGAATTTGTTGAAATCATTTCAAACATCAGAAGATTTGTCAATGTTGTACACAAAATATCAATTCAAGCTATTTTTGAAACTAGACATTCGAAAATTAGGGCTAGAAAAGTGAATGACTTCAATATACTTAACTGCAATTTAACTTGTGAGGGGATATACAACACAAACTACAACATTTACGGATAGAAGGTCGACAAGAAGTAAAGGAAATGTGCTGGTTCGTTCTTTGAAAATCACCGTTGGAAGGAAAAGCACACTAGGTCAAGAGTTCACGGGACTGGGGATTTCAGCGGGAGGGAGTAATGTCGTATGCTTGGTAGAGAAGGTGTGGTATTTTTATAGTTAAATTGAGGTTTGGATAGTATAAATGAAATATTTAAGTTTAGGGTGTTAGATATGTAATATAGCTATTATAAAGTGGTATTATGTAAATCACACTTTTTTAAAAAAAAGTGGCATATTACAAATTGAAATTATGAAAAAGAGCATTGTTAAAAAAAATATATCTAAATTGATTAGCGTAATCTAGATTTACGCTAATGAGGTGAGGGGAATACGCTAAAATTTTTGGCAAATTGTCTAGTTTTGTGAAAATAACCAAATGTTTTGACATTTTCTTCACAAATATAAATTACGCCAACCAATTTATCGATTTTGCTCCTTTAAATTTTTTTTAACAATGCTCCTCATAATTTTAATTATTAGTGCGCTTCTTTTTTAAAAAAAAGTTCCTAAGAAGCTGGCCGACATAAGGGGAATACAAAATACTTTTCGGAAGGTGGCGAAATTAATTTTAAAAAGAAATCTTTATAAATATAGATTAAAATTCTTATTTGATATATATATATATATATATATTTTTTTTTTTTTTTGAGATATTTATATTTAAATATTAATGAATTAAAGTATTACTTTGAGCCAACTACAAAAAATAAAAAATTTGAACTAGTGTACTACCATGCGAAAATCGCTCTGCTAGGGTTTGTGCCGCTTTGAGCTCTTTTCCCGTCCCTCGTCCGGGAGGGCTTCTCCCTCCTCCAATGGACACTTCCTCTTCCGATTTTCCTCCTCTTCCTACTTCTTCTGTTTTGGGTCCTTCTCTTGGAGGTATCTCCAAGGCGGGGAATGGTGGACCATCTTACGCTGCTAATGTTTCGGCTTCCTCCTTCAAGCCTGCGACTTTCCCGGTAACTTTCTACTCTCCTCCCCAAAAGCTTTCCTTCAAAGCTGATGATTTGAATGAAGGCAAGAACATCTGGACTTCTACCCTTATTGGGTATTCTCTTGGCCCTCGTCCCTACTACGAGAGACTGCTAAAAGCAATGCAAAGGCTTTGGTCCCTAAAAGGTTCTATGACTCTTCTTTCTCTAGCCGATGGTTTTTTCCTACTGAAGTTCTCCACTGAGGAAGATCTTGAGATGGTTCTTTCCGGTGGCCCCTGGTTTCTGTTGGGGAAACCCTTTATTCTGCAAAGGTGGTCTCCAAAGTTCAAACCAAAGCGAGATGAATCCGCTCCAATTCCGATTTGGATCAAAATCGTTGATTTCCCGTTGGCGCTGTGGACTCCGACGGGTATTTCAAAAATTTCAAGTTTTGTGGGCATTCCTATTTCGGTAGATTCGCTAACTGCTAATCGCACTAGACTCACTTTTGCCCGGGTATGTGTTCTTATTTCTAAAGATTCTGTTTTGCCCGATGAAATTCCTATAGACATTGATGGTGAAGACTTACTGTTAAAAGTTTGATACGACTGGAAGCCCGAGAAATGCAAAGGTTGTGGCTCTCTGATACATCCTTTCTCTTTATGTCCTAATAACCCCAATCCTCAACATGTCATCCCCCCTCCACCTCCCAAATTTAGGGGCCGTAGTTCCTCTAGACCTCACTCGACTCGCCCTCACAGATCCCCTTCATTTCATCCCCCTCCTAAACCTACCAACAACCTGGTTGTTTCCAATTCCTCTAACCCAGCATCATTACCCCCGCCTGTTTCCTCCCCTGGTAAGCCTTCTTCTTTACCGTCTAGCTCTTCCCCTGGAATGCTTCCTAACATCCAGGTACCCCCCTCTGGGAAGATTCAGTCTTTACCGTCCAGCTCCTCTATTCCCCCTCCCGTTTCCATCACTATCCTTCCTCCAGATAAAATTCAAACTTTACCAAATCTTAATTCTCCCACTGAAGAATCTGCCTCTTTGGCTTTCCAGCGACCACCAAAGGTCCCTCCTACACCCGACATCACCCTCATAAACAAATTTGCATCTCTTCAATCTGATGACCAATTTCAGATTGACACTTTGGAGACTATCTCAGAAGCAGACTCGGCTTCCTGCTCTAACACGGAGACAGATAGTTTGAATTCAAAAGGTAGAGACATCATTGTTCACAATACTAGGTCGTCGGTTGATAATGGAAAGTCACAAGTCAAGTCAAAACCTCCCAAGGGGAAATTGGCCAAGAAGGCCAAACCTCAATTTTCTTAATGTCTTTGCCAACTCTAGCTAGTTGGAATGTCAGGGGTTTCAATAACCCGGACAAAGTTAGTTTTTGTAGATCTCTGATCAAAGATTATGACATCAAGTTGTTATGTATATTGGAAGCCAAAGTTGCTACTTCTTCGTTGGAAGATTTGTGGTTCTTGCGTTCTCATAGACTTTTTGAGAATGAGGGGAGCACTAATAATTTTTTAGATTCTAACCCGGGCAGAATCTGGATCAAATGGGATAACTCGGTGTTCTCTTTTCACCAATTATTCTCCACTTCCCAACTTATACATGGAGTGCTTTTGGTGGGATCCTTCCCACCTCTTTACTTATTTGTTATCTATGCTGTTAACTCTTTTGGAGGACAGGAAATGTCTTTGGGAAAATCTTGTAGATCTCAACCCTCCTGTGGATCAACCTTGGATGATCATGGGAGACTTCAACTGTTGTTGGTACGATACTGAAAAAATGGGAGGTACTTTGTTGACTAGTAACAGATTGGGGGAGCTAAATAACATGATCTTTAATTGTGGCCTCCAAGATCTTTCATCTACGGGTCTGTTTTTTACCTGGTTCAATCAAAGGGTGGATGATCAAATACACATTAAGTTGGATAGAGTTTTGGTTAACAATGCTTTCCTTGATTTTCTGTCTAAGGCTTACTACATTGTAGGTGCTCCCCTTGGTTCGGACCACTCTCCTTTAATCCTTAAATCAACACATGACAAACCTTTATCTGCTAGGTTCATGTTCAAAAACTACTGGATTCACAAAGAAGGTTTTTGGGATGAGGTTATTTCTGCTTTCTCTTCTAGATCCCCTAGAAGTCCTATGGCTGCTTTTTGTCACAGTCTCAAAATTCTTAAGAGAGCCCTCAAGAGTAAACATTGGGCTTCCTCCACGTCACTTTCCAGTGATTTATTGGAAGTTAGAAGCAAACAGCATAAATGTCTTATTAAGATTCAAAATCAACCTCTTGATAGGGAGCTTAATGGCAATCTTAAGATGATCAATGTTGAACTTGCCTCTTTACAAGCTCAATGGAAATCCTAGGTTACTCAGAGGGCCAAAGCCTTATGGCTTACTCAAGGTGAAGATGATCTGGGTTTTCTTTATGCTAGGATTAGAAGTAGAAGTAACTACAACAACATCAAAGAGATTACTACCCAAGATGGACATTTCACTAATTTTTCTGACATTTCCTCTGCTATTGTTAAACATTTTGAGGATAGATTTAATGCCTCTAATGCCCTTTTGTCGCTGCCTTTGAACATCCCCGCCGGCAACTTAGTTCCTCCTGGTTTTATAGCTTCCTTGGTGGCCCCCTTGACCTATTTAGAAGTTAAAAATGCAGTTTTTGATGGCAATGAGAACTCTGCACCGGGTCCTGACGGATTTACTTATGCTTTTTACAGAAAGTCTTGGCACCTCCTTGGGATTCAAATCTTTAATGCAGTGAACAATTTCTTCTCTTCTTCCTCTCATCCTAGAGGACTGAAGGCCACGGCCATTGCTCTTATCCCTAAATGTTCACATGCTACTGATATCAATGACTACAGGCCCATTTCTCTTTGCAATGTGCTTTACAAAATTGTGGCCAAGATCATTGCCAATAGACTCAAAGTTGTCCTCCCTAGTATAATTCATGAAAGCCAGGCTGGTTTTATCACCGATAGATGCTCAACTGACAATATTATTCTCGCTTCTGAGATTCTTAGGGATTTTAGGGGATCCCATAAATTCTTCTATGCCAAGTTGGACATCAAAAAAGTATTTGACTCTGTTTCTAGAGAATTTCTTATTGCCAGACTGCTTCAAAAAGGTTTTCCTGAAACTTTTGTGTCTTGGATTAAAGAGTGCATTGATGATGTACATTTCTCTATTTTCCTCAATGGCTCTCTTGAGGGGTTTTTTAAATCTACTACTGGTCTTAGGCAAGGTTGCCCACTATCCCCTATGATATTCTGCATTGTCATGGACGGTTTGTCCAACATTCTCATCAGCAACTCGGAGCTTCATTTCAAAGGCATTAAATGTAAAGACTTGTATATCAATCACTTGATGTATGCAGACGATTTATTAGTGGTGGGGGAGGCCACTAAAGACAATGCTGTTAATCTTAATGGTTGCTTAAACCTATTTGGAGCTTTATCTGGGCTTCTTATTAATGTTAACAAAAGTGCTATCATCTTTCCCAAGCCTCATCAAAGCAATCATCTCATTTGTGAGGAACTTGGTATTCATAATGTCAACATGTACCTCACCTACTTGGGCATCCCAATCTCTACTAAAAGACTCAATTCTTCTCACTTCCAACCACTACTGAGTAAACTTTTTGCTCTACTTGATGGTTGGAAAAACAAATTTTTGTCTTTTGCAGGTAGGGTTCAATTTCTCAAGTTTACCATTATCAACACCATTGCTTATTGGATAAGAGGCTCTATAATACCCAAAAGCTGTTGTGCTATCATTAACAAGCTTTGCTCTAGATTCTTATTTCACAACAACCTAGTTGACAAGAAATTACACCTCAATTCGTGGTCCAAAGTGACTCTTCCAAAGGCTTATGGAGGTCTTGGCTTACCTTCTATTGATGCTATTTACTTTGGGGTTTTCTGTGCCATTTTAGGCAGATTTTTCAACTCTCAATCTCTGTTAACCAAATGGTACAAAGTCAACTTCATATCTCCCTGGAAGCCTGTTCCCTCTACTGCTTCCAAATTCTGGCATAGAATCACTCAAGCTGCCCATAATATTAAACAGAAAATCTCTTTTTCTGTTTCTCATAACTGCTATTACTCTTTTAAGTGGGATCCTTGGCTTAATGGTTTTATGATTAATGACTTGATTGGTACGGGCATGGATGATCTGCTGGTTAATGATTTTTTGAACAATGGAGTTTGGACTTTGCCGAACTCCATTTCTTCTGTGCTGGCTGATAAAATCAAAGCTGTTATTATTTCGGAGAAGAATCAGGTTTGCTGGAATGGGTCGGTTAAGTGGGCTTTCAATATTTTTATTGATCACTATTACTCTCACATATCTAAGGTGATTTGGTATCTCTGGATCTGGCATAAACATTTTTCACTTAAATTTGCATGTTTTTCTTGGATGACGGTGGTTGGCAAGCTTAAAACCGCTGATAACTTACTTTTAAGAGGCATTCAGATCCCCATTAATTGCAGTTTATGCTCTGGTAATTTAGAGAATCATTCCCACTTATTTTTTGAATGTGATTTCTCTTTTTTCATTGCCAAAATTTTATTACCGGACATCAATGCCTTTCTGCTTAGACCAAATCTACAACAGTTATTGGATTTTTTTGGCAATGCGGTGGGTTTTTGCAAGATCGAGAAGAATTACTGTTTTCTTATCATTAGTTGCATGATCTATTACATTTGGAAAGAACGGAATCTCCATCGATTCTCCACTGATAGAAATAATATCACCAAAATTATTTGCAATATCAAAGAGGCGGTTAGATTCAAAACATCAAAATGGAAAAATTTACATTTATTACACCAGAGGTTTTCAGGTTTTTAATTTTCCTGGGAGTATTATTGCTGGCTGGTTGTTACCCCTTGCTGTTTCTGTTTCTTTCGGCTGGAATTCTTGGGCTGGTGGCGGCTGCCAGCCACAATTTTTTGGTTCACCTTTTATTCAGACCTGGGAAGACAAATTTTTGGGATTTTGTCCAAATCTCTGTTGGCTTTATCCAGTTTTTTGTGGAAATTCAGCCTTTCATTTCTCGGGTATACTTCAAAGACAACATTATGCAAGATTTGGGGTTGCTACGCTTACGGACGATGATGATCGAGGCTATTCTGACGATGCCTTGGAAGGCCTGCGGGGCAACCAGGCATGTTCTCGTGCTCTTTTCTAATCCGGGTGCTGGCACTGTGAGGGCTGTTGTGGTGCTAACTGGCAACCGGTTCCTCAGCCTGGGTTCTTTGCGATCTCCATGCTGATTCTGGATGATCTTAGTCTCTTCTTATTCTGAGTCCTTTATGTTTTGCCAGCTTCTATTTTCTTGCTTAATGTTGTCTTTGTGTATATTTTCATTACTTGTAACTTAAACTTTGTCTTTTTAATACATGGGTCTTGACCCAAAAAAAAAAACTACAAAAAATAAAAAATCTTATAATTTTGCTCAAATTATTGGAAAAAAAAGGCATTGCAATTCATATTTTAACAAGAATCTGTGATATATTAATAGTTAATTCTGACAGATATGAAACATGGGAGATAAAATTTTATTTTCTCTCTCTCTCTAAGGTTATTAAGAAAATAGGAGAAAAACTGTCAAACTAAAGTCCAACGGGTATTTTAATTTCCATTGAAGAAAGGCCGCCAAAAAAATCCACTTTCTTAGTGACAACCATCTTTCCTAAAATTGTGTTAAAAAAAGAAAATAAAAAATTATTTAAATAATTATTTTTAAAAAAATATTTCCTAAAATTGTCTTATGCTATTTATCTCTCTCTATGCTAGTTTGTAGGGGTGTTAAAATGAGTCAACGGGTCGGGTTTGGATCCCCCCCCCCCCAAAATGATAGTGTTCAAATGTGTTGACTCTAATCATATACCGATTTTACAAATGAGTCAGATTTTTCAACTCGAGCCCGACCCCAAACCCTGATTTTGCAGGTGTTGAGGGCTGAGTCCGAATGTGAATCACTGAATCCTCCGTGCGCGGGTCAACAAGTCTGGGGAAAATTATTAGGTTCAGACATCGACCTAGAAATAGGTCCAGTCTCCAATAAAATATTGACATATGAAATGTACACATGTCAGCGGAAATTTTAAGTCAAGCATGTCAATAGCGCAGGTAAAGCGCAGTCAAAGCATAGTCAAAAGCGCAGTCTAAAAGCGCATTCAAAAAAGCACAGTCAAAACACAGTCCACGTGTCAAAATTTAATTGGATATCCATACCTATTTCTAGGTCCAGTGTCCGGACCTAATAATTTTATGTGAGTGAGGGACCCGATTTTATAGACGGTAAAATATGTCTGTTTATCCTATGTTTGGAAGAATATTGGCATGTTGTGTCATATACTAAACAAACATCTGAGTATATATTTTCTTACTGCAAAATAGTGGGAAAAAGCATAACAAATGTATCGAAATGATAACGAAATAAGATTAAAAAGAAAGTCTCAGGATATTATGATACAATTTAAAGCAAAATATTCTAATTTAATTTTAAATAATTTATATCTCTATACAATTAATATGATTATATGAATTTTAATATAATTTTTTGATTGTAAAAATACTTAGAAATAGAGGTGTCAATATTTGACACGAACCGAAAACTCTATCTTAAAATTATAGGTTAGGATAAACCTGTTTTGCAAATGGGTTAGGTTCTAGGATTTAACTCATTTGAAAAAATAGGTCGGGGCCAGGTCAACCTACTAACCCAAAGTTGACCCCAATCAACTTGCACAGTGGTTCGTCCCCTACTCCTCACTTTCTGGTTTTGTTTTTCCACCCTCAAGCCCTAACCACACAAGCATACAAAGGTCATAGCCTCCTAGGATGAGACACCGCAACCGGCCCCGGCAGCCTAGGTTTGCTTTTCCTCTTTTACTAATGTTGCCGCTTAGCCACCCGTGATAGCATGACCTGTTCAATGACAACGACGAAGGCTTCAAACCAATCAACCGTTTGAGAAAGACGACTTCTTCACCTCCTTTGACAATGTTCCTTCATGTCGGCTCGGAAGTCACATCAGCTCACCGTAGTTGGAACATAAATAACAACAATGACGCTAAAAGCTCGCTCATTGCAAACATAACAAGGAAACCCGACAGCTCAGGTTCGAGCTGACATTTATGACCCATCTATAAAAACGGGTTTGGCTCAGATCATGTTAACCAATGGCGAATCAATATCATGTTCGACCCGAATAGGACCTGCAACCCGATTTTGACACTCCTCTGAAATCAGAGCTAGAAATTTTGAGGATTTTTAATTTTTATGGAGAACAATTGAACCATATTTTAAAAAATACAATCAAGATAATTAATTTGACAAGAATAGCCCAACAATGTCAAACATATATAGTTTGATTTGAGTCCAAATAAGTCTAAATTAAGTACTTATAAGTATAACCGATCGAGAATATTTAGTGGTAATTTGAGGATCAAATGTCTTTCAACCTAAGCTTATTCATAATTTAAAAAAAAAAATGAAAAATTTATGTATACTAATTTTTAGCCAACTTGAAATAGGATTAGTAGAATATTTTGATCATATGCATTTTGTAGAGATAAATCTTTTTATATTAAATCAATTTTTTGTCAACTTGAAATATAATCAATTTTTATATTAAAAGTCACTTTTTTGCCTGTTGTATTTTGTAGAGATATAAATTAATTAGTATTGAATCAAAATATTTTGATAAAAATGGGATAAGAAAAAAATTATACTATAAAAAGATAAGGCAAAGTAGGGGTGCAAACGAGTTGAGCTCAAGTCAGGTTTAATTCAAGCTTGACTCGCAAGCCAAATATCAAGCTCAAACTCGAGTCGAGTTCAGAAGGCAAGGTGTGATCCCGCCTTCCCGCGTTGCAATCCCGGCTTCCTACTGGTGTTCGAGCACTCCAACTATGCAATCCCTCCTTCTCGCCAGATATTTCGTTCTAGCCCGCCCGCCATTATGTAACACATCCGAGCCGGCTCACGAGTAATCGAGCCGTGCTTTGGTTGGACAGAGCTTGAGCTCGATAAAACAACGAGCTCAGAATTCTGTTCAAGGTCGACACATGAGCACGACTTACGAGCTCGATAAACTCGACTTGCGAGCTTTTTAATGAGCCTAGCTTGAGCCGGCTAGGCTCGATTGCACTCCTAAGTAAAAGAAATAAATTCAAATAAATAAAACTTGGTCTAAACTATTTGAAAGCAAAATATTTATTTTCATTTTAGACAACAAATTAATTATTTCCACTAGTACTATTTATTTGGATCGTATTTTAATTTAACTTAATTATATAGCTCTATAATGATCGCAAATAAAATTATATTTATAATAAGAAATTAATGCCGAATAAATATTTGTTAAAAAATACGTAAAACATTCAAATAAAAAATTAAAAAAATATGAAATACTTATATTTGACATATTATTGGATAAAAAATAAGATATATTATATTCTAACAAATAATGATTTACATTTAAGTAGAAGTTTTATTGAATCTAAGGCTATGAAGAAATAGGGTGAAACGGTCAAATGGGAAGTTATATGGTCAAAGATCCTTTTATCTTCTCACAAATTTAAAAAATATATATATATTCCTCTAATCCTCTCTCTCTCCGTCCGCTGTCTCTTGTTTCTGCTCTGTCAACTGGTCAACTGGAAAACTTTCGCCTCTTTTATCTGATTTTGCTGGCTGGAGAGAAAGCGATGGGTCGTGCAAAGCTACAGATCAGTTACAGAGAAAAAGTTAGTGCTCGAATCAACGCTTACAAATCAAGGATCAAGGGAATAGAGAAGAGCTTTCTGTTCTTTGTGGCGTTGATGTCCTGTTCTGCTCTTTCTTTTCTGATCTCAGTGCATTTCATTACTGCCCTAATGAACCATCCGAATTCCATCGCATAATCTACCGTTATAATTCCATTTGCTCACAGAAACCACAACGCGAGCTTCCTTCTCCGCCAATAAATTTGTCGTCTCAAGAAGAGCTCGCTGCAATAAACAAAAAGCTGGAAAGGTGAGACAAATGAAAAACTTTCTGGAAGCAGAAAAAATGAATTATTCATCCCCAACAGGAGAGCGGATTCCATAGGTATTTTTTAAGAAGACGAAGATATTTTCTCTACATTAGAAAAGCTTGACGAAGGCGATCTATTCGTATCTGATCTACCTTCAAATTCTTCCGTCGACGATGTCTTCAATCAAAGTTATTTTGATTGGATTATCCGTAAGGATAGCCTCTTTGAATCTGAAACTGCAGTTCCGACTGACTTCCCCTTCTGATATAAATATCCCCAATTAGTTACTGTTCAACATTTTTTTTTTCTTCTTTCTATTAGGCAAGCAAATAGAACCTGCTTTGTTATTCCAGCTTTTTGTTGATTGCAGCAAGCTCTTCTTGAGACGACAAATTTATTGGCGGAGAAGGAGCCTCGCATGGTGGCTTCTGTGAGGAAATGGACTTATAACGGTTGATTATGCGATGGAAGTCGGATGGTTCATTCGGCCAGTAATGGAATGCACTGAGATCAGGAGAGAAAGAGCAGAACAGGACATCAACGCCACAAAGAACGGACAGCTCTTTAGCCTTCTTCTATATTCTTTTGATCCTTGATTTGTAAGTGTTGATTCGAGCACAAGGTTTTTCTCTGTACCTGATATGTAGCTTTGCACGACCCATCGTTTCCTCTCCGGCGAGCAAAAGCAGATAACAAAGGCGAAAGTTTTCCGGTTGCAGCGGGCAGAAACACAGAGAGACAGTGAGGATAAGGAGAGAGGAATACCATGAGAAGAAAGGACCGTTGGTGGCCTAAAAAATTAAAATCCCTTGTAATTTCGATTTGACCGTTTTAACCCTATTTTTTATAGCTTTAGATCACCTACATAATAAAATATTGTCTATGATCCCATATTTTATCTGTAGAATTAAATGTGAATATTATTTTTTTGAATATAATATACTTTAATTTTTATCGGTAATAAGACGAATATAAATTTTTCACATATTTTTTTAAAATATATATGGGCTTAACATATTTTATTGTTCTTAATATTTTGCATATTTTAAACTAATATTTTTAATTTTTAGCATATTTTTAATGTTTAACAAATAAATAGTATTAGTTAAAATAATTAATTTATTATGTAAAATGGAAATCAATATTATGTTTTCAAATAGCTTCGACCTAAAATTTTATTTATTAGAATTTATTTATTTTACGTAGTTTTTTATAGTATAATATTTTATTCTGATATAATTTTTTTCAAAATATTTTGATTCAAAACTAATTAATTTATATCTTTAAAAAATGCATCTCATAAAAAAACGTGACTTCTAATATAAAAATTGATTCTATTTCCAGTTAACAAAAATTGATTTAATATAAAAAATTTATCTCAGCAAAATGCATGTGATCAAAATATTCTACTAATCCTATTTCAAGTTGGCTAAAAAGTAATTTAGGTATGAGTAAAAGTTAATTTTTAGCACATTAAATATATAAATATAAATATGGTGTAATATTATACATAAATTTTTCAAATTTTAAGTAAGAATAAGCCTACCAAAAAATAAGTTTAAAAATGTTCAATTCA
This sequence comes from Dendrobium officinale, assembly GCA_019514585.1. Lineage (NCBI taxonomy): Eukaryota > Viridiplantae > Streptophyta > Magnoliopsida > Asparagales > Orchidaceae > Dendrobium > Dendrobium officinale. The sequence continues at coordinate 14,381,711 of CM033700.1, forward strand.
GGAGAGATTATTAGGTGCGGGGTGCGGATGAGGAGAACCGTCCGCACAAGTATTGTTCGGCGCTAGTTATCGGCACTCGGTACCGTTGGGTACCGCTAGGTGCCTAATGCTTGTGCGGACAGTGCGCACTCCGCACCTAATAAATTTTTCCAATTAAGAAAATTAATATTAACATAAAATTAAAATATGAAAGTAAATAATTATAATTGAAATTATTAAATTGTTATGCAAATATTATAATGTCATAAAAATAAACGACATTCAATTTTCTTTGTTTTTTAATCACAAAATTTAAGGGTACATATAACTTTATACCTAATAAGTCATCAAAAAATGGTCTCAATTAAACATGAATCTCAAGACATATTCAAATGATAAACTTTTTCCTTATAGTTCTAACTATTGTTGAATTAATTTGCCAAACAGAAATATCATTTATTAATTAATGAAAAACTTTCTAATAATTAATCACATATTCAGGATAGTATTTATTTTATAAAAGATTAATGGAAGAATAAATATAATTAAAATATGCAAAATATTAAACATAATAAAATATGTTGCTTCTATATATATTTTAAAAATATAGAAAATAGATATATTTAATTAATAATTCATTTAAACAAAATGGCATTGCAATTATTCAAAATCATAATGCAATATATACTTAAAGGTAAAAAATTGTGGTGGAGAGTTAGTGTGAAGTAATACTCTTTTCCTTTGAGGTTAATGAAGAATTAAAGCTAAGGTCCCTAAGGATTTTTCTTCTAAGCACCACTCTTTTCTATTATTGTACCCTTGCCTTGTGTAGGAGAGTTAGTGTAAAGTCTTGCTAGAGAAAAAAATCATGGGCTATACAAAATTAGAGAGGAAGCTATTGTGGAAAGTAATTTTTTTATTTAATTTTTTTTTAAAGTAGCTGAAAATTAGTGTCCAAATATTAATTATAATTACGATCTAAAAAGTAAATTATTAAGAAAGTTGTCCCGGAGGGCTTTTTTATTGTTTATTAAAACAACTTTCTTGTACAAGAGATTGGGTATGCGGTTGAGTGGTCAACGGAAGAAATTCCTCCCATCTCACTCAGGCTCGAATCCCCTAACTGTCCAAAAAAAATTTCTTGTACAAAAATTAAAATATTAAGAAAGTAGTGCCAAGGCTTCGTTTGGGATAACTTTTTTATTTATTTCTAAAATAATTTTTAGTGCAAAAATTTTTAAAAACTTTTTTGAATTAAAAATTTTTATACTAAAAAGTAGTTTAAAAAAGCAATAAGAAAGCTGTCCCAAATGAAACCTAAATCTCTTTGTTTCACATTTTAATCTTTTTTTTTTCTTAGTAACCTTATAGATAATCCATTGTGGAATATAATTCCAGTATTTTATAGCAGGAGGTTTTGTTTGGAACAACTTTTAGAAAATACTAAGAAATCTGTAATTACAAACGAAATCAAAGATAACAATAATTAAGCAAAATTTAAGTGAAGTTATGTTAATACTAAAATAAGTATCATAATTAGGTTTATGATAAAGCTACTGCATGCATTATAATACAATATATAAGGATACATAGTTATATTTAATTAATAATACATTTAAACAAAATGACATATTCTAAAAATGGCAGATATATATTACTTAAAGGTGAAAAGGTTCATAATTTTTTTTGGTGGGAGTTTGAATCTTCGGATTTGTATTGGGATAAATACAAATTTAAATATAATATTGGACCATATTTAATTTCATATTTTTAATCAACTAAAAATTAACTTTGAGTCAACTCAACATCAATTTTTAGTCAGCTTAAATAGAATGATTTCACTAAAATATTTTTATATTGGAAGCCATGATTTATCATACGTATTTTATAGAGATATAAAATGATTAATTTTAAATCAAAAAATTCTAATGATGAAGATATTCTCCCGTAAATTTTATCTTTTTTATTTCATAAGTAGAATATTGTAAATTTGTGTTATTTTCGCCCCCTTTTTTTTAATGTTGAATAATGTTGTTTATTTGATAAAACATAGGATAATTGAACTATAAATAATTTTGAAGCAAGACTTGCATATACTTGTGAATGTAGATTAAGGCTTCATTTGAGATGAATTTAATTTGTGGAAATCCAAGAGATATTGATTCATTTAATATATTAGTTTTATTCCACATGCATTAAATGGACGTTAATAAAAAATTTAAAATAAAATTTTATGAAAAATATTTTAGTTATATTTTTATTATTAAAATGAAAAAAATTAAAATTTAATAAATAACATCATTTTGTTTAATATTTTTAAATAAATATTTAAAATAATTAATTTACATTTAGAAAAAAATATCTTTTTTATAAGGATTTTTATTTAGAATTGTTTGATAAACTTTAAGAGGACATGAAAATAAACAAAATCGAATTATACAAATATTATAAAAATAAAGAATATAAACTCAAATACTCTAAACATAAATACAAAAGAATCATAGATCAATTTTAAACCGAACATTCAACAATTTTTTATTATTCATAAAAAATGATATCCATCAATATTAGGCTTTGTTTGAAATATCTTTGTTATTGCTTTTTGAAACAATTTTTTAGTAAAAAAAATTCTTGAACTAAAAAGACAAAAGGATCATAGACCAATTTTAAACCTGACTTTAAATTTTTTATTATTATTCATCATTAATTAAAGCATTTATATTACCATAGAATTATTCAAATATGTTCATTTTAAAAAATATAAACTCAAATATTCTAAACATAAAGACAAAAAAATTGTAGAGCATGCATTTTTAAACCTAACATTCAACAATTTTTATTATTAATAAAAAATAATATCAACAAATATTGGCTTCAAATTCTCCTGAAAAATTTAAAATTCGCAATTAAACTCTTAACTCCATTTTCCATTTTCTTCAAATTTCTAATGAATTTATATCAGCACAAGCAAAATTTCTCAAACTGAATGTTGAATTTATAAATATACATAACTTTTATTGGTACTTATATAGTAATCCAAATAATACAAATTAGAAATTAAATTTTAAATTAAAAAAAAAATTAAATAAAGATATAATGCAGCATCAGAACTCCTTTTTTTTTTAATAATTATCATTTTATTTTAAATATTTTTTTGAAATTTTATTTTTTTTAAGTGGTGGAGAATGAGTCGTCAGTACGTTTTTTTCATATATATTTGTTTTTATTTTTAATCTAATCCCTATGAACAACCACAGCTGGATTCCATCAATTATTAATTAAAATATATATATTTTTGTCTAAAACAATCTTATAGAAGTAGCCTATTAATGTTGCAAGCAGCAAAAAAGAAAAATACAAATCTCTTAGAAAGGAAATATAAGTAAAAGGCATTTCAAATGCATTTGAATGATAAGCATAAAGAAAAATATGTAAAGTGCCAGCACAAAGTGATAGAATAAGCTTTCAATATAGAGAAATTTTCAGTACATAATGCTTTCATCTTGAGCTCAAACAGAGAACTTTTATAGCATTTTTCTTATTTCTGATACAGAGCTCTATGTCATGAAATATATGATAATAAAAAATATGATTGTTGCGTCCTGGAATATTCGCGGCGGTAGAGAAATATATGTTTTAACGTCTCAGCATTGTACGAAGATCCAGCACACAACCAGATAAGAGATTGGGTGAAACATTCATAAGAGACACCAGAGTTTTTACGTGGAAAACCCCTGAAAAGGGGGAAAAACCACGGGGCCTGGCCCAGTTTGAATGAATCCACTAGTATTTGTAGTCGTTACAAATGAGGCTCTTCCTTGGGAGAAGGCCTTGGATTGATGTAGCAAATGTACATCATACATATTGCATTACATAGTAGGAATTACATATACATGTTTGTCTGGTCGGAAGGACCGTAGTCGGCAGGAGACTGGGGTCAGAAAGACCATTGTCTGTTGATGGAGGTCGGAAGGACCATAGTAGGCGATGAAGGCCTGAAGGATTGTAGTCGGTAGGAGACTGGGGTCTGAAAGACAGTTGTCTGGTGATGGAGGTCGGAGGGACCGTAATAGGAGATAGAGGTCAGAAGGACCGTTGTAGTAGGGCGGTACTTTGGTAGAACTCTGGATGTCAGGTAGTGGCCCAGCAGAAGTCCAGGCCTCAGGTGGTGTTCTGAAAAAAGCAACGACGTCAGGTGGTAGTCTAGCGGAGGAGAGGGCCTTTGGCGAAGATGAGGGCCTCTGGCGAAGGTGAGGGCCTCTGGTGAAGGTGAAGGCCTTAGGTGTTGGTGAGGGCCTTTGTCGAGGGTGAAGGCCGCTGGTAAAGGTGAGGGCCTCAGGTGAAGGTGAAGTCCTCAGGTGTTGGTGAGGGCCTTTGACGAAGGTGAATGCCTCATGTGATGTTCTGGTGGAGCATACGACCTTTGATGATAATCTGACGAAGACAAGGGCCTCTAGCAAAGGTGAGGGCCTCTGGCGAGGGTGAAGGCTTCTGGAGAAGGTGAGGGCCTTAGATGAAGACGTCAGGCCTGAAAGTTGGGCCTTGAGCAGAACGTTGGGCCTGAATATCAAGCCTTCAGTAGCACATCGGGCCTGAACGTCGGGCCTTGAAAATGTGATGTGGCGAAACTCCGACGGTGGTCCGGCGAGGCTCCGGCGGTGATCCGGCGAGGCTCCGGCGGTGGTCCGTCGAGGCTCCGGAGGTGGTCCGACGAGGCTCCTGCGGTGGTCCGGCGGTGGTCGAGAAGGAGCTTCTTCCTTCTCCTCTTCCTTCTCTTCTTGCTTGGATCCCCCCTCATGATAAATAAGGGCTCTATTTATAAATTTTCTGGAGTGGCATGGCCCGTAAATAGGCGTGAGATCAGGGGCGAATAGGGAGTGGTTAAATGGACGGCCGATATTGAATCCTACGATCAAGCACCGTTTGTTTGTCATTTTAGGGTCTTAGTGATGTTGGAATTCAATTATCTTGGGCTCGTTGGATTTGTCTCGTCGAGCCGTTCGATTCGAGTATAAGCTCGTTAAAATCGGAATCCGTTTGGTAACTCAAATTGCGGTTTGAACCTTCCAACATCGCTTCAGGTCCATGATTCGGACCTATTTGGGCTCGGATTGGGTCAAATTTGGTGTCGTTGAGTTCGTATTTCCGAGACGCTCAGTTCGACTATAAGATTGCTGAAATCGGAGTTCGGGTGCTCTCGGAATTAATTTTTGAAGTTTCCAACTAGCTTTTGCCTCGAGATTCGTGCCCTATCAAGCTAATTTTTTGATGACGTATCAGTTGCGCCCCCCCCCCCCCCCCCCCTATTTTCGGACGTCCAAGCTCCAGGAGTTCGAAAATATTAGTGTCGACAATTTGCATTGGCCGAAACGCCAAAAAATGCGTTCCGAAAATTAATGGCTTGCTAGAACTTGATCATAGAGGCCCTGTTGAGCTTCGAAAGTGTCGAAATCGAGTCTGGAACGTCAAAAAACATGTCTGGGGACTCCAAAAACGTCCGAATCGGACCGTCCGGGCCAAAAAATTGGACCCGGACATGCGTTGGCGGCCGAACCGGCCGGCCGCCGCCTGCCGCCGTACGCCAGCGGCGGCCCGCGCGCCACGCCCGAAACGGCGCGACCGCGCGGTTAGCCATGCGGTTACAATGATTTTTTTTGTGGGCCCCACGTGCATTTAAAAAATGCAAAAAATTCCGAAAAATTTTTAAAAAATTCCGAAAAAATTCTGAAAATTTTAAAAAAATTAAATTTTTTTAAGAATTCTAGAAAACTCTAGAAACTTCCCCTCATCTCTCAAAAAACTTATAAATAGGCCCTGAGGCCTTTAGAAAAATTGTCATTTCTTCTTCTTCTCCTCTTTTCTTCTCTTCTCCCTCTGTCCTTACTATTGAGGCCTTCCCTCGGTTTTCGATGCCCCTCTCTTGGCAAGGAAATCCGAAAATTTTCCCCTCTTCTCTTCTCCCTCTGTCCTTACTATTGAGGCATTCCCTCGGTTTTTCGAGGCCCCTCTCTTGGCAAGGAAGTCCGGAGATTTTCCCTTCTTCTCTTCTCCCTCTGTCCTTACTATTGAGGCCTTCCCTCGATTTTTCGAGACCCCTCTCTTGACAAGGAAGTCCGGAGATTCCCCCTTCTCCCTCTCTACTTCGAGAGATCATGTGGAGTTCTGATGTTAGTTGGTTGGAGAAGTACGACGACGAGTAGACTTTCAACGACATGTAAAAGCCCGATGAATGTTCGTCGATATGCTGGAGTTCAACGTCGAGTAGAAGACTGATGATAGTCCCGCAATGAGTATAAGTCCAGTGTCATGTAGGTGTATGAAAGCTTATTGATATGCAGAAATTGACGACGGGTTGTAGTCCGACGTCGAGTGAAAGTACGGTGTAGGTTAAAGTACAACATCGGACAGAAGACCGACAAAAGTCCATCGACGGGTAGAAGTCCGACGACGTTTAGTACTTCAACGTTGAGTAGATGTATGGTGTTGGGTAGAAGTACTGTGTCAGGTAGAAGATCGATGAAAGTTTGTCAACGAGCAGAAGTCCGACGACGAGTAGAAGTCCTCTGACGAGCAGAAGTCTGATGACGAGTAGAAGTTAGCTGACGAGCAGAAGTACGACGTCGGGTAAAAGTCCACTGACGAGCAGAAGTCCGACGTCGGGTAGAATTCCGCTGACGAGCAGAAGTCCGACGTCCGGTAGAATTTCGTTTACGAGCAAAAGTCCGACATCGGGTAGAAGTCCACTAACGAGCAGAAGTCCAACGTCGGGTAGAAGTATAGCGTCAGGTAGAATTCCGACGAAAGTTCGTCGATGAGCAGAAGTCCTACGACGAGTAGAAGTCCGCTGACGAGAAAAAGTCCGATGATAGGGAGAAGTCCAACGTCGAGTAGAAATCTGCCGACGAGCAGAAGTCCGACGACAGGGGGAAGTCTGACGTCGGGTAGAAGTACTGTCTGGTAGAAGACCGACGAAAGTCCCTCGACGGCCAGTAGTCCGTCGACTGGTAATAGTCCGACGGCACACAGAAGTCCGATGTCGGGTATAAGTCCGTCGAAAGTCCTGTAAGGCAAAAATTCAACGACAGGAGGAAATTCAATAACAAATAGAAATTTAACTTTGTGCAGAAGTCCATTGACGGACTTCTGGTGTCGTTAACCAAGGATGTATAATCTATCCGAGATTATTTCTCAGAGCCTTTGCTCGATGATGTTTACCGATAGTGGATCCACCAATGAAGTAAGACCTATCCGAGGTTGTATGTCAGAGCATTTGCCCGATGACGTTAACCTGTATGGAAGAGGTCGAGAGAATCCACCAAAGGTGTAAGACATATCCGAGGTTGTATGTCGAAGCCTTGCTCGACGACGTTAACCTGTGTGGAAGAGGTCAGGAGAATCCACCGAGGATGTAAGACCTTTCCGAGGTTGTATGCCGGAGCCCTGCTCGACGACGTTAACCTGTGTGGAAGAGGTCGGGAGAATCCACCTATGATGTAGGACCTTTCCGAGGTTGTATGTCGGAGCCTTTGCTCGACGATGTTAACATGTGTGGAAGAGGTCGAGAGAATCCACCAAGGATGTAGGACCTTTCCGAGGTTGTATGACGGAGCCTTTGCTCGACGACGTTAACCTGTATGGAAGAGGTCGGGAAAATCCACCAAGGATGTAGGACATTTCCGAGGTTGTATGTCGGAGCCTTTGCTCGATGATGTTAACCTGTGTGGAAGAGGTCGAGAGAATCCACCAAGGATGTAGGACCTTTCCGAGGTTGTGTGTCGGAGCCTTTGCTCGACGATGTTAACCTGTATGGAAGAGGTCGGGAGAATCCACCAACGATGAAAACTATTCTTAACAATAACTTTTAAAAAATTATTTTTTTCTATGGCAACTTAATAAATTAGAAAAAACTCTATTGTTATTTTAATTTTTTTCCTATAAAAAGTTATTTTTGAAAAATATTTTGAAATTTCAGTTTAGAAAAAAAAAAAGACTAAGAAAAAAAAATAAACTTTTAATAAATAATACTACTTTAAAATTCTTAAATTTACCTAAATATTCTATTACGATTAGAAAGAAGAATTCCTTTTTAGATGTGGGCCCGAGGCCCACTTGGCTGGCCGAGAGTTTATCAGGCTAAGACATTCGTCGGCCCACTATTCCAATTTATTTGGTCAGCTCATGTCGCTACATAGGCTACGGAGAAGCTGATAGGATAAGTAGAATCTTTTATTAAATAATATTAATTTTAATATCTTATTTTGAAAATTCAAACATGCGACTATGCGAGTGGGCCAGCAATAATTTAGTTATTTTCAATGGTCAATTTTGCTATCTTAAAATATAAACAGTTGGGAGGTTTAGCCAGCATATCATGCCACATGGAATTTTAAATGATTAACAAAAATGCATGAAAAATAATTTACAAAGAAAGGAAAATAATATTACGGTAAAACTATAAAAGGGCACCTGGAGACTCGGGAAGGCCGCTCGATTACCAATATTCAGCATGATCCTAAAATCCGATCCCAAAATTCTTTTGTCCGGATCAAGTCATTTGGAAAATGGGTTGGGTTCAGGTTTTATATTATGAGCCGATTATATTTTTGGGTCAAGTTCGAGTTAAACTGAAGATACAAAATTGGCCTGAGTCAACCAAAATCGTGCTCACCTTGTCCTATGTCGCGCTCACCCCATCATCCTTGCTTGCACATTGAGATCATGCATCTAGCTCACCCGCTCATGCATTGCGCCTGCCTTTTTGCACTAAGGTAGCAGGTCAACCCGACCCGTAACGCAAATCGTGTCAGATTTTTAAACTCGAATCCGACCCGTTTGCTAATCCGGTCGGGTTCGGTTCGTGTTTCGGGTCTTTTCAAAAATTGACAGCACTAATATGAACTATAACGTTAAGATAATTTTGCTTATAGATTTTCCCCTATTAGTGAAACCCATTTGCAGACAGAGTAATCGTTTGTAAGTATGTTTTAAATAAATAAGAAAAACCTCAAAAGAATTTTGATCTTTTTTACAGATCACTACAACTTTTTGTTTGTTTATTAATGCTTATTTACATTTTTAATTTTTTTTTTGTTTTAAAAAATAAACTATTAATTAACTATTGCCATATATTTTTATTAAATTATTAACTATATATAATGACATTTTTAGATGTATTATTGAAAATAAATTATTTCATATATTTTGAAAAAAAAATTATTAAGTTGAACATTTAGCACATTTTGAAAATATTTATTCATTTTTTATTAAAGAAAGATAATTGGTAACGTTAAAATTATAAATTTTAATTATAATTTTTAATAAAAAATAAATTGTTCATATAACCAAATTAAAATCTGATTAAGATAAATAGCTCTATCTAAAATAATTAAATAGTCATGAAAAAATATTACTGTATGTATATAAAGGATCAATTAATGAATATAACAGATACAAAGATTTCTATTAAATTAGCTTCAGGTAAATAGCTCTGTCTCTCTCTGTTTCCGCCCGCTGCAACTGGAAAACTTTCGCCTTTGTTATCTGCTTTTGCTCGCCGGAGAGGAAGCCAGCCATGGGTCGTGCAAAGCTACAGATCAGGTACAGAGAAAAACCTAGTGCTCGAATCAACACGTACAAATCAAGGATCAAAGGAATAGAGAAGAAGGCTAAAGAGCTGTCCGTTCTTTGTGGCGTTGATGTCATGTTCTGCTCTTTCTCTCCTGATCTCGGTGCATTCCATTACTGGCCGAATGAACCTTCCGAATTCCACCGCATAATCCACCGTTACAAGTCCATTTCCACACAGAAACCACAATGCGATGCTCATTCTCCGCCAACAAATTTGTCCTCTCAAGCAGAACTCGCAGCCATAAACAAAAAGCTTGTAGAGGTGAGACAAAAGTTAAAGTTTCTGGAAGCAGAAAAAATGAATTTTTCATCTCAGAACAGGAGAGCGGATTCCATAGGATCGGATGGTGATTGTTGCTCTTGTGCTGTTATTCTTAAGGATCAAGACGAAGATATCTTCTCAACATTAGAAAAGCTTGACGAAGGCGATCTATTCGTATCTGATCTTCCTTCAGATTCTTCCGTCGACGATGTCTTCAATGAAAGTTATTTTGATTGGATTATCTGCAGGGACGACGGCCTCTTTGACTCTGAAACTGCAGTTCCGACTGACTTCCCATTCTGATATAAATATCCCCCATTAGTTACTGTTCAAAAAAATTTTTTTTCCTTCTTTCGATTAGGCAAGCAAAGAGAACCTGCTTTGTTACTCCGTTTGTCAAATTCAGTAAAAATGTAGTTCGTCGTTTACGAAGAAAAGCCTTCCGCTGAAAGTTCCATTTCATTTCTTGGTTTAATTCCTAAGTAATTAATTAAGTGTTTCTTCTTAATTGTTTAGGGTTTGTGGACTTCAGGTTTAACTGAAGCTAATTTAATAGAAATCTTTGTATCTGTTATATTCATTAATTGATCCTTTATATACATATAGTAATATTTTTCATGACTTTTTAATTATTTTAGATTTTAGATAGAGTTATTTATCTTAATCAGATTTTAATTTGGTTATATGAACTATTTATTTTTAATTAAAATTTATAATTTTAACGTTACCAATTATCTTTATTTAATTAAAAAATGAATAAATATTTTCAAAATGTGCTAAATGTTCAACTTAATAAATTTTCAATAATAAATCTAAAAATGTCATTATATATACCTAATAATTTAATAAAAATATATGGCAATTCTTAATAGTTAAATTTTTTTATTTTTAACAAAAAAACAATTAATTGGAATTTAACTCATCTTACCCAAACTTCGACCCGATTAGGTAAACGACTTAGAATTATGGATCCAAACACGACCTAGACTCAACTTGATCAACAAGATGTGACCTACTGACCCAAGTGCAAATGGGCATGCATGAGCAGGTGAGCTGGATGCATGTTCACAAGGTGCAAGCATGGATGATGGGGTGAGCGCAATAGAAGACAGGACGAGCACGTTTCTAGTTCTCAAGTCAATTTTATGTTTTAGGGTTAACCCGTATTCAACCCAAAAATACGATCGACTCAAAATATAAAATTCGAACCCAACCCATTTTGCAAATGGGTTGACCCAGATAGAGAATTGCATGGTCGAATTTTAGGATCTTGACAAATATGAATAATAGTCTAGCGGCCTTCCCTAGTCTCCAGGTGTGTGTGTGTATACCGCCTTTTTACGGTTTTACAGTTTACTATTACTTTCCACACTTTGTAAATTATTTTTCATGCAATTTTGTTAATCATTTAAATTCCACGTGGCATGATATGCTGGCTAAACCTTCCAACTGTGCGGAAATTTTCTCAATATGTTAGTCAACTTATTAAACAAATTAGAAATTTTAATTGTTTGTATTTTAATATAGCAAAATTGATCATTAAAAATAACTAAATTATTGCTGGCCCACTCGCATAATCGCATGTTTGAATTTTCAAAATAAGATATTAAAATTAATATTAAAGTAATACTATTTAATAAAAGATTCTACTTGGAGGAGAATTATCTCATCAGCTTCTCCGTAGCCTATGTAGCGACAAGAGCTGACCAAATAAATTGGAATAGTGGGCAACGAATGTCTTAGCCTTATGAACTCTCCACCAGCCTAGTGGGCCTCGGTCCCACGCCTTTAAAGGAATTCTTCTTTCTAAGCGTAATTGAATATTTACGTAAATTTAAGAATTTTAAAGCAATATTATTTATTAAAAGTTTAATTTTTTTCTCAACCGAATTTTCAAAATATTTTTCAAAATTAACTTTTTATAGGAATAAATTTAAAATAACTATAGAAAAGCTATTCCAAACATGCTGAGATAGACTTTTTTCTATTTTATAAATTTGCGGTGGAAAAAAGTTATTTCTTAAAGCTGTTGTTAAAAATAATTTTCAAATACATAATTTTTTAAAAATAATGAAAAAATAGACAAACAAAAATTATGATTACAATTTAAAAAATAAAATAGTAAGAAAATTGTTCCAAATAAAACCTAAATCACATTTCAATATAAATCTTATCATCATATTTTTTTACATAACTTTTATCACTGAGAATAAATTTTGAATATTTCTCTTTTTAAATTTAGATCTGATTTGAGACGGCTTCTTTATTACTTCTTAAAGCAGATTTTTAGTATAAAAATTTAATTTTTGAATTAAAAAACTGCTTTAAAAAGCAACATAAAAAAACTGTCTCAAACAAAACTTTAATTATAAATTTAAATTATTTCGAATCTCTCTCTCTCCAAGGCTTGCATTCTTGATTTGTAAAGATGAAATTTCCCGTCGTATATCATATTTGTATTATATACGAATATGATTGTTATATCACTTCAATCGTTCATTTCTCTATATAAGTGGATGCATGATATCATTTTTTTCAAAAATAACATTTAATATCATATTTTTATTATCACTAGTATAAATGCACATGCAAGTTGAATAAAATTTTAAAAAATAAGAAATATAAAATTAAAATTTAAAAATAATTTATGACTTGCTATATCAATTGTATTAAACTTTAAATTAATATAAGTGAGCGTGCAATTAATGCATATTGCTATAGTTTTTTAAATTAATAAGAAAATAATAAAAATGCGCATTTATTAAGTGCACATCCTTAAAATTGTATAATTTCATCATAATACGATAATAATTCAAAATAAATAAATAAGATGAAATAATTATAATTATAATAAATAAATAAACAATTTTATTTTTATTAATTTTCACAATATTAAATAATATTTTGAATATTGAAGGCCTTAGTGGTGTCGGAATTCGGCGATCTTGGGCTCGTTGGATTCGTCTCGTCGAGCCGCTCGATTCGATTATAAGCTCGTAAAAATCGGAGACCGTTTGGCAACTCAAATTGTGGTACGAACTTTCCAATAGTGCTTTGGGTGCTCGATTTGGGCTCAGGTTGAGTTGAATTTGGTGTTGTTGGGTTCATATTTCCGAGACGCTCAGTTTGAATGTAAGCTCGTTGAAATCGGAGTTCAAGTGCTTCCGGATTTAATTTTTGAAGTTTCCAACTTGATTTTTGCCTCGAGATTCATGCCCGATCAAAATAATTTTTGCATGACTTATCAAGAATATTTTGATTTAAAATTAATAATTTTATATCTCTATAAAATACGTATGATAAATCATGGCTTCCAATATAAAAATGATTCTATTTGATAAAAATATTTTAGTAAAATCATTCTATTTAAGCTTACTAAAAATTGATGTTGAGTTGACTCAAAGTTAATTTTTAGTTGATTAAATAAAAGAAATTAAATATGGTCCAATATTATATTTAAATTTGTATTTATCCCAATACAAATCCGAAGATTCAAACTCCCACCAAAAGAAAATTATGAACCTTTTCACCTTTAAGTAATATATATCTGCCATTTTTAAAATATGTCATTTTGTTTAAATGTATTATTAATTAAATATAACTGTTGCGTCCTGGAATATTCGCGGCGGTAGAGAAATATATAGTTTAACGTCTTAGCGTTGTACGAAGATCCAGCACACAATCAGATAAGTGAGAGGGTGTAGCGTTCATAAGAGACACCAAAGTTTTTTACGTGGAAAACCCCTGAAAAAAGGGGAAAAACCACGGGGCCTGGCCCGGTTTGAATGAATCCACTAGTATTTGTAGTCGATTACAAATGAGGCCTTTCCTTAGGAGAAGGCCTTGGATTGATGTAGCAAATGTACATCATATAGATTGCATTACATGGTAAGAGTTACATATACAGGTTTGTTTATCGTAGTCGGCAGGAGACCGTAGTCGGCCGGAGACCGTTGTCTGGTGATGGAGGTCGGACGGACCGTATTAGGCGACAGTGGTCAGAAGGACCGTAGGCGGTAGGAGATAGTCAGGTGTTAGTCCCAGTGTCACTTGGAAGATCGGATGTTGATGGTCTGGCCTTGAGTAGGACGTCGGGTCTTAAGCAGGATGTCAGGTCTTCAGCAGGACGTCGGGTCTTCAGCAGGACGTCGGGACTTCAGCAGGACGTCGGGACTTAACTTCGGGCCTTGAACAAGATGTCGGGTCTTTGGCAGGAAGTAGGGACTGAGTGTCAGGCCTTGAACAAGACGTCGGGTCTTTGGCAAAATGTAGGGACTGAGTGTCGGGCCTTGAACAAGACGTCGGGTCTTTGGCAGGACGTCGGGGATGAACGTCGGGCCTTAAGGTGGTGGTCCGGCGAGGTTTTGTGGTGGTCCGGCGAGGTTCCTGCGGTGATCCGACGAGATTCCTGCGGTGGTCCGGCGGTGGTCCGGCGAGATTCTGCGGTGGTCCGGTGGTGGTCCGGCGGCTGTCGAGGAGGAACTCCTTCCTTCTCTTCTCTTCTTCTCTCTCTTGCTTGGATCCTCTCTTGTGAGAAATGAGGGCTCTATTTATAGATTTTCTAGAGTGGTGTGGCCCGTAAATAGGTGTGAGATTAGGGGCGAATAGGGAGTGGTCAAATGGACGGCCGATATTGAATCCTACGATCGTGCACCGTTCATTGGACATTTGAAGGCCTTAGTGATGTCGGAATTCTGTGATCTTGGGCTCGTTGGATTCGTCTCGTCGAGCCCTTCGATTCGAATGTAAGCTCGTCAAAATCGGAGTCCGTTTGGTAACTCAAATTGCGGTTTGAACCTTCCAACAGCGCTTTGGATCCATGATTTGGACCCATTTGGGCTCGGATTGGGTTGATCTTGGTGTCGTTGAGTTCGTATTTCCGAGACGCTCAGTTCGACTATAAGCTTGCTGAAATCGGAGTTGGGGTGCTCTCGGAATTAATTTTTGTAGTTTCCAACTAGCTTTTGCCTCGAGATTCGTGCCCGATCAAGCTAATTTGTGATGCCGTATCAGTTGCCCCCCTATTTTCGGACGTCGAAGCTTCAGAAGTCCGAAAATACTTGTTTCAAAATTTTACATTGGCCGAATCGCAAAAAATTGCGTTCCAAAAGTTAAATGTTTGCTCAAACTTGATCGTAGAGGCCTCGTTGAGTTCCGAAAGTGTCAAAATTGAGTCCGGAACGTCGAAAAACGTGTCCAAGGACCCCAAAAAACGTCCGAATCGGACCGTCCGAGCCGAAAAAATCGGGCCCGGACACGCGTAGGCGGCCGAACCGGCCGACTGCCGGCCGGCCGCCGCCGCCGCCGCCGGCGGCGGCCCGGCGAGCGTGCGCGCGCGCGCGAACAGCCGCGGCTGCGCGCTGACCGCGCGCGCGGTTGCGGTTATGATTTTTTTTTTTTTAATCGTGTGGGGCCCACAAAATTTCAAAAAATTTCCCAAAAATTCCGAAAAATCAGAAAAAATTCCTGAAAATTCCGAAAAATTTTAGGAAAATTTAAAAATCTAGAAACTTCCCACCATTCTCCAAAAACCTATAAATAGACCTCCAAGACCTTTAGAAAAATTGTCTCTTCTCCCTTCTTCTCCTCTTTTTACTTTTCTTCTTCCCCTTTTCTTCTTTTTTTCTTTTTCTTCTTCTGCTCTCCCTCTGTCCTTTCTATTGAGGCCTTCCCTCGATTTTTCGAGGCCCCTCTCTTGGCAAGGAAGTTCGGAGATTTCCCCTCCTTCTCTTCTCCCTCTGTCCTTTCTATTGAGGCCTTCCCTCGATTTTTCGAGGCCCCTCTCTTGGCAAGGAAGTTCGGAGATTTCCCCTCTTTCTCTTCTCCCTCTGTCCTTTCTATTGAGGCCTTCCCTCGATTTTTCGAGGCCCCTCTCTTGGCAAGAAAGTTCGGAGATTTCCTCTCTTTCTCTTCTCCCTCTGTCCTTTCTATTGAGGCCTTCCCTCGATTTTTCGAGGCCCCTCTCTTGGCAAGGAAGTTCGGAGATTTCCCCTCCTTCTCTTCTCCCTCTGTCCTTTCTATTGAGGCCTTCCCTCGATTTTTCGAGGCCCCTCTCTTGGCAAGGAAGTTCGGAGATTTCCCCTCTTTCTCTTCTCCCTCTGTTCTTTCTATTGAGGCATTCCCTCGATTTTTCGAGGCCCCTCTCTTGGCAAGGAAGTCCGGAGATTTCCCCCTTCTCCCTCTATTCTTCGAGAGATATTGCGGAGTTCTGATGTTAGTTGGTTGGAGATGGAGGTCGGAGAGACCGTTGTAAGGAGGGAGGTTGACAACGAACAGAAGTCCAACGAAAGTTGGAGAAGTACGACGACGAGTAGACATTCAACGACATGTAAAAGCCCGATGAATGTCCGTCGATATGCAAGAGTTCGACGTCGAGTAGAAGACCGATGAAAGTCCCGTAATGAGTATAAGTCCAGCGTCGGGGAGAAGTATGATGACAGGTAGGAATTTAACGTCGCGTAGACATACAACGTCAGGCAGAAGACCGGCGAAAGTCTATTAACTGGTAGAAGTCCGACATCCGGTAGAAGTACGAAGTCGGGTAGAGGTGCAGCGTCGGGTAGAAGACCGACAAAGGTTCGTCGACGGGCAGAAGTCCGATGACGAGTAGAAGTCCGCTGAAGAGCAGAAGTCCGACGACAGGGAGAAGTCCGACGTCGTGTAGAAGTATGGCCTCTGGCAGAAGACCGATGAAAGTTCGTCGACAGGCAGAAGTCTGACGACGAGTAGAAGTCCGCTGATGAGCAGAAGTTCTACGACGGGGAGAAGTCCACTGACGAGCAGAAGTCCGACGTCAGGCAGAAGTCTGCTGACGAGCAGAAGTTTAACGACAAGGTGAAATCCGACGTCGTGTAGAAGTACGGCCTCTGGCAGAAGACCGATGAAAGTTCATCGACGGGCAGAAGTCCGACGACGAGTAGAAGTTCGACGACAATGTGAAGTCCGACGTCGTGTAGAAGTACGGCCTCGGGCAGAAGTCCGATGAAAGTTCGTCGACGGGCAGAAGTCCGACGACGAGTAGAAGTCCGCTGACGAGCAGAAGTTCGACGACAAGGAGAAGTCCGACGTCGGGTAGAAGTATGGCCTCGGGCAGAAGTCCGATGAAAGTTCATCGACGGGCAGAAGTCCGACGACGGGTATTAGTCCGATGAAAGGAAGAATTTTGGCATCGTGTAATAGTCCGTCGAAAGTCCTGCAAGGCAAAAGTTTAGCGCAGGAGGAAATTCAAAATCGGGAAGAATTTTAACATTATGGAGAAGTCAGATAGAAGTCTATTGACAAAATTCTAGCGACGTTAACCAAGGATGTATAATCTATCCAAGGTTGTTTGTCAGAGCCTTTGCTCGATGATGTTAACCGATATTGGATCTACTAATGATGTAAGACCTATCCGAGGTTGTATGTCGGAGACTTTGCTCGACGACGTTAACCTGTGTGGAAGAGATCGAGAGAATCCCCTAAGGATGTAGGACCTTTTCGAGGTTGTATGTCGGAGCCTTTGCTCGACGACGTTAACTTGTGTGGAAGAGGCCGGGAGAATCCACCAAGGATGTAGGACCTTTCCGAGGTTGTATGCCGGAGCCTTTGCTCGACGACGTTAACCTGTGTGGAAGAGGCCGAGAGAATCCACCAAGGATGTAGGACCTTTCCGAGGTTGTATGCCGGAGCCTTTGCTCGACGAAGTTAACCTGTGTGGAAGAGGCCGGGAGAATCCACCAAGGATGTAGGACCTTTCCGAGGTTGTATGCCGGAGCCTTTGCTCGACGACGTTAACCTGTGTGGAAGAGGCCGGGAGAATCCACCAAGGATGTAGGACCTTTCCGAGGTTGTATGCCGGAGCCTTTGCTCGACGACGTTAACCTGTGTGGAAGAGGCCGGGAGAATCCACCAAGGATGTAGGACCTTTCCGAGGTTGTATGTCGGAGCCTTTGCTCGACGACGTTAACCTGTGTGGAAGAGGCCGGGAGAATCCACCAAGGATGTAGGACCTTTTTGAGGTTGTATGCCGGAGCCTTTGCTCGACGACGTTAACCTGTGTGGAAGAGGCCGGGAGAATCCACCAAGGATGTAGGACCTTTCTGAGGTTGTATGCCACGTGTATCCTGAATCAAAGGTTAAGAAGGGTCTATCTTTAGACCATTACTGTCTTTTTGAGGTTGAAATCAAGACCTTTGTAATTGATTGGAATTATCCTTGCATGTCGCTGAGATTTTCCCAAAATATCATCTTGATATATAAAGCATAAGATGATCTTTTTAACCAGAATTTGGGTCAAAGTTGCCCCCCAGTCCGCATCTGATGCAATAATGACTGATGTCAGGAAGTTGATAAGAGCAATCTTTTGGGATTGGAGCAGAAGTTGCCCCCCAGTCGGGAATCACTTTCCCACAGACGGCGCCAAACTGTTGCGTCCTGGAATATTCGCGGCGGTAGAGAAATATATAGTTTAACGTCTTAGCGTTGTACGAAGATCCAGCACACAATCAGATAAGTGAGAGGGTGTAGCGTTCATAAGAGACACCAAAGTTTTTTACGTGGAAAACCCCTGAAAAAGGGGGAAAAACCACGGGGCCTGGCCCGGTTTGAATGAATCCACTAGTATTTGTAGTCGATTACAAATGAGGCCTTTCCTTAGGAGAAGGCCTTGGATTGATGTAGCAAATGTACATCATATAGATTGCATTACATGGTAAGAGTTACATATACAGGTTTGTTTATCGTAGTCGGCAGGAGACCGTAGTCGGCCGGAGACCGTTGTCTGGTGATGGAGGTCCGGTCGGACGAGACTGTAGTCGGGCCGGACCGTATTAGGCGACAGTGGTCAGAAAGGACCGTAGGCGGTAGGAGATAAGAAGTCAGGTGTTAGTCCCAGTGTCACTTGGAAGATCGGATGTTGATGGTCTGGCCTTGAGTAGGACGTCGGGTCTTAAGCAGGATGTCAGGTCTTCAGCAGGACGTCGGGTCTTCAGCAGGACGTCGGGACTTCAGCAGGACGTCGGGACTTAACTTCGGGCCTTGAACAAGACGTCGGGTCTTTGGCAGGAAGTAGGGACTGAGTGTCAGGCCTTGAACAAGACGTCGGGTCTTTGGCAAAATGTAGGGACTGAGTGTCGGGCCTTGAACAAGACGTCGGGTCTTTGGCAGGATGTCGGGGATGAACGTCGGGCCTTAAGGTGGTGGTCCGGCGAGGTTTTGTGGTGGTCCGGCGAGGTTCCTGCGGTGATCCGACGAGATTCCTGCGGTGGTCCGGCGGTGGTCCGGCGAGATTCTGCGGTGGTCCGGCGGTGGTCCGGCGGCTGTCGAGGAGGAACTCCTTCCTTCTCTTCTCTTCTTCTCTCTCTTGCTTGGATCCTCTCTTGTGAGAAATGAGGGCTCTATTTATAGATTTTCTAGAGTGGCGTGGCCCGTAAATAGGTGTGAGATTAGGGGCGAATAGGGAGTGGTCAAATGGACGGCCGATATTGAATCCTACGATCGTGCACCGTTCATTGGACATTTGAAGGCCTTAGTGATGTCGGAATTCTGTGATCTTGGGCTCGTTGGATTCGTCTCGTCGAGCCCTTCGATTCGAATATAAGCTCGTCAAAATCGGAGTCCGTTTGGTAACTCAAATTGCGGTTTGAACCTTCCAACAGCGCTTTGGATCCATGATTTGGACCCATTCGGGCTCGGATTGGGTTGATCTTGGTGTCGTTGAGTTCGTATTT
This sequence comes from Dendrobium officinale, assembly GCA_019514585.1. Taxonomy (NCBI): domain Eukaryota; kingdom Viridiplantae; phylum Streptophyta; class Magnoliopsida; order Asparagales; family Orchidaceae; genus Dendrobium; species Dendrobium officinale. Next base: position 14,401,286 of record CM033700.1, read on the forward strand.
CCGAGACGCTCAGTTCGACTATAAGCTTGCTGAAATTGGAGTTGGGGTGCTCTCGGAATTAATTTTTGTAGTTTCCAACTAGCTTTTGCCTCGAGATTCGTGCCCGATCAAGCTAATTTGTGATGCCGTATCAATAACTATATATCCTTATATATTGAGTTATATTGGACATGAATTCGGAGTATAATGCATGCAGTAGCTTTATCATGATACTTATTTTAGTATTAACATAACTTTACTTAAATTTTGCTTAATTACTGTTATCTTTGATTTTATTTGTAATTATAGCTTTCTTAGTATTTTCTACGCCAATTTTTTAGTACATTTTTTTTAAATTGTAAAAAGCTATAAATAAAAGTTGTTCCAAACGAAACCTCCTGTTATAAAATACTGAAATTATATTCCACAATGGATTATCGATAAGGTTATTAAGAAACAAAAAGAGCTTAAAATGTGAATCAAAGAGCCTTAGGTTTCATTTGGGACTACTTTCTAATTGCTTTTTGAAACTACTTTTTATTACAAAAAATTTTAATTCAAAAAATTTTTGTATTGTTGCGTCCTGGAGTATTCGCGACGGTAGAGAATTATAAAGTTTAGCATCTTAGCGTTGTACGATTATCCAGCACACAAGCAGATAAGTGAGAGAGGGTGTAGCATTTATAAGAGACTAGAGTTTTTATGTGGAACCCCTGAAAATAGAGAAAAACTATGGGGCCTGGCCCAGTTTGAATGAATCCACTAGTATTTACAGTCGATTACAAATGAGGCCCTTCTTAGGGAGAAGACCTTGGCCTAATGTTACAAATATACGCATATAGAGCGCATTACATGGTGGGAGTTACAATAATCAACATAGACATGTTTGTTTGGTTAGAAGGGCCATTGCCGGCAAGAGACAGAGGTCAGAAAGACCATTGTCTGGCGATGTAGGTCAGACGAACCGTAGTCGGCAGGAGACTGGGGTCAGAAAGACCATTGTCTGTTGATGGATGTCGGAAGGACCATAGTAGGCGACGGAGGTCAAAAAGACCGTATTCGGTAGGAGATCGGGGTCAGAGAGACCGTTGTTTGGAGATGGAGGTTGGAAGGACCATAGTAGATGACGGAGGCCAGAATGACCGTAGTCGGCATGAGACCGGGGTCATAAAGACCGTTGTCTATTGATGGAGGTCGGAAGAACCATAGTCGGCAGGAGACTGGGGTAAGAAATACCATAGTATGAGGGCGGTTCTTCAGGAGAACTCTCGGCGTCAAGTGGTGGCCTGGAAGAAGTCTGAGCGTCAGGTGGTGGCCTGGTGAGTGCCTTAAGTGGTGTTCCGGCGGAGCAACAGTGATAGACGGTGGTCGGGCGAAGGTGAGGGCTTCAAGTGATGGTCCGGCGGAGCAACGTCGTTAGGCGGTGGTTTGGCGGAGGTGAGGGCCTCAAGTGGTGGTCCGGCGGAGCAACGGTGTCAGGCGGTGGTTCGGCGGAGGTGAGGGCCTCAGGTGATGGTCCGGCGGAGCAACGACGTCAGGCAGTGGTCCGGTGATGGTGAGGGCCTCATGTGGTGGTCCGACGGAGCAACGGCGTCAGGAGGTGGTCCGGCGGAGGTGAGGGTCTCAATTGATTGTCCGGCGGAGCAACGGCGCCAGGCGGTGGTTTGGTGGAGGTGAAGGCCTCAGATGGTGGTCCAACATAGAGCAACGGCGCCAGGTGGTGGTCCGGCGGAGGTGAGGGCCTCGGGTGGTGGTCCGACGGAGCAACGATATCAGGCGGTGGTCCGACGGAGGTGAGGGCCTCAGGTGGTGGTCCAGCGGAGCAACGGTGGTGGTCCAGCAGAGCAACGGTGGTGGTCTGGCGAAACTCCGGCGATGGTCGAGGAGGCAAGGAAGCAAGAGCGATCTCCGATCTCTCTCTTTTTTCCTTAGGCTTAGGGGTCCTTTCAAGAGGAGAGTGAGCTTTATTTATAGATTTCTGGAGTGGCATGACCTGTAAATAGGTGAGAGATCAAGGGTAAATGGGGAGTGGTCGGATGAACGGCCGATGTTGAATCCCTTAATCATGCACTGTTCTTTAGACATTTGAAGACTTTAATGATGTCGGAATTAAGTAATCTTGGGCTCGTTGGATTCGTCTCGTCGAGCCGTTCAATTCGAGCATAAGCTTGTTATGTTTGGAAACCGTTTGGTAATCCAAATTGTGGTTTGAACCTTCCAGCAGTGCTTCAGGTCCTTAATTTGGACCCATTTGGGCTCGGATTGAGTCGAATTTGGTGTCGTTGGTTACGTATTTCCGAGACACTTAGTTCGACTGCAAGTTTGTTGAAATCGGAGTTTGGATGGTCTCTGAATTAATATTTGAAGTTTTCAATTTGATTTTGCATCGAGATTCCCGCCCGATTAATCTAATTTTTTGACGACGCATCATGTACTAAAAAATTATTTTAGAAAATAACAAAAAAGTTTTTCCAAACGAAGCCTTGGCACTACTTTCTTAATACTTTAAATTTTGTAAAAGAAATTTTTTTGGACAGTTAGGGGATTCGAGCCTCGATGAGATGAGAGGAATTTATTCCGTCGACCACTCATCCACGCATCCGATCTCTTATAAAAAAAATTATTTTAAAAAATAATAAAAAGCTGTCTCAAATGAAACCGGAACAATTTTCTTAATATTTTATTTTTTAGACCGTAATTATAATTAATATTTGGACACAAATTGGACACACGGCAGGATTTTTTTTCTCTAGCAAGACGAGAGAGAGGGGGGGGGGAACAATTATAGAAAAGAGTGATGCTTAGAAGAAAAATCCTGCCGTGTATATGTCTGCATTACCTTAGCTTTACTTCTTCGTTAAACTCACAGGAAAAGAATATAACTTTACACTAACTCTCCTCCACAATTTTTTAGCTTTAAGTAGTGTATATATTGCAGTATGATTTTGAATAACTGCAAATTATTAATTAAATATAGCTATTTTATATATTTATAAAAAATATATAGAAGCAACACATTTTATTATGCTTAATATTTTGCCTATTTTAATTATATTTATTTTGCCATTAATCTTTTATAAAATAAATACCATGGCTGAATATGAGATTTAGTAGAAAGTTTTTCATTAATTAATAAATGATTTTTTTGTTTGTCGAATTGATTCAAGAATAGTTATGACTAGAAGGAAAAAGTTTATCATTCGAATATGTGTTGAGATTCATATTTAATTGAGATAATTTTTTGGTGACTTATTAGGTATAAAGTTACATATACCCTTAAAATTTGTGATTAAAAAACAAAGAAAATTGAATATAATTTATTTTTATGACATTATAATATTTGCATAACCATTTAATAATTTCAATTATAATTATTTATTTTGACCATATTTTTATTTTATGTTAATATTAACTCTCTTAATTGAACATTTTTAAACTTATTTTTTTGTAGGCTTATTCATACTTAAAAATTGACAAATTTATGTATAATATTACATCATATTTATATTTATATATTTAATGTGCTAAAAATTAACTTTTAATCATACCTAAATTATTTTTTAGCCAACTTGAAATAGGATTAGTAGAATATTTTGATCACATGCATTTTGTAGAGATAAATTTTTTATATTAAATCAATTTTTATTAACTGGAAATAGAATCAATTTTTATATTAAAAGTCACGGTTTTTTATGAGATGCATTTTGAAAAGATATAAATTAATTAGTTTTGAATCAAAATATTTTTATAAAAATTATATCAAAATAAAAACATTATACTATAAAAAACTACGTAAAATAAATAAATTCTAATAAATAAAATTTTATGTGGAAGCTATTTGAAAACATAATATTGATTTCCATTTTACATAATAAATTAATTATTTCGACTAATACTATTTATTTGTAAAATATTAAAAATGTGCTAAAAATTAAAAATATTACTTAAAAATATGCAAAATATTAAGAACAATAAAATATGTTAATAAGCCCATATATAATTTATAAAAAGTTTAAAAAATATGTGAAAGATTTTTATTCGTCGTATTATCCGATAAAAAATAATGATTCACATCTAATTCTACATTTTTCCCAAAAAAAAAACATCTAATTCTACAGATAAAATATCGGATCATGGACAGAATATTTTATTCTGTAGGTGATCTAAGCCTATAAAAAATAGGGTTAAAACGGTCAAATCGAAATTACAAGGGATTTTATATTTTTAGGCCACCAACGGTCCTTCTTTCTTCTCATTACATTCCTCTTTTCCTCTGTGTCTCTCTGTGTTTCCGCCCGCTGCAACTGGAAAACTTTCGCCTTTGTTATCTGCTTTTGCTCGCCGGAGAGGAAGCGATGGGTCGCGCAAAGCTACAGATCAGGTACAGAGAAAAATCTAGTGCTCGAATCAACACTTACAAATCAAGGATCAAAGGAATAGAGAAGAAGTCTAAAGAGCTGTCCGTTCTTTGTGGCGTTGATGTCCTGTTCTGCTCTTTCTCTCCTGATCTCAGTGCATTCCATTACTGGCCGAATGAACCTTCCGAATTCCACCGCATTATCCACCGTTACAAGTCCATTTCCACACAGAAACCACAATGCGATGTTCATTCTCCGCCAGCAAATCTGTCCTCTCAAGCAGAACTCGCAGCCATAAACAAAAAGCTAGAAGAGGTGAGACAAAAGCTAAAATTTCTGGAAGCAGAAAAAATGGATTTTTCATCTCAGAACAGAAGAGCGGATTCCATAGGATCGGATGGTGATTGTTGCTCTTGTGCTGTTATTCTTAAGGATCAAGACGAAGATATATTCTCAACATTAGAAAAGCTTGACGAAGGCGATCTATTCGTATCTGATCTTCCTTCAGATTCTTCCGTCGACGATGTCTTCAATGAAAGTTATTTTGATTGGATTATCTGTAGGGACGACGGCCTCTTTGACTCTGAAACTGCAGTTCCGACTGACTTCCCATTCTGATATAAATATCCCCATTAGTTACTGTTCAACATTTTTTTTTTCCTTCTTTCTATGAGGCAAGCAAAGAGAACCTGCTTTGTTACTCCGTTTGTCAAATTCAGTAAAAATGTAGTTCGTCGTTTACGAAGAAAAGCCTTCCGCTGAAAGTTCCATTTCATTTCTTGGTTTAATTCCTAAGTAATTAATTAAGTGTTTCTTTTTAAATGTTTAGGGTTTGTGGACTTAAGGTTTAACTGAAGCTAAATAATAGAAATATTTGTATCTGTTATATTCATTAATTGATCCTTTATATACATACAGTAATATTTTTTCATGACTCTTTAATTATTTTAGATAGAGCTATTCACCTTAATCAGATTTTAATTTGGTTATATGAACAATTTATTTTTTATTAAAAATTATAATTAAAATTTATCATTATAACGTTTCCTGAAATTATCTTTCTTTAATAAAAAAAATGAATAAATACTTTCAAAATGTGCTAAATGTTCAACTTAATAATTTTTTTTTTCAAAATATATGAAATAATTTATTTTCAATAATACATCTAAAAATGTCATTATATATAGTTAATAATTTAATAAAAATATATGGCAATAGTTAATTAATAGTTTATTTTTTAAAACAAAAAAAAAATATATATAAATAGGCATTAATAAACAAACAAAAAGTTGTAGTGATCTGTAAAAAAGATCAAAATTCTTTTGAGGTTTTTCTTATTTATTTAAAACATACTTACAAACGATTACTCTGTCTGCAAATGGTTTTCACTAATAGGGGAAAATCTATAAGCAAAATTACCTTAACCTTATAGTTCATATTAGTGCTGTCAATTTTTGAAAAGACCCAAAACACGACCCGAACCCAACCCGATTAGCAAACGGGTCGGATTCGAGTTTAAAAATCTGACACGATTTGTGTTACGGGTCGGGTTGACCTGCTACCTTAGTGCAAAAAGGCAGGCGCAATGCATGAGCGGGTGAGCTCGATGCATGATCTCAATGTGCAAGCAAGGATGATGAGGTGAGCGCGACAGAGGACAAGGTGAGCACGATTTTGGTTGACTCAGGCCAATTTTGCATCTTCAGTTTAACTCGAACTTGACCCAAAAATATAATCGGCTCATAATATAAAACCCGAACCCAACTCATTTTTCAAATGACTTGATCCGAACAAAGAATTTTCGGATCGGATTTTAGGATCATGCTGAATATTGGTAATCGAGCAGCCTTCCCGAGTCTCCAGGTGCCCTTTTATAGTTTTACCGTAATATTATTTTCCTTTCTTTGTAAATTATCTTTCATGCATTTTTGTTAATCATTTAAAATTCCATGTGGCATGATATGCTGGCTAAACCTCCCAACTGTGCGGAAATTTTCTCAATATGTTAGTCAACTTATTAAACAAATTAGAAATTTTAATTGTTTATATTTTAAGATAGCAAAATTGACCATTGAAAATAACTAAATTATTGCTGGCCCACTCGCATAGTATGTTTGAATTTTTTTTTTTGGGGAAAAATATGTTTGAATTTTCAAAATAAGATATTAAAATTAATATTATTTAATAAAAGATTCTACTTATCCTATCAGCTTCTCCGTAGCCTATGTAGCGACACGAGCTGACCAAATAAATTGGAATAGTGGGCCGACGAATGTCTTAGCCTGATAAACTCTCGGCCAGCCAAGTGGGCCTTGGGCCCACGCCTAAAAAGGAATTCTTCTTTCTAATCGTAATAGAATATTTAGGTAAATTTAAGAATTTTAAGTAGTATTATTTATTAAAAGTTTATTTTTTTTTTCTTAGTCTTTTTTTTTCTCAACTGAAATTTCAAAATATTTTTCAAAAATAACTTTTTATAGGAAAAAAATTAAAATAACAATAGAAAAGCTATTCCCAACATATTGAGATAGAGTTTTTCTAATTTATTAAGTTGCCATAGAAAAAAATAATTTTTTAAAAGTTATTGTTAAGAATAGTTTTCTAATACATAATTTTCTTAAAATAATGAAAAAATAGACAAATAAAAATTATGATTAAAATTTAAAAACTAAAAAAGTAAGAAAATTATTCCAAATGAAACCTAAATCACATTTCAATATAAAACTTATCATCATATTTTTTTACATAACTTTTATCACTTGAGAATAAATTTTGAATCTTTCTCTTTTTAAATTTAGGCCTAGTTTGAGAAAGTTTTTTTATTACTTCTTAAAACAGGTTTTTAGTATAAAAATTTAAATTTTTTATACTAAAAACCTGCTTTAAGAAGCAATAAGAAAGCTGTCTCAAACGAAACTTTAATTATAAATTTAAATTATTTAGAATCTCTCTCTCTCCCGACTTGCATTCTTACTTTCTAAAGGCGAAATTTCCCGTCATATATCATATTTGTATTATATACGCTTCAACATTCGTTTCTCTATATAAGTGGATGCATGATACCATTTTTTTTTTCAAAAATAACATTCAATATCATATATTTCATGACATAGAGCTCTGTATCAGAAATAAGAAAAATGCTATAAAAGTTCTCTGTTTGAGCTCAAGATGAAAGCATCATGTACTGAAAATTTCTATCACTTTGTGCTGGCACTTCTTATATTTCCTTTCTAAGATATTTGTATTTTTCTTTTTTTTTTGCTGCTTGCAACATTAATAGGCTACTTCTATAAGATTGTTTTAGACAAAAATATATATTTTTTAATTAATAATTGATGGAATCCAGCTGTGGTTGTTCATAGGGATTAGATTAAAAATAAAAACAAATATATATGAAAAAAACGTACTGACTCATTCTCCACCACTTAAAAAAAATAAAATTTCAAAAAAATATTTAAAATAAAATGATAATTATTAAAAAAAAAAAGGAGTTCTGATGCTGCATTATATCTTTATTTAATTTTTTTTAATTTAAAATTTAATTTCTAATTTGTATTATTTGGATTACTATATAAGTACCAATAAAAGTTATGTATATTTATAAATTCAACATTCAGTTTGAGAAATTTTGCTTGTGCTGATATAAATTCATTAGAAATTTGAAGAAAATGGAAAATGGAGTTAAGAGTTTAATTGCGAATTTTAAATTTTTAAGGAGAATTTGAAGCCAATATTTGTTGATATTATTTTTTATTAATAATAAAAAATTGTTGAATGTTAGGTTTAAAAATGCATGCTCTACGATTCTTTTGTCTTTATGTTTAGAGTATTTGAGTTTATATTTTTTAAAATGAACATATTTGAATAATTCTATAGTAATATAAATGCTTTAATTAATGATGAATAATAATAAAAAATTTAAAGTCAGGTTTAAAATTGGTCTATGATCCTTTTGTCTTTTTAGTTCAAGAATTTTTTTTACTAAAAAATTATTTCAAAAAGCAATAAGAAAGATATTTCAAACAACGCCTAATATTGATGGATATCATTTTTTATGAATAATAAAAAATTGTTGAATATTTCGGTTTTAAAATTGATCTATGATTCTTTTGTATTTATGTTTAGAGTATTTGAGTTTATATTCTTTATTTTTATAATATTTGTATAATTTCGATTTTGTTTAATTTTCATGTCCTACATTAAAGTTAATATCAAACAATTCTAAATAAAAATCCTTATAAAAAAGATATTTTTTTTCTAAATGTAAATTAATTATTTTAAATTAATTTTTATTAAAAAATATTAAACTAAATGATGTTATTTATTAAATTTAAATTTTTTTTTCATTTTAAAAATAAAAATATAACTAAAAATATTTATCATAAAATTTTATTTTAAATTTTTTTTATTAACATCCATTTAATGCATTTTGTTTAAATGTGGGAATAAAAACTAATATATTAAATGAATCAATATCTCTTGGATTTCCACAAATTAAATTCATCTCAAATGAAGCCTTAATCTACATTCACAAGTATATGCATGTCTTGCTTCAAAATTATTTATAGTTCAATTATCCTATGGTTTTATCAAATAAACAACATTATTCAACATTAAAAAAAAGGGGGCGAAAATAACATAAATTTACAATAATTCTACTTATGAAATAAAAAAGATAAAATTTACGGGAGAATATCTTCATCATTAGAATTTTTTGATTTAAAATTAATCATTTTTATATCTCTATAAAATACGTATGATAAATCATGGCTTCCAATATAAAAATATTTATTTAGTGAAATCAGTAAAATCTATTTAAGCTGACTAAAAATTGATGTTGAGTTGACTCAAAGTTAATTTTTAGTTGATTAAAAATATGAAATTTAATATGGTCCAATATTATATTTAAATTTGTATTTATCCCAACACAAATCCGAAGATTCAAACTCCCACCAAAAAATATTATGAACCTTTTCACCTTTAAGTAATATATATCTGCCATTTTTAGAATATGTCATTTTGTTTAAATGTAATATTAATTAAATATTACTATATATCCTTATATATTGTATTGAACATGAATTCGGAGTCTAATGCAGTAGCTTTATCAATTATCATAAACTTAATTATGATACTTATTTAGTATTAACATAACCTTACTTAAATTTTGCTTAATTACTGTTGTCTTTGATTTCGTTTGTAATTATAGTTTTCTTAGTATTTTCTAAAAGTTGTTCCGAACAAAACCTCCTGTTATAAAATACTGGAATTATATTCCACAATGGATTATCTATAAGGTTACTAAGAAAAAAAAAAATGTGAAACAAAGAGATTTAGGTTTCATTTGGGACAGCTTTCTTATTGCTTTTTTAAACTACTTTTTAGTATAAAAATTTTTAATTCAAAAAATTTTCAAAAAAATTTTGCACTAAAAATTATTTTAGAAATAAATAAAAAAGTTATCCCAAACGAAGCCTTGGCACTACTTTCTTAATATTTTAATTTTTGTACAAGAAATTTTTTTTTGGACAGTTCGAGGATTCGAGCCTGAGTGAGATGGGAGGAATTTCTTCCGTCGACCACTCAACCGCATACCTAATCTCTTGTACAAGAAAGTTGTTTTAATAAACAATAAAAAGCCCTCCGGGACAACTTTCTTAATACTTTACTTTTTAGATCGTAATTATAATTAATATTTGGACACTAATTTTCAACTACTTTAAAAAAAAAATTAAATAAAAAAATTACTTTCCACAATAGCTTCCTCTCTAATTTTGTATAGCCCATGATTTTTTTCTCTAGCAAGACTTTACACTAACTCTCCTACACAAGGCTTGGGTACAATAATAGAAAAGAGTGGTGCTTAGAAGAAAAATCCTTAGGGACCTTAGCTTTAATTCTTCATTAACCTCAAAGGAAAAGAGTATAACTTCACACTAACTCTCCACCACAATTTTTTACCTTTAAGTATATATTGCATTATGATTTTGAATAATTGCAATGCCATTTTGTTTAAATGAATTATTAATTAAATATAACTATTTTCTATGTTTTAAAAAAATATATAGAAGCAACATATTTTAATTATATTTATTCTGCCTTTAATCTTTTATGAAATAAATACTATCGCTAAATATGTGATTTAGTAGAAAGTTTTTCATTAATTAATAAATGATTTTTTCTGTTTGGCGAATAAATTGAAGAATAGTTAGGACTATAAGGAAAAAGTTTGTCATTCGAATATGTCTTGAGATTCATGTTTAATTAAGACGATTTTTTGGTGACTTATTAGGTATAAAGTTATATATACCGTTAAATTTTGTGATTAAAAAACAAAGAAAATGGAATGTCGTTTATTTTTTTGACATTATAATATTTGCATAACAATTTAATAATTTCAATTATAATTATTTACGTTGATCATATTTTAATTTTATGTTAATATTAACTTTCTTAATTGAGAAAAATTATTAGGTGCTAAAAATTAACTTTTACTCATACCTTAGTACGCATCGTCCATACAAGCACTAGGTACCTAGCGGTACCCAGCGGTATCGAGTGCCGGGACCTACCGCCTAACCAAGCTTGTGCTCGAACAGTAATAAATCATATAACTTATTTTTTGGTAGGCTTATTCATACTTAAAAATTGACAAATTTATGTATAATATTACACCATATTTATATTTATATATTTAATGTGCTAAAAATTAACTTTTACTCATACCTAAATTACTTTTTAGCCAACTTGAAATAGGATTAGTAGAATATTTTGATCACATGCATTTTGCTGAGATAAATTTTTTATATTAAATCAAATTTTGTTAACTGGAAATAGAATCAATTTTTATATTAAAAGTCACGGTTTTTTATGAGATGCATTTTTTAAAGATATAAATTAATTAGTTTTGAATCAAAATATTTTGATAAAAATTATATCAGAATAAAATATTATACTATAAAAACTACGTAAAATAAATAAATTCTAATAAATAAAATTTTAGGTCGAAGCTATTTGAAAACATAATATTGATTTCCATTTTACATAATAAATTAATTATTTTAACTAATACTATTTATTTGTTAATTATTAAAAATATGCTAAAAATTAAAAATATTAGTTTAAAATATGCAAAATATTAAGAACAATAAAATATGTTAAGCCCATATATATTTTAAAAAAAATATGTGAAAAATTTATATTCGTCTTATTATCCGATAAAAATTAAAGTATATTATATTCAAAAAAATAATATTCACATTTAATTCTACAGATAAAATATGGGATCATAGACAATATTTTATTATGTAGGTGATCTAAAGCTATAAAGAATAGGGTTAAAACGGTCAAATCGAAATTACAAGGGATTTTAATTTTTTAGGCCAACGGTCCTTCTTTCTTCTCATGGTATTCCTCTTATCCTCGCTGTCTCTCTGTGTTTCTGCCCGCTGCAACTGTAAAACTTTCGCCTTTGTTATCTGCTTTTGCTCGCCGGAGAGGAAGCCATGGGTCGTGCAAAGCTACAGATCAGGTACAGAGAAAAATCTTGTGCTCGAATCAACACTTACAAATCAAGGATCAAAGGAATAGAGAAGAAGGCTAAAGAGCTGTCCGTTCTTTGTGGCTTTGATGTCCTGTTCTGCTCTTTCTCTCCTGATCTCAGTGCATTCCATTACTGTCCGAATGAACCATCCGACTTCCATCGCATAATCAACCGTTATAAGTCAATTTCCTCACAGAAGCCACCATGCGAGGCTCCTTCTCCGCCAATAAATTTGTCGTCTCAAGAAGAGCTCGCTGCAATCAACAAAAAGCTGGAATAACAAAGCAGGTTCTATTTGCTTGCCTAACAGAAAAAAATTGCAGAGTTGGAGTGCTCGAACACCAGTAGGAAGGATGGAATTGCAACGTAGGAAGGCGGGATCGCACCTCACCTTTTGAACTCGACTCGAGTTTGAGAGCTCGATATTTGGCTCGCGAGTCAAGCTTGAATTAAACCTGACTTGAGCTCAACTCGTTTGCACCCCTACTTTGACTTATCTTTTTATAGTATAATTTTTTTCTTATCCCATTTTTATCAAAATATTTTGATTCAATACTAATTAATTTATATCTCTACAAAATACAACAGGTCAAAAAAGCGACTTTTAATATAAAAATTGATTATATTTCAAGTTGACAAAAAATTGATTTAATATAAAAAGACTTCTCTACAAAATGCATATGATCAAAATATTCTACTAATCCTATTTCAAGTAGGCTAAAAATTAATTTAGAGATGAGTAAAAGTTAATTTTCAGTACATTAAATTTTAAAATATAAATATGATATAATACTATACATAAATTTATCAATTTTTAATTATGAATAAGCTTGATACGTCATGCAAAAATTATCTTGATCGGACACAAATCTCAAGGCAAAAATCAAGTTGGAAACTTCAAAAATTAAATCCAAGAGCACCTGAACTCCAATTTCAGCAAACTTACAGTCAAACTGAGCGTCTCAAAAATACGAACACAACGACACCAAATTTAACTCAATCTGAGCCCAAATGAGTCCAAATCAAGGACCCGAAGCGCTGTTGGAAAGTTCGTACCACAATTCGAGTTACCAAACGGTCTCCGAACTTGATGAGCTTATGATCGGATCGAGCGGCTCAACGAGACAAATCCAACGAGTCTAACATCGTCAATTCCGAAGTCATTAAGACCTTCAAATGTCTGACGAACTGTGCACGATCAAGGGATTCAATATCAACCGTTCATTCGACCACTTCTTATTTGTCCTTGATCTCACACCTATTTACAAGCTATGCCACTCCATAAAATCTTTAAATAGACCCCTCATTTCTCTTGAGAGGGGACCCAAGCAAGAAGGAGGAGAAGAAGAAGAAAAGAATAGGAGGCAAGCAAGAAGAGAAGAGGAGAAGAGAAGGAAGAAGCTCCTCCTCGACCACCGCCGGAGTTTCGCCGGACCACTGCCGGACCTTCGCCGGACCACCATGTGAGGCCCTCACCTCCGTCGGACCATTGCCTAACGTCATTGATCCGTCGGACCACCATTTGAGGCCCTCACCTCCGCCGGACCACCGCCTGATGTTATTGCTCCGCCGGACCACCACTTGAGGCCCTCACCTCCGCCAGACCACCGTATAATGTCGTTACTCTACCAGACCACCACTTGAGGCCTTGTGCTCCACCAGGCCACCACCTAAGGCTCGAACTTCCGCCGAACCGTCACTTGAGGCTTTGTGCTCCACCAAGACACCACCTGAGGCCCGGACTTCTACCGGACCACCTCCTGACGCTGTTGCTCCACTGGACCACCACCTGAGGCCCGGACTTCTTCCGGACCATCACTTATGGCCTTGTGCTCCACCAGGTCACCACCTGAGGCCTAGAATCCCACCTGACCATTATTTGAGGCCCTGAGCTCCACCAGGCCACCACCTGATGCCCAGACTTCTTCCAAGGCACCACTTAACGCCGACAGTTCTCCCGAAGTACCGCCCTCCAACTACGGTCTTTCAGACCCCGGTCTCCTGCCGACTACGGTCCTTTTGACCTCTGTCCCCTATTATGGTCCATCTGACCTCCATCACTATACAACGATCTTTCTGACCCCTGTCTCTTGCCAACTACGGTGTTTCGAACATCTATCTTATCAACTATGGTCATGCTGGCCAAACAATCATGTCTTTGTTGATTATTGTAACTTCTGCCATGTAATGCGCTCTATGTGATGTACATTTGTACCATCAAGCCAAGGCCTTCTTCCTAAGAAGGGCCTCATTTATAATCGACTACAAATACTAGTGGATTCATTCAAACTGGACTAGACCCTGTGATTTTTTCCCCTTTTCAGAGGTTTTTCACGAAAAAATCTTAGTGTCTCATTTAATGCTGCACTTTCTCTTTTTATATGTATGTGTGCTGGATTTTCGTACAATGTTAAGACGTTAAACTTTATATTTCTCTACCGCCGCGAATACTCCAGGACGCAACAAACCTTACTAAAAAAAGTTAAAAATGTCCAATTAAGAAAGTTAATATTAACAGAAAATTAAAATATGGTCAAAGTAAATAATTATAATTGAAATTATTAAATTGTTATGCAAAATATTATACTATCAGAAAAAATAAATGACATTCATTTTTTCCTTTTTTTTAATCACAAATTTTAAGAACATATATAACTTTACACCTAATAAGTCACCAAAAAATCATCTCAATTAGGCATGTTCGAATGGTAAATGTAAAATCAGAGAAAGCGTTTGAACATCAGAGCTTAAAACAAGAAGCCTTGATCGGCTTCTTCAAGAGAAAAGGAAATAACGTGAAATGGCTTTTTGGAAGAAACAGAGAATTGCTTTCTTTTAATGGCTTGCCTATTACATGCCTAAGAGCTTTATTTAAAGAATAATGTGGCTACATGGAAAGCCACACACTCAAACTAAAGAAACAAAGAAACAATCCTAAAAAATCTGGAATTACACCTAACAATCACTCCCTAAATCCAGATTTTACAAAACATCAGACTCAGTCCAATCGTTTCCCAAATCTGCTGCTATTGCCAGCCTAACTTCAGGTTCAACCCCTTGAGACAAATTTGGACAAAACCTCTTAATATGCCCTTCTTTATTACAATGATAGCACTTCCTGTTGGCATTGATCCTACGAGATTCTGATCTTCCTCTAGCGATCAGAATGTTGCCATTCTTGTCTTCTTTATGTTCAATTTTCCTTTGAACTTCTTTTGACATTAAAACGGATTTAACCTCCGTCAATGTCAAAGATTGCTTACCATATAACATAGTGTCAACTATGTTTTCATACGTCTTCGGTAGAGAGCTGAGGAGTATGATCCCTTGATCTTCTTCGTCAATCTTCACATCCACATTTCTGAGGTCAAGAATCAATTTATTGAAATCGTCCAAATGTTTCCGGAGTTCTTGATTTTCTTCCATTTGGAGTGTATACAATTGTTTCTTCAACAACAATCTATTTGTAAGAGACTTTTTCATATAAATTGATTCTAGCTTCCTCCATACCTTCAATGCCGTGTCTTCTTCAGCAACCTCTCTTAACACTTCGTCACCGATAAAGAGAAGGATGATACTGTGCGCTTTCAATTGGATTTCTCTCGCCTTGACTTTGTCGGTGATTGCAGCGAAATTTTCTTCAAAGATTGCATCGGAGAGGCCTTGATGAACTAAAAGTGCCTTCATCTTGATCCTCCACAGACTGAAATCATTATCTCCCTTGAACTTGTCGATCTCCAACCTTTGCATTGACATGACGAAGAAATCAAGATTTTAAAAGAAACCTTCTGTGCGATTTGCTCCTCAACACTTCCTGATCCTCGGCGTGCTACTTTGCGGCTTAACGGTTCAAAAAACCGTTAACACAGCCACAACTCCCCTCAGGCGAAATTCCGAGCAGCCTCCTCCCGTGCTTTCTCCGCGCCCAGCCGCTCCAAGCGCTGGTCCAGCGCCCTTGCATGCCTCACGCCGCCTTCTCGCACCACGTTCATCTCCGGCGCGTCTCCGACCGGCCTCTGTGTGCAACCTCCCGTGCACTTGCTGTCCGTGAGCTTCTCCGACCCACACAGCCCAGCACGATCACCTTTGCGCGTCCTGCTCTCGCCAACCTCCAGCCTCCGGCGATCTCACTTCTACACGAAATATTGCACTTCCAGAGCTTCTTGCTTCATCAGATCTGATCTTCTTGGCTCCAAGAACTCCTTCCTTCCCAGTGGTTCTTCGGTGAGGAGTGCCGTGCGAATGAAGAAGAAGAAAAAATGGAGTTGGGGAAGAATTAGATCGGAACCCAATGCAAGAAATGGAAGGTGGCTCTGATACCAAATTGTAAAATCAGAGAAAGCGTTTGAACATCAGAGCTTAAAACAAGAAGCCTTGATCGGCTTCTTCAGGAGAAAAGGAAATAATGTGAAATGGCTTTTTGGAAGAAACAGAGAATTGCTTTCTTTTAATGGCTTGCCTATTACATGCCTAAGAGCTTTATTTAAAGAATAATGTGACTACATGGAAAGCCACACACTCAAACTAAAGAAACAAAGAAACAATCCTAAAAAATCTTGAATTACACCTAACAGTAAACTTTTCCCTTATAGTCCTTAATTACTATTCCTGAATTAATTTGTCAAATAGAAAATATAATTTATTAATTAATGAAAAACTTTCTACTAAATTGGATTTAGTTGATCTCGAGATTTCCTAATATAATTAAGATTACTCGGATGGTCAGACCTCAATTTTTTTTAGTGTTAGTGCTATGTGGAAATTGGTTATGTCAATCAATCTAGTTGTAGTGTTGATTCAAATCTCAATTTCATCAATGATATATTTTCATAAAAAATTAATAATCAAATAAATATTATCAAAATATGCAAAGTATATTAAACATAATAAAATAATATTTTTAAAAATAGCTTTTTAAAAGCAATTTTTTTAAAAAAATAATAATATAAAATGATATTTCAAACACTTATTATTTCTTAGTAACTATTTTTTACCACAAAAAAAAAGTTAAAAAAAAAACAATCCAAATGAAGCCTAACATTGAAATTCAAGTGACAAAAGAATTTGAATAAAAAATATATTATAAAGGCCATTATAAAAAAAACATTTTTAAATAAATATTGCTATTATTTTCTCGTAACAAAACATATTCTCTCATTATCATCCTTATAATCATTGTTATTTGTAATTATTGAATTGATGTGTGTGTTCTTTGAGTTTGTATAAAGTAATCTCTTTCATAATATTCACTTTTCTCTAGCTTTAAAAAGCCTTCTTAATTAAGGGGACAAATATTATAATGATTATTTTTTGTCATCATAACATAACATGTATATTCTCTCATTATCATCCTAATATTAAGTTGATACTCAACTCATCTTGATCTATTGATTGAGAGCTTTGACTACCAACCAAAAGTTTTTGAATTCGAGTCTTACATATGTAATGTATGTATGAATTTTATTTTATTTATTAAATTTAAATATTTAAAAAATAATAAAACCCAACAAAGTTTTTATTTAAATGTTAAACATTTCATATTTTTTTTTTCTAAATTTTGACTAAGTTTTAAAAATCATACTTAAGTTTTAAAAATCTAGCCTAACTTTTAAAAATCCCGCCTAAATTTAAAAATTCTCGGTCATAGCCGGCTTTAGCTCGTTTACAGTGAGACGAGCTCGAGTTCGAACTCACCTGTAGAGTGTAATTGCTTCTTTTTTACTGTTGAATTGTATGATTGAAGAGTTTGAAATTATTCCTGGATAGCTTGCATTCGCTTTACAAGAATATAGAAAAGAGTGGTGCTTAATTGGAAGAAAAATCCTTCTGTCCTTAGGGACCTTAGCTTTAATTCTTCATTAACCTCTCATGAAAAGAATATAACTCTCCACCACAATTTTTTACCTTTAAGTAGTGTATACTATATATATATATATATCTGCATTATGATTTTGAATAATTGCAATGCCATTTTGTTTAAATTAATTATTAATTAAATATAACTATTTTCTATATTTTTAAAAAATATATAGAAGCAACATATTTTATTATGTTTAATATTTTGCATATTTTAAATGAGATTTATTCTGCCATTAATCTTTTATAAAATAAATACTATCGATGAATTTGTGATTTAGTAGAAAGTTTTTCATTAATTAATAAATGATTTTTTCTATTTGGCGAATAAATTCAAGAATAGTTAGGACTATAAGGAAAAAGTTTATCATTCGAATATGTGTTGAGATTCATATTTAATTGAGACGATTTTTTGGTGACGTATTAGGTATAAAGTTATATATACCCTTAAATTTTATGATTAAAAAACAAAGAAAATGAAATGTCGTTTATTTTTATGACATTATAATATTTTCATAACAATTTAATAATTTCAATTATAATTATTTACTTTGACCATATTTTAATTTTATGTTAATATTAACTTTCTTAATTGGACATTTTTAAACTTATTTTTCGGTAGGCATATTCATACTTAAAAATTGACAAATTTATGTATAATATTACACCATATTTATATTTATAAATTTAATGTGCTAAAAATTAACTTTTACTCATATCTAAATTATTTTTTAGCCAACTTGAAATAGGATTAGTAGAATATTTTGATCACATGCATTTTGTAGAGATAAATTTTTTATATTAAATCAATTTTTGTTAACTGGAAATAGAATCAATTTTTATATTAAAAGTCACGTTTTTTTATGAGATGCATTTTTTAAAGATATAAATTAATTAGTTTTGAATCAAAATATTTTGAAAAAAATTATATCAAAATAAAATATTATACTATAAAAAACTACGTAAAATAAATAAATTCTAATAAATAAAATATTAGGCCCAAGCAACTTATTTTATTATGTTTAATATTTTGCATATTTTAATTACATTTATTCTTCAATTAATCTTTTATAAAATATATATTATCGCTGAATATGTGATTTAGTAGAAAGTTTTTCACTAATTAATAAATGATATTTTCTATTTGGAGAACTAATTCAAGAACAGTTAGGACTATAAGAAAAATGTTTATCATTCGAATATGTCTTGAGATTCATGTTTAATTGAGACGATTTTTTGACGACTTATTAGCTATAAAGTTATATATACCCTTAAAATTTGTGATTAAAAAACAAAGAAAATTTAATGTCATTTATTTTTATGACATTATAATATTTGCATAGAAATTTAATAATTTCAATTATAATTATTTACTTTGACCATATTTTAATTTTATGTTAATATTGACTTTCTTAATTAGACATTTTTAAACTTATTTTTTGGTAGGTATATTCATACTTAAAAATTGACAAATTTATGTATAATATTACACCATATTTATATTTATATATTTAATGTGATAAAAATAAACTTTTACTCATACCTAAATTATTTTTTAGCCAACTTGAAATAGGATTAGTAGAATATTTTGATCACATGCATTTTGCAGAGATAAATTTTTTATATTAAAATCAATTTTTGTTAACTGGAAATAGAATCAATTTTTATATTAAAAGTCACGTTTTTGTTATGAGATGCATTTTTTAAAGATATAAATTAATTAGTTTTGAATCAAAATATTTTGATAAAAATTATATCAGAATAAAATATTATACTATAAAAAACTACATAAAATAAATAAATTCTAATAAATAAAATTTTAGGTCGAAGCTATTTGAAAACATAATATTGATTTCCATTTTACATAATAAATTAATTATTTTAACTAATACTATTTATTTGTTAAATATTAAAAATATGCTAAAAATTAAAAATATTAGTTAAAAATATGCAAAATATTAAGAACAGTAAAATATGTTAAGCCTATATATAATTTAAAAAAAATAAAAAATATTTGAAAAACTTATATAGTTATATTTGTCTTATTATCCGATAAAAAATAAAGTATATTATATTCAAAAAAATAATGTTTTACTACAGATTAAATATCGGAGCAAGACAGAATATTTTATTCTGTAGGTGATCTAAGGCTATAAAAAATAGGGTTAAAACGGTCAAATCGAAATTACAAGGGATTTTATTTATTTAGGTCACCAACGGTCCTTCTTTCTTCTCATTGCATTCCTCTCTGTCTCTTTGTCTCTCTGTTTCCGCCCGCTTTGCAACTGGAAAACTTTCGCCTTTGTTATCTGCTTTTTCTCGCCGGAGAGGAAGCGATGGGTCGCGCAAAGCTGCAGATCAGGTACAGAGAAAAACCTAGTGCTCGAATCAACACTTACAAATCAAGGATCAAAGGAATAGAGAAGAAGGCTAAAGAGCTGTCCGTTCTTTGTGGCGTTGATGTCCTGTTCTGCTCTTTCTCTCCTGATCTCAGTGCATTCCATTACTGGCCGAATGAACCTTCCGAATTCCACCGCATAATGCACTGTTACAAGTCCATTTCCACACAGAAACCACAATGCGATGTTCATTCTACGCCAACAAATTTGTCCTCTCAAGCAGAACTCGCAGCCATAAACAAAAAGCTGGAAGAGGTGAGACAAAAGATAAAGTTTCTGGAAGCAGAAAAAATGGATTTTTCATCTCAGAACAGGAGAGCGGATTCCATAGGATCGGATGGTGATTGTTGCTCTTGTGCTGTTATTCTTAAGGATCAAGACGAAGATATCTTCTCAACATTAGAAAAGCTTGACGAAGGCGATCTATTCGTATCTGATCTTCCTTCAGATTCTTCCGTCGACGATGTCTTCAATGAAAGTTATTTTGATTGGATTATCTGTAGGGACGGCGGCCTCTTTGACTCTGAAACTGCAGTTCCGACTGACTTCCCATTCTGATATAAATATCCCCCATTAGTTACTGTTCAACATTTTTTTTTCTCTTTCCATTAGGCAAGCAAAGAGAACCTGCTTTGTTACTCTGTTTGGCAAATTCAGTAAAAATGAGTTCGTCGTTTAAGAAGAAAAGCCTTCCGCTGAAAGTTCCATTTCATTTCTTGGTTTAATTCCTAAGTAATTAATTAAGTGTTTCTTCTTAAATGTTTAAGGTTTAACTGAAGCTAATTTAATAGAAATCTTTGTATCTGTTATATTCATTAATTGATCCTTTATATACATACAGTAATATTTTTTCATGATTATTTAATTATTTTAGATAGAGCTATTTATCTTAATCAGATTTTAATTTGGTTATATGAACAATTTATTTTTTATTAAAATTTATAATTAAAATTCATAATTTTAACTTTACCAATTATCTTTCTTTAATAAAAAAATGAATAAATATTCTCAAAATGTGCTAAATGTTCAACTTAATAAAATAATACATCTAAAAATGTCATTATATATACCTAATAATTTAATAAAAATATATGGCAATTCTTAATAGTTTATTTTTTTTTTAACAAAAAAAAAAAAAAAAACAAAGTTGTAGTGATATGTAACATTGGTCAAAATTCTTTTGATGTTTTTCTTATTTATTTAAAACATACTTACAAACGAATATATTAATATGGCAAAACTATAAGCAAAATTAATTGGCGATATTGCTCAATGTAGCAATTGCCAACATCTCTAAATTTAGGGGTGTCAAAAATGAATTTTCGGGTCGAGTTCGGATCCAATTTGAAATTAATTGGGATTTAACTCATCTTACCCAAACTTCGACCTGATTAGGTAAACAACTTAGAATTATGGGCCCAAACACGACCCAGACTCAACCCTAAACAAGATGCGACCTACTGACCCAAGTGCAAATGGGCATGCATGAGCGGGTGAGTTGGATGCATTATCACAAGGTGCAAGCTTGGATGATGGGGTGAGCGCAACAGAGAACACGACAAGCACATTTCTAGTTCTCAAGTCAATTTTATGTTTTCAGGTTAACCCGAATTCAACCAAAAAATAAAATCGACTCAAAATATAAAATTCGAACCCAACCCATTTTGCGAATGAGTTGACCCCGATAGAGAATTGTCGGGTCGAATTTCAGGATCATGTCGAATATGAATAATAGTCGAGCAACCTTTCCTAGTCTCCAGGTGTGTGTGTAAATATATATCGCCTTCTTAAGATTTTACATTTTAATATTACTTTCCACTATTTGTAAAATTATTTTTCATGCAATTTTGTTAATCATTTAAAATTCCACGTGGCATGCTATGCTGGCTAAACCTCCCATCTGTGAGGAAATTTTCTCAATATGTTAGTCAACTTATTAAACAAATTAGAAAAATTAATTGTTTATATTTTAAGATAGCAAAATTGACCATTAAAAATAACTAAATTATTGATGGCCTACTCACATAGTCGCATGTTTAATTTGAATTTTCAAAATAAGATATTAAAATTAATAATAAGGTAATAGTATTTAATAAAAATTCTACTTGTAGAAGAATTATCTTATCAGCAGCTCTGTAGCCTATGTAGTGACAAGAGCTGACCAAATAAATTGGAATAGTGGGCCGACGGGCAAATTATTGGGTCAGGTGACCGAAGCCATCTCTCCGTTCGGTCGCCAATAGAAATGCGACATCTGTTAGGCGTTTTTTTAATTTATTATTAACGCTTTACGTCTTGTCAGATTAGCGACCCGACCCGATAACGCCTTTCATTTGAACTTTTAATCATTTGCCGCCCTATTTTTCATTTTGGAAGCCGCGAAAGACGCAAATAAAGACTGCTGTAGAAGAAAAAATGAGCCAGAAAATTGCAGAGAAGAAATGGACTGCTCAGCGAAGAGGGAGGTCGAAGAGGGAATGGAAGAGGGAGTGCATGAATCGGAAAGGATGCATGAATCGGAAAGGATGCATGAATCGAAAGGGCTGGTGCATGAATCACCTAACTTAGCCGGAAATTCCTCTGGTTTCAACATTTCGGTAAGTTAGAAAGTTGTAAACAGTCAGTTGTAATATTATCGCCGCAGAAAGAAGACGTAGGTTTCAGCTCATTAGTCTTAGGATCTCTGATTTTGCGATTTTTAATAAATTTCTTTTGTCGAAAAAGTAAAAAAAAAAAAGAGAATATAATGTTGTTGTTTCTTAGCTTTCATTATTGATTTTAGGTTGAAGATGATAAATAAAAAAACTGAACTTGTCGATATGGTTGCGCTATGGTTGCGCTATGGTTGCGCTATGGTTGCGCTATGGTTGCGCTATGGTTACGCTATGGTTGCGCTATGGTTGCGCTATAGTTGCGCTATGGTTGCGCTATAGTTGCGCTTTACTTGTGCTTTACTTGCGCTTTACTGTTTCTTTCAGGCTGTTTATAAAGATGAGACAGAAGCATATGAATGTTTTTGCACTTATGCTCACGATAATGGATTTAGTGTCAGAAAGGATCATCACAGTTTTTGGCCAAATTCTAGAAAGATAAAATCGAAGGACTTTGTTTGTTCAAAAGCTGGTTTCAAAAAAAGTGATGATCATACTTCAGGTAAGAGAAAGAGATTCACTAGACCAGTTGTCAGAACTGGTTGTCCAGCCATGGTGAGGTTTGTCACAGATGAAGATGGTTACTGGCATGTCAAAAGATTTATTGAATCCCACAACCATGAATTAGCTAGCCCAGCCGACCGACACCTTTTAAGATCATGTAGGAATATTATTGAGGAAAGAGCTTCAGTCCTGAAATCGATGACAGATGCAGGGATTAGAACCGTTGATGCATATGCCTACCTTGCAGAGGAAGTTGGTGGATGTGAGAATGGTTGCGCTAAGGTTGCGCTAAGGTTGCGCTAAGGTTGCGCTAAGGTTGCGCTAAGGTTGCGCTATGGTTGCGCTAAGGATTACTTCTTTTTTTGAAGGAGAAGAAAATATTAAATTTATAGAATTTGTGAGCAGAAGTTACAGAATATAACAAAGTAGAAGTTACAGAATATGCACATGTTATTTAACAAACAAAAACTATATAATTACATGATAAAATGTACATTTATAAGTCATGGACAATATTTTACAATAAGTTTATTTCCTTGTTTGAAGAAAAAGAAAATAAGCTAGCTCTGCCCTAAATTTTGGCATGTGCTGTTGCCAATCCTTAAGAGCACTCCAGTCTGTTTTCTTTCGTAAGACTGCCTTTTCCATGTATTTACAAACAAACATTCCACAATCGTAGCTGTTTGTTTGTGTTGGAATTCCACGAACCGCCTGGACGTTCCATTTTGTTATATCGCTAGAAAAGCAGCCTACGGTGTCCTCGTGCAAATAATTTATCTGTACGAATAAAACATTTTAAACATTTATTATGTATATAAACATAGTAATCTGGATTCAACTTTAAATTTAAATTGCACTTACAACTTTATGACAAATATGCTTGTGTTCTGGGTTAGGTAATGAGTCATACAGTTTCCACACTTTCTCCTTCAATTTTCCAACAAGAAGAACCCAGTGCTTCTCGTAAATTATTGGTTTGAACAATAAGTTTGCTTTCTGAAATTGAAACTGGATTAACGTGTTCGATAAAAATTTGATAATCCATATTTAATGCCTTGTATACCTGCAGTAATTCAGTTACATAAGGAAAAAGAAACGTGAAATAAAAATATTAAAATATTATTTATACTTACCCTGTACAATGGAGAAATATACAAATAACGTTGAAATTTCTCCGCCATTAACCTACTCTGCTCAAATAAAAAGTAAGCAAATGCATCAACATGGTTATCACCCAACCAATCATTTGTGAGCAGATAGTCAATATCAGATCTTTTTATTTCAATGTTTCCAGATACAAATATTTTGTGCTCCCTACAAAAAAAAAATAAAAAATGTTAGAGCGAACCATTGGGCAACAATAGCGCAACCATAGCGCAACCATAGCGCAACCATAGCGCAACTATAGCGCAACCATAGCGCAACCATAGCGCAACCATAGCGCAACCATAGCGCAACCTTAGCGCAACCATAGCGCAACCATAGCGCAACCTTAGCGCAACCATAG
This sequence comes from Dendrobium officinale, assembly GCA_019514585.1. Lineage (NCBI taxonomy): Eukaryota > Viridiplantae > Streptophyta > Magnoliopsida > Asparagales > Orchidaceae > Dendrobium > Dendrobium officinale. The sequence goes on from CM033700.1 coordinate 14,426,083, forward strand.
CGCAACCTTAGCGCAACCTTAGCGCAACCTTAGCGCAACCATAACGCAACCTTAACGCAACCTTAGCGCAAAAAAAAAAGAACTAAACTTACTTTGTGTTAAATTTTTTGAAACATTCATCCATAAATATTTGTTTTTGTTCTGCTAGAAAAGGTTTCCCTGGATAGTCCATTATTTCCAATGCAGGCTGTGATTCAACTATTATATTATCTACAGAGATAATTTCTTTGGTCTTTTTCTTTACGTATGGAACCACTTTTTTTGATGAAGTCTCCTCTTTTTCACCATCTTCTCTTTTTCTTTTCGGTGATGAACTTGCTTTTGGTGGTGGCACAACTTTTTCCGATGGTGCTGGAACTTCTTGTACTTGTGGTTGTGGAAGTTCTTTAGCCAATTGTGGAGGTGGAGGAACAACTTGTATTAGTGGAGGTGGAGGAATTTCTTTGACCATTGGTGGAGGTGGAGGATCAATTTGTATTGGTGCTTGTGCTGTATTATTCACAGATTGGAAGCTGGAGGCAGAACTGGATATATGCGGCTTCTCTTTATTGTGATCACACTGCATTTGAAATTCAATAAATTTGTACTTCATGGAGTCTTGATCTGCCTGCAGTTTCTCCACATTATCTTCAAGCCGATCCAATCTAGCTCCCACATTTTCTTGAATTTTATTCAACATTTTCTCAAATATTTCAAAACATTTATTCTGAACAGCCTCTAAATCTGCCCTTGTAATAGGCTGTTCAGCAGAAGGTTCACTAATGGAAATTTTTTTGAGTAGGTGGTGGACGAATAGACGGTTGGGTTGTTTCTGGTGGTTCAATATGTGGAGAATCAGGGGAGAGAGGGGGAGAGAGAAGTGGGGAGGGAGGTGGGGTGGTGACAAGTTTTTTTTTTGCGGAAGCCTTTATTTTTTGAGGTGACTGCAATTTCAGTGGTTCATGGCCTGAACGGGTTTCAGAGTTCTGTATGGCAATGATATCAGCCCCGTACTTTTCGGCCTCTTCATTACTAACATTTTCAAGACAAGTAAAAATCTGCAAAAACAAAAAAATTTGTTAAAGCGCAACCACATAGCGCAACCATAGCGCAACCATAGCGCAACCATAGCGCAACCTTAGCGCAACCATAGCGCAACCATAGCGCAACCATAGCGCAACCATAGCGCAACCATAGCGCAACTATAGCGCAACCATAGCGCAACTATAGCGCAACCATAGCGCAACCATAGCGCAATTTGCATCATGTAGGCTAAAAAATTACCTCACTAATCTTTAAAAATTTAAATATTTTTGCTGCATTCTCTTGAGTAAAATATAATTCTGTATACCCCTGCCATCTTAGAAAACGGGGCCTTACTTCTGAATCTGTTGGTTTATTCAAAGGAAAATGTTCCAAAAATCAAATCTGTACTATTCGAAACATAAAAATTTTAAATTTAACATTAAAAAACATTAAACATGTAGAATAACCAGAAGGAGTGGAAACGTACCAGTAGAAGAGGAAAAAAACCATTGATGTAACCCAATGGTCTTTGGAGTTTATACTTCTCAAAAATTGTGTTGAACTCCTCAACCATGAAGTTCCTTAAGCTTGAAGCCCAATTAATTGAAGCGAACTCACTTAAATTATTTGCAACAGTTGTGAGCCTTCTAGGGGTTTTATGACTATTTAGGGGAAAGAAAAGATTAGATAACAAAAACATAATAAAGGTCTTAATTTTTGTTGCATTATCAGCTAATCTGTCTAATTTTGCAATATCTGTTTTAACTTCATTAGACAGAGGTCCATTTAGAGGATCAATCCTCCATTTTATATCAATCCTCCATTATAGCGCAACCATAGCGCAACCGTAGCGCAACCTTACCGCAACCTTAGCGCAACCTTAGCGCAACTTCACATTTCGTAATTATTTAGCTTCAAGAAGTTTCAAATTCCGAAAACTAAACAAATATTTAACACCTCATTGAACATATATGCTAGTTATACAACTATTACTAAACCTTTAAAGTCAATCGTTTAAGAGAAGAAGCGTGAAAAATCGGAAAAATAAACATTTAAACAGTACATTAACAAATTATGAAAAAATTATAACCAAACCCTAAACCCTAAAATTTAACGTATAACTTAAACGCAACGAAAGCGCAAGTCAAGCGCAAGTTAAGCGCAACCATACCTCTTCCTGATTTATGATATGCTACAGTTTCGTCGTCTACCTCCGGCAGGAATAAGCTAATGCAGAACCGAAGGAAATGGAGGAATCCGAGAGCGCTAACCAAAGCTGGAGCTGGAGTAACAGTGAAGATGTCGCGCGGCGTTTCCATTCTTTATTTCTCGGAATTCAAATGAAAGGCGTTATCGGGTCGGGTCGCTAATCTGACAAGACATAAAGCGTTAATAATAAATTAAAAAAACGCCTAACAGATGTCGCATTTCCATTGGCGACCGAACGGAGAGATGGCTTCGGTCACCTGACCCAATAATTTGCCGGGCCGACGAATGTCTTAGGCTCATGAACTCTCCACCAGCCTAGTGGGCCCGGGCCCACGCCTAAAAAGGAATTCTTCTTTCTAATCGTAATAGAATATTTATGTAAATTTAAGAATTTTAAAGTAATATTATTTATTAAAAGTTTAATTTTTTTTCTTAGGCCTTTGTTTTCTCAACCGAAATTTCAAAATATTTTTCAAAAAATAACTTTTTATAGGAATAAATTTAAAATAACGATAGAAAAGCTATTCCAAACATACTGAGATAGAGTTTTTTCTATTTTATAAATTTGCGGTGGAAAAAAGTAATTTCTTAAGGCTGTTGTTAAAAATAATTTTCAAATACATATTTTTTTTTTAAAAAATGAAAAAATAGACAAACAAAAATTATGAATAAGATTAAAAAAATAAAATAGTAAGAAAAATGTTCCAAACCAAGCCTAAATGACATTTCAATATAAAACCTATCAGCATATTTTTTACATAACTTTTATCACTTGAGAATAAATTTAAAATCTCTCTCTTTTTAAATTTAGGCCCGATTTGAGACGTCTTTTTTACTACTTCTTAAAACAGATTTTTAGTATAAAAAATTAATTTTTTTATTAAAAAGCTGTTTTAAGAATCAATAAGAAAGTCATTCCAAATGAAACTTTAATTGTAAATTTAAATTATTTAGAATCTCTCTCTCTTTTCCCCGGCTTGCATTCTTGATTTGTACAGATGAATTTTTCCGTCGCATATTATATTTGTATTATATACAAATATAATTGTTCTAGCACTTCAACGTTAGTTTCTCTATATAAGTGGATGCATGCATGATCCATTTTTTTCAAAAATAACATTCAATATCATATTTTTATTATCATATATTTCATGACATAGAGCTCTGAATCATAAATAAGAAAAATGCTACGAAAGTTTTCTGTTTGAGCTCAAGATGAAAGCATTATGTATTGAAACACCTTGTACTGAAAATTTCTCTATATTGGAAGCTTATTCTATCACTTTGTGCTGGCACTTTACATATTTATCTTTATGCTTATCATTCAAATGTATTTGAAATGCCTTTTACTTATATTTCCTTTCTAAGGGCATCTCCAACCGAAAACCTCATTTTTTTTGAAAAAATACAGCAAATTTTTAAAATGCGATAATTCTGCTCCAATCGAACTCCGATTTGCAGGCTTCGCTCGTCGTAACCGTAATTCTCTATTTCGCGGGTAAATCCCGTTTACACGTAAAAATTTAGCGGGTGAACAGTGCGACGCCAATATTGACGTTGCACTGTTCATCAGCAAACAAATGCCGGAGAAAAAGACGTTGGGTTGTGACATTTGAGGGCCTCCATTCAGTTGTTTGCCGAACGGCTGGAGATGATCTTAGAGATTTGTATTTTCTTTTTTGCTTCTTGCAACAGCATTAATAGGCTACTTCTCTAAGATTGTTTTGGACAAAAATATATATTTTTAAGTGATAATTGATGGAATCCAGCTGTGGTTATTCATAGGGATTAGATTAAAAATAAAAACAAATATATATGAAAAAAACGTCCTGACTCATTCTCCACCACTTAAAAAATAATACAATTTAAAACAAATAATTAAAATAAAATAATTATTATTTAAAAATTGAAAAAAAGAAAAATGAGTTATGATGCTGCATTATATTTTTATTTAATTTTTTAATTTAAAATTTAATTTCTAATTTTTATTATTTGGATTACTATATAAATACCAATAAAAGTTATGTATATTTATAAATTCAACATTCAGTTTGAGAAATTTTGCTTGTGCTGATATAAATTCATTAGAAATTTGAGGAAAATGGAGTTAAGATTTTTATTGTGAATTTTAAATTTTTTAAGAAGAATTTGAAGCCAATATTGGTTGATATTATTTTTTATTAATACTAAAAAATTGTTGAATGTTAGGCTTAAAAATGCTCTATGGTTTTTTTGTCTTTATGTTTAGAGTATTTGTGTTTATATTTTTTTAAATGAACATATTTGAATAATTCTATAGTAATATAAATGCTTTAAGTAATGATGAATAATAAAAAATAAATAAAGTTAGGTTTAAAATTGCTCTATGATCCTTTTGTCTTTTTAGTTCAAAATATTTTTGGACTAAAAAACTGTTTAAAAAAACAATAAGAAAGCTATTCCAAACAAAGCCTAATATTGATGGATATCATTTTTTATGAATAATAAAAAATTGTTGAATGTTCGGTTTAAAATTGATCTAGGATTCTTTTGTATTTATGTTTAGAGTTTTTGAGTTTATATTCTTTAATTTTATAATATTTGTATAATTCGATTTTGTATATTTTCATGTCCTCTTAAAGTTTATCAAACAATCTAAATAAAAATTCTTATAAAAAAGATATTTTTTTCTAAATGTAAATTAATTATTTTAAATATTTATTTAAAAATATTAAACAAAATGATGTTATTTATTACATTTTAATTTTTTTCATTTTATTAATAAAAATATAACTAAAATAATTTATCATAAAATTTTATTTTAAATTTTTTATTAACGTCCATTTAATGCATGTGGAATAAAACTTATATATTAAATGAATCAATGTGTCTTGGATTTCCACAAATTAAATTCATCCCAAATGAAGCTTTAATCTACATTCACTAGTATATGCATGTCTTGCTTCAAAATTATTTATAGTTCAATTATCCTATATTTTTTCAAATAAACAACATTATTCAACATTAAAAAAAGGGGGTGAAAAAAAGCACAAATTTACAATATTCCACTTATGAAATAAAAAAGATAAAATTTATGGGAGAATATCTTCATCATTAGAATTTTTTGATTTAAAATTAATCATTTTATATCTCTATAAAATACGTATGATAAATCATGGCTTCCAATATAAAAAATGATTCTATTTGATAAAAATATTTTATTAAAATCATTCTATGTAAGCTGACTAAAAATTCATGTTGAGTTGACTCAAAGTTAATTTTTAGTTGATTAAATATATGAAATTAAATATGGTCCAATATTATATTTAAATTTGTATTTATCCCAATACAAATCCCAAGATTCAAATTCCCACAAAAAAATTTTTATGAACCATTTTATCTTTAAGTAATATATCTGCCATTTTTAGAATATGTCATTTTGTTTAAATGCATTATTAATTAAATATAACCATATATCCATATATATTGTTAATATATCCTCAAAAAGTTATTTTGATCGGGCACAAATCTCGAGGCAAAACCAAGCCATAAATTTCAAAAATTAAATTCTGGATCACCTGAACTTCGATTTCAGCAAACTTAGAGTCAAACTGAGCATATCAGAAATACAAACTCAACGACACCAAATTCGACTCAGTCCGAGCCCAAATGAGTCCAAATCAAGCACCCGAAGCACTGTTGGAAAGTTCAAATCATAATTTGAGTTACCAAATGGTTTTCAAATATAACGTTCTTATAGTCGAATCGAGCGGCTCGACGAGACTAATCCAACGAGCCCAAGATCGCAGAATTTTGACATCATTGAGACCTACAAATGTCTGATGAATGGTGTACAATCAAGGGGTTTAATATCGGCCGTCCATCCGACCACTCTCTATTTACCCATGATCTCTCACATATTTACAAGCCATGCCACTCCAGAATATCTATAAATAGACCCCTCATTTCTCATGACAGGGGACCCAAGCAAGAAGCGAGAAGAAGGAAGAAGAAGATAATGAGAAGAGAAGGATATGTGAGAATAACTCCTCAACCACCGCCAGAGTTCTGCCCGATGCCGGAATTCTGTCGGACTTCCGTACAACGTCGGAGTTCTGCTCGACGATGGAATTCTGCCCGACCTCAAAGTGACATGGGAATTCCACCCGACTTATAAGTAATGTTGAAGTTTCACCATAACTCCAAGTAACATCGGAGTTCTCCCCAAATATCATCTAACGTTGGAGTTCTCCTCGACCACCAACTGATGTCTACCCAACGTCTGACCTCCGCTTTTCGGCAAATTTCTACTTGACGCTGGACTTCTGCCAATTGTCTGACTTTTATCAGACATCTATCTGATGTTGGATTTCTGCCCATTGATGGACTTCTACCAGACGCTGTCTTTCTGACCTCCGTCGTCAGACTACAATCCTTCCGACCTCCGTCGCCCGCCGACTACGGTCCTTCAGACTTACGTCGCCCACCGACTACAGTCCTTCTGACCTCCGCCATCCACCGACTACGATCCTTCAGACTTATGTCGCCCGCCGACTACAGTCCTTCCGACCTCCGTCGTCTACCAACTACGGTCCTTCAGACTTACGTCGCTCGCCAACTACAGTTGTTTTGACTTACGTCGCCCGTCGACTACAGTCCTTCCGACCTCCGTCGACTACAGTCCTTCGGACCTCCGTCGCCCACCGACTACTGTCTTTCCGACTTATGTCGCACACCAACTACGATCCTTCAGACCAAACTAACACATCAACAGTTATGCTTTGTATTCTCAATATGTAATGTACTCAATAATATGTACATCAAGCTAAGGCCTCTTCCCAAGGAAGGACCTCATTTGTAATCAACTACAATACTAGTATATTCATTTAAATTGGGCCAGTCCCCGTGGTTTTTCCCCTTTTTTAGGGGTTTTTCACGTAAAAAATTTGGTGTCTCAAGTGAATGACGCACCTCTCTCTTATCTGATTGCATGCCGGATTTTCATAAAACACTTAGACATTAAACTTTATAATTCTCTACCGCCGCAAATATTTCAGGACGCAACAATTGTATTAGACATAAATTCAGAGTCTAATGCAGTAGCTTTATCATAAACTTATGATACTTATTTTAGTATTAACATAACTTTACTTAATTCTTGTTTAATTACTGTTAACTTTGATTTCGTTTGTAATTACAGCTTTCTTAGTATTTTCTATGCCAATTTTTTAGTACATTTTTTTTAAATTGTAAAAAAGCTATAGATAAAAGTTGTTCCAAACGAAACCTCTGCTATAAAATACTGGAATTATATTCCACAACGGATTATTGATAAGGTTACTACGTAAAAAAAAGAGTTTAAAATGTGACACAAAGAGACTTAGGCTTCATTTGGGACAGCTTTCATACTGCTTTTTGACGATTTTTTAGTACAAAATTTTAATTCAAAAAATTTTTTGTACTACAAATTATTTTAGAAAACAACAAAAAAGTTAATCGCAAATGAAACCTTGGCACGACTTTTTTAATACTTTAATTTTTGTACAAGAAAGTTTTTTTTAGAAAGTTAGGGGATTCGAGCCTGGGTTAGATGGGAGGAATTTCTTCCGTCGACCACTCGGCCACATACCCGATCTCTTGAACAAGAAAGTTATTTTAAGAAACAATAAAAAAGCCGTCACAAATGAAACCGGGACAACTTTCTTAATGCTTTACTTTTTAGATCACAATTATAATTAATATTTGGACACTAATTTTCAGCTACTTTAAAAAAAATTATTTTCCACAATAGCTTCCTCTCTAATTACAATTATAGAAAAGAGTGGTGCTTGGAAGAAAAATCCTACTGTCCTTAGGGACCTCAGCTTTAATTCCTCATTAACCTCACAGGAAAGGAATATAACTTTACACTAGTGGTGTAAGTGAGCCGGCTCGAACTCGACTTGTTAACGAGCTCGAGTTCGAGCTCAATCCGACTCGACTCGAAAGCTTATCAAGCTACTCGATATAATTATATATATTATATTTATAATATTATTTATATATAATAATAATAAACATCACATGCATTAATTGGTGTTTCTCAAACGAGCTCGATCTCGAGCTCAAGCTTTTCAAACTAGCTCGATCTTTCGAGTCGAGCTCGAGCTTGATATTTTCTTAACGAGTCGATCTCGAGCCCACTAATCGAGCTCGAGCTCGAGCTCTATAAGGATTAAACGAGCCAGGCTTGATAAGGCAAATACTCAACTCTCGTTTACACCCCTACTTTACACTAACTCTCCACCAAATTTTTTTACCTTTAAGTAGTGTATATATCTGCATTATGATTTTGAATAATTGGAATGTCATTTTGTTTAAATGAATTATTAATTAAATAAAACTATTTTATATATTTTTTAAAAATATATAGAAGCAACATATTTTATTATGTTTAATATTTTGCATATTTAAATTATATTATTCTGCCATTAATCTTTTATAAAATAAATACTATTGCTGAATATGCGATTTAGTAGAAAGTTTTTCGCTAATTAATAAATGATATTATCTGTTTGGCGAATTATTTCAAAAATAGTTGGCGATTCATGTTTAATTGAGATGATTTTTTGGTGACTTATTAGTCATTAGATATAAAGTTATATATAACCTTAAATTTTGTGATTAAACAACAAAGAAAATTGGATGTCATTTATTTTTATGGCATTATAATATTTGCATAACAATTTAATAATTTCAATTATAATTATTTACTTCAATCATATTTTAATTTTATGTTAATATTAACTTTCTTAGTTGGGAAAAATTATTAGGTGCGGAGTGCGCACTGTATGCATAAGTACTAGGTACCCAGCGGTAATGAGTGCCGGTACCTAGCGCCAAACAATGCTTGTGCGGATGGTTCTCCACGTCCGCACACCGCACCTAATAATCTCTCCTTAATTGAACATTTTTAAACTTATTTTTTTGTAGGCTTATTCATACTAAAAAATTGAAAAATTTATGTATAATATTACACCATATTTATATTTATATATTTAATGTGCTAAAAATTATTTTTTAGCCAACTTGAAATAGGATTAGTAGAATATTTTGATCACATGCATTTTGTAGAGATAAATTTTTTATATTAAATCAGTTTTTTTAAACTGGAAATAGAATCAATTTTTATATTAAAAGTCAAGTTCTTTTATGAAATGCATTTTATAAAGATATAAATTAATTAGTTTTGAATCACAATATTGATAAAAATTATATCAAAATAAAAAATTATACTATAATTAAAAAACTACGTAAAATAAATAAATTCTAATAAATAAAATTTTAGGTCGAAGCTATTTGAAAACATAATATTGATTTCCATTTTACATAATAAATTAATTATTTTAACTAATACTATTTATTTGTAAAATATTAAAAATATGCTAAAAATTAAAAATATTAGTTAAAAATATGCAAAATATTAAGAACAATAAAATATGTTAAGCCCATATATATTTTAAAAAAATATGTGAAAAATTTATATTCGTCTTATTATCGGATAAAAAGTAGAGTATATTATATTCAAAAAAAATATTGATTCACATTTAATTCTACAGATAAAATATCGGATCATAGACAGAATATTTTATTCTGTAGGTGATCTAAGGCTATAAAAAATAGGGTTAAAACGGTCAAATCGAAATTACAAGGGATTTTATATTTTTAGGCCACCAACGGTCCTTGTTTCTTCTCATTGCGTTCCTCTTATCCTCTCTGTCTCTCTCTGTTTCCGCCCGCTGCAACTGGAAAACTTTCGCCTTTGTTATCTGCTTTTGCTCGCCGGAGAGGAAGCCGGCCATGGGTCGTGCAAAGCTACAGATCAGGTACAGAGAAAAACCTAGTGCTCGAATCAACACGTACAAATCAAGGATCAAAGGAATAGAGAAGAAGGCTAAAGAGCTGTCCGTTCTTTGTGGCGTTGATGTCCTATTCTGCTCTTTCTCTCCTGATCTCAGTGCATTCCATTACTGGCCGAATGAACCTTCCGAATTCCACCGCATTATCCACCGTTACAAGTCCATTTCCACACAGAAACCACAATGCGATGTTCATTCTCCGCCAGCAAATCTGTCCTCTCAAGCAGAACTCGCAGCCATAAACAAAAAGCTTGTAGAGGTGAGACAAAAGATAAAGTTTCTGGAAGCAGAAAAAATGAATTTTTCATCTCAGAACAGGAGAGGGGATTCCATAGGATCGGATGGTGATTGTTGCTCTTGTGCTGTTATTCTTAAGGATCAAGACGAAGATATCTTCTCAACATTAGAAAAGCTTGACGAAGGCGATCTATTCGTATCTGATCTTCCTTCAGATTCTTCCGTCGACGATGTCTTCAATGAAAGTTATTTTGATTGGATTATCTGTAGGGACGACGGCCGCTTTGACTCTGAAACTGCAGTTCCGACTGACTTCCCATTCTGATATAAATATCCCCCATTAGTTACTGTTCAACAATTTTTTTTTTCTTTCCATTAGGCAAGCAAAGAGAACCTGCTTTGTTACTCCGTTTGTCAAATTCAGTAGAAATGTAGTTCGTCGTTTAAGAAGAAAAGCCTTCCGCTTAAAGTTCCATTTCATTTCTTGGTTTAATTCCTAAGTAATTAATTAAGTGTTTCTTCTTAAATGTTTAGGGTTTGTGAACTTAAGGTTTAACTGAAGCTAATTTAATAGAAATCTTTGTATCTGTTATATTCATTAATTGATCCTTTATATACATATAGTAATATTTTTCATGACTTTTTAATTATTTTAGATAGAGCTATTTACCTTAATCAGATTTTAATTTGGTTATATGAACAATTTATTTTTTATTAAAAATTATAATTAAAATTTATAATTGTAACGTTACCAATTATCTTTCTTTAATAAAAAATGAATAAATATTATTAAAATGTGCTAAATGTTCAACTTAATAATTTTTTTTCAAAATATATGAAATAATTTATTTTCAATAATACATAAAAAAATGTCATTATATATAGTTAATAATTTAATAAAAATATATGGCAATAGTTAATTAATAGTTTATTTTTTTTAAAAAATATAAATATAAATAAGCATTAATAAACAAACAAAAAGTTTTTTTTTTTTTTGGACATTTAGGCCATTTAAGGCAAACTCACACACATAAGGCATACACATAGACTCGAATCCTGGACCTCTTAGTTGGAAGCCTAAGCTCTCAACCAATAGGCCAAGAAGAGTTGTGTAAAAAAAATCAAAATTCTTTTTTCCAGATCAAAATTATGTAAAAAAGATCAAAATTCTTTTGAGGTTTTTCTTATTTATTTAAAATATACTTACAAACGATTACTCTGTCTGCAAATGGGTTTCACTAATAGGGGAAAATCTATAAGCAAAATTACCTTAACGTTATAGTTCATATTAGTGCTGTCAATTTTTTAAAAGACCCGAAACCCGACCCGAACCTGACCCGATTAGCAAACGGGTCGGATTCGAGTCTAAAAATCTGACACGATTTGCATTACGGGTCGGGTTGACCTGCTACCTTAGTGCAAAAAGGCAGGCGCAATGCATGAGCGGGTGAGCTCGATGCATGATCTGAATGTGCAAGCAAGGATGATGGGGTGAGCGCGATAGAGGACAAGGTGAGCACGATTTTGGCTAACTCAGGCCAATTTTGTATCTTCAGTTTAACTCGAACTTGACCCAAAAATATAACCGGCTCATAATATAAAACCCGAACCCAACTCATTTTTCAAATGACTTGATCCGAACAAAGAATTTTCGGATCGGATTTTAGGATCATGCTGAATATTGGTAATCAAGCAGCCTTCCCGAGTCTCCAGGTGCCCTTTTATAGTTTTACCGTAATATTATTTTCCTTTCTTTGTAAATTATCTTTCATGCATTTTTGTTAATCATTTAAAATTCCATGTGGCATGATATGCTGGCTAAACCTCCCAACTGTGCGGAAATTTTTTCAATATGTTAGTCAACTTATTAAACAAATTAGAAATTTTAATTGTTTATATTTTAAGATAGCAAAATTGACCATTGAAAATAACTAAATTATTGCTGGCCCACTCGCATAGTTGCATGTTTGAATTTTCAAAATAAGATATTAAAATTAATATTATTTAATAAAAGATTCTACTTATCCTATCAGCTTCTCCGTAGCCTATGTAGCGACACGAGCTGACCAAATAAATTGGAATAGTGGGCCGACGAATGTCTTAGCCGAGTGGGCCTCGGGCCCACGCCTAAAAAGGAATTCTTCTTTCTAACCGTAATAGAATATTTACGTAAATTTAAGAATTTTAAAGTAGTATTATTTATTAAAAGTTTATTTTTTTTTCTTAGTCTTTTTTTTCTCAACTGAAATTTCAAAATATTTTTCAAAAATAACTTTTTATAGGAAAAAAAATTAAAATAAATATAGAAAAGCTATCCCCAACATATTGAGATAGAGTTTTTTCTAATTTATTAAGTTGCCATAGAAAAAAATAATTTTTTAAAAGTTATTGTTAAGAATAGTTTTCTAATACATAATTTTTTAAAAATAATGAAAAAATAGACAAATAAAAATTATGATTAAATTTAAAAACTAAAAAAGTAAGAAAATTATTCCAAATGAAACCTAAATCACATTTCAATATAAAACTTATCATCATATTTTTTTACATAACTTTTATCACTTGAGAATAAATTTTGAATCTTTCTCTTTTTAAATTTAGGCCTAGTTTGAGAAAGTTTTTTTACTACTTCTTAAAACAGGTGTTTAGTATAAAAATTTAAATTTTTTATACTAAAAACCTGCTTTAAGAAGCAATAAGAAAGCTGTCTCAAACGAAACTTTAATTATAAATTTAAATTATTTAGAATCTCTCTCTCTCCACTACAAGAAAATAGATAATTAGCGACCAACAAAATTGGTCGCTAAAAATGTTAATTTGGACGCTATATATTGAACAAAATGTTAATGCCTCATTAACAACATAAGCTTCTGCAATTGATCCTTCAGGGCGAGCTTTGTTCCTAACATTCCCTTTATGAACACTTGGATTTCTAGCATATAAAAAAAATAATCAAAATGTGTGCAAATAATCAATAAAAATATATAAAAAGTAAAAGTTATTAGCACAAGAAGTAACCTTTCAATTGGATACATCCACCTATATTGAACAGGTCCAGCAAGCCTAGCCTCACGCGGCAAATGAATAACCAAGTGAACCATTATGTCAAAGAAAGCAGGTGGAGATATCATTTCAAACCTACAAATTGTATTGATGATCATATCTTCTAACTTCTCCAAGACATCCAATCTTAATGTCTTAGCACAGAGTATCATACTCATGTCTTATGCCCATATCTTGTAGATCCAAACGAGCTTTCTCTGTATCTTTTGTCTTTCCTTCTATATTTAATAAGGTCCCCAAAATGCTATCACAATATATTCTTTTCAATGTGCATTACATCAAGATTATGGCGTAAGGCGAGACTTCTCAATTAAGGCAACTCAAAGAATACACTTTTTTTTGTCCAGGTTGATTCATGAAGGTTACGTTTTCTTTTTCTGCAGCTAGGATGCTTTCTAAACTTCAAATCCTTTAATGATTCCATTTTTGATAAAATTTCATCTCCTGATAAAACTTTAGGTCTCACCCCAACTTCATGCTTACCATTAAACTTCCAACTTTTTCTCCATTTGTGCCCTTTAGGCAAGAAGCGCCTGTGACCCATGTAACAAATTTTATTTCGCAAATATTGTGAAGAAGTGTCACTGTCACATATTGGGCAAGCTTTGTAACCATGTACTTTATGACCCGACAATATACCATAAGCTGGAAAATCATTTATAGTCCATAAAAGAGCAGCATGCATTTGAAAGGTATTCTTACTTACAGAATCATAAGTTTTGATACCATTCACCCATAAGTCATTTAATTCTTCTATAAGGGGCTTTAAATATACATCTATTTCTTTCCCAGGAGCAACTGGACCAGGAATTAATAGTGTCATAAACATAAACTCAGAAGACATACAATTCCAAGGAGGTAAATTATATGGTATAAGAATGACGGGCCACATGCTATAAGAAGTGCTCATATTACCAAAAGGATTGAATCCATCTGAAGCTAATGCAAGGCGTACATTACGAGAATCTTCTGCAAACCAAGGAAAGTTAATATCAAAATCCTTCCAAACTTTAGAATCAACTGGATGTCTTAATATATTTTCATCCCCAAACTGATTTTTCTTATGCCACCTCATTTTCATGAGCAGTTTTCCTTGACATATATAACCGTTGTAATCGAGATGTAATGAGGAAAATAACGTAGAATTTTATGAGGAATTTTCTTTCCTTTTCCATCATTAACTTTCCATCTTGATTCCTTACACTCGGGACATTCTTCTTTAGCCTCATAATCTTTCCAAAATAAAGCACAATAATTTTTACAAGCATGAATCTTTTCACATCCCAATCCAAGGTCTGATAGAATCTTTCTTGATTCATAATATGAAGACGGAAGTGTTTCACCCTTTGGCAAGATAGATTTTATGAATTCAAGAATCATGTTGAATGATTTATTTATCCAACGATTAAGAACTTTAATGTGTAGTAACTTTACAAGAGCAGACAACATAGATAAATCTGAACCAGGGTATAAATCACGTTGTGCATCCTTCAGTAATATATCAAATACAGCTGTTTCATCTTTGTCGATAATATTATCATATTCCTCATCTGGTGAATTATTGGGAGTAGAGTTCATGAAAGTTCCCCTATGCATATCCTCCAAGATTTCTTGAATCTCATCAACCTCTTCATTTGTATTATTAAGATCATTCACATCTCTTCTGCCTAAATCTGCATCACTGAAAGCTTGAGATGTTTCCCCATGACATGTCCACTCAATGTATGATGTTTGCATTCCATTTATTAGTAAATGATTCTCTACGACACTATAAGTCTGAAAAAAAAACATTTGCGCAGTATCGACATGGGCACCGAATCTTCTCCTTTTGAGGATTATTTTCATGGGCAAATTTAATAAATGCAGTGACTCCATCCTTATATTGTCGCAAACGTCTATCGTTGAGATTAATCCAACTTTTATCCATTGCTTTTGCCTGACAAAATTATGAAGAAAAAATAATTATTACATGACTAATCTTACACCTCTTTTCAAAAATTATTTAAATTTTGGTAAATATTCATAAATAATATGCTTCAAATCATTTCTCATTTGATTTTTTTTTTTTGTGAAGACAATAGAAAATTCATTGTTAATGGAAAGACATAAAGTTTGAAAAAAAAAAAAAAAGTGCATTTCCATGAATGCTGATAATCTATGTATTGCATATAAAATTTGGATGATGTTGTTTGAATATATGGCATAAAATCGTCAAGAACTAAACTAAGTATGACATTTTGTAGTTCTAAAGCAAACTCTAAATATACAACAACAACAACATCAAGCTTTTATCCCACCATGTGGGGTCGGCTACACAAATCCTTCTTCTCCATTGTGCCCTGTTAAAAGTTAAATTCTCATTCAAATCTAATAAAGAAATGTCATTTCTAATATTTTCTAACCAAGTCTTTTAAGTCTACCTCTACCCTTCTTAACATAAGTCAAATCTAATACTTTAGCATCTAATGGATGACATACATTTGGCTCACACATTCTCTCATGATGCAATCTCATATATCCAACATAACTCATAAATACAAACAATCTTTTTAATTCTAGAATAAGAGACACAATCATCTATAGGATTAGTTGTTTTTAACAATCTTATAAATTGATTGAAAAATTCATGTAGCATATTAAAATCAACTTTGATATTGGGCATTCTTATTGTAATAGATAATTGATTAGTGCAACCATGCCATAACAATTGTAATAAATCATAAAATCATTAAGCCTCACAATTAAAATATAAAAACATAGAGTTAAATAAATTGCATACATATATCAAAATAATTTTAATGTGAAACATGCATATTCAAACTAAATAATTGTTAGATCTAGGGATGGGATCAACCAGAACAGATAGGCAACATGCTCATGTGCATGCAAAAATAAGCTACTTCCAACCTAGAGGCACAAACTTCAGATATATAAATATACACATATGCAAACATATTTTCTTTTTATTAGCATACTCGATCATCTACAAAATAATAAATTTGATGATATCAAGAATTTAATATTAGAGCTAGGATTATGTATGCATATGCTTAGATTTCAAGATCATTTGCCACAAAAAAAATTGAAAACTCAAGCATCCATATATTCAGAAAGCCAACGAATTTTCATCATTTTGATTATCAGTATATCTCTTGCACTCCAATAAGGATTGAAAATTTAAACCTTACAATTCAATGCTCAGATTATGGATTCAGGGGACAAGTAAAGATAGTCCCATGTCCATCATATTAAGTTCACCACTCATAGATAAAGATGGTTTTCCCACCCAAAAAAAAAAGCATACATCATAAAATGGTTTCCTTCACAAATAAATGCATCAACAACAACATTAAAATTTGAATAGAAGATTTCATTTCCAGGATACAATTTTCTGGCCACTGATGGACCGAGATATCATTGAACATATGGTTTTTAGTTGAATAAGCTCGATCAAAGTACCAAAAAATCAAGATCAGTAACTGATATAAATAATAGATCAAATAAAGGGCATTCAATACAAAAAAATAAATAAACACTTAGCAAGATTGCTTCCTCAACATTTTTTATAGCCATTGCACACTTGAAAGCTTAATAGGTATGTGGCATCAGGCTAATTCATTCAACCTCCATACAAGAAACATGAAATTTATGAAGAAACAAGAGAATTACAAATAGAAAAAAAAAATCATATTTTAAACAAAATGCATTTGCAATGAATGCATAAATTATCTGCATAAATGTGATTTCTAGGCATAATTCATATAAGATATCACACAAGATCAATAACAGAATGAGACCCTCAACTCTTGAATGCAGCTGAAAAAGATACGAATGAACAACGCAAAAAGAGAAGTTTTAGTAAAAATATATAAATTACAATTTACGCAGATAACAACCGCAAGAAAAATAATTTAAGTGATACAAGCTTCACAAGCTTACCAAGAACACAGACTTGTAAGTAAAACAAAACAAATGAGGATAGAAAACATGATCTTACCTCAAGCATACTAAGCAATTTTATGAAACTCGATACTCTATAATAGCATATAATTAAACTCCATTTACTTCGCGAAAGTCAGCAGCTAGAGAAGCACGAAGTATTTCATTAAAAATTTTGTTCTTTTCCATCTTGAGCTTTCGCATCCAGATAAAAACCTCTCAAAAACTTTCATCCAGACGGATGGGATTCAACTTAGGGAGAGCAGCATGAAGAGTATCCATATTCAATTTTGAGTCAGCCTAGTATTCTTCTAATGTAAGTGTTGACCTCGATTTTGCCCAAACCCTTGGTCAAAGGGTTGACTTGGTCAAATTGACCAAATCAGACCCCAAGACCCCCTCCAATGGGTTCAGTGAGTTGAGTCGAGTCTGTTGGACCCTAACTTGGACCCTGGGTCAACTCAGTTGACCAAGTCAACTAGGGTTGACCATTTAACCCCTTTTGGCCTCAAATCGAATTCAAATCAATTCAAACTCATTCATGGCTTGATTCCATTCACCCTTGGACCTAATTGACTAGGTTGACCAAGTCAACACTTGACTTGGTCAACCCAAGTCATAATAGGTCAAATATGACCTATTAAGGTCAATTTAAAGCCTAATTTAATGGAATTAAAGCCTAGGAGCATTTTAGAATTCAAACCACGGCCAAATATGATGGATTTCCCTCCTACTTACCTAGAGATTCGATCCCAACCGTTGGTGCATTGATTAGAGCTTTAAATAGGGAAAAATTAGGTTTAGGAGGGCATCTTTTTGTAACCTCTCTCTCTGGAGACGACCTCAGGACTTGAGATCTTCTGTGAGAGTTCTTACATCCTCCTACTACCTTCCCTGACCAAATTCGACGGCTAGAAGCTCGCCGGCGACGGAATCCCGGCGACCCGAAGGCTTGGACGGTCAAGGCTTCGATCCCACCAATCCAGCCCTCATTTGATCGGGGTTTCAACTAGGAAAACTTACGAGGACAGTCTACAAGCTCAACCGTGTCAAAGATTTGAAGATCGGACGGTAAAATCTCGCGCAATCCCTTAGAATAGCTTAAACACATAGATTAAAATAGCTTTTCTGAGAGTCGTTTATAATCCAATCGAACGATCCCCCACGATTTCTGTTCATGTTCATGATCTGTGTTTAAAATTTCGTGAAATTTAATGGAGTATCGAGAGAGAACGAGGCCAAATAGGATTTAGGGTTTCGGTCCGGCGAGATCAGGCCCTAGGGGCGTCCGGGACCGTTGATCCCGCCAATCAACGGTCCGGATCGCGCGGTTTCGCGCGGTCAGGCGTGACCGCTGGCCTTCAGCCGCGGTTCCGTGGCTCGGGTGGCCACGTGGCGTGATCTGGGCCCTCGATCACAGACCGCGGAGATCGGGCGGTCGCGATCGACCGCTGACGTGGATTAGTGGGAGCCGTTACGGCGGCATCATGCCGCAATCATTGGCATGATTGCCGCTGTCGGCAATCATTGCCGGGACAGCGGGAGCCCGTGGTTGCCCGCCACGCGTCCCACCACTGCCGCCGTCGTCGTCCGAGTCTGCCAGGTGGCAGGCTGTGATTCGCCGCCGCCAAATTTAATTTAAAACTTCCTTTTTCTTTAATTTTAAATCAGAAAGACTTTAAAAATTCGCCGAAAATTCATTTTTTGTCCGTTTTTGGCGTATAATATCTCGTTTTGTTTGTATTTTTATCCTCTACATTATAAATTTTTTTTTTTTATTAAAATAATATATATAGTTTTATTAATTAATAAAAACAGTAAAATAACTTTTATTTTTGATTTATTTATATTATTATTTTATTATTCTTATTAATATTATATTATATTATTATTGATATTAGTGTTTTACTGTTTTAATGTTATAATGGTTATGTTTTATTATTATTATTATTACTATTATTATTATTATTATTATTATTATTATTATTATTATTATTTCTTTAAAATTATTTTAAAAATAGCCTTTAAAGGCCTTTAAACTTCAAAATTCCATAACTTCTTCGTTTTAAACCCGATTTTAACGCACAACCCCTTGTTTTAATCGTATTTTGATTCTGCATTTTCTGGAATTGGTTTCATTTGAAAATTTTGGGTCTGTGTGCAATTATTTTCAAAACAGTAAAACAGTGGTATTTAAAAATATTTATTTATTGCCTTTAAACTTCGAAATTGCGTAACTTTGTCGTTTTATGTCCGCTGTCAGTGTACAGCACCTTGTTTTGGATGTACTTTGAATTCTGCACAGTTTGAAACTATTTTCAGATAAAAATTATGTCTGTAGTTGCTGTTATTACAAAAACAGTAAATCTACACTATTTCAAAATAATATTTTATTATATTTAAACTTCGGAAATTCGTATCTTCGCCGTTTTAAGTCGGATTTCGACGTGTAACCCCTCGTTCTTTTCAGAAGAGCGAGCCTTATGTTTTGAAACTGTTTCCAGCCCCTGATTTTGACTGTTTTGATAGTTCTCTGTCTTGGGCATTATTTGATTATTTAATTATTATTTTAATTAATATAATAATTATTTTCAGGATACAAACCTATTTTCAAATCGTTTGAAACTTCGATTAGGGTGGTTAGCGGGTTTCCCTATGTCTATGTATTATAAATTGACTTATTTTTTAATTATTTTATTTTCCAAAAAATATATTTATATCTATAAGTATTTTAAAACTATTTTTAAAATTACTTATATATTAAATCCTAATTTTGGGAGACCCGCTACTTCATGAAAATTTTAGACATGGATCTTATGTATGAAGAGCAATCATGGGGGATTGGGTTAGTGAATGGTTGAGTCCCAATCATTCACTAATCCTTTCTTTAGGTGTCTGTCTTTTTATTTTTTTTCGTAGAATGCATGTATAGGACTGCACCACGAGCACTTAGCCTAGGCTCTCCTAGATTTAAGGACATGGTGTGTTTATTTCATTTTTGTACTCCCATGCATTTATTACCTTGAGGGTTAGACAAAACACCACTTTAAATTCCTACAACGTAGTGACACCCTAAGGACAAAAATTAAGGACCTGTCTAGCGAACTTAGAAGTTTTCTAGGGATTAGGATAGACCCCAGAACGACATGAAAACTACAAACACTAAAACCTAGTGACATCATAAACCTCTCATAATTTTCTAGGATTTTTTTAGGAGCTTTTAAACCCTTAGCTAACTAACCCTAATTAACTGGTTAATTAAGGCCCCGAGACCTTCCGAAAAATACAATAAATACACATTAGGTCAGAAAATTACCCATGATACCTCAAACTGACCAGAATCTGATCCCTGACCTTAGATAAATAGGGTTCCCTAGTTTGACCTCAGGTTGACCCCTAATTTGACCATAGGTGGAAATTTACCGTTTTGCCCCTAATAAATCATTAAAAATTAATAAAAATCCCAAATCTTCTCCAAACACTTGGGAACACTTTTTCTGGTCATCCCTGACCTTTGGGAGTGATTCCAATCAGTTTGGAGCTGATTTGGACCAAAACAATAAAAAAGGCTATTTAGTAGGAAATCTAGAAAATTCCAATAAATACCCGATCTTTAGAAATCTTATAACTAATTGTAGAAAATTCCAAATTAGGTAAACTCACTTGCATTAGACTCCAATTAGAGCCTAGTATTTATTAAAAATTTTAGGTTTCCAGAAACTGGCTTAGATTAGAAAGTCAACATTTTGGTCAACCGTAGTCTATCATTTAGGGCCCGAAACTTAGAAAATTCATAACTTTGGATAGAAAACTCCCGATTTCAGCCTATTACCTGTCTAACTACTCGTATTAAGGTCTAGTATTTTCCTAAGATGTTAGAAATCCCAGATTTAGCCTTTTTCCCATAGTGACTTTTTGGCCCCTTCAGTCTAATTCCTAGGAGGACCCGGAACTTTCCAAAATTGGCTAATGCAAACTTAAACTTCAAATATCATTATCCTAACCCCTTAAAACTCATCAACAAACTGAAATAATTAAAATGGACTCTAATTCACTAATATTTGAATTTCAACAAAATATCCTTTTCAGACTCCCAACAAACCTGAAACTATAGATAACTTTAACTAATTACCCCACTTAGGATCTATCCAAACCACACTAGCCTTACACACACATAGAATTGTTTTGCTAGGGCACCACTTCTAGACCTAGGTTAGGCCGCTGGGTTTTATTTTTTTCTGCTGTGTGCCGGAGCTTTTCGTAGTTTTTCACTGCATGCTGTTTGAAAATTGATTGGTATGTTTGCTTACTTTTTTCTGCACTCTGGATGTGAACGTTAGACTTACCCATAGGTTAGGAGCGCCATATATATACTGTTCTTCCGTGCAGGTGGCCATGCTCAAGCTAATAAAAGGGGGGGGAGCAATATCATGATTTATAACAATGTTTTATGCAGGTGCTTGCTCAGCTCCCCCTAAAATGAAATGAGGGCTAAAAAAATTATTAAATTATTATAACTGCTACAGATGGAGCTGCTTAGCCCTCAAAATTAAGAGCATGGCTTGGCACAGGGTCAATGGTGTTAGCATTTTTTTTTTTATATATAAACTGCTTGGGATTTTTTATTAGGATAACCTTGCAGGGCTTCTAGAATTTTCTGCTTTCAATTAATGTAATTTATTTGTAATAATAGTTAAGAGTTGTGAAAACAACCTTGAGTTGGGATATTCTTATCCGACTCGGATTCCAAAAGAAGAAGGCATCCCTAAAGGGGAGAGTCTTCTTCCATTTGGAAGATCGAGCTGGATGGCTTTAGATATCCAAAGAGAAAAGGCAATACCCCCATACTGGGGGAATTGTCTCTTCGTTTGGATATTCAAGCCACGACGGATCCAAGGAGTCCAAGGAGGAGAGATCCAAGGAGTCCAAGGAGAGAGAGATCCAAGAAGTCAAGAAGTCAAGGAGAAGATATCCAGAAGACTAAAGATTTGAAGACCCAATATCCCACTCAAAGTTGTTGGCGTCTGTCATAGGCTTAGAAATCCGGGTTGTTGGCAGTGGTGCCCGGCCACTTTACTTTCTGCATACCCTGGGTTGTAATTAAAGGGCAATTTGGCCTATGGACATTTACTTGATTATTTTGAGATTTATATTGATGTGTTTACCTGATTGCGCAGTAGAAATTGCCTGCTTTTTCTAGGTTTCTTTTCTTGCATGCCGCTTTTGTTTTCGCCTGGATTTCGTTAGGCTCTTTAAGGATTAAAAAATTTTTTCTACTCATAACCAAAAATTTAATATTTTAAGTTTTAAATAACATAGAAATCTTAACGAACCTAGGGAATTGCCGGAATCGTCCGGGGTCGCATGCATATTACTGCATTTTCTTTTCTTCTTTATAAGATATCTCCCTGCCTGCGGGTTGAGTCCGGATAATCTGGCCTATGAGGATGAAGTGCCGGACCTAGGGAGACCCAGTCTTTTCAAAAAAATTATTTTCTATAAGCCTGTTTTTTAAAATTCTATAGCATTCATGAGCTGACATTTCAACTAGCATGCATTGCATTAGAAATCAATTTAATTAAAATTTAATTGCATTAGTTAGGAGCATCTGACCCACATAAGTCTAGGACCACTTAGGAAATTCTCTAGATGTCGGTCCTATTTCCAAAGAACTGTACCACCCACCCATCTTTCATAAATGACTTGACAGCATGGTTTTAAATCGATTAGGTGGTTAGCTGGCTCCCCCAATCCAGGCCGGGATAAGTCCAGGTTTTGCATGCATTAGCTAGGACACGGGCCTTAGTGTGTGTCGAACACTAATCCCAATCTAGATTTAGGATTCGAGGCTACTACACTCGGTCTCGTAGTATGCCTTAAATAGTAGGTAGGTCTCTTCTTTTCAGGGACCCTAAGTCCTACTTATCCGCGTCACAGGATGACGCCACCTCCATCTTTCTCTCACGCATGTGATTGATTGCTTGTCTTTCTTTCTCCAGTTTCTCTCTAGTACCCTAGAGCCTCCGAATGCTGGTATGAGCCATGCATGTTGATTGAGCCTCTTTGAGACCTTTCTTTCCTTTGAGTAGGATTTCCTAGTCTATACCCTTGTGCTAATCCCAATTTAAAAAAGATAATGTATGATCCTTAATCGAGAGTCTTCTCGGGCTCCGGCCCGGGATGTAATTAACCACGGGGGCTTGCGCCCGTGGGAAACTTGGCCCCGCAATCTACTTTACCCCACTCGATCTCTCGTATCGGGTGGGGGAAACCCGTGACTAGGTCGTGTATATTGCTACCCATCGGGGTGTGCTGGCGACAGCATCTATCCCCAATGGTTAGTCGTATGCGCGATCCAATCTGCCCTCCCATCGACCCGTTCGTGTCGAGCGTAGAGGCCTACGATCGTTTTGTCCTACGGGATAGTGCGGCCGTACCCTCTGCATTCGAACCCCCGCGAGCGGTGCTCCTTCGGAGGTCCACAGGTTTCTGGCGACCACGGTGGGACCAGTTTCTCTCTCCATCTTTGGATTATATATTATCTTTTCTTGTGTGTACTCCGGGATTGGTACTCCTTAGATTAGGTCCGTCCCACTCTTAGTTAGGGTCTTTCCTTAGTTAGGGTTCCTTTCCCTTAGCTAGGGTTTTCTTCCCCTACTCTACTTCTTTCCAGCCTAGCAGGCTATTCCGTCCTCTATCTATTCATATCTATCCTATCAAATCCATACTCGTTCTTTCTTTCTTGATTTTTATTCTTACTGACCTTTTCACTTTCCTTTCTTGGCAGCAGTGCCATGGCCCGTTCAGCTCCTTCCGTTACCTTTGCTTTTGGTTCGGACGCGCGGGTGACTCTCCCTGAGTCCCTGCTTGCTAGTCCGCCAGTGGGAGGAATCACTTTTGGTTCCTTCACTGACTCGGCCTTCGTCACCCTTGGCGGGCCGACCCCGGCGGAGGCTGCTGCATTCTCTCCTCCTCAGAGGAGAGGACGCGCAGCCATGCGCCCTTTTGGACGTCCTGCTGCTCGGCGCCCAGTCCGAGCACCACGTCCTGTTCCTGTTCTTGCGCAGCCAGTGCGCGCTGTGGCTAGGCGACCAGTGCCTAGGCCACACCCTGTCCTAGTTCGTCCTGCGGTTAGGCGTCCAGTGCCTGCCGCACCTGCTGCTCAGGTTGCCCCGGCCCCTCAGCGCCGGCAGCCTGCTGCAGTAGTTCCCCCTGTTCGTGCAGCGGTCAGGCGACCTGCGCCTGCCGCTCCTGTTGCACAGGCTGCCCCGGCCCCCTCAGCGCCGGCAGCCTGCTGCTGTTGTTACTCCGACTGTTCCGGCGGAAGTACCTCGCGTTCGGGTTGCCCCTCCCACTTCCACTAGGAAGAGGGGTGCCCAGACCGAGGTGCCTTCGCCTTCTTCTGGCCGGGTTTCTGTTTTCGCTCGGCTTTCTCACCCCGAGGCTGCCGGGCAGACCCCGGCACTTCCAGTCGTTCCTGTCCCCCCTGCCACCCAGGCAGTGGGTTCAGATGTTCCCTCGACCTCCACCTCCGGCCTCGGGAGAAGGGCCCGGAGGAATAGGAACAGGAGGCTCCGTCTAGCTGCGTCAGAGGCAGAGAGGCAGCGGATGGCAGATGCAGTTGTTCACGACGAGTTAGTTCAGAGGCAGAGGAGAGTGGCTCCTAGGCAGCGGAGGCCACGTCCAGTTGTTGAGGCACCTACTCCTGAGGTGATGGTAGCCCCCGAGTTGGAGGCAGTTCAGGGAGGACGCTTCTCCCCACTGACGCATAGTGGAGATGAGGAGGATGTTGTCCGTATAGCGGCAGCTCCTCCTGTCCTCACTACTCTACCCCGAGCTAGGGTACCCAGGGACGCTGGTGTCCGAGCCCTCACCCAGAGGATTCGGAACATCGTCCGCTTAGCTCGTGGCAGAGGGCCCGTCAGTCGGGAGGGCTTACTCCGTCAGATTTCTCGGGCTACCTTTCAGTTACGACGACAGACTGCGAGGAGACTCTACAGTTGGCAGAGGGGGGAGACACCCCAGCAGCCTGCAGCCCCAGTAGTCAGACCACCGGTAGTCACTCCAGCTGTAGGACGGCGCCCACGTCGTCGAGGACGGAGACAGCAGCAGGAGCCTACCCGACCTCAGATCAGTTCAGAGGTAGTAGCCCCGGAACAGCCAGTTGCCGGTACAGTGCCCCGCCGTAGGAGGTGGGTTTGGAGACGTCGACAGGCGGACACCCCTGTCGACCCTGTTCAGTTAGTTGAGTCAGCACCACTGGCAGAGACAGAGCAGCCAGAGGAGGTGGTTGATCAGACAGATTTGGCAGTTCCTTCCGGGTCTGAGGCAGTCCCGATGGCAGTCGATGATGATTCAGTTTTAGCCCCAGACAGATCGCCAGTACGGATCGAGACAGATTTAGTACCCAGTACTCATAGGATCGGTTCTCCTATGAGCCCGTACATAGAGGCGATGCGACGAGCCTTTTTGGATGACGATGACACACTAGTTGATTCCGATGAGGAGGTGCCAGTTCACCGGGTATGTGTGGTTACCCGACGAGGTCACTCGGATGAGAGAGAGACCGAGGACCAGGACGAGCAGGGAGAGCCCGAGGTGGGTGGATCTCCCCGATCAGTTGATACAGATGCTACGGTACTGAGTCTTCAGGCACAGATGGCGGAGATGGCCAGAGCCATGGCAGCCATGACAGCACAGTTGACAGCTCTGGGGGCGATGCCTCAGGTGACAGGTATAGCAGCTACCAGTACCTCCAGAGAGCAGCCAGTAGTACCACCTGCTGCAGTAGACCCCGTAGGAGTGGACAGGGTCCAGAGAGTAGTCCCAGCACCACCCCCAGTACTTCCTTACACTACTTCAGTTCAAAGTCAGCCAGCTCAGATGTCAGCAGGACAGATCCAGGACTTGATTGCCTAGAAGGTAGAGCAGGCCATTTCTTCTAGGAAGACTGGAGAGTCAGTCAGCAGGGGGCGTCCTTATCCAGTAGAGTACGAGCAGGAGCCTTACCCCCCTGGTTTCATCCCTCCTAGATTCAGAGTTTTTGACGGGTTTGGGAACCCGAGACAGCATATAGCCCAGTACCGAGCAATATGCTGCAATATAGGAGGGAGTGATCCACTGATGTTGAGATTGTTCGTCAGCAGCTTGGCGGGGGTGGCGTTTGCTTGGTACGCCGACCTCCCCAACGACTCAGTCAGGACCTTTGCAGAGTTGGAGCAGTTGTTTGTGCAGAGGTTTGTTAGCACAGAGCACAGAGTTACAGTAGGAGAGCTAGTGGTGACCAGACAGCGTCCCAGAGAGAGTCTCACAGATTACATAGTCAGATGGAGAAATCTCAGTTTGCAGTGCGAGCCACAGTTACAGGAGCAGCATGCAGTTGAGATCTTGTTGAAGAACATAGATGGCCCGATAGCACCCTACCTTAAGGGATTTAGCATCAGAACCTTCCAGAAGTTACTCACGAAGGTCACTAGCCTACAGGACAGCATACCCGCTGCAGTCCCTCCTAAGGTTGAGAGTCAGCCTTTGCGCAGACCTCAGCGGCAGGAGTTTTCAGGGGCACCTCCGCCCAGGAGAGGGGAGGTACACAGTACTCAGGGACCAGTGGATAAGGGCAAGAGGCCCTTAGGCAGTTCAGCACCCCCGCAGCAGCCACGCTCAGCTAGTCAGTCACACTCAGCTAGTCAGCCAGCAGCACAGCCCAGGATCTCCCGTAGGACTTCAGAGAGTCAGCAGTCCTTACAGGAGAAGCTTAGTAAGGAATACCCCTTTAAAAGGGAGAGTGTGAAGAAAATATTTAAATTCCTTACTAAGAAGAACATACTTACCTTTCCCAGCAGCAGTAGAGTGGAGGAGGAGGGTCAGACTGAGCACCCACTCTATTGCCCTTACCACAGATGCGTTGGGCATGTGTTAGAGGATTGTTTTGTGTTCAAGGATAAGGTCGAGAGGTTGATGGCCACAGGACAGATACACCTCCAGGACGGTGACCTAGTGCAGCCCAGGGGCAAGGGCCCTCAGACAGTTCAGATGGTTTCCAGTCCCAGCCACAGTCCTAGTCAGACAGACAGTCAGGGCAGTAGTAGCAGTTTACCCCAGAGTTCTGAGGGAGAGTGGCAGCTAGCACTCTCCAAGAAGACCAAGAGGATGATAGACCGTGCAGTTCAGAGTTCAGAGGCAGTTGAGAGGAGGCCACCACAGGCCAAGTCGACAGTTGCCCCTGCAGTTACTACTCCAGCACTTGTACCTTCTTCTTCTTCTCTTTCTGTTGTAGTGCCTACTGAGCACATTTCTTTTTCTTCTGATGTATGTAATAAGAAAATGTATGAAAGAGAAAAATATGTTGTAACCTCTGAGGGGAAGACAGGGTTCCTTCCAGCACTTACGCTGAAGGACTTTGTTCTCCCTTCATTTGATGAAGAAATAATAGAAGAAGGTGATTCTGGCTACTTCTGGTGTGCTTTACCTACTGCTTTTAGCTTTACTTCTACTGCTTCTACTTCTACTAGCACTCACTCTTTTACTGCTTTACATGTCTCTTATAATAATTCTAGTGAAGAGTCTGAGTCTGAGTATGAAGATGAACCGATCTTTGTGATACCAGAGAGGCGGATGTTACATGGATTCAGAAGATGAATCCGAGAACCCGCTCTCAATACTTTCCTTAGAACCAACACACCTGCCACCACCACTGAACCAGAGGAATCTCCTGTTGAAGATGACTCAATACAGGAAGTTCATCTGCGTTCAGGGAAGGTCCTTCCACCTAGGTTGGCTAAAAAAAATACAAAAGATAAAAATATCATTACCCAGCAGGATGACTCTATCCCTTCCTCCCAGGAGCAGCCTAAGGAGAAAGGGAAAGGCCCTCAGCTGGAGGTTGATTACAATGTGTTGGCTCATCTAAGGAAAATTCCTTCTCTTCTTAGTGTCTATGATGCTTTGATGTTGTCACCTGACTTGAGAGAGACACTGGTAAAAGCATTGCTTGAACCAGAGACCTATCAGGCCTTCTTCACTTCTGACCCTGATGATGGGGCATGGCATTTGTACAACACGCCATGCATCACTTTCTCTAGTCGTGACCTTCTGTTAGGGACCACTGAGCACAATCGTCCCTTGTATGTCACTGCTGAAGTCAATGGTTATGAGTTGAACAGGGTCCTCATAGACCAAGGGGCTTCAGTAAACATACTAACCCATGAAACTTTGAAGAGCCTCTCCCTAGGTCATCTAAAGCTCACTTCCGACAAGATTATGTTGAAAGGCTTCAATGACCAAGGCCAACGAGCTCTAGGGTCCATTACCCTACCTCTGAAGTTTGGAAATTTTCTAACAGAGGCAAAGTTTCATGTGATTGAGGCTGACACTTCATACAAGGCTCTCTTAGGAAGGCCTTGGATCCATGAGTATGGAATGGTGCCCTCTACCTTGCACCAATGTATGAAGTTTCTGAGAAATGATGTTGAGTATACCATTCCTGGAGATACCCAGCCCTTCTCCGTGCATGAGATCTCTATGTACGACGACGCCGAGTACTACGTACCTCGGAAGACTCGTAGAGCTCCACCTGCTCAGTCCCCAGTGATACCTGACACTGTTGTACAGGATCCTACGCAGCTACCTACACAGGGTCCTATACAATCGTCAGTACAGGGTCCATCACAGGTTGGTATCGAGACAGGTGTTCCCACTGCCCATTCTGATGGAGATCCCTCTCAGTTTGCAGTGAGGCACGATGTTCCCCCTAGTAGAGGTAGGGGAGGTAGAGGTAGAGGGAGAGGTAGAGTTGCGATCCGCGAACCGCGGAACCATGACACTCGCACACCTCCTCCCCCTAACCTTTACACTTCTTCTTTGACTGTAGAGTCCGACTCTTCTGATGATGAAATGATCGATATCCTTCAGCGTCCAGTCACTTCACCATCTCCCTATTCCGCTGGTTATGATTCACGGCCTACTTTTCGTAGCCACTTAATACCTGAAGGTGGATTGGTTATTGATATTAGCTCAGACGAGGAAGATGACTTCCGACGTCAGACTACTACCAGACAACCTTCCCCCCATCAGATACGCGGGATAGGAGTTGGGGATTCCAGTCAAAGATCTTCTGACACTCCTGTAGTTGATGATGATAGCCCAATATGGGGTAGCCACAACCCCATACCTCACTTGTACGATACGTTTGGGCCAGCCCGACCTAGGGAATATCCCTCTGTACCCCGTAGTATAGGTGCACCGCTGGGTCCTGTGAGACAGGATCTAGAGGAGACCGCTATGGATATAGAGGTCAGGAGTGCCCCCCGTTACTTTTCACCTACTGTAGAGAGCTTTGTTGAGCGGGGTCTCGTTCGTTCCACTTGGCCCGATGAAGAAGCTCTACAGCAGGCCCGAGTCTGGCGGACTGATTTCCCCCAAGGTCTAGGAGGCGTAGGTTATATGGGGTTAAATCAGTCCAGTGATGCCAACATTCGTGTTATTTCCCATGCTTATCCGGTTGTTTCTCTTGCCGACGAAGAAAACCCGGATAGTGACGACGATAGAATACTTGATGCTCCACAAGAGTTCGAAGATGGCGTCACTTCTGCCATGGACGAACTATGTGAGATAAACTTAGGCACTGAGTCAGATCCTAGGCCTATTTTTCATAGTGCTCTATTGTCTGATTCAGAGGCTCAAGAATACATCAAGTTACTGTCAGAGTTTAGAGACTGCTTTGCCTGGAACTACACCGAGATGCCTGGTCTAAATCCAGAGGTAGCAGTCCACAAGTTAGCCATTAAGCCTGATGCAGTCCCTGTTAAGCAAGCACCTCGTAGGATGAGGTTGGAAAATTGAACAACAGGTGATCGCTGAAACCAAGAAGCTCATAGAAGCTGGTTTCATTAGGGAAGAGAAGTACCCCACTTGGCTTGCCAACATTGTTCCAGTCCGGAAGAAGAGCGGACAGATACGAGTCTGTATCGACTTCCGTGATTTGAACAAGGCATGTCCTAAGGATGATTTTCCTCTCCCAATTCCTGAGCTTATGGTAGATATAGCATCATCCCATAGTATCTTCTCATTCATGGATGGTTCATCTGGTTACAATCAGATAAAGATGGACCCCCGATGATGAAAAGTTTACTGCTTTTCGAACACCTATAGGTGTCTTTTGCTACAAGGTAATGCCCTTCGGTCTCAAGAATGCCGGGGCCACCTATCAACGTGCCATGACTGTCATCTTCGATGAGATGATACATGAGCAAGTTGAATGCTATGTGGATGATTTGGTCGTCAAAAGCAAGGTCCGTGAAGATCACCTCAGAGATCTGCGAATCGTTTTTGAACGCCTGCGCAAGTTTGATTTAAAGATGAATCCTTTAAAATGCGCATTTGGAGTTAGTGCAGGAAAGTTCTTAGGGTTTATAGTTCGTTACCGTGGCATTGAGATAGATCCCTCTATGATCAAGGCCATAGTAGATTTTAAAACCCCCTAAGAGTCTTACCCAGTTGAGGTCCTTTCAGGGTAAGCTAGCTTTCTTGCGGAGATTTATCTCCAATCTTTCTGGTAGGTGTCATCCTTTCTCTGCACTAGTAAAAAAGGATGCCCGATTCCGTTGGGATGAGAGTTGTCAGGAGGCCTTTGAGAGTATAAAGCGCTACCTGATGAACCCCCCAGTTTTAGCTGCACCTATCCCGGGTAGGCCGTTGATTCTCTACACTACGGCCCTGGATGAGTCTTTAGGTGCACTGTTGGCTCAAGAGAATGAGGAAGGCAAGGAGAATGCCTTGTACTACCTTAGCAGACGATTGATTCCTGCAGAGCTTAAGTACCCGGCGATGGAGAAGCAATGTTTAGCCCTGATCTTCGCGGTACAAAAGCTTAGGCATTATATGCTTTCACATAAAATTAATTTGATCTCTAGAGTCAATCCATTGCAGTACTTGATGACCCGTCCGACCCTTTCAGGTCGTCTAGCACGATGGTCGATGATACTACTGCAATTTGATATCACTTTTGTTCCTCAGCGGGCCGTCAAAGGACAGGCTCTAGCTGACTTTTTGGCTGATCACCCGATTCCTGCTGATTCCCCACTTAATGATGATCTACCTGATGAATCAATTATGAGTGTGGATGAACAGGAGTCCCCTATTTGGGAGTTTTACTTTGACGGTGCGTCATCCGCTAAAGCACCAAATCTAAACGAAACTCCTATGATTAGGGTAGGATTAGGCCTGATTTTTGTGTCTCCTGAGGGTCATACTCTACGGTACTCCTATAGTTTATCAGAACCTCGTACCAATAATGAAGCTGAGTACGAAGCTCTGATTTTGGGATTAGAGTTGGCCATTCAGATGAGTCTTACGCGGGTGAAGATCTTTGGAGACTCCCAACTGATAATCAATCAAGTAGCTGGAGTCTACAAAGTCCTTAAGCCTGAGCTCATTCCATATCACAATAAAGCAATGGAGCTCCTGTGCTTAATACCTGAAGTAACTTTGGCCAAAATACCCAGATCTGAAAATGGAAAAGCAGATGCATTGGCCAAGTTAGCAAAGGAGTTAGCTGACCCTACTGGAAACCCAGTTTCTATTTCTGTCCAGTATCGTCAAACTCTGTGCCCCGCAGACTTGTCCTCCCCTGATCAGACCCTCACAGTCCTTGCTGTTGATGAGGAGTCAGACTGGAGAGAGCCCTTCATAGAATATTTAAAGCATGGTAGGCTCCCAGATGATAGGTCTCTCGCTGCTCAAATAGAGAAAGAGAGCTCTATCATTCGCCTATGTAAATGAAACTTTGTATCGACGCTCTTTTGACCAGATGTGGTTGAGATGCCTCAATAAAGAAGAGGCTACTAGAGTCATGAGCGAGATACATGAAGGGCTTTGTGGTGCTCATCAGTCCGGACCTAAAATGAAAGGCAGAATTAAACGCCTTGGCTACTACTGGCCTACGATGATCCGAGATTGTATGGAGCATGCTAAAAGGTGTCACCAGTGTCAGGTTCATGGCACTGTGATTCACCAACCCCCTAATCCGTTGCACCCTACTGTTTCTTCTTGGCCATTTGAGGGCTGGGGCACGGATGTGGTGGGTCCTATAGACCCTCCTTCTTCTAAGGGTCATAGATTTATTTTAGCCGCCACTGATTACTTCTCTAAGTGGGCAGAAGCTGTCCCACTTAAGGAAGTTAAGTCAGAAGATGTGATGCGTTTCTTCCGCGATAACGTTGTTTATCGCTTTGGTGTTTCGCGCCGTATCATTTCAGATAACGGTCCGTCCTTCAGAAGCACCAAAATTGCCAGATTTGCCCGCCGCCATAACATTAATTGGCGATATTCTTCGATTTATTATCCTAGAGCCAATGGCTTGGCAGAGGCATTTAATAAGACTCTTGTGAAACTAATAAGAAAAACCCTTGTCGCAAATAAAAGAGAATGGCATGATAGATTACCTGAAGCATTATGGGCCTATAGGACTACCT
Source organism: Dendrobium officinale (assembly GCA_019514585.1). Classification (NCBI taxonomy): domain Eukaryota; kingdom Viridiplantae; phylum Streptophyta; class Magnoliopsida; order Asparagales; family Orchidaceae; genus Dendrobium; species Dendrobium officinale. The sequence continues at coordinate 14,458,883 of CM033700.1, forward strand.
ACCGTACTCCTACTCAGTCCACCCCATATGCTTTAGCTTTCGGGGTTGAAGCAGTCGTTCCACTTGAGGTCGAGCTCCCCTCACTGCGTGTGGCAGTCAGTTACAATCTATCTGAGGAAGATAACGCCCGATTGAGATTGGAAGAGCTTGATGGTTTAGAAGAGCTTCGCCTGCAAGCTCATCAGAACCTTAAGCTATACCAGGCCCGAATGGCCCGGTCACACGATCGCCTTGTTAGACCCCGTGCTTTCCGGGTAGGTGATTTAGTGCTTGTTTTGCGTAGGCCTATCATCTCGCATCGTCGGCGAGGTGGTAAATTTGAGCCTATTTGGGAAGGCCCCTTCGCTGTAGAGCAAGTTTATGAAGGTGGTGCCTACCTACTTGTTGATGCAAATGGCATTCACCCTATGCCTGTCATCAATGGGCAATACTTGAAAAAGTATTATGCCTAAGTCTAGTACTTCACAGGGGGAGCCTCCCTACCACCTGTAGATATTCCTCTGTATATGTATCTCTTAGAAGGGTTCCTCTTACTTTTCAGCAGTCTGTGTGGCTACGACGATTTGTCCTCTACCACACGACGTTTGCCTTGGAAGGTATAAGGTTATCCTTAGAAGGGTTACACTGATACGCCGTAGGGATGTCTTGTACTTCTATCTGTGCGCACCAATCATATTGGTGCTAGAGCATAGAATTCTCTTGACTTTGCTCCCCTCTGTTTGTATGGCTTAGTCCCCCAGTTTCACCTGCCGCCCCAGGTGTGGTCTGGGATATCAAAACTAGTAATTCGAGTCTAGTTCTTGAAGAGGTGATACTGGGTCCACACCACCCCGTGACAGTCAAGAATGATGATGGAGATCCACTGTCCCTAGTTGAGTTTCTTCTTCCTATCAGTCGTGATCTGATAGATATAGTCCCTAGTCCATTCATGTGAGTTGAATGCGATCAAGGATGTTAGAGTCATTGGTTTAGACTCTTTTTGAGATAGGATATATGGTCCATACCATTCCATGCTAGTCAAATATGGTAGTGTTGATCCTCTATCCTAATGATAATTTTAGTTGTACATTAATTTCTATATGATTGCGTTCCCCAGTTCATTCACATGAAATAAATGTGGTCTGGGTTATCAAAACCATCCACTACCCCTAATTTAAAAAAAAAAAAAGGTTATGTGTAATAAAGGAGGGGAGCTCTTAGTAGAGCAAAACCGGTTGCCCTTGTCACAGGAGGAACCTGGTAAAACTCTCCAAAAGCACAAATTTCTCAGTTCTGTTCATGTGGCGGACATAATTTGGGTTACCAAAACCATTCACATAAAAAAAAAAAAAACATGTGATAAAAAGAGGGAAGCCCTTAGGAGAACAAAAACCCGGTTGCCCTTGTCACAGGAGGAACCCGGTAAAAACTCTCTAAGAGAGCTCAAATTCCCCAAAATTTTTCTTTCTCCTCCCTTGAGAGTACTTTGACGATCTCTTCAAGGTTGAGTTCCCACTTAGTTGGTCGATGAACTTATATGATTTTAAATGCATTTCTTCGTTAGTGATGTAGTATGTTGTGTTTTGAGATGTAACCATCTCTACTTTTTGGGCTTGGGTCTTTCTGAGAAGATATCGCCCCCCGGCTGCTCTCTTTTGACAGTCTACCTCTCATTTATGAATTACTCTGAGCTGCCAGAGTAGTCCTATGAATGTGGCAGTGTTATCTTTACTTCGCACAGAGTCCTACCTGATTAGGGTAGGTGTCGCCACTGTGATCTTATGATAATCATAGATCTCACTCATGATTATCGTACTAGGTGTCAGGAGTGCTCCCTTGTCACCTCAAAGTTATGCTGTGATGTAGTACATCTGTGTTCTCAGGTGTTAGCACCATAGTTTCAGGAGCTCCGATTTTCCATTGGAAGACCGACTCCTTTTTTCTTTCACCAGCTTACTTTAGCATTTTATTCCCTACTCTTAGCTGCTAGAGTAGCTCCGTGGATTTTGTTCGATTATTGTCACTTCTCACAGGGTCCTACCCAGTTAGGGGTAGGTGTTACCACTGTGACCCTTCTAGTAATCATTAATTTTGATTACTATCCTCGGTAGTGAGGATGTCGCCTGACTACCTAGAGTTGTTTTCTTAGTTGTTGTGAGGTACACCTATTCTCAGGTGTTAGCACCACGACTTTAGGAGCTTTGATTTTCCAGTAGAAGATCAGCTCCTGAGTTTCTTTGCACCTCTACTCTCCACATTCATACTCTACTCCTAGCTGCTATAGTAGCCCTATGGATATTGTGTTGTTGCTTTTTCTCCCCACAAGGTCCTGCCCGATAGGGTAGGTGTTACCACTGTGGCCCTCTTGATGATGATTCTTCACTCTTATACATGATTACTATCCTCAGGTAGCGAGGGTGTCCACTTTACTACCTAGAGCTGTTTTCCTTGTAGTGATGCGGTATACCTTGTCTCGAATATCAACATCACTACTTTGAGAACTTTGAGCTTCTAGCAGAAGATCAGTTTCTCCTACTCCCTTTTGTGACCCATCCTACCATTCATACACTAAACTCAGTCGCCTGATTGGTCTTATGAATGAGTTGAGGTCACTTTCACTTCCCACAGGGTCCCACTGGCTTGTGTGGGTGCTACCACTGTGAGATTTCTCCTACTCAGAGTTGTTGCCCTGAGCAGCGGAGGTTCTCCCTCGCTGCTTTGATTCTTTTCCTCTTACTCGGTGATATGAGATGTTGTGCTTTAGATGCCAATCACCACCTTTCTTGAGCTTTTGATTCTATAGTAGAGAGTCAGCTCATTCAGATGCTTTTACCACTTGTTTCCCCATTGAGACCCCACTCCTAGCTGCCGGAGAGGTCCCTTGGATGTTTTGGTACCCTTCCCACGTCTTACAGGGTCCACATCAGTTAGTATGGGTTTACCCCTGTGGCCCCCTGGAGGGTTGTTTTTACTAGGCTTAGTCCTACTTACTGTAGTAGAGGCGCCCCCTCGCTACTTCAGTTCCTTTGACTCCTTTGGAATGAGATTACCCTTTTGCGCTCTATACTGAAGGTGATCTCTTCCGGCTTTGTTTGGAAGACATCACACTGATGTCTTTCTCCCCTTTTTTTTTGTGTAGGGTTAGGGCTCTTTAAGAGATCTCGACGGCATTTGGATACTCATGGCCACGACGATTTGTCCTCTACCATGTGGTTACCAGAACGCTAGCTTGAGATTTCTTAAGTAACTCTACCCTTAAAATTTTTACATATACCTTTTCCTTTCTTTCCCTTCTATCCTAGTGCAGGCATATGCGCCTGGTGGATATTAGGTTTCTGGTTGAGAGAGCCCGACAGAGTCCCTGGGAGGCATTCCTCACCACTCTTTCCTCTTCACATCATTGCTGGCATATGCGCCAGATGATTGTGTTGAGTGTTTTGTCTTTATTCTACTACAGGCATATGCGCCAAGTAGAGACTCTGCCACCGGCACATACACCGGGCAGAGGTGACCTTTTGTTACCTTTTATCCTAGTGCCGGCATATGCGTCGGGTGGATATTAGGTTTTTCTAGTTGAGAGAGCCCGACAGAGTCCCTGGGAGGCATTCCTCACCACTCTTTCCTCTTCACATAAGTGCTGGTATATGCGCCAGATGATTGTGTTGAGTGTTTTGTCTTTATTCTACTATAGGCATGTGCGCCAAGTAGAGACTCTGCCACCAGCACATACACCGGGCAGAGGTGACCTTTTGTTACCTTTTATCCTAGTGCCGGCATATGGGTCGGGTGGATATTAGGTTTCTAGTTGAGAGAGCCCGACAGAGTCCCTGGGAGGCATTCCTCACCACTCTTTCCTCTTCACATAATTGCTGGTATATGCGCCAGATGATTGTGTTGAGTGTTTTGTCTTTATTCTACTATAGGCATATGCGCCAAGTAGAGACTCTGCCACCGGCACATACACCGGGCAGAGATGACCTTTTGTTACCTTTTATCCTAGTAGGCAGGCATATGCGCCGGGTGGATATTAGGTTTCTAGTTGAGAGAGCCCGACAGAGTCCCTGGGAGGCATTCCTCACCACTCTTTCCTCTTCACATAATTGCTGGTATATGCGCCAGATGATTGCGTTGAGTGTTTTATCTTTATTCTACTATAGGCATATGCGCCAAGTAGAGACTCTGCCACCGGCACATACACCGGGCAGAGGTGACCTTTTGTTACATTTTATCCTAGAGCCGGCATATGCGCCGGGTGGATATTAGGTTTCTAGTTGAGAGAGCCCGACAGATTTCTTGGGAGGCTTTCCTCAACACTTTTTCCTCCTCATATCATTACAGGCATATGCGCCGAGTGATTATGTTGAGTGCTTTTTCTTTATCCTACTACAGGCATATGCGCCGGGTAGGGACTCTGCTACAGGAACATACACCGAGCAGAGGTGACTCTTTCCTCTCCACATCACTGCTGGCATATGCGCCAGATGATTGTGTTGAGTTCTCTTCCGTTACACTTCTTTTGGCATATGCGCCAAATAGAGATCCTGCTGCAGGCACACACACCGGGCAGAGGTTTTCTGTTTCTTTTGTCCTACTGCAGGCATATGCGCCGAGTGGACATCGACTTACTTGGTAGAGAGGGCCTGGCAGAGCACCTGGCAGGAACTCCTCGCCACTCTTTTTCCCTTCTATTCTGCTGATTCGATATAGTCAGGCAGATAGTTGGTATGCTTTTGCTACCTTACTTGTGATTCTTCTCTTGGCTCTACCCTTGCTACGGGGTAAGGCCAGAGGAGAATCCCTTTTACCTTTTTCACCCTTGAGGTGATCTTTACTTTTGATTCTCTTTTTTTTTCTGCTCTGCCCTCGCTATAGGGCAAGGCTATAGGAGAATCCCCTTACCTTGTTTTCACCTTTTTAGGTGATCTTTACCTTTGGTCCTTCTATTGGCTCTGCCCTTGTCAAAGGGTAAGTCCAGGAGAAGACCCATACTACCGGTTCACCATTTTGGTGATTCTGGACTTGTGCACTGCTGCTTTCTCTTCTTTCCTAGGCTCTGCCCCCGTTATGAGGCAAGGCTAGGAGGAGAATTTTCTTCTTTTTCCACCATACTCCTAATATTTCTTCACTCATGATTTTCACTCTACCTTTCTGTGGCTTAGTCGGTCAACGCCAACACGAGCGGTTCACTAGTTGTTCGCCACTCTTGTTGGGGGTCCGTTTGTTGACCTCGATTTTGCCCAAACCCTTGGTCAAAGGGTTGACTTGGTCAAATTGACCAAATCAGACCCCAAGACCCCCTCCAATGGGTTCAGTGAGTTGAGTCGAGTCTGTTGGACCCTGACTTGGACCCTGGGTCAACTCAGTTGACCAAGTCAACTAGGGTTGACCATTTAACCCCTTTTGGCCTCAAATCGAATTCAAATCAATTCAAACTCATTCATGGCTTGATTCCATTCACCCTTGGACCTAATTGACTAGGTTGACCAAGTCAACACTTGACTTGGTCAACCCAAGTCATAATAGGTCAAATATGACCTATTAAGGTCAATTTAAAGCCTAATTTAATGGAATTAAAGCCTAGGAGCATTTTAGAATTCAAACCACGGCCAAATATGATGGATTTCCCTCCTACTTACCTAGAGATTCGATCCCAACCGTTGGTGCATTGATTAGAGCTTTAAATAGGGAAAAATTAGGTTTAGGAGGGCATCTTTTTGCAACCTCTCTCTCTGGAGACGACCTCAGGACTTGAGATCTTCTGTGAGAGTTCTTACATCCTCCTACTACCTTCCCTGACCAAATTCGGCGGCCAGAAGCTCGCCGGCGACGGAATCCCGGCGACCCGAAGGCTTGGACGGTCAAGGCTTCGATCCCACCAATCCAGCCCTCATTTGATCGGGGTTTCAACTAGGAAAACTTACGAGGACAGTCTACAAGCTCAACCGTGTCAAAGATTTGAAGATCGGACGGTAAAATCTCGCGCAATCCCTTAGAATAGCTTAAACACATAGATTAAAATAGCTTTTCTGAGAGTCGTTTATAATCCAATCGAACGATCCCCCACGATTTCTGTTCATGTTCATGATCTGTGTTTAAAATTTCGTGAAATTTAATGGAGTATCGAGAGAGAACGAGGCCAAATAGGATTTAGGGTTTCGGTCCGGCGAGATCAGGCCCTAGGGGCGTCCGGGACCGTTGATCCCGCCAATCAACGGTCCGGATCGCGCGGTTTCGCGCGGTCAGGCGTGACCGCTGGCCTTCAGCCGCGGTTCCGTGGCTCGGGTGGCCACGTGGCGTGATCTGGGCCCTCGATCACAGACCGCGGAGATCGGGCGGTCGGGATCGACCGCTGACGTGGATTAGTGGGAGCCGTTACGGCGGCATCATGCCGCAATCATTGGCATGATTGCCGCTGTCGGCAATCATTGCCGGGACAGCGGGAGCCCGTGGTTGCCCGCCACGCGTCCCACCACTGCCGCCGTCGCCGTCCGAGTCTGCCAGGTGGCAGGCTGTGATTCGCCGCCGCCAAATTTAATTTAAAATTTCCTTTTTCTTTAATTTTAAATCAGAAAGACTTTAAAAATTCGCCGAAAATTCATTTTTTGTCCGTTTTTGGCGTATAATATCTCGTTTTGTTTGTATTTTTATCCTCTACATTATAAAATTTTTTTTTTATTAAAATAATATATATAGTTTTATTAATTAATAAAAACAGTAAAATAACTTTTATTTTTGATTTATTTATATTATTATTTTATTATTCTTATTAATATTATATTATATTATTATTGATATTAGTGTTTTACTGTTTTAATGTTATAATGGTTATGTTTTATTATTATTATTATTATTATTATTATTATTATTATTATTATTATTATTATTATTTCTTTAAAATTATTTTTAAAAATAGCCTTTAAAGGCCTTTAAACTTCAAAATTCCATAACTTCTTCGTTTTAAACCCGATTTTAACGCACAACCCCTTGTTTTAATCGTATTTTGATTCTGCATTTTCTGGAATTGGTTTCATTTGAAAATTTTTGGTCTGTGTGCAATTATTTTCAAAAACAGTAAAACAGTGGTATTTAAAAATATTTATTTATTGCCTTTAAACTTCGAAATTGCGTAACTTTGTCGTTTTACGTCCGCTGTCAGTGTACAGCACCACCTTTTGGATGTACTTTGAATTCTGCACAGTTTGAAACTATTTTCAGATAAAAATTATGTCTGTAGTTGCTGTTATTACAAAAACAGTAAATCTACACTATTCAAAAATAATATTTTATTATATTTAAACTTCGGAAATTCGTATCTTCGCCGTTTTAAGTCGGATTTCGACGTGTAACCCCTCGTTCTTTTCAGAAAAGTGAGCTTTATGTTTTGAAACCATTTCCAGCCCTTGATCTTTACTGTTTTGACAGATTTCTATTTTTGGGCATTATTTGATTATTTAATTATTATTATTTAATTAATATAATAATTATTTTCAGGATACAAACCTATTTTCAAATCGTTTGAAACTTCGTTAGGGTGGTTAGCGGGTTTCCCTATACTTATGTATTATAAAATTGAATTATTTTCAATTATTTTATTTTCCAAAAAATATATTTATATCTATAAGTACTTTTTAAACTATTTTAAAACTACTTATATATAAATCCTAATTTTGGGAGACTCGCTACTTCATGAAATTTTAGACATGGATCTTATGTATGAAAAGCAATCATGGGGGATTGGGTTAGTGAATGGTTGAGTCCCAATCATTCACTAATCCTTCATTTAGGTGTCTGTCCTTTTTTATTTTCGTAGAATGCATGTATAGGACTGCACCACGAGCACATAGCCTAGGCTCTCCTAGATCTAAGGACATGGTGTGTTTATTTCATTTTTGTACTCCCTTGCATTTATTACCTTGAGGGTTAGACAAGACACCACTTTAAATTCCTACAACGTAGTGACACCCTAAGGACAAAAATTAAGGACCTGTCTAGCGAACTTAGAAGTTTTCTAGGGATTAGGATAGACCCCAGAACGACATGAAAACTACAACACTTAAACCTAGTGACATCATAAACCTCTCATAATTTTCTAGGAATTTTTAGGAGCTCTTAGAACCCTTAGCTAACTAACCCTAATTAACTGGTTAATTAAGGCCCCGAGACCTTCCGGAAAATACAATAAATACACATTAGGTCAGAAAATTACCCATGATACCTCAAACTGACCACAATCTGATCCCTGACCTTAGATAAATAGGGTTCCCTAGTTTGACCACAGGTTGACCCCTAATTTGACCATAGGTGGAAATTTACGTTTTTGCCCCTAATAAATCATTAAAAATTAATAAAAATCCCAAATCTTCTCCAAATACTTGGGAACACTTTTTCTGGTCATCCCTGACCTTTGGGAGTGATTCCAATCAGTTTGGAGCTGATTTGGAGCAAAATAATAAAAAAGGCTATTTAGTAGGAAATTTAGAAAATTCCAATAAATACCCCGATCTTTAGAAATCCATAACTAATTGTAGAAAATTCCAAATTAGGTAAACTCACTTGCATTAGACTCCAATTAGAGCCTAGTATTTATTAAAAATATTAGAATTCCAGAAACTGACTTAGATTAGAAAGTCAACATTTTGGTCAACCGTAGTTCATTTAGGGCCCGAAACTTAGAAAATTCATAACTTTGGATAGGAAACTCCGATTCCAGCCTACTACCTGTCTAACTACTCGTATTAAGGTCTAGTATTTTCCTAAGATGTTAGAAATCTCAGATTTAGCCTTTTTCCCATAGTGACTTTTTGGACCTTTAGTCTAGTTCCTAGGAGGACTCGGGACTTTCCAAAATTGGCTAATGCAACTTAAACTTCAAATATCATTGTCCTAAGTTATTAAAACTCATCAACAAACTGAAATAATTAAAATGGACCCTAATGCATTACTATTTAAATTTCAACTAAAATATATTTTTCAGACCTCCAACAAATCTGAACTCTAGATAACTTTAATTAATTACCCCACTTAGGATCTATCCAAACCACACTAGCCTTACACACACATAGAATTGTTTGCTAGGGCAACACTTCTAGATATAGGTTAGGCCGCTGGGTTTTATTTTTTCTGCTGTGTGCCGGAGCTTTTCGTAGTTTTCACTGCATGATGTTTGAAAATTGATTGGTATGTTTGCTTACTTTTTTTCTGCACTCTGGATGTGAACGCTAGACTTACCCATAGGTTAGGAGCGCCATATATATACTGTTCTTCCGTGCAGGTGGCCATGCTCAAGCTAATAAAAGGGGGGGGAGCAATATCATGATTTATAACAATGTTTTATGCAGGTGCTTGCTCAGCTCCCCCTAAAATGAAATGAGGGCAAAAATTATTAAATTATTATAACTGCTACAGATGGAGCTGCTTAGCCCTCAAAATTAAGAGCATGGCTTGGCACAGGGTCACTGGTGTTAGCATTTTTTCATTTTTATATAAACTGCTTGGGATGATTTTTATTAGGATAACCTTGCAGGGCTTCTAGATTTTCTGCTTTCAATTAATGTAATTTGTTGTAATAATTGTTAAGAGTTGTGAAAACAACCTTTGAGTTGGGATATTCTTATCAGACTCGGATTCTAAAAGAAGAAGGCATCCCTAAGGGGAGAGTCTTCTTCCATTTAGAAGATCGAGCTGGATGGCTTTAGATATCCAAAGAGAAAAGGCAATACCCCCATACTGGGGGAATTGTCTCTTCGTTTGGATATTCAAGCACGACAGAGCCAAGGAGTCCAAGGAGAAGATCCAAGGAGTCCAAGAAGAAGAGTTCCAAGGAGTCCAAAGGAGAGAGATCCAAGAAGTCCAAGGAGAAGATATCCAGAAGACTAAAGATTTCGAAGACCCAATATCCCACTCAAAGTTGTTGGCGTCTGTCATAGGCTTAGAAATCCGGGTTGTTGGCAGTGGTGCCCGGCCACTTTACTTTTCTGCATACCCTGGGTTGTAATTAAAGGGCAGTTGGCCTATGGACATTTACTTGATTTAGTTTGATTTATATTGATGTGTTTACCTGATTGTGCAGTAGAAATTGCCTGCTTTTTTTAGGTTTGTTTCTTGCATGCCGCTTTTGTTTTCGCCTGGATCGTATTAGGCTCATTAAGGATTATAAAATTTTTCTACTCGTAATTAATAAACTTAAAATTTAAGATTTTAAATAATATAGAAATTTAACGAACCTAGGGAATTGCCGGAATCGTCCGGGGTCGCATGCATATTACTGCATTCTTCTTTCCTTCTTATAAGACATCTCCCTGCCTGCGGGTTGAGTCCGGATAATCTGGCCTATGAGGATGAAGTGCCGGACCTAGGGAGACCCAGTCTTTTCAAAAAAATTATTTTTTATAAGCCTTTTTTTTTAAATTCTATAGCATTCATGAGCTGACATTTCAACTAGCATGCATTGCATTAGTAATCAATTTAATTAAAATTTAATTGCATTAGCTAGGAGCATCTGACCTACATAAGTCTAGGACCACTTAGGAAATTCTCTAGATGTCGGTCCTATTTCCAAAGAACTGTACCACCCACCCATCTTTCATAACTGGCTTGACAGCATGGTTTTAAATCGATTAGGTGGTTAGCTGGCTCCCCCAATCCAGGCCGGGATAAGTCCAGGTTTTGCATCTGCATTAGCTAGGACACGGGGTCTTAGTGTGTGTCGAACACTAAGTCCAATCTAGATTTAGAGTTCGAGGCTACTACACTCGGTCTCGTAGTATGCCTTAAATAGTAGGTAGGTCCTTTTCTTTCGGGGACTCTAAATTCTACTTATCCGCGTCACATGATGACGCCACCTCCATCTTTCTCTCACGCATGTGATTAATTGCTTGTCTTTCTTTCTCCAGTTTCTCTCTCTAGTACCCCTAGAGCCTCCGAATGCTGGTATGAGCCATGCATGTTGATTGAGCCTCTTTGAGACCTTTCTTTCCTTTGAGTAGGATTTCCTAGTCTATACCCTTGTGCTAATCCCAATTTGGAAAAGATAATGTATGATCCTTAATCGAGAGTCTTTCTCGGGCTCCGGCCCGGGATGTAATTAACCACGGGGGCTTGCGCCCGTGGGAAACTTGGCCCCGCAATCTACTTTACCCCACTCGATCTCTCGTATCGGGTGGGGAAACCCGTGACTAGGTCGTGTATATTGCTACCCATCGGGGTGTGCTGGCGACAGCATCTATCCCCAATGGTCAGTCGTATGCGCGATCCAATCTGCCCTCCCATCTCCATATTCACTTTATCCTACTTCCAACCAAACAGCCTCGGAAAATCAGAACCTGGACAAAACGTAACCAAGAAGCAATCGATACAGAAGGAACGCAAATGCTATCATCTTAGAAAATAATACTACCCAATATTAATAGGGGATTCTAACATCCTAAGATAGGATCAATCACTTCACAAAAACTGCAAAAAATAAAGACTGAGTTTGCCAGCGGTAGAACCCAACGGCCATCAGAGTTCCTCCACCTTGGCGAAGTGAGATTGTTCAGTAAAAAAGAAAAAAAAAGACTGAATGCAAAATAATAAGTGGAGAGTGAAAATCCACACAGAAATAGCAATTGGATCTTTTCAACTCAACCATTGAAAATCAACCCTAACCTCTTAAAGCAACAATAACAATCAATAATGTTGAATGATATCATAAAAATGAGAGGCAAACATAGTATAAAGAGGATCGTAGAAATTTTGAAATTAAAATAGGAAGAACGGTATTAGGGAAAACCTGAGAAGGAGAAACCAGCGGAGACGAGTTTGCGGGATTGTCCGAAGAACTGTGAGCGAAGAAACTCATATCAATGCGCGGAGGTCGGGGCCGAGAGTCGGTCGATTTGCAGTTGGCAATTGCAGTTGGAAATTGCAGTTAGTGATTGCAGTTAGACGTCGCTAAAGAAGTAGGGCAAAGGAGAATAGCGAAAACGAGAGAGGTCTGTCACGTGCGTGAGAATGATATCAGGAGACTAGGTTTTGTTATAACTTATAATTTTATTTAAGTAATTAATTGATAAAATTTAGATATTATATATTGTAATTTATTTCATCAATAAATTATTAGATTTATCAACATAAAAATATAAATATTAAATTGAATTCATCATTTTATTTATTAATTTGAATTTCAAAAATATTATTACAGGTCGAACCCCGTTAGGGGATGCTACCCCCTTGAGCCCCTGGCATATCTGTGAACCGTACGATTATGTACCCAATTAAAAAGAATAATTATTCACTACAATGACATGTATATATTTCAGAAAAAAGATTTTCTAAATTTTTAGCGACTAAATTTTTTTTTTTGTGGCTAATATCAAACTTCCTTATTATTTAGAGGCCTTACTAATTTTTGGTCGCTAAAAGATATCTTTAGCGACCAATTTATTTTTGTCTCTATTTTTTTTGTCGCTATTGACCCATTTTCTTGTAGTGCTCCCGGCTTGCATTCTTACTTTCTAAAGGCGAAATTTCCCGTCATATATCATATTTGTATTATATACGCTTCAACATTCGTTTCTCTATATAAGTGGATGCATGATACCATTTTTTTTTTCAAAAATAACATTCAATATCATATTTTTTATTATCATATATTTCATGACATAGAGCTCTGTATCAGAAATAAGAAAAATGCTATAAAAGTTCTCTGTTTGAGCTCAAGATGAAAGCATTATGTACTGAAAATTTCTCTATATTGGAAGCTTATTCTATCACTTTGTGCTGGCACTTTACATATTTTTCTTTAGGCTTATCATTCAAATGCATTTGAAATGCCATTTACTTATATTTCCTTTCTAAGAGATTTGTATTTTTCTTTTTTGCTGCTTGCAACATTAATAGGCTACTTCTATAAGATTGTTTTAGACAAAAATATATATTTTTTAATTAATAATTCATGGAATCCAGCTGTGGTTGTTCATAGGGATTAGATTAAAAATAAAAACAAATATATATATATATATATATATATATATATATATATATATATATATATATATATATATGAAAAAAACGTACTGACTCATTCTCCACCACTTAAAAAAAATAAAATTTAAAACAAATATTTAAAATAAAATGATAATTATTAAAAAAAAAGGAGTTCTGATGCTGTATTATATCTTTATTTAATTTTTTTAATTTAAAATTTAATTTCTAATTTGTATTATTTGGATTACTATATAAGTATCACTACTAAAAATTTGATGTTTCTGCAGCCATTTATAGCAGCAGTTTTCAAACCGCTGCTAAAGATAATTATAAACAGTGTTGTAATCCAACAGCGAATCCACGCCCTCTTAAGGGTGGGTGTTTGCCCACCCTAAATAAAAAAAATTACTGTAGTGGAGGGGCAATTTCGGAATTTTGGCCACCCCCTAAATTTTTTTTTTGCCCTAAATCATTCCATCGTGACCAACTTTGCCCCGTGCCTTTCTTGTTCGCAGTTTTCTTACGCGTGCCCGCAGCTATCTTCGTGAAGATTGCAGAGATCTCTAGATGGACGGAGCACTCTCGTTCGCAATCGCTTCCCGTAGTTTAGCCTTCATAATCGTGTCTTCGTGAAGTGGTCGCTGGCTCGCCGCAGCCATTTCCTCCAAGTCTCAGTTCGCATCTTCCATCACCGTTTAACACATGCTAAAAAAGCGCTGCTAAAGACTTCCTACAACAGCACTCAGAAAACCGCTGCTAAAGCCTTTGCAGCGAACGCAAATACAGCGGTTTCTAAACCGCTGCAAATAAATTAGTAGGTGTTTAAACCGTTGCAGTAGGTCTTAAAAAGTGCCGCAAAAGCCTTATTTATTAGTAGTATATACCAATAAAAGTTATGTATATTTATAAATTCAACATTCAGTTTGAGAAATTTTGCTTGTGCTGATATAAATTCATTAGAAATTTGAAGAAAATGGAAAATGGAGTTAAGAGTTTAATTGCGAATTTTAAATTTTTAAGGAGAATTTGAAGCCAATATTTGTTGATATTATTTTTTATTAATAATAAAAAATTGTTGAATGTTAGGTTTAAAAATGTGCTCTACGATTCTTTTGTCTTTATGTTTAGAGTATTTGAGTTTATATTTTTTAAAATGAACATATTTAAATATAATTCTATAGTAATATAAATGCTTTAATTAATGATGAATAATAATAAAAAATTCAAAGTCAGGTTTAAAATTGGTCTATGATCCTTTTGTCTTTTTAGTTCAAGAATTTTTTTTACTAAAAAATTGTTTCAAAAAGCAATAAGAAATATATTTCAAATAAAGCTTAATAATGATGGATATCATTTTTTATGAATAATAAAAAATTGTTGAATGTTCGGTTTAAAATTGATCTATGATTCTTTTGTATTTATGTTTAGAGTATTTGAGTTTATATTCTTTATTTTTATAATATTTGTATAATTCGATTTTGTTTATTTTCATGTCCTCTTAAAGTTTATCAAACAATTCTAAATAAAAATCCTTATAAAAAATATATTTTTTTCTAAATGTAAATTAATTATTTTAAATATTTATTTAAAAATATTAAACAAAATGATGTTATTTATTAAATTTTAATTTTTTTTTTCATTTTAAATATTGTATTGAACATGAATTCGGAGTCTAATGTAGTAGCTTTATCATAAACTTAATTATTGATACGTCATCACAAAATTAGCTTAATCAGGCACGAATCTCGAGGCAAAAGCTAGTTGGAGACTTCAAAAATTAAATCCGAGAGCATCCGAACTCCGATTTCAACGAGCTTACAGTCAAAACTGAGCGTCTCGGAAATACGAACCCAACGACACCAAGATCGATCCAATCCGAACCCAAATGAGTCCGAATTATGGGTTCAAAGCGATGTCGGAAGGTTCAAACCGCAATTTGAGTTGCCAAACGGTCTTAGATTTTGACGAGCTTATACTTGAATCGAACGGCTCGACGAGACGAATCCAACGAGCCCAAGATCACTAAATTCCGATATCATTAAGGCCTCCAAATGTCCAATGAACGGTGCACGATTGTAGGATTCAATATCGGCCGTCCATTTGACCACTCCCTATTCGCCCTTGATCTCACACCTATTTACGGACCATGCCACTCCAGAAAATCTATAAATAGAGCCCTCATTCTTCACAAGAAAGCATCTAAGCAAGAGGGAGAAGAAGAGAAGAGAAGGAAGGAGAGAAGGAAGGAGTTCCTCCTCGACAGCCGCCGGACCACCGCCGGACCACCGTAGAACCTCGCCGGACCACCGCCGGACCACCGTAGAACCTCGCCGGACCACCGCAGGAATCTCATCGGACCACCGCCGGACCACCGCAGGAACCTCGTCTGACCACCACAGGACCTCGCCGGACCACCACCTTAAGGCCCGACGTTCAGTCCCTACTTCCTGCCAAAGACCCAACGTCTTGTTCAAGGCCCGACATTCAGCCCCTACTTCCTGCCAAAGACCCGACGTCCTGTTCAAGACCCTACACTTAGTCCCTACGTTCTGCTGAAGACCCGACGTCCTATTCAGGGCCCGACATTCAGTCCCTACGTCTTGCCGAGGACTCGACATCTTACTTAAGTAATTAATTGTAATATGTTCCCCCCTGGAGGTGATCCAGTCCTTTGTAACCAATTCAAAATCTAGTGGAATCATTTTCAACTGGGCTAGGCCTCGTAGTTTTTTCCCTTTTAAGGGTTTTCCACGTAAAAAATCTTGTGTTCTCTGTGTGTGCTAGTTATACGTACAACGCTAAGACGTAGAATCAAATCTCTATGGCCGCGTAATTTCTAGCCCGCAACAGATTGGCGCCGTCTGTGGAAAATGCTAATCCCACTACACTAAGGAATCCACCAATGGTCAACAGGCGTAGCCATCGCATCATGGGAACCTCCCGCTCTAATTCACACCAATCCAGGAATCAGTCCCTGAATCAAGGACGACAGGCATCTGCCTCCTTTCACCCTAATAACTGACACCCTATAGGAGAAGGAACTTCAGGGCCGTCCCTAGAAGAACGTATCAGAAAAATGGAGGAATCTCAGAATGAGATCCTTCAGCTTTTAAGGGGAGCTCGAGGACCAATGCCGGTACCCCAAGAAGATGCTATTCTCCCTCGAGATCAGCCAGGATTTGAAGACATTCTTCATGTCGAAGTCCCCCTTCCTCCACCAAGGATGCGTCCTCCTACACGTCCAGAGAATGAGCTTGCCGATACAGCAAGCTCTACCCATCCTTCGCGCACGGGTCACCGAAAGCATATGCCGCTGGACGTCCCCGAGGACTTGGACCAACAGCGCGTCACTGAACTTCCCCGTAATACTCTACGGCATGAGTTACGAAGATTAGTCCGAGAAGAGTTCCCCACAGGGGGTATCAGGCAGTCCCTTCACCAACGGGACATTCAGGAGTCATCACCTTTTACCGAAGCTGTCCTCCGATATCCCGTTCCGGCAAGATTCAAACTCCCAAATATTGATTCTTATGATGGGACTTCAGACCCCTACGAACATATCGATCACTACCGCACTATTATGCATATCCAGCAGGCCCCAGACGCTCTGCTCTGTCAAGTTTTTCCGGCCACCCTTAAAGGGCAGGCCCGGACATGGTTCTAATCCCTACCCCCTCGGTCCATTCCCCTATTCGTTAAATTGGCCAAATTATTTGTCGAACAATTTGTCGCCAACCGAAGGATGATTAAAGACTCCTCCCACCTTTCGGGGATACGACAGAACGAGGGTGAATCTCTCAAAGAGTATTTTCAAAGGTTTTCTACAGAAGCCCGTCAAATTCCAGGGGTGGATCCCGAATTGCTACGAGGTGTATTTCTTGGAGGGCTTCGTCCAGGCCCTTTCTACTCGGCACTTATGCGAGAAACGGTCCATTCTTATGCGGATTTAATCCATCTGGTAGAGGCCCAAATCACTGCCAACGAAGCCATCAATGCTCATAGAAAGCAATTCGAGCAAATAACCGGGAAGCGAAAAAATCTCCCAGGGACGGAGAATCCCCCCTCGCAAAGGAAGAAGCAAGGAAATTACAATCTTCTTCCTCGACCCTCACAGCCACGACAGGAGCCCCGACAAGAAAAAGAGTACACGCCACTTAATACCTCCCAAGCAAATGTATTAATGGCTATCCAAGACCAAGAGAGTGTAAAGTGGCCGTACCCTTTAAAGCCTAATACCGGAAACCAAGAACAGTATTGTCACTTCCACCGCAGTAGTGGACACACCACTGAAGCATGCAGGCAGCTCAAGGAGGAAATTGATAGACTGATCCGACAAGGATATCTCCGACAGTTCATCAAGAAGCCAACAGCTCGAGAAGAAACTGTTGACCTCGTTTTTAGCTTAACTTTTCCCTCGAGCGTATTTGATCGTGTTGATCGAGCCTCATCGAGCCCGATTCGATTCGAATTAACATTAATTTGTGTTCGATTTATTTTATCTTATTTTGTTGATTTAATTTTGATCGAGTCGAGGCGAGTTCGAGTTGACCCGAATCGAACCAAACTTTACTCAATTTGGACATGATTTCAGTCACTCGGGTGTAGCTAATCCTAATCAAAATTTGATTGAATTTTCAAATCAATTCGAATCTCACCGTCGGATCGAGAATTTTGATCAAATGGCTCTGATCCCCGCTCTCCCTTGGTGCCCTAATAGAGGCCGAAGCCTCCATCGGACGGAGGACTCTCTCCCCCCCCCGATTCTGGACATTTCGCACAAGAGGAGTCTGGCATTCGGCTCTAAGGACCTGCGCCTCCCTCTCTCGCTCACGGACTCCCTCCGTTCGTCTCTCCCTTTCGTGGGCTCCCTCTCCTCCCCCTCTCGTTTCTCTGTCCCGGATCGGAGCCAGGAGAAGGAGACGGGCCGAAGCCCTCTCCTGTGTTTGTGAACTACGGCCAAGGCCGAAGCCCCGCTCGCTCTCCGTCTCCTCTGGTTCGCAGAAGGCCAAAGGCCGAACCCCCTCTTTCCTCCTCTCTTGGTTTTCGCAAATCCCAGGCGAGCCGAGCTCTCTCCGTCTTCCTCCCGTTTCTCCCGCTCTCGGCTTCGCTTCCTAGGGCTGAACCTGGCAGCTCTCCCTCTCCCGGCTTCACACACTTGGACCGAACCCACGACTACCCTCTCCGAACCAAGCCCGTCGTCCCGTCCGTCAGCAGCTCCGCCGATCCCGATGGCAGAATCTCCGACGCCAAGCCCCGACGATTTAGGCAGGTATACCTCTTTCATTTGCTCTTCTTCTTCTTCCCTTTCATTTTCTTATACTCAACCTATTTCTTCAAAAAGAGGATATTAGAGATTGAAGTTTTAGATCTATTTTACTTTGGTCTTTTGTCTGGAGATGAGATGATGGTGACTTATAATGTCTTTTCTTTCCTATATGCTCATTGAATGATTTCTTTAATTTCTGCTACATAGATATAAGTCTCTTCCTTGTTCATGATCGTGTCCATGCTTTAGATTGTTATATGGATGTCCATAGTGTGGTTGAATAAAATTTGGTTATCTTCCTCTATTATTGTTTGCGGTGAGATGACTATAGTTGAGATATGGTTTCTTTTTGTAGAGGTAAAAAAAAAAAAAAAAAGAGATTTATATACTCTCTCGCAGCGGTGTTAAAGAGAAGTTGTTGGTGCTATTGGAATTGCATTGGTTTTATAATCTGTGTTGAAGGATGATTTATATTTTGATGCATACCACATTCACATATGAGAAAATTTCAATAACCCTTCCAGACATTGACAATATTAGTGGTTATATAATTTGGAAAGAAGTGATGACTATCCGTAAGTCTTTCATGAAGTATTTTTGGAGAAATGTTGGAGAGTGTTTTGTTTATTCCTACACTTTTGGTGGGCATGCATAAGTTTTAGAGGTGTTAGGGAATGTTCATGATCTTCAAATATGAGTTTTTTTTTTAGAGCTTTAAGTGCAGCTTTACTCTTTATTGGTGGAAATATCTCCTTGAATTTCAAAAAGAGATGAAATGGCCTTGAGTTACACTTCTACTTCCAATTTCACTTGGAGGATAGCGATAGGATGAAATCTAAACGTTTTCTAGGTTCATCTTTACTCATTGGAGCCTTATACGAAAATCATGTTGGCAATTATGTTGAAACATCTCTCAAATTCTAGAAAAATAAATTGGCATAAAACTATTCTTATTTGTATTCCCTTCCAATGATATGACATTGACTTTGAACCTTTGGTGAAGTGTTGTACAGTGAACATGTTAACAAGTTCATGAATTTGGGTTAAAGCTTGCTTGAAGTTTTTGATAGCATGTAGTATGGAAATTAGAAGCTTGTTGGAATGAAATTATGCATCACATGTCTTGAATCAATATTGCATTGTGGTGTGTTATCTTCTCTTGAGTTTTGGGGGCAAAGTGATGGCATAAGAATTTCTTTATCTGCTTTAAATACATTTGATGTAAGTGTTGAGTTTGAAAAGCCTTGTGCTTTAGAATTTTACTCTTATCCGACCACATATGGTATGAAAGTAAGTTTGTGAGTTGGATTTAAAAGCTTCTTTGGGTTCTCAGTGGTGAGTGACATGAAATTTGGAAACTCTTTAGTAAGTTTTAAGAGTTACTTCATATTGGAAATTCATTGGTGAATTTTAAGGGTTATTGTAAAGTGGTATGTAGTAGAAAAATTCTAAGATTGACTGTGTTGAAATTTTCTTAGATTTGTTTTATATCGGAAAGCCTTACAATGCACTTTTTGCTGGAAAGTCTTCCGAATTATCTTTATATTAGAAATTTTATGACTTATATCATGTTGGAGACTTTTATGAGTTTCTTTATTGTTGAAACCTTTTCAAAAAGTTTTGTGGTTCGTTTTATATTGAGGAGTTTTATGATAAGTTTTGTAAATGTTTCATTACGAAGAATTTTTGCGAAGTCTTTTGATTGGAGATTTCTCGTGATCTTACCCCACTCCAAATGTGATAAAAGGCACTTGATTATTTGTTGTTTTGTAAGGTTTTGGGTGGTATTTTATTTAGAAGTTTTCATAGGGTGTTTGGAGGCTTCTAGTTTGATGACTTGCTTAGTATAGTAAAAATCCCTTAGTAGGCCTTTTTGGAACAAGGTGGTGATTAGTGTGTGATTGTCTTCCTATTGATTCGTGTTAGTCTCTAAAGGATGGATTTTGGAATTCGAAGCTTTAGATAACTTTGTGTTGGGAGACGGGTAGTGTCTTCTGGAGCAAGATACTCTCTACTCAAGCTAGCTTTCTTTAGTGTTAACTCCTAAAATATAGATTTTTTTTTTTGGATGAATCTAAAACAAAAAGAGATTCTTATCTAAAACAAAAAGAGATTCTTATCTAAAACAAAAAGAGATTCTTATTTTAAATTTAGTCCTAGAAGTTTGTTCCCTTTTAGTTATTTTGGGCTTTATTTAGAGGGTAGTTAGATTGTTTGAGTCGAGTCCTATTCAAGTGCTGAGTTTGGATTGTGGGAACAATAAAGGGCATTATAAACGCCTTCCTTCCCGTTCGTATTATGTTGAATCGGAGAGGAGGCTATTTTAAAGACACACTTGGCTTCAAAGAAGTGTGTCTAAAACAACAATGCCTATATTCCTTTTCTTCCTGATTTTTATTCTTTTCTTTCTATCGTGTTTAGTCGTTCTTTCTCTTTAGTTCTTGTCTTCCTACTGCTTCGTTACTTATTATTGCATTTTCATGCATACATCTCTAAGCCTAGTGACATATGTACGAGAGTCCTAAGGATTAGAAAACAACACCACTCTTAGTCCCACAACTTCAGTGACATCTAAGGACAAAAATTAAGGATCGGGTCTTAGAAAATATAGACTTAGGATGCATGCTCCTTATAGGATAGAGACATCAAAACAAAAAAAACTTAGTGACACGTCTTCCTAGGTTTTAGTTTTCTTAATCCACTAATAATCAACCAACCAATCTTAATCTAATTCTTAAAATTTATTAAAAATACTTAATCCTTAATCAACTTATAATTAATATTTATAATTGTTGAATTCTAAATCTAAAACATACATCTAAATCAAGTTTGACTAATCTAATAATTAACTCCCAACTAATTTAAAACCTAAAAGATGTAGATATCCTTAGGAGATTAAATTATAAATGAAATTCATTAGGATTAAAATACTCTTAAGGATCAAACTTAGAGTAATCTCTTAAAATCAATTAACAAATCTCCTAATACATAACACCCACTCCAGAAGTGAAGTTTATTGGATGGACTACTCCGGGCTGCGGGGCTAAGTGTCCTAAGGAGGCCTGGTTCCTCGAGCCTGGTGGCACAACGCCACGAATGGATCCAATGGGGTGTTAAAATTTAAGATTAATTTCTTAATTGGTTTAAGTTAAACTTCAATTGATAATAAATTACCCAATTCACCTTTCTTTTTAATTTACAACCAATAAAATAATCAATCAAATCCTAAACTATAATTTCTATCAATCCTAAAAGTACTAATATTTAGACTTAAATCAAAATCCTCCTTCTGCCCTTCAACAAATCAAATGAAAGCAACTATAATTAAACTTCCCTACATAGGACATATCCAAAACTATACACTGTTACATATACCTATGCTGGTTTAGTTAAGACACTACTTTTAGCTCTAGGTCAGACTTATATTTTCTCTTGTTATCCAATGTTTGTTACATACACATGTTCTATAAATGCAATTATTAAATTTCCTGTTAGCTGTATTTAATTTCCTGTTAGTCATATTTTTGTTATTTACCTGCATTTCTTTTCTGAATGACATCTACGCTCATATATATATATATATTTCTCTATTGTCTTTTCTTGCGAGGTACATTGGAGCTTAATGATCGGAAGCTAAACGGGACCGTTTGCTTATAAGCTTTTAAGTGGCAGCGCCACATACAGTTAGGTATAATTTCTGCAGCTTACAAAAAAAAAATAAATCTTTAATTATATATCGGAACTGCTTCACATCACACACTGCTTGTTAATAGGTATTCTAGTATGTTTAGGTAGCCAGCCTTAGGTTAGTTCACTGACAAAGCTTTGGCCCTATAGGTCAAAGCTTGCCCCCTTCTATGAGCCCTAGAGACCATTAGGGTCATTTAGGCCTGTAGAGTAGGCCACCTATTATGCCGGTTGGCATCGTTGTTTTCCCACACGAAGTGGGCATCGTGGTTTTTCTGCTAGGATTTTGGCCTTCTGGTTTTGGGTACGATACCCTCCCTTTTTTTTCTTTCTTTTTTTTTGTGAGCCTTAGAGACCATTAGGGTCATTTAGGCCTGTAGAGTAGGCCACCTACTTATGCCATTGGGCATCGCTGTTTTCCCACACGAAGTGGGCATGACTATGATGATTTTCTGTGCGGGTACCTTGCCTGAAGGGTACCCTTAGGGTGTGTTTATTTACTTTTTCTGTACTCTGAATGTCATGCATGCATTTGTTTTTACACACCTTACTTCATGCTACACTTCACTTACATACATGCATTACATCAATAGACCTAGGGATATTTTGTAGCCATTTCATGCACCATACATGGCGTTAGGTATATCTTTTTACATATTATAGAGTCACTGATTGAAACCTCTTGAACTACACATCCTTGATTTTCTAGGATAGAGCTTCCTTATCTTATATACATATAGGGCGATTGATTGTGTTTAGGATGTTAGCTGGCAGCTCACTCCAGGCAAGCATAAGCCCAGGTTGTTCACCCCTCAGTGTGTCTTTTCACTTTTGGTGTGTTTTGAGTCTGTCGTTTTCTCTTAGGGTAGTAATCCAACCTTTGATCTTCTAAACTCAAAATTTTAATCATATCTTTATCCATTCAAAAATTTCTAATCATCACTAAGGGTAAATAGAAGAGACTATTTGGAGTAAAATTTAAGAACTTTATCTGTGTACCAAATCAAGAAGTGAATAATCCAACATCCTTAATCGAGAGTTTTCTTAGATCGAGGTCTAAGATGTAATTAACTACGGGGGCTTGCGCCCGTAGGAAACCGATCCCCACAATCAAATAAACCCTATTCGAGCTGATGTATCGAATAGGGGAAATCTCGTGAATTTTGGGTTATAGATATTATTATCCATCGAGGTTGGTAGGTGAAAGCCGCTATCCTCCATGGCTAATCGTATCTATAACTCCATCTGCTCTTCCATCGGCCTGCTTGTGTCGGGTGTAAAGGCCTACGACCATTTTGTCCTACGGGATAGTGTGATCGTACTCCTTTGCATTCGAACCACACGAGCGGAATCCTTTCGGAGACCCACAGAAACCATTCCAACTGGGGGACAAGATCAACAAAAACAGTCGACGAACAACCGCTAGATGGTCGGCGAAATTAAAACTATTGCTGGAGGCCCTTCAACGCCTTGCCAAGTTCTAATAGCAGAGAACAAGGAGCCACCAACAAAAAAGCTTCATGTCGATCACTCCATCACATTCAAGGAGTCTGATCTAGAAGGTGTAAAGACTCCTCATCAAGACCCACTGGTGATTAGCGCAGGAATCGGCGACCCATGTTACAATGTTAAAAGGATCTTGGTAGACAATGGAAGCTCAGTAGATATTTTATTCTACTCCACTTTTCTTAGCATGGGCCTATCTAGAGAGAAACTCCAGCCTGCTGCCGGTCCACTGTACGGATTTGAAAACCGGCTTGTAAGAGTCGAAGGAACCATTACTCTTCCGGTTGTGCTTGGAGAATTCCCCCGTCAAGTTGAGCATCCCATTCTGTTCATTGTAGTAAAGTCCGAATCAGCCTACAATGCAATCTTTGGAAGGCCACTCCAAACAATCTTCGGGGCTGTTGCTTCAATTCCTCACTTAAAACTCAAGTTTCCTGTCACGACCCGACCCGACGGGGACGGATCCCGCCCGAGCCGGATCGCGACAGAACCTTCTAATCCAGGATCTGGCTTTGGAATTTGGTTCTGACTGAATCTTCCAAAATAATTAACTCGACAGACACACAAACACAGAACAACAGAGCTACTATAAGTCACCAAATGCAGCGGAACAAAACATCTATATTTTCTTTCTTTTCCTCAAAACAATCATCTACAAATACGGTACATGGCTAGCAGAATAAAACACAGAAGAAAAGTCATGACCGTACAAAAATCAAAAGTAAAAACAATACCTACGGATCAGACTCTGAACTCTAGTCCTGGACTTCCTTCCCTTTCCCAGAACCTGAAAACCACCAGAAAATAAGGGTGAGCTCAACAGCTCAGCAAAGCAACAAACCTCCAATCAAAATTCTCAGAATCCAAAACCAAACTCATCAGATAGAAATCAGATCAGAAATCGGAAACAGAATAGAATCACGAATCAGAACAGAATCGAAAATCAGAACTTATACGGACAGATATCAATCAGAATCAGAGTCGTACAGATCAGATCACCTCAGAATACAAATCAGAACAGAATAAATCAACAGAGTCAGAATCGTACAGAAATCAGAAATTCAGATAATATCAGAACTAAACGGAACAGATATCAAATTACACAGATCAGAAATCAGATGGCAGATCGTATCAACAGAACAGATACAGAAATCAGAATTAGATAATAGCAGATATCAGATATTTAATTAATAGCTAAGCCAAACTAAACAGAATCACTACGGATTCTGACCCTTATGTCTCCCTTGTGCTCACGGCACCAGAAATTCGCTGAATAATTAATAGCTAAGCTAAATGTGCTCACGGCACCAGAATAATCCTCGGATCCGGGACAGAACAGAAATTTCTCTAATTTGAGCTCAACTAAAATTTCCCCAGACACTAACTGAATCTCATAGGATTCAGGCCCCTTATAGCTCCCTTTTATAGCTTATACACATAGCATTTCAATTCGGAAGAAATCCGGGCAATTCAGAAATCAGATAAAAATCGGGCAGCACAACGGCAGTAGACAGAATTTACACAAAATTTCCTGCAAAGAAAATTTACCAAATTCGCACATAATATAGATAATCACATTCCAGAACACTTATTCTACTGCACAAAGAATTTACCATTTCACAGAAAATTATAGTCTACGAAAAACTCCGCCGAATCAAAAATACCCGGACAAAAATCTTCGAAAAATAACCAAAATGTGCACACTCGGCACGTCAACAATATACAGAAAGTTACGCGGTAAAAACTGAACCAATCAAAAGATACGGACGAAAAACAGTAACGGAAACGAAATCCGGACAGAATATACCGCCAAACTTGACGGAACTGAAAATTGAGAAAGGCGGAATGTGCCTTACCTCACGTACAGCAATATTCTGAACAGTCACTTCGGACGAAAACGGCTCCGCGTCGTCCGAAAATCAACTTTTCTCCAAAATCTCTCGACTTTCTCTCTCCTCAGAAAATCAGATATTTTAATTTGATTTTTCTCTCTTTTCAAAACGACTGATTTCAGCTTTATAATCTTCAGATCGGCCCGGCCGATCGCCAGATCGTCCCAGGACGATCAGACCAAAATTCGATCGTCCCGATCGCCCTGGACGATTCCCAGAACTATTCTCAGGCCGATATTTTCTACAGTGCCGATCGGCCTGGACGATGTCCAAATCGGCCTGGACGATATGTACAAAAACCACCTGGAACAAAACTGGGCAAAATCTGGAGCAAAAATTACAACTGATCGTCCCAGGACGATCCAGATCGTCCTGGACGATCCTGGAGCAGATTTTTGATATTACATTTCCTACCCCATCAGGGATCGGAACATTACGAGAAGATCAACAAGTAGCACAATCATGCTATCTTAGGCAGGCCCAACCACACTCATCTGTTACTCTAAGCATCGAAGACTTCGATCTTCGGAATGAAGATACTCCTCAAAGGGCCTCCCCTGTAGAAGATCTTACCTGTGTCT
The DNA here is from genome assembly GCA_019514585.1 of Dendrobium officinale. NCBI lineage: Eukaryota > Viridiplantae > Streptophyta > Magnoliopsida > Asparagales > Orchidaceae > Dendrobium > Dendrobium officinale. Next base: position 14,484,760 of record CM033700.1, read on the forward strand.
CCCTATCAGAAGAACATCCCTCAAGAACAGTACAGATCGGATCACTCCTCTCAGATACAGAGAAAAAAGAATATGTAGACTTTTTACGTACAAACCAAGACGTATTTGCATGGAGTTCAGCAGATATGCCCGGTATTAATCCTGAAATAATTATGCACTCCCTGAAGATCAACCCAGCATGTAAGCCAGTGATTCAAAAGAAATGAAACTTCGCCCTAGAACGTCAGCTGGCAATCGAACAGGAAGTTGATAAGCTTTTAAAAGCAAGATTTATAAGGGAAGTACACTATCCATCCTGGTTAGCCAACGTCGTGATGGTTCGGAAAACAAATGGGACTTGGAGAATGTGCGTGGACTATACGGATCTCAATAAAGCTTGCCCCAAGGACAGCTTCCCGCTCCCCCGAATAGATCAGCTAGTCGACGCCACATCCGGACATCAGATGTTAAGCTTTATGGATGCCTACTCCGGATACAACCAAATACAAATGGATCCCGCCGATGAGGAGGCAACATCTTTTCAAACGGATAAAGGGTTATATTGTTACCTGGTAATGCCATTCGGGCTCAAAAATGCAGGGGCAACTTACCAACGACTTATGAATAAAGTTTTTAAGAACCTTATTGGGCGTACCATGGAAGTCTATGTGGACGATATGCTGGTGAAGAGCCTCGAGAAATCTTAGCATATCTCAGATTTGGAAGAATATTTTAACCTTCTCTGATCTTACAACATGCGCCTCAACCCCTCCAAATGTGCATTTGGAGTCACCTCAGGAAAGTTTCTGGGATTCATGGTTACCCACCGAGGGATTGAGGCCAACCCGGAAAAGTTCAAGGCCCTAAGGGACATGCTACCCCCCAGAAATATCAAAGAAGTTCAGAGACTGAATGGAAAGATCGCAGCACTCTCTCGATTTCTGGCTCGTTCGGGAGATAAATATTTGCCTTTCTTCAAGATCCTCAGAGGGGCTCGTAGCTCAGGATTCCAATGGACTGATAAATGCCAAGAAGTTTTTGAACAACTCCGAACTTATCTAGCCTCACCACCGCTTCTCTCAAAGCCAATTCTAGGGGAAATTTTGTATATGTACATGGCCGTCTCTTCTCAAGCTATAAGTTCGGTCTTGGTTCGGATGGATGATTCGACTCAACGCCCAGTCTATTACATCAGCAAGGTACTTTCAGATGTTGAAATGCGTTATCCATTGGCAGACAAAACAGCCTTAGCATTAGTCTTCTCAGCCAGGAAGTTACGACCTTATTTTCAGGCACACGCGATCAGGGTTTATACAAACCTGTCGTTGAAAAATATTCTTCAAAAACCCGAAGCATCCGGAAGATTGATCAAATGGTCAGTAGAACTTGGAGAGTTCGATATACAGTTCCTACCTAAACCCGACATCAAGTCACAGGTGCTTGCCGATTTTGTGGTCGAATGTACTAGCTACACCTCTGAGGAATTGCCTGATGTGTCTCCTTCTTCCTCCTGCTGGACATTATATGTAGACGGAGCTTCTGGGAGTTCTGGTGCTGGTGCTGGAATCCTATTAATCTCCCCTCAGAAAGCCACACTTGAATACGGGCTTAGACTAAAGTTCCAAGCAACAAACAATGTTGCTGAATATGAAGCTTTAATCGCTGGATTGAGGCTTGCAATTGATTGCGAGGTCCAAGACTTAGTGATTCACACTGATTCCCAACTGGTTGCTTCTCAAGTAGAAGGGGAATTCGATACTCACAACCCACTTTTGGCTCAATACTATCAGATAGTTAAAACCTTGTTGGCTCAAATAGCAAAGCATCAGGTCATCCATATCCTTCGAGAGAAAAACGCAAGGGCATACTCACTCTCCAAGCTAGCTACCTCTACAACGGGAGATGTTTTTAAAAGGAAATTCATTGAGGAGATCCACTTCCCGAGCATTCAAGGCTCATGGGTACTTCAATCAATAGATGAATCAAAAGAAGTTTCTTGGATCGACCCCATTCTTGCTCTCCTACAAGAAGGCTCTCTCCCTGAAGACCCAGCTATGGCAGTACGGCTTCGAAGGCAAGCATCCAAATTCACTGTTATTAACGGAGAGTTATACAAACGATCTTTCACAGGGCTATACCTCAAATATCTTCCTCCTTCGGAGGCAAACTATGCACTTCGCAAAGTACACTCGGGCATTTGTGGGGAACATTTGGGTGGAAGGGCACTGGCCCAAAAGGTTCTGAGACAAGGATTCTATTGGCCGACGATAAAACAGGACGCATTAGAACTTGTACGGAAATGTAACAGCTGTCAGTTGCATGCCAACCTCACTCATCTACCAGCCGTAGAGATATCGACATTACAGAGTCCCTGGCCTTTTGCCCAATGGGGGATCGACATAATGGGACCATTTTCTATGGCCACGGGACAGCGAAAATTTATCATATTGGATGTCGACTATTTCACGAAGTGGGTAGAAGCAGAACCACTAGCAAAGATCACTGAAGCAAATGCCAAACAGTTCCTGTGGAAGAGCATAATATGTCGCTTTGGCATTCCTGCAAAAGTTATTACTGATAACGGAATACAGTTCACCGGAAGGGTCTTTACCACATTTTGTAAAGATCTCCACATTCATCTAGTACACACAGCTGTGGCTCATCCTCAGACTAATGGACAGACATAAGTCACTAATCGGACCATTCTGAGAGGACTGAAAACACGGCTGGAGAAGGCTGGGGGGCAATGGGCTGACGAACTCCCAAACGTCCTTTGGGCCTACCGTACGACAGCAAGGACTCCAACAGGAGAGACGCCGTATAACCTATGCTTTGGTACAGAGGCTGTCATTCCAGTCGACATTGGAGTCCTTAGTCATAGAGTACAAACTTTCGACTCCAATGCCAACGACGAAAAACTCAGGCACAACTTAGACCTCCTTCCAGAAGTAAGAAACAAGACAATACTTAAGATTGCTGCCTACCACCAAAGAGTTGCCCGTCACTATAACAGAAGGATGAAGCCGCGACATATATCGGTAGGAGATCTGGTCCTATGCAGCATTGAGGCAGCAGGCAAAGGCCCTCAATGAAACAAACTCTCCCCCCTCTGGGAAGGTCCGTACCTAGTAGCAGCTATGGTGAAACCAGGAACTTTCAAATTAAAGGATGCTGAAGGGAAGATGCTTCCTCGAACTTGGAATATCGAGAACCTCCGTAAATACTATCAGTAGAGCATAATCATGTCGTTTGTTTTAGAATGTTGTATGTCTTTTACTTACTGTATATGTCTTTAATTTCGAACTTTGTTTGTGGTGTTTCTAGTTTTCTTCTCCCTTAAACTGTTTTCGGGAGCAATGTTCTTTGCTTAATGGCAGTAAAGATTTTGTTAAGTTTTAAACTTTAATTTTGAGTAGTAGATGATTATTGTTCAATCGTTAGTTGATCAATCCCAGGGGGATTCGATCCGACCTCTTCCACACAGGTTAACGTCATCGAGCAAGGCTCTGACTCACAATCTCGGATAGGTCTTATATCCTTGGTGGATTCTTGTTGACCTCATTTTTATGTGAGGTCACTAGGGACCCATCCGAACTCCAGATCAATCCTGACCCTATATCAATCTAGACTCTAGATCCTAGGACCTATCCTGACCCTAGGATCCTTCCAGATCAATCTAGAACCTAGGATTATTAGAATGAAAGAGTCAAGTAAATTCCAAATAAATCTCCCCTAAGTAATGTGGACCTTCCGTTGAATAAAAATTCAACACATTGAGTCCCAAAATAAGGGGAGATGCTGCCGAAATTTTGAATTTTTGGACATCTCTTTAAAAGATCATTGATTGTTGTTATATACCTTCCTACGGCGATCGTTGTAAGAAGCATATACAATATATCCTTGAATTTTCTCGGCAAGTTTTTGCCTTCAAATAATTCCAATTTTCAATTGTATTCGAAAAACTTGTGGTATTGTCTCCTTATGATTGTAGACCTTTCTGTTGAATGAAAATTCAACACATTGAGTCTCAAAATAAGGGGAAATGCTGTCGGATTTTTGAAATTTCTTAAAAACAAATCTAATTGACTAACGTTGTTATATGTTCTCATATACAACGAACCCTTAAATTCTATCCGGTAAAAGTTTGTCTTTAACATTTTACCCTTTGATTATTCTTAGGGTTGAGAGAGTGAAGCTTTCTTAATAGCTTTCCCTATATTTATTTGAGAACCTTTCTGTTGAATGAAAATTCAACACCTTGAGTTCCAAAAATAAGGGGAAATGCTGCTGGATTTTTGAATCTTCATCCTTCAAATTCAATTCAATCCTCATTGTTACATGTAGCACCATAGCACTCTCCAATGGTAAAACATGTGCGATGAAAACTCGATCATCTTCAAATTCAAATGTTTTCTCTAATTTCATTTAAATCAAATTCAAATCGTTATTGTCATGTGTTTCTATAATATTTGTTTGTAGTTACACATATACAATAAAAATTCAGATCTTCTTTAAATCAAAGTTAATTTCTACATCTTATTATTGTATACCGAATTATAATTTTTATAATTCGATATACATGATAAGATATAGACTTCTTTTCAAAAACTTAATTCAAAATTCTGATTCAAATTTCTCTTCTCTAAAAATCAAGACATTCAAATTACCTGCAATGGCCGGAAGACTCCTGTTCTCCATGGACCGTGACTTGATGATTGAGGAAATGGTATATAAGAATTCAATTCAGTTTGGGATAGGGTTCAAGTCCCTTAAGTTGGTTATGGATGGAAATACCCTAGTGGATCTTGCTGTAGAGGGAGAGAAAGCCCCTTTAGTCCAACTAGCCATAGGAGCTGGGAATGATGCCCCTCCTCATCTTTGTTCATTGTTAGATTTGGCTTCTGCACCTAAGGAATCCTTAAAGGAAGAGGAAAAGAAAGAAGAACCAACTGTTGAAAGCAAGACTGTGGTTGTGGTTGAAAAGGGTTCTTCTAGCACTGAGTCCCTCTATGGCAGTAAGAATGCCAGAAAGAATTACCTAAGGAGGGTAAGGAAGAAGATCACTAAGAACAAAAAAGTGGCTGAGCTGAAAGCCCTGACTAAGGTTGAACTTGAGGCTGCTGAGGAGCTGCCAATCCCTGTCTCTTCTCCACTCCTTAAAGGGAGTCGTTTTCACCCCCTTGCAGCTGCTGCAGGGTTGGAGAGAGTCAGTCGGATAGTTAGCACTCCGCCTAGCCCTGTTGACTATTCTGTGAAGAAAACCCCGAAAGAGAGGCAAGTTCTGAAAACCAGGATGCTTAGAAATATCATCCACACCTGTGCCGCCCAAGTGGGGAAGACAAAGGAGCAGTATGTGAAACACTTGAAGGGAGTGATTTCACACAAACTTGAGAAAGAAGTTCTGAAGGAAGAAAAGTCTGAAGCCAAGAACTTGACTCCTCAACCAGTGAGGAAGAACAAGAAATTTGTCAAACAACCTGTATCTTCAGTCTTGGTAGATGGATACCACTGGGTGCCTCGCCTCCCTTCTGCAAAAAAAACGGAGGAGATAGTATTAACCGGGTCTGGATCGAGTCGCTCTTTTAAGGGTAGACCACCGACCCCTTCTTTTAAAACTATCGAAGCTGGCCCCAGTAGCAGCAAAACCTGAAGAAGTCTTTAAAGAGCCAAAGCCAGTTGATGTTAAGGGCAAGAGGCCCATGTCACCAGTAGAGTCATATGCAAGGAAGAAGTTCAGCAAATGCATTGGGATACAATTTAGAGAACCTCAGATTCAAATACCAGTTGAACTCCCTAGACTCCCAGTGCAGGGATGTGAGGACTCTATTCGCGTTGATGTTGGAGCCCCCGCTGTCCAAGCACCTCCATCACTAATTAAGATAGATGTCCCTCACCCAACTGAGGAGGTCACCCTCGCGACTACCGACCCCGGGACAGTCGGAGGGGAGGAGATAGTCCGAGATCCCGATGAGGAGATGTTAGACCAGCTAGTTAGTGAGCAGATTACTGAGGAGGATGCTAAGATCAATGATATTTTTGACAAGTTGGATGTGAAAGAATATGACCAGGTCATGGATTACGATGGATACCTGCCACTTTATGCTGAAGCAATAGATGGGAGACCGGTTGAGGAAGTGGTTCAAGAAATCAGAGATATCCTTAAGAAGAAGGCCGTTGATGAATTCAATCCGGATGAAGATGATCTGTTAGTTGACGAAGAGCCAGTAGCAGATGTTCACATGGTTAAAACTCGTGCGTCAGCTAAAGATGCTGAGCCTTCTAAGCACCATTCTGGAAAGGAGGAAGAGTCAGCAGCAGTCGACTCGGATTCAGATAGTTCTGTCAGATTGAAAGAGAAGGATGAGTATATTAAAAATCTTGAAAGAAAAGTTGAAGAGATGATGATCAGAGTTGAACAGATGCAGAGTCAGCTTTTGCAATCACAGCAGTCGAGACCCGAGCAGTTGCAGCCCACAGTACACACCATGGGCGAGCACAGCAGGAAAGCCGATTCAAATCCCAAGCTTCCAGAAGTTACTTCTCCAGTGTCTCCACCAGAAAAGGATATCCGTCAGATGATTGAAACCCAGGTAAGGGAGGCCTTAGCCCATTCACAAGGATCTATATATATTCCAAAGGGTAGACCCTATCCCGAGGAATATGATTTGGTTCCTTACCCAAAGGGTTTTGTGCCACCTTCTTTTAAAGTTTTTTGCGGCTTAGAAAACCCAAGACAGCATCTGGCCCATTTTCGAGCAAGCTGTTGCAATGCAGGAGGGTCGGATGCTCTACTCTTTCGCCAGTTTGTGAGTAGTTTGTCCGGTATTGCTTTCGAGTGGTACGCAGATCTGCCAAACGGTTCAGTAAAAACTTTCACAGAGCTCGAGGGTCTCTTTTTAAAGAGATTCTCAGGAGCTCAACAACGTGTAACCGTTGGTGATCTCGTCATCGAAAAACAAAAGCCGGGCGAGTCTTTAGTCGACTACATCTTGAGGTGGCGAAACCTCTCGATGAAATGTGAACCCCAACTACAAGAGAAACATGCAGTGGAAATTCTTCTAAAGAATATCCATGGGCCTATTGCTTTTCTGTTAAAGGGGTTTACAATCAAAACCTTCGAGAAGCTTCTTAATAAAGCTAGTAATCTACAAGAAGAGGCTTCCAAAATGCCATTCTTGAAGGATTCTAATGAAGATAAGAAGGCTAGTAAACCGTTGAAATCCTTTGAAAAGAGGGCAGCAACGGTTTCAGCAGTCGACAAGGGGAAGAAGCCGGTCGCCGTTCAATCAAGTAATTCTACTGTTCAGCAGACTCAAAAACCTCAACCATTTCAGGTAACTTCTCAACCTATTAGAGAATATCACCGGCCTACTTTTGAAGAGAGATTGGCCCGTCCGTATCCATTCAAAAGGGAGTCAGTGAAGAAAATTTTTAAGAGCCTTCTAAAGAAGTCAAATTTTCGATTGCCGGAGGCCAAGAAGCCGGAAGAGGCAAATAAAAAAGATGATCCAACCTTTTGCCCCTACCATCGCATGTTGGGCCACACAATCGAAGACTGTATAGTCTTTAAGGACTGGCTCGAGAGAAACTTTCGTCAAGGCAATATTATAATTCCAAAGGAGTACTTGGTCAATCCGGATCAGGGATCTGTCAAATCCATCTCAGGTAATAATTCTAATATTTCTTTTTCCATTGAAGATGGTTGGGATATAGCACTATCCCGGGCATTTAAAAAGTCAATTAACCAATCTTTTCGTCTTTCTCAACAGTTACCGACGAGAGCCCGAGGCCCGATCTGGGAGGTTGAGCTGGAGGCATCGCAGGAGGATGTTGGGACGATTTCCACTCCAGTAGTCGTAGGAACTACTGTATTAAATAAAAATGAAAAGACTGAACCTTTTGTAGAGAGGAAATTTGTTGATGAGAGATGTGTACAAGTGGTGGATGGTGGCTCAAAATCACTAGCCCCACTAAAGTTATCTGACTTTTACTTTGCCCCATCAAAGGCAAAGGGTCAAAAATTAAATAAAAAGAAAGATCCTTCTGCAAATATTTTGATGATTAGTGTTGAGAATGAAATTTTAAATGACTCTTCCGTTGAAAATAACTCGGAGCCAGCTGAGGACAATCAAGAAGTTCAAAAACTCAGCTCTCCGGATTTGACCCTTCAAGGAGAAGACGAATTTGATGTCTTATCAGATGGTGATACCCCTGAAATTAACTTTCAAGAGAGTCCCGTCGTGATAGACTTTTCGGATTCAGATTCTCATTCAGAAAATGACAATCAACCGCCTAAGGAGAGCGTAGACCTCCCCGTAGTTTGTCCTTCCGATGAAATCGTGCAAGTGCAACTACGTGGTGGCAAGGTTTTACCCCCTAGGCTTCCCCCTCAGGAAAAGGGAAAACAAGTTATGTCCGCTGATCCGATTCAAGTCCCTGCTCAACAATCAAACTCTCCTACAAATCCACCGGGTCCCGATGTTAATGTTCCAAGTGTCGATTATAATGTCTTAGCTCACCTTAGGAAGTTGCCTGCTAAGTTGAGCATCTACGATGCCCTTGTCCTTTCAAAAGAGATGAGGGAGACTCTAATTAAAGCACTTCTCGACCCCGAGATTTGCTTAGCTCAACTCGCTTCAACTTCCGAGGAAGAAGCTTTGTACTTCAAAGAAATCTCGGGAGTTACCTTCTCTGATGAAGATCTACTCCTTGGAACTGCCGATCACAATCGCCCACTTTACATCACTGTAAATGTGGGAAGGTTTAAATTATCAAGAGTTCTGGTTGATCCGGGTGCATCGGTCAACGTGATGAACATAAAGACTCTCGCATACCTTAGAGTTGATACTAGCAAGCTCTCAACCGACAAGTTGGTGCTTCGTGGGTTCAACGAAAAAGGCGAGAAGGCTTTAGGTTCGATCACACTTTTGCTAGAGATAGGAGAGTTAAAAACTGAAGCGAAATTTCATATAATTGATTCGGCTACGTCCTTTAATGCGCTCCTAGGTAGGCCCTGGATCCATGAGTATAGGATGGTTCCTTCCACTCTACATCAATGCATCAAGTACCAACGAGATGGCATTGAGTTTGAAATCAAGGGTGATTTGCAACCATTCTCTATTCACGAGATCGGGATCTACGAGGATGCCGCATATTATGTTCCCAAAGGGTCCACTACCAAATCTAAGGTAGAGATCAACATTAAGGAGGAAAAAGTAAAAAAATCAAAGTTCAAAAGCAATTCAAAAGTTGAGAGAAGAAAAAGTCAATAATCAAAAAAGAGACGATTCTAGTAGCGAAGATGACGTCGAGCGCGTGGTTTTTAGGCCTCCAATCAACCTACCTCAAAGAGGGGGAAGGATGGCCCAAAGAGCACGCGGTCGAGGCCGCCCTTCACTTGAAAAAAGAAATCCCCCAATGTACATCGAACTTGAAACAAGTTCTGATGAAGAATCAAAAAGGAGGGGTAACAAAATTGCTTTTGACCATAAAAAATCTAATCTTCCTCCAAAGTTTGATCTCACTTTAGATTCGGATAGTGACCAAGAAGGTAACAATTCTAAACCTCAAAGTGATGAGCCTGAATTGAGTATGTATGAAAAGCTTAATAGGGTAGTTAAATCCTTAGCCTTAACCCCACTGTCCGCTGACAGGGTCTCAGGGTTAGTAACTAAGGATTCCCCTAACTTAGATGGAGAAGTAAGGAAAGTCTAGAGGTTCTTCCCTGGCACCTCCTCTTCAAGGAATGAAGGTGATGTAATCCTTGAAGAGGCAGATTTCAATGAATTAATGGAATTACCTTTCGGCTACTTTCCTCTTGGTGTTAAAGCTCTTATTTCTAAAGGTTTTGCTCCGAGTCAATGGACTAAGGGTCAAGCTAGATACCACCAAAATATTTGGAATTCCAAATTCAATAAAAATTGGACGAGTGGTATCGGCTTTAGTACCGTTAGTTCGTTCGACGATGATGAATATTGCTTGATGATAACTATCCATCTTGAATCTGAAAATGTCCCTATTGAAGTCGTCGATTCGCTCGACAGACTTTGTTTGGAGACCTTAGATGATTCAAATGAAGTCCAAATTCGGGATGCACCCCCTGAATTTGAAGAATAAATTAAATCGACAGTTGATGAACTTAAAGAAATCAACCTTGGAACAGAAGAAGACCCTCGACCTACTTTCATAAGTTCTTTGTTGAGTGAGGACGAGTCTAAGGATCTAATTCAACTTCTATCCGAGTTTAAGGACTGTTTCGCTTGGACATACGATGAAATGCCGGGCTTGTCCGCCGATATAGCAGTTCATAAACTTGGAATCCGGCATGATGCCATTCCTGTCAAACAAGCTCCGCGACGCATGCGTCTGGAGATTGAACAACAAGTCATTTCTGAAGTTAAGAAATTGGCCGAAGCCGGATTTATCCGGGAGGAGCAATATCCTTCTTGGGTAGCCAGCGTTGTGCCTGTTCGAAAGAAAAATGGTCAAATCCGGGTCTGTGTTGACTATAGAGACCTGAATAAGGCATGTCCTAAGGATGAATTTCCTTTGCCAATTCTAGAACTAATGGTGGACATCGCCTCCTCGCATGTTGTTTTCTCTTTTATGGATGGCTCGTCTGGTTATAATCAAATCAAGATGGCCCCAGAAGATGAGAGAAACACTGCATTCAGAAGTCCTATAGGGATCTTTTGTTATAAAGTGATGCCATTTGGCCTTAAAAATGCCGGTGCAACCTACCAGCGGGCTATGACTCGAATCTTTGACGACTTAATCCACAATCAAGTCGAATGCTACATCGACGATTTAGTTGTCAAGAGTAAAGTTAAAGAGGCTCATCTTTATGACTTAAGAATCGTCTTCGAGCGGTTGCGCCGCTACGATCTTAAGATGAATCCCTTGAAGTGCGCCTTCGGTGTCACGTCAGGGAAATTTCTAGGTTTCGTAGTAAGACACCGTGGAATTGAAATAGACCCTGCTAAAATCGAAGCTATCTTAAATATGCCACCTCCTAGGAGCCTTACTCAACTAAGGTCTCTTCAAGGTAGACTGGCGTATATAAGAAGATTCATTTCCAATCTTTCCGGAAGATGTCAACCATTCTCGGTCCTCGCTAAAAAGGATGCCAAATTCATTTGGGACGAGAAATGTCAATCTGCTTTTGAAAATATCAAATAATACCTGACAAATCCACCTGTCTTGGCAGCCCCTATTCCGGGAAGACCTTTAATACTTTACACTGCGGCCCTTGACGAGTCTCTTGGGGCCCTCCTTGCTCAAGTCAATGACGAAGGGAAAGAGAACGCTCTCTACTACCTGAGTCGGAGACTTCTACCAACGAAAATTCGGTATCCAACGATTGAGAAACATTGTCTTGCCTTAGTCTTTGCAGCTCAAAAACTAAGACATTACATGCTTTCTCATCAAATCAACTTAATTTCCAGTTTTAACCCCTTGCAATACCTTATGACCAGACCTACGTTGTCAGGATGTTTGACTCGTTGGTCTATGATATTGCTCTAATTTGAAATTACTTTCATTCCCCTGCGTGCTGTGAAAGGGCAGGCCGTCGCCGACTTCCTTGCGGCACATCCGTTGCCGGCGGAATCTCCTCTAAATGATGATTTACCTGATGAGCAAATCATGAGTTTTGAGGAAGCCACTACTCAAACCTGGGAAATGTATTTTGATGGTGCTGCGTCCTCCCAACGGGGCAAAACACCTGAATCTACTATTCCCGGGAAAGCCGGAGTTGGCCTGGTATTCATAACACCAGATAAGGGAATGATGCACTTTTCCTACCATTTATCAGAACCTTGTACAAACAACGAGGCTGAATACGAAGCTCTGATAACTGGCCTGGAACTTGCAATTTTAATGGAGATTAAAGAGATTAAAATCTTTGGTGATTCCCAACTGGTGATTAACCAGATTGCAGGAACCTATAAGGTTTTGAATCCTAAACTCCTGAAGTACCATCAGTACACCTGTCACTTGCTCGAGCAAATTCCGATTGTAACTATGTATAGGATTCCCCGTGGAAGCAATTCTTCGGCGGATGCCCTTGCGAAGCTTGCAAAGGAATTCGCCTGTCCAGAAGAAGATTCTGTCCCTATAGAAGTACAAGGTCGTCAAGTTCTGTCTCCTATAGATTTGGAATACATCAACAAACAAATTTTCCAAGTCCTTTCTACCTCTTCAGCAATCGATGAAGAAGCAGATTGGAGACAACCGATAATTGAATACCTTCAAGAAGGCAAGCTCCCTCATGAGAGATCACTTGCCCATCAAATTAAGAAACGTGCCCTATCCTACGCACTAGTCAACAATACGTTGTACCGTCGATCGTTTGGTCAGATGTGGCTCTGTTGTTTAGACAAATGTGAGGCCCTGAAGATCGTTAACGAAGTCCATGCTGGACTGTGCGGTGCTCATCAATCGGGTCCTAAGATGAAAATGAAGATCAAAAGACTTGGATACTACTGGCCTACGATGATTGACGATTGCATGAAAATTGCAAAGTGTTGTCATCAGTGCCAAGTACATGGTTTGGTTTTACATCAGCCGCCTAATGTGTTGCACCCCACAATAGCCTCGTGGCCCTTCGAAAGTTGGGGCACGAATATCATTGGGCCAATTGACCCTCCTTCTTCAAAGGGTCATCGCTTCATTTTAGCAGCGACTGATTACTTTTCAAAGTGGGCGGAAGCAGTCCCACTAAGAAATGTAACATCATACCATGTAATGAAATTCTTTCGTGATCATATCGTATATAGATTCGGCGTGCCACGCAGAATCATATCCGATAATGGGTCCGCTTTCAAGTCTACAAAGATCAATAATTTTGCAAATCGCCATGGTATTGATTGGAGATATTCAACAATTTATTACCCACGGGCTAATGGATTGGCTGAAGCCTTCAATAAAACTTTGGTTCAAATCATTAAAAAGACCCTCGATGATAATAAACGTCAGTGGGATGAGAGGTTGGTGGAAGCTTTGTGGGCCTACAGGACCACTTATCGAACCCCGACCCAATCCATACCGTTTGCACTAGTGTATGGATCCGAGGCCGTACTCCCTCTCGAAGTTCAAATCCCTTCACTCAGAATTGCAATTCAGAACCAGATAACAACTCAACAGAATGCACAACTCCGTTTGGAAGAACTCGAAAGCCTTGAAGGACATCGTCTTCAAGCTCAGCAAAATCTAGAGTTGTATAATGCCCGAATGATTCAAGCTCACGATAAGTTAGTGCGACCTAGAACCTTCCAAGTAGGCGACTTGGTCTTGGTTCTTCGGAGGCCTATCTTAGCGCACCGAAAACTCGGTGGAAAGTTTGAACCAACTTGGGAAGGACCCTTCGTAGTGGAAACAGTCTACGAAGGAGGCTCGTATCAGCTAGTGGATTGTAAAGGAAATCACCCGATGCTTCCTGTAAACGGGCGTTTCTTGAAGAAATACTATGCTTGATGTAGCTCGATTTTTCAATCAATAAAATCTTCAAGTTTAAATCAATTTTGTCCAATTCTCTTCAAACCTTTTTAAAGTTTAATACATTGCGTCTCTTTTCTTAAGACTAAGAAGCGATTCTTCAGATCTTCTTGTCTTAAGTTCAAGCCTTTTAATGATGGAGTATGCCTTTTGTGGCATCATCCTAATATTCAAATCTCGATTTTGATCTTATATAGAGCAAGTTTCCTCTATATACGATCTTTCAAACTTGATCACCTGTGTAAAGCAAGTTTCCTTTGCACGTGATCAATCCAGATCCGATCATCCGTAGAGCAAGTTTCCTCTACTCATGATCGTTTTAATTCTGATCTTATATAGAGCAAGTTTCCTCTATATACGATCTTTCAAACTTGATCACATGTGTAAAGCAAGTTTCCTTTGCACATGATCAATCCAGATCCGATCATCCGTAGAGCAAGTTTTCTCTACCCATGATCATTTTAATCTTGATCTTATATAGAGCAAGTTTCCTCTATATATGATCTTTCAAACTTGATCATCTGTGTAAAGCAAATTTCCTTTGCACATGATTAATCCAGATCCGATCATCCGTAGAGCAAGTTTCCTCTACCCATGATCATTTTAATCTTGATCTTATATAGAGCAAGTTTCCTCTATATATGATCTTTCAAACCTGTTCATCTGTGTAAAGCAAGTTTCCTTTGCACATGATCAATCCATACCCGATCATCCTTAGAGCAAGTTTCCTCTACCAATGATCATTCCAGACCTGATTTTATATAGAGCAAGTTTCCTCTATATCTAATCTTTCCAACTAGATCCTCTATATGAAGCAAGTTTCATCCATATATGATCATTTCAATCTCGATCATCTGTGTAGAGCAAGTTTCCTCTACATACGATCATTCCAGACTCGATCATATATGTGGAGCAAGTTTCCTCCACATATGATCATCCAGACGCGGTTCTTTGTGCAGAGCAAGTTTCCTCTCCATAAGACCGTTCTGTAGTGATGGAGTGCGCCCTTTGTGGCACCATCCTAAATTTTAAATCTAGATTCGATCTTTTGTAGGAAGCAATTCTTCCTTCCTACAAGATCATTCCAATCTTTCTCTCCTTAAGGTTAGGTTATTCTCCTTCCCTTAGAATTAGATCTACTAGTTGTAGAGCACGCCCTTAGTGGCACTACCCTAGTATCAATTTAAATCTCGATCCCTCAGGGATAGAATTTTTCCTACCCTTAGGACCAAAACTCCAGACTTGACCTTTTTTGGTCAACGCCAATATGTGCAATAGAATTTCATTCTATTACACATATTGGGGGTCCATTTGTTGACCTCATTTTTGTATGAGGTCACTAGGGACCCATCCGAACTCCAGATCAATCCTGACCCTATATCAATCTAGACTCTAGATCCTAGGACCTATCCTGACCCTAGGATCCTTCCAGATCAATCTAGAACCTAGGATTCTCCTAGAATATAGACCCTAGGATCTACCCTAGACCCTAGGACTTCTAGACTCCAGACTCTAGGATTTTCTTAGACTCTAGGATTTCTTAGATCCTACAATCCTTCTAAAATCTAGCTCCTAGAATTCTTCTAGATTCTAGGACAAAATTAAATTCGAACCAATTCAAACTCCTGATCAACCTTGACTTCAAATCAACCTAGATTTCAAACCTAGCCTAATGACCTCCGATTTAGAGTCTGTCAGTTGCGTACTGATGGGATATGTCTCTGGAGGCAATCCTCCAAATTTGAGCCCATTCTGAGGTCTCTAACCTCAGAAACTTAATCAAAATCCATAGGCTGTAAAACCTTCAAATATTTACAGCCTATGCCACTGGACCTGTCACTTTGAAGATTCTGACCTTAGAGCCTTCACCAAATCCTCTAATCACTTCCAGACCCTTAATATTGATATGTTGAGTGATAAATCGGAATTTTCTGGACTCATCTCAGCTCCTAGTGGCCATGAGCCCAAAATGACCAAAATACCCCTTAGGGACTCAAACATTGATTTCAAATAAAATGAATTCCAAATTGTTTGGAACCACTTTCAACAATTTTTAAACACTAAACCAAAACTTTTGAGCTTGGGCCCACCCCCTGGGTCCACTTGGTTGACCAAGTCAACCTAGTTGACCAATCAAGCCATTAAAGGCCCAAATAGACCATTTGACTCGAATGACCATTTTGATCCTTCAAACCACCTCCTTTGGACCCAAAATATTAAATCAAATCCTTTGAGTCCAAACTATGCCCTTGGGTCAACTTAGTTGACTCAGTCAACCTAGTTTGACCCAATAAACCCTTGAGGGTCTAAAAGGGTTATTCCAATCCGTTTCTCCAAATTAAACCCTTCAAATCTTCAAATCCATATCAAATGTTGACTCAAGTATTTTCAAATCCTTTTATAGTTAAATCACCATGGATCTTGACCTAATCAAACCCTTAATCATAGTTAACATATGCATGCTCATTTTCCCCATATTCAAATCTCATTTTATTAAACCTCAACTCTTCCTAATTCATCCAATCAGCATTCAAGACTCCACTTGGCTGCCACCTCAGCACCCATTGACTGGTCAAATGGTCAATGTATGGTCAAATGAGCTCTTTAAGAGGCCAAATCACTCCCTAGAGCTAATCCACTCTAATCAAAACCATTCCAGCCACCTTAATTAAGTTCTGGAACCTTCTCAAGGCTTTTATCAGCCCTTGGATGGAGATCCAATGGTTCTCATCAATCTCATATGGCCATAAAGGGACAAAATGACCTTTACATGTCATTTGTCCTTGTGTCCTTTGATACCTCTGCTCCTAACCACTCCTGGGACAGATGTCACTCATCTGGGAGCTCACTCAAATGATCCCAGCCCTTCATTCAATCTGGAGGGGATTGAATAGGGCAAGAGGCTCAAAATGAGCCTCATTCGAAAACCTAGCCTCTCTCTCCACTCAAACTCTCTCAAACCCAGTCTCCTGTTCCATTGAGCTCCCCAGAGATTCCTCAACATCTCCCCACTCAAACTCCGGCGATCAAACCTTCTCCGGCGATCTTCCGGCGAGTTAATTTCCAACCCATCCAAGGCTCATTCCAGGCGATTCGTGGAGCATCGGAGCGTGGGTTCAACTAGGAACTTAATCGTGGACAGTCTACAAGCTCAACCATCCATTTAACGGTTCAATCCGTCCAAAAATCAAGGTGAAAACCAAAACCCTAGAGCTAGGTACACTAGTCTAAATAGCTTTTTATTAAGCTTGTTTTAAGTAAAATAAAATACACCCCAAAATTTCTGTTCACCATGTTAATCTAGATTTAAAATTTCAAAACGTTTCGTCATCTGGATCGTCAAAACGAGCTAAAAATGGGTTCTAGGGCTCGGTTCGCTGGCCGCATGAACGGAGCCCTATTTGGTCCGTTGATCTTTCGATCAACGGATCTGATCGCGCCGTTCCGCGCGTTGATCGGACGTGTATTCGATTATGTGACTCGGGCTGCTGTCCGGCTCAATCTTGACCGCACGTTCAGAACCACGGGATCTTTTCTCCGCCGTTTGATATCCATCCGCCAAGATCAAACAGCGGGATCTAATCCCCACCGTTGAATGATAACACGCTCGATCGAACGGCCGTAAGCCGACGCCGACGTGGTTAAGTGGATGCCGTGTGGACCCCAGCCGCCGTCATCCACTGAATGCCAATCATTGGCCGCGCACCGCTGGCCCAGTAACGATGCGCCACGTGGCATCCCGCCGTCAGACATCTAAAAAAAAGGATTTAAAATTCATTTTAAATGCTTTTTTTTAATCAAAAAAATTTATAAAAATTATAAAATTAATTTTAAATTATAAAAAATATATTCATTTATTTTATATTGATATTTTCAGAAAAAACTAAACATTTTAAATATTAATTATATTTTAGTCTATCTTAATTATTAAATATTTGATAATTGTAAATTAATAGTAAATTAAATTTATTAAATATTAATTTTAATTTAAATCATTTCAAAATATTAAAATATTGATATTATTTTAAATATAATCAGAGATTATTGTTTTTAAATTAAAGTTAATTTGAGATATATTATTATTATTATGATCTTTTAATTAATTTTAACTTATATAAACATTTAATTAATATTTAACTAAACTTAAATTTAAATAATTTTAAGGTTATTAATTAAAACTTATTTTAAATAATTATAAAATTTCAGAAAGTTGCTAATGTTTAATTAAATTTAGTTTAGGTGTTAACTTAAGTATTAATTAATTTTGAATTATTTAAATTCATTTAATTGTTTAAAACTTTAAAAATTTCATACAAATTCATGTTAAATCACAAAAATTTAAATAATACATCAAAATGTTTATAATTTCAAATATTTTAATTTAAAACCATTTTCAAAGTTTAAAACCCAATTTATTTTGATTAACTTAAATCATTTGAATATCCTTGATATTTAATTAGTATTTAATCAAATATTATATTAAATATTTTGAAAATTGAAATTTATTTTGAAATAACCCTATAACCAGTGGATCTCTCAATTCATAAATTTTTTTTTTATTTTGATAATATTTTGAATTATTTTATTTTAAAACTTATATGTTTATACATATATGGGTTTATATATACATATATTTTAAAACTATTTCAAAATTATATGTATTTAAATCTTGTAAACTTGAGGGATCCTTTTGAAATTTTAAGCATAGATTGAGAATTTTGAATAGAAATTATGGGAGAGAATTAGTGGGTAATTATTTTTTTAATTATCTACTAATCAATTTGATATTCATGGTACTTACTCTTAGCCTTTGCATGTTTAGGATACACACACTTGCACATAGTTTAAGGCTCTCCTAGATCTAGGAATTGAATGTTATTGTGTGTTCATTTCATGCTTAGTCAAGGCTTAGTTAAAACATTGATTCAAACCCATCAAACTTAGTGACATAATTAAGGGCAATAATTAAGGACATGTTTAGAAAACTTAGAGAAATTCTAGAAATTAGGATACATATCCTATTAACTCAAAACTATGAACACTTGAACTTAGTGAAATGTCCAACCCATAGAAAAAGTTTCACTGGATTTGGAAATCATTAAGCCCCTTAATCGAATTTCCTAAGCTTAAGCCTTAATTAAGCATTAAAACCTTCCAGATATTTTAATAAATACATTTTAAACCCTAAAAACATGTATAACCCCTCTAATTGACCAGATTTGAATTCTCAACCAATGAAAATTAAAATCCAATTGAATTGATAGCAAATTAAACCTTAATTGAATTTTAAGTGAAATTGAATATTTAATTAATATAATTAATTAATAATTATAAAAAAATTCCAAAAATTTCTCAAACACTTGGGAATCTCTCCTTAGGTTATTCCTGACCTTTGGAGCTGATTTCAAGGAGTTTGGATCACATTTGGATCAAAATCCCAAAAAGGCCCTCTAATTAAGGATTTTCAATAATTCATTAAATACCTCAAATTTCAAACCTTCATAACTAATTCCAGAAAAATCAAAATTGAACAAACTCACTTGCATTCAACTTCTAATAATGTCTAATATTTGTTAAAAATGTTAAACTCCAGAAATCTGTAATATATCAAAAAGTCAACAAATTGGTCAAAATGTAGTTAAAACTAGTTCAAAACTTCAAACCTTCGTAATAAAATGTAGAAAAATCCGATTTCAACGTACTTACCTTCTAACTGATCGTAGTAAGGTCTAGTATTTTAATAAAATACAAACATTCCAGAAAACACCCTTAATCAAAAAGTCAATTTCTAACCCTTTAATTAAATGATTAAAATATTCATAAAAACTCATAAAACTCAAAATTCATTTTAAAACTCCAGAATTCATTGACTAACTTCTAAAATCAGTAATCAACCAATTTTGGATAAAATTCATTAACTTTTGAATCTTAATCAACTTAAGCTACTTAATTATACCGGGTACCACTGGGTAACCCAGGCCTACGAGGCTGTTTACTCAGCCCCAAGGAAGGTGAAATAAACTTCACGGCCTCGGTGTGAAACAAAGGTGGTTTCCAACAAATAATTAAATAATTGATTTTAAAAGATTCAAAATATTAATATTTAAATTTTAACTAAATATCCCTTAAGCTTGTCAACCAATCAAACTTGAAACAACTTTAATTAATAATCCTATTTAGGACATATCAAAACCACACGACCTACCTCACAAGGGGGAGTTTCTTTCCATTTGGATATCCTGAACCGACGAATCGAGATGTTAGTGAGAAGATGAAGGATTGGACAACGAGAAGAATCACAAGTCTCAAAATCATTTGATTTAGGATTAGAAATCTGGGTTGTAGTCAGTGGTGCCCGGCCACTTTAATTTCTTGTAATTTTTGAGATGTAATAATGAAGGGCACTTGCCTATGGACATTCAATTTGATAAATTTAATTTGATTGATTTGTTTAATTTGATTGCGCTTTAGAACTCCTGTTTTTCTAGCCTTTTTATTTGCATGCCGCATTTGATTTAGCCTGGAATTTGAATTTAGGCTCTTAGGGGTCTGTCAAAAATTCTTCTACTTTAATTAAATAAAATTTTTAAGATAAGATAGCAACTCTAAACGGTCCTAAGAAGTAAGCTCGGACTCGCCGAGGGTTTTTCATGCATACATATTGTACTTTCTCAACCTTGTTAGGCATCTCCCCGCCTGTGGGTTCTGGCAGGCCACCTGACCTATGAGGGTGCCGATCTGTCAAGGGGATGTTATGCAATCTCTAGGATAAAACCTATTTTCTAAGCCAAAAATTTTTAAACTGCTACATACAAATTTTGCATTCAATCGAGTCAATTAGCATGCATCGCATTAGTAACAAATTTAAAGGAGTCTAATATTTAATTGCATCTATTTAGACATCGAATACCCGACATAAGTTAAAGGGGTCAATTAAGGATCTGCTCTAGATGTCGACCCCATTCCTCTAAAATTTTCTAATTAACGTCCCTATCACTCAACATTAAAAGACCGGACTCATATTTTAAAATCGTTTAGGTGGTTTAGCTGGCTCCCCAATCCAGGCCGGGGTAAGACCAGATCCGCATTGCACTAGCTAGGTTCGGGGCACTAATTTCGAGTGCCCAATTTAGATCTAGGTTCTGAGGCTAGCCCGGGCCATAAGACCTCAAATTTCGGGAATTGAATCCCAAATTTCTAATAAAATCGACCACTCAAACTAAAGATTTCTTTCAATCAAATATAAGCCTAACACTTAGGGTAGATTGAGATGTTTCTGAAGTAATTCAGAATCTCAAAACATCTCTTACTTTTTCTCCTTTGGATTCAAAATAAGTCTTCAATTTTGACACAATCCCATTTGAATTTCTAACCCTTTATCTCCTTTGATATCTAGCTTTGAAATCTTAAATAAAATTCATATCGCTATTTTAATCGAGAGTTTTCGTAGGAAAATCTCTAATTTTCTTACGATGTAATTAACTACGAGGGCTTGCGCTCGTAGGAGATTTAGAAACCCGGATTTAATTTTTAAAATTAAAGTTTTCAAAAATCTCTAATTAATTATTCTTGGGAAAAATATAACAATCATTATCGTCATTCTCAAGTTATCGAAAATAATTGATATTTTCTTCCTTTGGAGAAATATATCAATTATTATCGTAATTTTGATTATGAAATTAATGATCTTCCATCCAAGTTAGCATAGTCAAATAATCTTGAGTTTGACTACGATAATTTGGGTAGTTTTAATGTTTTGAAATTCAGACCAATTAGCGAACAATATCTTCTCTGTTTGAGATGATATATTGTTCCTAGTGTTGTGTTAGATTTCAAAATTAAAGTATGAATTTAATACTCCCAAAGATAATTAAATATTTTTCAAAACTATATATACCTAAATATATTTTTTTTAAATCAAAACAATTCTCCGGACCTCTTCCATACAGGTTAACGTCATCGAGCAGGGCTCTGACTCACAACCTCGGATATGTCTTATATATCCTTGGTGGATTCTCCCGACCTCTTCCACACATGTTAACGTCATCGAGCAGGGCTGTAACTCACAACCTCGGATAGGTCTTACATCTCTTATAAATTCTTTTAACCTCTTTCATACAGGTTAACGTCATCAAGCAAGGCTCTGGCATACAACTTAGAGTAAACCGTACATCCTTAGAGGATCCTTTTAAACTTTTAAGCACAGGTTGGAAGATAAATACCTTAAACAAGCATAAATGAAATTTACTCAGGATAAATAAATATACTGAAATATTTAAGTCATATAGCAACAGAACGATAATCCACTACTAAGTCAAAGTAGATATCACACAACAGTACAAAACATCAGGTACATCACAATAACTAAAAAAGACAAACTAATACAAACAACAAGAACTAGAAAACCTACTCAACATCTACTATCTCATGATCTGCATCAAGATCGAGGACCTTCCGAAGATCACTCTCTACCTCATCACCATCAGAGCCTGAAGGAAAGTCAGCTGAAGCCTGGCTAGGGGTCACCTCTTCGGCTGAAACTCCGGTCTTTCGCTGCATCAGGCGAACCCCCTTAAAGAAGCCTCTAATAAATCCATCCTCAGTGCACTGCTGCTCCAAATCCTTCACCTCTATAGCATAGATGTGATCTCGGGCCTCCTCAACGTGATCCTGGACGATAGTCTTGAATGCTATGGACTTCTTGAAGTCTTCAATAACTCTTGAAGGTTCTGAGCTAGACAAGGCAGCCTCCTTCTCAGCTATAATGGCCTGGGACTCCTTATCCTTCGCCTCCAGCGACGCAATCTTCTCTTCAGAAACTTTTTGCTCCCTCAAAAGTCTGGTGATCGTCACGTGAGCCTCCTCAAGATCTATCTGGTGCCGATCTGCATGCCAATTCTGGAGAGATACAGAGCGCATTGAGTTAGCCAGCTCAGTCCTGCACTCGCTCAACTCATCTTCAAGCACCTTCACCTCCTTAACCTTCTGATCATACTTTCGTTTGAACTCTCCCTGGAGGTACTTGATCTTAACAAACTCAGTATTTCAGTCATTAACTGCGATCACAGCACGTGACAGCTGAAAATAGAAAGAAAAGTTTATTAGAAGTCACCTCAGAAGCAAATGAAATAAAAAATATTAGGAGATGTTACTCACCAAATTACTAGTCTTGTTATGCCTGAGGCATTGATGATTCATGACATCATCAGGGATATGCAGCTTGGCTGGGGAAGAGTCAGGTAGGGTCTTGTCAGTGTTTGTTTCTTTCAACCTCTTCTTCTTCAAAATCTGGGGGTCGTCAACCCTTGCCGGCCGTTTGGGAGCCACTTTTGAAGTAGGGGCAGGGGGCTCAGGAATCCTGGATGTCGGCTTCAACTTCCTTGCATCAGATCTCCCAGTATGAAATGAAATCCCAACCTTGAATAAGAACTCTTCTTCAGTGTATTTGCTCATATGACGAACCTCAAATAGAAGATGTTCGAGATCAGAAACTTTCAAAATTCTTATTATGTCTTTCTCGATGACATGCAGAGGGGATGGCAGATCCCTCATTTCCCCCCACTTCTCTATCAAGCCTCAATCATTCTTCACAAAAAAGAAAGCATTGACCCAGTTCTTTGAAGAATTACGGGTACGCACATCCAACAATTTGGATCTAAAAGTCACACGCCCAGATGTATCGCTGGTGAACTTACCCATCCGTGAAAGATGCTCCGGGGTCATAGTAGCTCCTCGATCCTGAAAGAGAGCAATCAATCCCATAGCCACTGACATTGCTCTAAACGAAAGTTGGAATATGTTCACACCGCACCAATGCAAGACTTCAATCAGCTCAGTAGGAGGCGGAAAACGTAAACCAGCCCGCAAGTGGGCCTCAAAAACAGTCACGTACCCAGGAGGAGGAAGATTCGCCCGATCAGACATCCTCGGGACCATCGTCTTCACATCATCCGGAAAGTAATAATTCTTGCGAAAAAGGAATAGGAAGTCTTTTGTAACAGTCGACGCTGTCACATCCACCTCTTTATTTGGCCTCCGCTCGCCATCATGTGGTGCAACGGGGTCCCCCCGGATCGCAGGATCTCTCGGTGGGGGGCGATCACCTGACATTTCTCTTAAAGGGTGTAGGAGGAAAGAAGAGAATCTCCGAACTTCCTTGCCAAGAGAGGGGCCTCAGAAAACTGAGGGAATGCCTCAATAGAAAGGATAGAGGGAGATGAGGAAAGAAGAGAATCTCCGAACTTCCTTGCCAAGAGAGGGGCCTCAGAAAACTGAGGGAAGGCCTCAATAAAAAGGACAGAGGGAGATGAGAAGAAAGGAGGAGAAGAAGAGAAGAAAGGAGGAGAAGAAGAGAAGTGGAGTGATTTTCCAAGGGCTTGAAGTGCCTATTTATAGTTTTTTGGGAGAAAGGAGTGAAGTTTCTAGAATTTTTAATTTCCCAAATTTTTTTAAATTTTTCTGAATTTTTTCAGAATTTTTTGGGATTTTTTAGGCATTTTTTAGGCCAAAAAAGGCTTAAAAATGCATAAAAAACCCTTTTTTCTGCACAGGTGGGGCCCACTAGGTCGGTGGGCTGAACGGACCCGCCCTTTCATTCAAATGAGGCGGTGGAGGAGCAGCCAGCGGGCTGCCGCGTGGGCCCAGGCGGGCCTAGGCGGCCCAGACGGGCCGCCGCGCGGGCCAGAAGGCGGCCCAACAGCCCGCCGCGCCGCGCGGGCCGCTTGCGCGGCCCAGGCGGGTCGCCACGCGGGTCGGAGGCCCAGGCGGCCGGGCAGGCCGCCGCGCAAGGCCGCAGCGCGGACTCAGGCGGGTCGGGGCGGCCCAGGCGGGTCGGGCGGCCCAGGCGGGCCGCCGCGCGCGCGCGTTCCAGCGCAGGCCGGCGGCGGCAGCCGGCCGGCCGGTCCGGCCGCCTAGCCCATTTTGGGCCCGATTTTCGTCCCGAAAACTCCGATTTCGACGTTTTTGGGATCCCCGGACACGTTTTTCGACGTTCCGAACTCAATTTCGGCACTTTCGGAGCTCAACGAGGCCTCTATGATGAAGTTTGGGCAAGCCATTAACTTTCAGAACGCATTTTTTGGCATTTCGGCCTATGCAAATTGTATACACTTATATTTTCGGACCCCTGGAGCTACGACGTCCAAAAATAGGGGGGCAACTAATACGTCATCACAAAATTAGCTTAATCGGGCACGAATCTCGAGGTAAAAGCTAGTTGGAGACTTCAAAAATTAAATCTGAGAGCATCCGAACTTCGATTTCAACGAGCTTATAGTCAAACTGAGCGTCTCGGAAATACGAACCCAACGACACCAAGATTGATCCAATCCGAACCCAAATGAGTCCGAATTAAGGGTTCAAAGCGATGTTGGAAGGTTCAAACCGCAATTTGAGTTGCCAAACGGTCTCCGATTTTGACGAGCTTATACTTGAATCGAACGGCTCAACGAGGCGAATCCAACGAGCCCAAGATCACTAAATTCCGATATCATTAAGGCCTCCAAATGTCCAACGAACGGTGCACAATTGTAGGATTCAATATCGGCCGTCCATTTGACCACTCCCTATTCGCCCTTGATCTCACACCTATTTACGGACCATGCCACTCCAGAAAATCTATAAATAGAGCCCTCATTCTTCACAAGAAAGCATCTAAGCAAGAGGGAGAAGAAGAGAAGAGAAGGAGGGAGAGAAGGAAGGAGTTCCTCCTCGACAGCCGCCGGACCACCGCCGGACCACCGTAGAATCTCGCCGGACCACCGCCGGACCACCGCAGAACCTCGCCGGACCACTGCCGGACCACCGCAGGAATCTCGTCGGACCACCGCCGGACCACCGCAGGAACCTCGTCTGACCACCACAGGACCTCACCGGACCACCACCTTAAGGCCCGACGTTCAGTCCCTACTTCCTGCCAAAGACCCAACGTCTTGTTCAAGGCCCGACATTCAGCTCCTACTTCCTGCCAAAGACCCGACGTCCTGTTCAAGACCCTACACTTAGTCCCTACGTTCTGCTGAAGACCCGACGTCCTACTCAGGGCCCGACATTTAGTCCCTACGTCTTGCCGAGGACTCGACGTCTTACTTAAGTAATTAATTGTAATTTGTCCCCCCCTGGAGGTGATCCAGTCCTTTGTAACCAATTCAAAATCTAGTTGAATCATTTTCAACTGGGCTAGGCCTCGTGGTTTTTTCCCTTTTAAGGGTTTTCCACGTAAAAAATCTTGTGTTCTCTGTGTGTGCTAGTTATACGTACAACGCTAAGACGTAGAATCAAATCTCTATCGCCGCGTAATTTCTAGCCAGTAACAATTATGATACTTATTTTAGTATTAACATAACCTTACTTAAATTTTGCTTAATTACTGTTATCTTTGATTTCGTTTGTAATTACACGTTTCTTAGTATTTTCTAAAAATTGTTCCAAACAAAACCTCCTGTTATAAAATACTGGAATTATATTCCACAATGGATTATCTATAAGGTTACTAAGAAAAAAAAAAGATTAAAATGTGAAACAAAGAGATTTAGGTTTCATTTGGGATAGCTTTCTTACTGCTTTTTTAAACTACTTTTTAGAAATTAAAAATTTTTAAACTAAAAATTATTTTAGAAATAAATAAAAAAGTTATCCCAAATGAAGCCTTGGCACTACTTTCTTAATATTTTATTTTTTGTACAAGAAATTTTTTTTGGACAGTTAGGGCATTCAAGCCTGAGTGAGATGGGAGGAATTTCTTCCATCGACCACTCAACCGCATACCCAATCTCTTGTACAAAAAAGTTGTTTTAATAAACAATAAAAAAGCCTCCGGGACAACTCTCCTACACAAGGCAAGGGTACAATAATAGAAAAGAGTGGTGCTTAGAAGAAAAATCCATTATGATTTTGAATAATTGCGCGCAATGCCATTTTGTTTAAATGAATTATTAATTAAATATAACTATTTTCTATATATGTTTTAAAAAAATATATAGAAGCAACATATTTTATTATGTTTAATATTTTACATATTTTAATTATATTTATTCTGCCTTTAATCTTTTATAAAATAAATACTATCGCTAAATATGTGATTTATTAGTAGAAAGTTTTTCATTAATTAATAAATGATTTTTTCTGTTTGGCGAATAAATTGAAGAATAGTTAGGACTATAAGGAAAAAGTTTATCATTCGAATATGTCTTGAGATTCATGTTTAATTGAGACGATTTTTTGGTGACTTATTAGGTACAGAGTTATATATACCGTTAAATTTTGTGATTAAAAAACAAAGAAAATGGAATGTCGTTTATTTTTATGACATTATAATATTTGCATAACAATTTAATAATTTCAATTATAATTATTTACTTTTATATTTTAATTTTATGTTAATATTAATTTTCTTAATTGGGAAAATTTATTAGGTGCGGAGTGCGCACTGTCCGCACAAGCACTAGGTACCTAGCGGTACCCAGCGGTACCGAGTGTCGATACCTAGCGCCGAACAATACTTGTGTGAACGGTTCTCCCGGTCCACACCCCGCACCTAATAATCTCTTCTGAATTGAACATTTTTAAACTTATTTTTTGGTAGGCTTATTCATACTTAAAAATTGAAAAATTTATGTATAATATTACACAATATTTATATTTATATATTTAATGTGCTAAAAATTAACTTTTACTCATACCTAAATTACTTTTTAGCCAACTTGAAATAGGATTAGTAGAATATTTTGATCACATGCATTTTGCTGAGATAAATTTTTTATATTAAATCAATTTTTGTTAACTGGAAATAGAATCAATTTTTATATTAAAAGTCACGTTTTTTTATGAGATGCAATTTTTAAAGATATAAATTAATTAGTTTTGAATCAAAATATTTTGATAAAAATTATATCAGAATAAAATATTATACTATAAAAAACTACTTAAAATAAATATATTCTAATAAATAAAATTTTAGGTCGAAGCTATTTGAAAACATAATATTGATTTCCATTTTACATAATAAATTAATTATTTTAACTAATACTATTTATTTGTTAAATATTAAAAATATGCTAAAAATTAAAAATATTAGTTTAAAATATGCAAAATATTAAGAACAATAAAATATGTTAAGCCCATATATATTTTAAAAAAATATGTGAAAAATTTATATTCGTCTTATTATCCGATAAAAGTTACTGTATATTCAAAAAAATAATATTCACATTTAATTCTACAGATAAAATATGGGATCATAGACAATATTTTATTATGTAGGTGATCTAAAGCTATAAAAAATAGGGTTAAAACGGTCAAATCGAAATTACAAGGGATTTTAATTTTTTAGGCCAACGGTCCTTCTTTCTTCTCATGGTATTCCTCTTATCCTTGCTGTCTCTCTGTGTTTCTGCCCGCTGCAACTGGAAAACTTTCGCCTTTGTTATCTGCTTTTGCTCGCCGGAGAGGAAGCCATGGGTCGTGCAAAGCTACAGATCAGGTACAGAGAAAAACCTTGTGCTCGAATCAACACTTACAAATCAAGGATCAAAGGAATAGAGAATAAGGTTAAAGAGCTGTCCGTTCTTTGTGGCGTTGATGTCCTGTTCTGCTCTTTCTCTCCTGATCTCAGTGCATTCCATTACTGGCCGAATGAACCATCCGACTTCCATCGCATAATCAACCGTTATAAGTCCATTTTCTCACAGAAGCCACCATGCGAGGCTCCCTCTCCGCCAATAAATTTGTCGTCTCAAGAAGAGCTTGCTGCAATCAACAAAAAGCTGGAATAACAAAGCAGGTTCTATTTGCTTGCCTAATAGAAAGAAGAAAAAAAAAATGTTGAACAGTAACTAATTGGGGATATTTATATCAGAAGGGGAAGTCAGTCGGAACTGCAGTTTCAGATTCAAAGAGGCTATTCTTACAGATAATCCAATCAAAATAACTTTGATTGAAGACATCGTCGACGGAAGAATTTGCAGGTAGATCAGATACGAATAGATCGCCTTCGTCAAGCTTTTCTAATGTAGAGAAAATATCTTCGTCTTCTTCAAAAATACCTATGGAATGCGCTCTCCTGTTGGGGATGAATAATTCATTTTTTCTGCTTCCAGAAAGTTTTTCATTTGTCTCACCTTTCCAGCTTTTTGTTTATTGCAGCGAGCTCTTCTTGAGACGACAAATTTATTGGCGGAGAAGGAAGCTCGCATTGTGGTTTCTGTGAGCAAATGGAATTATAACGGTCGATTATGCGATGGAATTCGGATGGTTCATTGGGGCAGTAATGAAATGCAATGAGATCAGGAGAGAAAGAGAAGAACAGGACATCAACGCCATAGAGAACAGAAAGCTCTTTAGCTTCCTTCTCTATTCTCTTGATCCTTGATTTGTAAGCGTTGATTCGAACACTAGCTTTTTCTCTGTAACTGATCTGTAGCTTTGCACGACCCATCGCTTTCTCTCCAGCCAGAAAAATCAGATAAAAGAGGCGAAAGTTTTCCAGTTGACCAGTTGACAGAGCAGAAACAAGAGACAGCAGACGGAGAGAGAGAGGATTAGAGGAATATATTTCATATTTTTTAAATTTTTTATTTGAATGTTTTACGTATTTTTTAACTAATATTTATTCGGCATTATTTCTTATTATAAATATAATTTTATTTGCGATCATTGTAGAGCTATATAATTAAGTTAAATTAAAATACGATCCAAATAAATAGTACTAGTTGAAATAATTAATTTGTTGTATAAAATGAAAATAAATATTTTGCTTTCAAATAGTTTAGACCTAGTTTTATTTATTTGAATTTATTTCTTTTACTTAGGAGTGCAATCGAGTCTAGCCGGCTCAAGCTAGGCTCATTAACTGGCTCGCAAGTCGAGTTTATCGAGCTCGTAAGTCGTGCTCATGTGTCGACCTTGAACAGAATTTCGAGCTCGTTGTTTTATCGAGCTCGAGCTCTATCCAACCAAAGCACGGCTCGATTACTCGTGAGCCGGCTCGGATGTGTTACGTAATGGCGGGAGGGCTCGAACGAAATCTCTGGCGAGAAGGAGGGATTGCAGAGTTGGAGTGCTCGAACACCAGTAGGAAGGATGTAATTGCAACGCAGGAAGGCGAGATCGCACCTCACCTTCTGAACTCTACTCGAGTTTGAGAGCTCGATATTTGGCTCGCGAGTCAAGCTTGAATTAAACCTGATTTGAGCTCAACTCGTTTGCACCCCTACTTTGACTTTTCTTTTCATAGTATAATTTTTTTCTTATCCCATTTTTATCAAAATATTTTGATTCAATACTAATTAATTTATATCTCTACAAAATACAACAGGTCAAAAAAGTGTCTTTTAATATAAAAATTGATTATATTTCAAGTTGACAAAAAATTGATTTAATATAAAAAGACTTCTCTACAAAATGCATATGTTCAAAATATTCTACTAATCCTATTACAAGTAGGCTAAAAATTAATTTAGAGATGAGTAAAAGTTAATTTTCAGTACATTAAATTTTAAAATATAAATATGATATAATACTATACATAAATTTGCGAATTTTTAATTATGAATAAGCTTGATACGTCATGCAAAAATTATCTTGATCGGGCACAAATCTCAAGGCAAAAATCAAGTTGGGAACTTCAAAAATTAAATCCAAGAGCATCTGAACTCCAATTTCAGCAAACTTACAGTCAAACTGAGCGTCTCGGAAATACGAACACAACGACACCAAATTTAACTCAATCTGAGCCCAAATGAGTCCAAATCAAGGACCCGAAGCGCTGTTGGAAAGTTCGTACCACAATTCGAGTTACCAAACGGTCTCCGAACTTGACGAGCTTATGATCGGATTGAGCGGCTTAACGAGACAAATCCAACGAGTCTAAGATCGTCAATTCCGAAGTCATTAAGACCTTCAAATTTCTGACGAACTGTGCACGATCAAGGGATTCAATATCAACCGTCCATTCGACCACTCCTTATTTGTCCTTGATCTCACACCTATTTACAAGCTATGCCACTCCAGAAAATCTTTAAATAGACCCCTCATTTCTCTTGAGAGGGGACCCAAGCAAGAAGGAGGAGAAGAAGAAGAGAAGAATAGGAGGAAAGTAAGAAGAGAAGAGGAGAAGAGAAGGAAGAAGCTCCTCCTCAACCACCGCCGGAGTTTCGCCGGACCACCGCCAGACCTTCGCCGGACCACCACGTGAGGCCCTCACCTCCACCGGACCATTGCCTAACATCGTTGATCCGTCGGACCACCACTTGAGGCCCTCACCTCCGTCGGACCACTGCCTAACGTCGTTGCTCCGCAGGACCACCACTAGAGGCCCTCGCCTTCCTCGCCTAACGCTGTTGCTCCGCCGGACCACCGCCTGATGCCATTGCTCCCCCGGACCACCACTTGAGGCCCTCACCTCCGCCAGACCACCGTCTAATGCTGTTACTCTATCGGACCACCACTTGAGGCCTTGTGCTCCACCAGGCCACCACCTAAGGCTCGGACTTCCGCCGAACCGTCACTTGAGGCTTTGTGCTCCACCAAGACACCACCTGAGGCCCGAACTTCTGCCGGACCACCTTCTGACGCTGTTGCTCCACTGGACCACTACCTGAGGCCCGGACTTCTTCCGGACCACCACTTAAGGCCTTGTGCTCCACCAGGACACCACCTGAGGCCCAGAATTCTACATGACCACTATTTGAGGCCCTGAGCTCCACCAGGCCACCACCTAATGCCTGGACTTCTTCCAAGGCACCACTTGACACCAACAGTTCTCCCGAAGTACCGCCCTCCAACTACGGTCTTACCCCGGTCTCCTGCCGACTACGGTCCTTTTGACCTCCGTCACCTACTATGGTCCATTTGACCTCATCACTAGACAATGGTCTTTCTGACCCCGGTCTCCTGCCAACTACGGTGTTTCGAACATCTATCTTATCAACTATGGTCCTGCTGGCTAAACAAGCATGTCTTTGTTGATTATTGTAACTCCTGCCATGTAATACGCTCTATGTGATGTACATTTGTACCATCAAGCCAAGGCCTTCTTCCTAAGAAGGGCCTCATTTATAATCGACTACAAATACTAGTGGATTCATTCAAACTGGGCTAGACCCTGTGGTTTTTCCCCCTTTTCAAAGGTTTATCACGAAAAAATCTTAGTGTCTCATTTAATGCTGCACTCTCTCTTTTTATCTGTATGTGTGCTGAATTTTCGTACAATGTTAAGAAGTTCAACTTTATATTTCTCTACCGCCGCGAATACTCCAGGACGCAACAAACCTTACTAAAAAAAGTTAAAAATGTCCAATTAAGAAAGTTAATATTAACAGAAAATTAAAATATGGTCGAAGTAAATAATTATAACTGAAATTATTAAATTGTTATGCAAAATATTATACTGTCAGAAAAAATAAATGACATTCAATTTTCCTTGTTTTTTAATCACAAATTTTAAGAACATATATAACTTTAGACCTAATAAGTCACCACAAAATCGTCTCAATTAGGCATATTCCAATGGTAAACTTTTATAGTCCTTAATTACTATTTTTGAATTAATTTGTCAAATAGAAAATATAATTTATTAATTAATGAAAAACTTTCTACTAAATTGGATTTAGTTGATCTCGAGATTTCCTAATATAATTAAGATTACTCGGATGGTCAGACCTCAATTTTTATTAGTGTTAGTGCTGTGTGGAAATTGGTTATGTCAATCAATCTAGTTGTAGTGTTGATTCAAATCTCAATTTCATCAATGATATATTTTCATTAAAAATTAATAGTCAAATAAATATTATCAAAATATGCAAAGTATATTAAACATAATAAAATAATATTTTTAAAAATAGCTTTTTAAAAGCAATTTTTTTTAAAAAAAATAATAATATAAAAATGATATTTCAAACACTTATTATTTCTTAGTAACTATTTTTTACCACAAAAAAATAGTTAAAAAAAAAAAAAAAAAAAAAAAAACAATCCAAATGAAGCCTAACATTGAAATTCAAGTGACAAAAGAATTTGAATAAAAAATATATTATAATAAAGGCTATTATAAAAAAACCATTTTTAAATAAATATTGTTATTATTTTCTCATAACAAAACATATTCTCTCATTATCATTCTTATAATCATTGTTATTTGTTGATACGTCATCACAAAATTAGCTTGATCAGGCACGAATCTCGAGGCAAAAGCTAGTTGGAGACTTCAAAAATTAAATCCGGGAGCACCTGAACTCCGATTTCAGCAAGCTTACAGTCAAACTGAGCGTCTCGGAAATACGAACCCAACGACACCAAAATCAACCCAATCCGAGTCCGAATGAGTCCGAATCAAGGGCTCAGAGTGCTGTTGGAAGGTTCAAACGGCAATTTGAGTTACTAAACGGTCTCCGATTTTTACGAGCTTATACTCGAATCGAACGGCTCGACGAGACGAATCCAACGAGCCCAAGATTGCCGAATTACGACATCATTAAGGCCTTCAAATGGCCAACGAACGGTGCACGGTCGTAGGATTCGATATCGACCGTCCATTTGACCACTCCCTATTCGCCATTGATCTCACACCTATTTACGGGCCATGCCACTCCAGAAAATCTATAAATAGAGCCTTCATTCTTCACAAGAGAGGGGCCAAGCAAGAGAGAGAAGAAGAGAAGAGAAGGAAGAAGAGAAGGAAGGAGTTCCTCCTCGACAGCCGCTGGAACACCGCCGGACCACCGCAGGAATCTCATCGGACCACCGCCGGACCACCACAGGAACGTCGCCGGACCACCACCTTAAGGCCCGACGTTCAGTCCCTACGTCCTGCCAAAGACCCAACGTCTTGTTCAAGGCCCGACACTCAGTCCTTACTTCCTACCAAAGACCCGACGTCCTGTTCAAGGTCCGACACTCAGTCCTTACTTCCTACCAAAGACCCGACGTCCTGTTCAAGGCCCGACACTCAGTCCTTACTTCCTGCCAAAGACCCGACGACTTGTTCAAGACCCGACACTAAGTCCCTACGTCCTGCTGAGGACTCGACGTCTTACTTAAGTAATTGATTGTAATCTATTCACCCCTGGAGGTGATCCAGTCCTTTGTAATCAATTCAAAATCTAGTGGAACTATTTTCAACTGGGCTAGGCCTCGTGGTTTTTCCCTTTTAAGGGTTTTCCACGTAAAAAATCTTGTGTTCTCTGTGTGTGCTAGTTATACGTTCAACGCTAAGACGTAGAATCAAATCTCTATCGCCGCGTAATTTCTAGTCCGCAACATTTGTAATTATTGAATTGATGTGTGTGTTCCTTGAGTTTGTATAAAGTAATTAGTTGTAATAAAAAACAAGTAATTTCTTAATCTTCTCTCATCTCCTTTTTAACTTAAGTAATCTCTATCATAATATTCACTTTTCTCTAGCTTTAAAAAGCCTTCTTAATGGGACAAATATTATAATGATTATTTTTTGTCATGATAACATAACATGTATATTCTCTCATTATCATCCTAATATTAAGTTTATACTCAACTCATCTTGATCTATTGATTGAGAGCTCTGACTACCAACCAAAAGGTGTTGAATTCGAGTCTTACATATGTAATGTATGTATGAATTTTATTTTATTTATTAAATTTAAATATTTAAAAAATAATAAAACCCAACAAAGTTTTTATTTAAATGTTAAACATTTCATATTTTTTTTTTCTAAATTTTGACTAAGTTTTAAAAATCATACTTAAGTTTTAAAAATCTAGCCTAACTTTTAAAAATCCCGCCTAAATTTAAAAATTCTCGGTCATAGCCGGCTTTAGCTCGTTTACAGTGAGACGAGCTCGAGTTCGAACTCACCTGTAGAGTGTAATTGCTTCTTTTTTACTGTTGAATTGTATGATTGAAGAGTTTGAAATTATTCCTGGATAGCTTGCATTCGCTTTACAAGAATATAGAAAAGAGTGGTGCTTAATTGGAAGAAAAATCCTTCTGTCCTTAGGGACCTTAGCTTTAATTCTTCATTAACCTCTCATGAAAAGAATATAACTCTCCACCACAATTTTTTACCTTTAAGTAGTGTATACTATATATATATATATATCTGCATTATGATTTTGAATAATTGCAATGCCATTTTGTTTTAAATTAATTATTAATTAAATATAACTATTTTCTATATTTTTAAAAAATATATAGAAGCAACATATTTTATTATGTTTAATATTTTGCATATTTTAAATGAGATTTTATTCTTCCATTAATCTTTTATAAAATAAATACTATCGATGAATTTGTGATTTAGTAGAAAGTTTTTCTGATACGTCATAAGAAAATTATCTTGATCATGCACAAATCTTGAAGCAAAATTGAATTAGAAACTTCAAAGATTAAATTCAGGAGCATATGGACTCCAATTTTAGCGAGCTTATAGTCAAACTGAGCGTCTCGGAAACACGAACCAATGACACCAAACTCAACCCAACCTGAGCCCAAATGAGTCTGAATCAAAGACCCAAAGCGCTGTTGGGAGATTCAAACCACAATTTGAGTTACCAAACGGTCTCCGATTTTCACGAGCTTATACTCGAATCGAACGTATCGACGAGACAAATCCAACGAGCCCAAGATCGTCAAATTCCGATGTCATCAAGGCCTTCAAATGTCCAATGAACGGTTCATGATCAAAGGATTCAACATCAGCCGTCCATCCAACCACTCCCAACTTACCCTTGATCCTTCATATATTTACAAGTCATGCCACTCTCAAAAAACTATAAATAGCCCCCCACTCTTCTCATGAGAGGAGGAAGAAGAGGGGAAGGAATGGAGGAATTTGGGAGCTCTCTTGCCACCGACCACCGCCGGAGTTCCCGCCGACCACCGCCGGAGTTCCTGCCGACCACCGCCGGAGTTCCAGCCGACCACCGCCGGAGTTCCCGCCGACCACTACCGAGGTTCATGCCGACCACCGACGGACTTCCAACAGTTCGTCGACCGCAGCTGGACTTCCTCCAGTTCGCCTACCACCGCTGGACTTTTGCCAGTCCGCCGACCACTGACGAACTTCCACCAATTCGACGACCGCCGCCAGACTTCCTCCAGTTCGCCTACCACCGACGGACTTCTGCCAGTTCGTCGACCGTAGCCGGACATATACCAGTTTTTGCCGACCGCCGCCAGACTTTCGTCCGTCCGCCGACCGCCGTCGGACTTCAACCAGTTCGCCAACCATCGTCAGACTTCTGCTCGTCCACCGATCATCACTGGATTTCTTCCTGACTTTATTCAGAGTTCATCCGCCAATCCACCGAACACCGCAGGACTTCCGCCAGTCCGCAACCTACAGTCCTCCAAACCACTATCATCTGACTACGTTCATCCCGACCTCCGTCGCATGCCGACTACAATCTTTCAGACCTTTGTCATCCGCCTACAACGGTCATTCTGACCTAATCGTCTGCTGACAACAGTCCTTCCGACCTCCGTCATCTATCGACTACAGTCCTTCAGACATCTGCTACCTGCCGACTACACTCTCCATCGACTACGATCCTTCTAACCTCCGTCATCCGCCGACTATGGTTCTTTGGACCTACATCGCTCACTGACTATGATTCTGCCGCCCCAAACAAACATGTCAACACTAATTCTTCCAACTCCTACTATACAATACACTCTATATGATGTATATTTGCTACTTTGATTCAAGGCCTTCCTCCTAAGGAAGGGCCTCATTTGTAATTAATTGCAAGCACTAGTGGATTCATTCAAACTGGGCCAGGCCCCGTGGTTTTTTCCCCTTTTAGGGGTTTCCACGTAAAAACTCTGGTGTCTCTTATGAACGCTACACCCTCATCTCTTTGATCTGCTTGTGTTCTGGATCTTCGTACAAAGCTAAGGCATTAATCTTTATATTTTTCTCTACCGCCGCGAATTTTCCAGGACACAACAGTTTGGCGCCGTCTGTGGGAAATGATTCCTGGCTGGGGGGGCAAACTTATGCAAGTTTCTCTCGCCCCTCAGGTATCAACCAATGATGTATCAATTTCATTGGAATCTTTTGTTAAACTGGGGGGGCAACCTTGGCTGCAGTCGTGACCATAAACATTCCTCCAAATCTTCCAACATCCACGATAGTATATTTGGAAACTATTTTTTATAAAGCTACTATCAAACGCAAGGATGCTTCCATTAAATTTCAAGCTTCTTACAGTCTCTAGCTGGACTTCTCCTCCTTGGGCAATGTCAAAAATCTTGACCTCAAAAAGACATAATCGATCCCAGGGGGATTCGATTCGACCTCTTCCATACAGGTTAACGTCATCGAGTGAAGCTCTGACAAACAACCTCGAATAGGTCAAACATCCTTAGTGGATTTCGTCGACCTCTTCCATAAAGGTTAACGTCATCGAGTGAAGCTCTGACAAACAACCTCGGATAGGTCAAACATCCTTAGTGGATTTCGTCGACCTCTTCCATACAGGTTAACGTCATCGAGTGAAGCTCTGACAAACAACCTCAGATAGGTCAAACATCCTTAGAGGATTTCATCGACCTCTTCCATACAGGTTAACGTCATCGAGTGAAGATCTGACAAACAACCTCGGATAGGTCAAAAACATCCTTTGTGGATTTCCTTGACCTCTTCCATACTGGTTAACGTCATCGAGTAAAGCTCTGACAAACAACCTCGGATAGGTCAAACATCCTTAGTGGATTTCCTTGATCTCTTACATACAGGTTAACGTCATTGAGTGAAACTCTGACAAACAACCTAGGATAGGTCATTCATCATCCTTGATGGATTTTCTCATCATTTTTCATACAAGTTAACGTCATCGAGCAACGCTTCAACAACAACCTTGGATAGATAAACAATTCTTGGTGGCTTTCCTGGACCTCTTCACATAGTTAAACATCTTTGATGGATCCCATCAATCTCTTCCATGAAGCATTTCGAAGCACTTCTTGGTTCCTTCAAAGAAGGATTGAATCCTTGATAGGCCTCCACTAGCATCATCAGACGGTTGTGTTTGACACAATATTTGACCCCCACCATCAAATTGTCAGTTATATGCCCCCGTCATCATGCATACCTTCTATCTTCAACAACAAAATGCAACTTAATCATTGTCATCAGCTCATCGTCTATTCTCTAACGTCGGAATACCACCTAACCACTTCCAAGAGGGCAATGCTTTGATCATCGTCGGCACCCTCCGATCTACCAATCCACAAAAGGACCGGCACAAGAGGGCAAAGCTTTGATCACCACCAACATTCTCCGAGCTACCAATCCAAGTAAAAAACTTGGACCGGCACAAGAGAACCAGGCTTTGATCGCCGCCAATGTTCGCTTTGATCGCCACCTATGCTCCCCGAGCTACCAATCCAAATAAAAAACTTGGACCGGCACAAGAGAACTAGGCTTTGATCGCCGCCAATGTTCGCTTTGATCGCCACCTATGCTCCCCGAGCTACCAATCCAGAGGAATGCTTGGACCGGCACAAGAGAGCAAGGTTTTGATCGCCGCTGACAATCTCCGAGCTATCAATCCAAGAGGAGGACTTGGAATGACACAAGAGATTGTTTTTTTTTCTCCTTACCCTTAAGGGGGGGTATTTATAGTTGCATGAAAGGGAGATGAAAAGTTTTCATTAAAGAATAATAATAATAAGAATAAGAATTTTAAGAGATAAGAATTCATTATCCTCATAAATAGATATAAGAATTCAAATAGTCATTTCATAATTCTTATTATTATTTGGGGATTTAAAAAGTCAAAAATATACTATAATTATGTTACACATTTAATAATAAAATTTTCAATTTATCCAAAGGTGGAGGCGGAAGGCCAAATTAAATTTATAACTGTTATCATTTAATAGCAAATTATGATAAGTAAAACTGACCTCAAATAATTCATTGGTACGTTGCCAAACCAAATCATATAATATGTGATAATGGATAGGTTATACTAAGGCTGCAATAGTTTATAAAAGTATAAGTAATTTTAAGCCGGATCTCCACCATTAACTACTATATCGCATTATGAAGATTTCAATTAAAATATAATTGATATTAATTAAATATTAAATGTTTAACGAAGCAATTAAACTTTTCAATTTATTATCAAAAATATATCTTTTAAGTAATAAAGATATATCGGTATAAATTATGTTTCATTGGCTGAAAATTATTTTAACTAGCAAGCCCAATACACGTTGATTTTATAATAACATTTTAAATCATATACATATTGGTTTAAATGTCAGCAGATATTTGATATAGTATATTTTATACGTAATTTAATCATCCAATTGTTAATATCATGCAAATAAATAAAAATAGAATTTCGCAAAGTTTAAATAATAACTTTGTTCTTTAAATCTTATATAGCAAAGTTGATGGACAATTTATAAATAATATGTAAATTCACATAAACTAATCATATACGGACAAAAATTCATGAGAACATATAAATATATATTTTCGGACTTTGTAAGCTTCGACATCCGAAAATAGGGGGGCAACTGATACGTCATAAGAAAATTATCTTGATCATGCACAAATCTTGAAGCAAAATTGAATTAGAAACTTCAAAGATTAAATTCAGGAGCATATGGACTCCAATTTTAGCGAGCTTATAGTCAAACTGAGCGTCTCGGAAACACGAACCCAATGACACCAAACTCAACCCAACCTGAGCCCAAATGAGTCTGAATCAAAGACCCAAAGCGCTGTTGGGAGATTCAAACCACAATTTGAGTTACCAAACGGTCTCCGATTTTCACGAGCTTATACTCGAATCGAACGTCTCGACGAGACAAATCCAACGAGCCCAAGATCGTCAAATTCCGATGTCATCAAGGCCTTCAAATGTCCAATGAACGGTTCATGATCAAAGGATTCAACATCAGCCGTCCATCCAACCACTCCCAACTTACCCTTGATCCTTCATATATTTACAAGTCATGCCACTCTCAAAAAACTATAAATAGCCCCCCCACTCTTCTCATGAGAGGAGGAAGAAGAGGGGAAGGAATGGAGGAATTTGGGAGCTCTCTTGCCACCCGACCACCACCGCCGGAGTTCCCGCCGACCACCGCCGGAGTTCCTGCCGACCACCGCCGGAGTTCCCGCCGACCACCGCCGGAGTTCCCGCCGACCGACTACCGCCGGTTCATGCCGACCACCGACGGACTTCCAACAGTTCGTCGTCGACCGCAGCTGGACTTCCTCCAGTTCGCCTACCACCGCTGGACTTTTGCCAGTCCGCCGACCACTGACGAACTTCCACCAATTCGACGACCGCCGCCAGACTTCCTCCAGTTCGCCTACCACCGACGGACTTTTTGCCAGTTCGTCGACCGTAGACGGACATATACCCAATTTGCCGACCGCCGCCAGACTTTCGTCCGTCCGCCGACCGCCGTCGGACTTCAACCAGTTCGCCAACCATCGTCAGACTTCTGCTCGTCCACCGATCATCACTGGATTTCTTCCTGACTTTATTCAGAGTTCATCCGCCAATCCACCGAACACCGCAGGACTTCCGCCAGTCCGCAACCTACAGTCCTCCAAACCACTATATCATCTGACTACGTTCATCCCGACCTCCGTCGCATGCCGACTACAATCTTTCAGACCTTTGTCATCCGCCTACAACGGTCATTCTGACCTAATCGTCTGCTGACAACAGTCCTTCCGACCTCCGTCATCTATCGACTACAGTCCTTCAGACATCTGCTACCTGCCGACTACACTCTCCATCGACTACGATCCTTCTAACCTCCGTCATCCGCCGACTATGGTTCTTTGGACCTACATCGCTCACTGACTATGATTCTGCCGCCCCAAACAAACATGTCAACACTAATTCTTCCAACTCCTACTATACAATACACTCTATATGATGTATATTTGCTACTTTGATTCAAGGCCTTCCTCCTAAGGAAGGGCCTCATTTGTAATTAATTGCAAGCACTAGTGGATTCATTCAAACTGGGCCAGGCCCCGTGGTTTTTTTCCCCTTTTAGGGGTTTCCACGTAAAAACTCTGGTGTCTCTTATGAACGCTACACCCTCATCTCTTTGATCTGCTTGTGTTCTGGATCTTCGTACAAAGCTAAGGCATTAATCTTTATATTTCTCTACCGCCGCGAATTTTCCAGGACGGACATTATAATATTTGTGATTAAAAAAACAAAGAAAATTGAATAAAATTTATTTTTATGACATTATAATATTTGCATAACAATTTAATAATTTCAATTATAATTATTTATTTTGACCATATTTTTATTTTATGTTAATATTAACTCTCTTAATTGGACATTTTTAAACTTATTTTTTGGTAAGCTTATTCATACTTAAAAATTGACAAATTTATATATAATATTACACCATATATATATTTATATATTAAATGTGCTAAAAATTAACTTTTACTCATACCTAAATTATTTTTTAGCCAACTTGAAATAGGATTAGTAGAATATTTTGATCACATGCATTTTGTAGAGATAAATTTTTTATATTAAATCAGTATTTTAAAACTGGAAATAGAATCAATTTTTATATTAAAAGTCAAGTTCTTTTATGAAATGCATTTTATAAAGATATAAATTAATTAGTTTTGAATCACAATATTTTGATAAAAATTAAATCAGAATAAAAAATTATACTATAAAAAACTAAGTAAAATAAATAAATTCTAATAAATAAAATTTTAGGCCGAAGCTATTTTAAAACATAATATTGATTTCCATTTAACATAATAAATTAATTATTTTAACTAATACTATTTATTTGTAAAATATTAAAAATTTGCTAAAAATTAAAAATATTAGTTTAAAAATATGCAAAATATTAAGAACAGTAAAATATGTTAAGCCTATATATAATTTAAAAAAAATAAAAAATATTTGAAAAACTTATATTTGTCTTATTATCCGATTAAAAATAAAGTATATTATATTCAAAAAAATAATGTTTTACTACAGATAAAATATCGGAGCATAGACAGAACATTTTATTCTGTAGTGATCTAAGGCTATAAAAAATAGGGTTAAAACGGTCAAATCGAAATTACAAGGGATTTTATTTATTTAGGTCACCAACGGTCCTTTCTTCTCATTGCATTCCTCTTATCCTCTCTCTGTCTCTCTCTGTTTCCGCCCGCTGCAACTGGAAAACTTTCGCCTTTGTTATCTGCTTTTGCTCGCCGGAGAGGAAGCCAGCCATGGGTCGTGCAAAGCTACAGATCAGGTACAGAGAAAAACCTAGTGCTCGAATCAACACGTACAAATCAAGGATCAAAGGAATAGAGAAGAAGGCTAAAGAGCTGTCCGTTCTTTGTGGCGTTGATGTCCTGTTCTGCTCTTTCTCTCCTGATCTCGGTGCATTCCATTACTGGCCGAATGAACCTTCCGAATTCCACCGCATAATCCACCGTTACAAGTCCATTTCCACACAGAAACCACAATGCGATGTTCATTCTCCGCCAACAAATTTGTCCTCTCAAGCAGAACTCGCGGCCATAAACAAAAAGCTTGTAGAGGTGAGACAAAAGATAAAGTTTCTGGAATCAGAAAAAATGGATTTGTCATCTCAGAACAGGAGAGCGGATTCCATAGGATCGGATGGTAATTGTTGCTCTTGTGCTGTTATTCTTAAGGATCAAGACGAAGATATCTTCTCAATATTAGAAAAGCTTGACGAAGGCGATCTATTCGTATCTGATCTTCCTTCAGATTCTTCCGTCGACGATGTCTTCAATGAAAGTTATTTTGATTGGATTATCTGTAGGGACGACGGCCTCTTTGACTCTGAAACTGCAGTTCCGACTGACTTCCCATTCTGATATAAATATCCCCATTAGTTACTGTTCAACATTTTTTTTTTTCTTTCCATTAGGCAAACAAAGAGAACCTGCTTTGTTACTCTGTTTGGCAAATTCAGTAAAAATGTAGTTCGTCGTTTAAGAAGAAAAGCCTTCCGCTGAAAGTTCCATTTCATTTCTTGGTTTAATTCCAAGTAAGTAATTAAGTGTTTCTTCTTAAATGTTTAGGGTTTGTGGACTTAAGGTTTAACTGAAGCTAAATAATATAAATCTTTGTATCTGTTATATTCATTAATTGATCCTAATTTATATACATACAGTAATATTTTTTCATGACTCTTTAATTATTTTAGATAGAGCTATTTACCTTAATCAGATTTTAATTTGGTTATCTGAACAATTTATTTTTTTATTAAAATTTATAATCTTAACGTTACCAATTATCTTTCTTTAATAAAAAAAAAATGAATAAATATTTTCAAAATGTGCTAAATGTTCAACTTAATAAATTTTCAATATTAAATCTAAAAACGTCATTATATATACCTAATACTTTAATAAAAATATATGGCAATTCTTAATAGTTAATTTTTTTAATTTTTAACAAAAAAACAATTAATTGGGATTTAACTTATCTTACCCAAACTTCGACCTGATTAGGTAAACGACTTAGAATTATGGACTCCACTTGATCAACAAGATGCGACCTACTGACCCAAGTGCAAATGGGCATGCATGAGCGGGTGAGCTGGATGCATGATCACAAGGTGCAAGCATGGATGATGGGGTGACCGCAACGGAGGACAGGACAAGCACGTTTCTAGTTCTCAAGTCAATTTTATGTTTTAAGGTTAACCCAAATTCAACACAGAAATACAATAGACTCAAAATATAAAATTCGAACCAAACCCATTTTGCAAATGGGTTGACCCGGATAGAGAATTGTCGGGTCGAATTTTAGGATCTTGTCGAATATGAATAATGGTCGAGCGGCCTTTCCCTAGTCTTTAGGTTTGTGTATATATATTGTCTTTTTACGATTTTACAGTTTAATATTACTTTCCACACTTTGTAAATTATTTTTCATGCAATTTTGTTAATCATTTAAAATTCCACGTGGCATGATATGCTGGCTAAACCTCCCAACTGTGTGGAAATTTTCTCAATATGTTAGTCAACTTATTAAACAAATTAGAAATTTTAATTGTTTATATTTTAAGATAGCAAAATTGACCATTAAAAATAATTAAATTATTGCTGGCCCACTCGCATAATCGCAGGTTTGAATTTTCAAAATAAGATATTAAAATTAATATTAAATAATAGTATATATTACAAGATTCTACTTGGAGAAGAATATGTCATCAGCTTCTCCGTAGCCTATGTAGCTACCCAATAAATTGGAAGAATGGGCCGATGAATGTGTTAGCGTTACGAACTCTCCACCATCCCTGGTGGGCCTCGGGCCCACGTCTATAAAGGAATTATTCTTTCTAATCGTAATAGAATATTTACATAAATTTAAGAATTTTAAAGTAATATAGTTTATTAAGAGTTTAATTTTTTTTCATAAGCCTTTTTTTCTCAACCGAAATTTCAAAATATTTTTCAAAAATTACTTTTTAGAAGAAAAAAATTTAAAATAACAATAGAAAAGCTATTCCAAACATAATGATATAGGGCTTTATTAAGTTGCCGTAGAAAAATTAATTTTTTAAAACTATTGTTAAAAAACATTTCTTGTAATACATAATTTTTTAAAAATAATGAAAAAATAGTCAAACAAAAAATTATGATTACAATTTGAAAAATAAAATGATAAAAAAATGTCTCAAATAAAACCTAAATCATATCACATTTCAATATAAAACTTATCAAAATATTTTTTACATAATTTTTATCACTTGAGAATAAATTTAGAATCTTTCTCTTTTCAAATTTAGGTCAAGTTTGAGATGGAAGCTTTTTAGTATAAATTTTTAATTTTTGTACTAAAAAATTCTTTAAGAAGCAATAAATAAATCGTCTCAAACAAAGCTTTAATTGTAAATTTAAATTATTTAGAACCTCTCTCGCTCCCCCGGCTTGCATTCTTCATTTGTAAAGAGGAAATTTCCTTCAACGTTGGTTTCTCTATATAAGTGGATGCACAATACGATTTTCTTCAAAAATTACATTCAATATCATATTTATATTATCATGTATTTCATGTTAAGGAGCTCTGAATCAGAAATAAAAAAAAATGCTATAAAATTTCTCTGTTTGAGCTCAAGATGAAAGTATTCTATATTGAAAATACTCTGCACTGAAAAATTCTATATATTGGAAGCTTATTCTATCACTTTGTGGTGGCACTTTATATATTTGTCTTTATGCTTATCA
This sequence comes from Dendrobium officinale, assembly GCA_019514585.1. Lineage (NCBI taxonomy): Eukaryota > Viridiplantae > Streptophyta > Magnoliopsida > Asparagales > Orchidaceae > Dendrobium > Dendrobium officinale. The sequence goes on from CM033700.1 coordinate 14,529,429, forward strand.
TTTCAATGTATTTTAAATGTCTTTTACTTTGTTGCGGGCTAAAATATATGCGGTGATAGATTTAGAAAGTTTTCGTCTCAGCGTTGTATGAATATCTAGCACACAAACATAAGAAAAATAAATACACCAGGATTTTTACGTGGAAACCCTGAAAAGGGAAAAAAATCACAGGGTCACGCCCAGTTGAAAGAATTCCATTAGTATTTGCTTGAGGAACAATAGGCTGACTTGTTCTTAAAATTTAAGACTATAAGATTACAATAATCCTCTCTCGGATTGAAATCCAGTTACAAACAAGTTGCTCTAGTACTTTTTTCTTAGAGAAAAAGCAATAATATTAATATCAAATGATTAAGCACCCCGCTAATTCTGAGATAATAATTTCAATTTTAAATGATTAAGGTTTTATTTGAAATAAATTTCTATTTTTATTTTTGAAAAAAAATAATACTAAAAAATTATTTTAAAACACAATAATTGCAATCAAAGCCTAAGACAAAAGAAAAGAAAAAAATGGGAAGAATTAGCTAAGAACTTACCTTAAATGTCATCGATAGTGCTTAATAATAATTAAAGAAAATTAGAAAAAAATTTCATAAAGGTCGGGATAAAAAATTCTTATTCAGAACAAAAAGAAATTCTTAAGGACTTCAAATGTCCTGCAGAAAATCTCACAAAGCAATGAAATGAAAAGCTACAACCAGCAAAATTCTTACTATTAGATTATCATTCCCCCCCCTCTTTAACGAATCTTTGCTAAAGTAGAAGAAGGTTTGAGAGGCGAATGCATCTATTATAGTCTCCTCCCTCTTCTACCACCCTTTCTAAAGGTGTTGTTCTTGTTGACCTCTCTTTAGCCAAGATCCCACCTCCACTAAACCCAATGGGTCAGACTAAACCCAGTGGGCCCAAGCTTGTGCCCTTGGTCAACCTGGGTTGACCCAAACCACTTCTATTTGATCTAAAATCAATTTCAAAGCATCTCAAGCTCAATTCTCCACTCCATTGGACTCAGAGGGTCAGACCAACTTTATTGAGCTCAGACCTGAGTCCTGGGTCAACCAGGGTTGAACCAAATTGACTTCTTTAGCCTAATTGAGCCCAATTTGGTTTCAAATCAATTTCAAGCCTCATTCTTGGACTCAACCCATTCTCTGGGACTCAATAGACTTAGGTTGACCAGGTCAACCTTTGACTTGGTCAACCCAAGTCTTATTGGGTCAATTTGACCCATTTAGACACATTTGAACCAAGATCCAAGTCATACTCAATCCCATGCTTTCTTGACTCAATCCCTCATCCCCTCTCGCCTAATTGACTAAGTTGACTAAGTCAACCTTTGATTTGGTTAACCCAGGTTTTTAATAGGTCAAAGTGACCTATTAAGAGCCATTAATTGCATTTAAAGCCTCCTTGATGATTTAAAATTCGAACCACGGCCCCCTAAACTGGTTTTCCCTCCTAATTGAAGGGAGATTCGATCTTGACCGTCCAAGACAGGTCTAGGGGCTTTAAATAGAAAACATTAGGTCTTCAGAAGGACTTTTTTGCTTTGATCTCTCTCCCCAGGCTCTCCCAAGTGGAAAAACTTCTTATGAGAGCTCTCCCCACCTTCTTCAATCTTTCCCGACCAAATCTCGCCACCAAACCCTCGTCGGCGGCGAGATTTCGGCAAACCGAAGCTTAAAACGTTTCAAGGAAGATTCTCATCAATCTAGAGCTTTTCAGAATGCAGTTTCTTCTATAAATAGGAGTGTGGACAATCTATAAGTGCAACAAACCTAAGAACGCAAAAATCCAACGGTAGATCTCTCAAAATTAAATCCTTAGAATATGTTACTACACATAGGGTAAAATAACTTTCTAAAAAGTAGCTTTTAAGCTAAACAAAAACTACCCCATGAATGATCTTAATGTATAAAGCCTATATTTCAAATTTCATTAGATTTGGTTGAGTGGATCGAGAGAAATTGCCAAATTATCGTTTAGGGTTTCGGTTTGCCTGAAGTTTGTCCTATGGATGTTCTGGACCGTTGATCTTACGATCAACAGTCTAGATCATGCTGTTCCGCGTGTCCAATTGACCGCGGGGGCTCTTGGATGGATCGAGATGTCGTGCAGCTCGATCTCGACCGTTGATTCAATTTGGCGCGAGATAAAACGACCCACGGCTTTCCTGACTGATTTAAGTCAAAAGCGCGTGGGTCCCGAGCCGCCGCAATCATTGGTAATGATTGCGCGACCAATCAGGGCCTGCCAATGATTGACCGTTGTTTTTTCATATTTGATGTTGATTTTGTTGTCTGATGTGTTGATGGGTTCGCTATTGATGGATTAAAACAAGAAAAGTTATTGTAAATTAGAACAAAAGATTAAAAATTATCTCTAAGGTCATATAAAGCTAGTGGTAAGGTAATGAGGTTTATAAATAATTTTGCTAATATTTTGTTGGAGATATTAGCCATAATTATTTTTAATACTAAAAATGTGTTAATTATACTTAAATAATTATTTATTAAAAAAATTTTATTGATTCATAAATAGAGCCATATTAATCGTTATTATATTGTGACTTTGGATGCAACATATTTAGCTGAGTATTCAATATGTACTAACATCTCTTATTCTGATTATATACTTTTTTAAATAACCATATATTCAACTTCTTTAATGTTTGCTTTAAATTTTAATTTAAAATCAAGCCTTCAATTGGCTCTGTACCATGGGGTAAAATTTGAGTTGTTAGCTACTTTTATTAGGCAGGATTGACAACTTTAAATATTAGTTTTATAGTTATATTGAAGATATTCTAATATAAATTTGATATAGATGAATTTTATATAGTAATTATATTTTCTTTGAAATGAAGATAATATAAATTTTGATTAACTAATTATGTATTAATCTCAAAAATAAATTTGACAACTATGAGGCCATAACTAAATCAAGGTTAGAACATTTTGATTAAAATTTTTGGCATATTAATGTTTGTCACATATTCTATATTCGATCTTGTTTATTTCAGGCCCTCTTAAAGTTTATCAAACAATTCTAAATAAAAAACCTTATAACAAAGATTTTTTTTCTTCTAAATGTAAATTAATTATTTTTAATATTTATTTAAAAATATTAAACAAAATGATATTATTTATTATATTTTAATTTTTTTCATTTTAATAATATAAATATAAATAAAATATTGGCCAAATTTTAAGAATGAACTCGCTATTTTTTAAAATTAGCATAAGAAGCGTACTAAAAAATTAATTTAAAAGAGAGCAAAATCGTCAAATATTTTTCAAATAATATAAATAATATAATATAAATGTAGAGAAAGAGAGAGAGAAACAGGGAGGGAGAGAGAGAAACGGGAAGAGGGAGAGAGAGCCACAGCAAAAGTAAAAGTAAGAGAGATGAGGAGATATCATTTTTTTACACAATGTTATATGAATATATTTTAAATATTTTTTAATTATTATTTAAATTTTAGTAATTTAATTAATTAATTAATTTTAAAAATAATTAAAATAAATGATTATACATAATTTTATTTTTATTTAAATCTTTTAGATCATTTAATATATGCAATATTATATAAAAATAAAATTTTATTAAAAATTTAATATATTTTTTTTTATCAAAAATTTTATTAGAAAGAAATTTTAATTTTCAAATCTTAAAATTTTAAATAAAAAATATTAATAAAATTTTGATACGATTTTAAGTTTTTTGGAAAATGTATTAATTTTTTTTATATTTTAATAAAATTTTTAAAAATATATATAATTTTTAATAAAATATAAGTTTAAAATTTTGCTAAAAATATAAATTACTTTTTTTAATAAAATATTATTTTATCTAATATTGCATATATATATATATATATATAATAGACTACAAAATTTAAATTAAAATAAATGTATGTATAATAATTTATTTTAATTAAAAAATTTTAAACAATTATTTAATAAATTGAATTACTAATATTTAAATAATAGTTAAAAATAATATATAAATAATATTATATAAAAAGAATATTCATATAATACTTTATACGAAAATAATATGTGATCATCTCTCTCCCCCGTCTCTCTTACTCTTATTATTGCTCTCTTTCCCGTTTTCTCTCTCCCTCCCTATCTCTCTCTATCACTTGCTCTCTTTCTCTCTTTCTCTCTCCATTTATATTTTTTTTTTTTTTGAGCAGAATACGCTAAATGATAAAGTGCATTCAGATTTAGCCAATTGATTTAGCGTATTTATAATACGCCAAAATATTTACCGATTTTGCTCCTTTTCAATACGCTGCTTAGGCTAAATTTAAAAAACACTGAGCTCCTTCTTAAAATTTGGCCTAAAATATTTATCATAAAATTTTAATTTAAAATTTTATTAGCTTGCATTTAATGCACGTGTAATAAAACTAATATATTAAATGGATCAATGTCTCTTGGATTTCCATAAATTAAATTCATAAATGCATAGATCAAGATAAGTGCTATATAACGCAATTAGAAGTCTTTATTATTTAGGTTTCATAGGGGATTCGAGCATGGGAAGATGGAAGGTATTTCTTTTGTCGACCACTCAGCCGCATACCCGCTCCATCTCTTGTACAAAAAAAATTATTTTAAGAAATAATAAAAATGCCGTCCCAAACAAAGCTAAGATAACTTCTTAATGCTTTACTTTTTAGACCGCAATTATAATTAATATCTGGACACTAATTTTCAGCTACTTAAAAAAAAAATAAACAAAAAAATTACTTTTCACAATAGCTTCCTCTCTGATTTTGTACAGCCCATGATTTTTTTCTATAGCAAGACGAGAGAGAGAGAGAGAGCGTACAATTATATAAAAGAGTGGTGCTTGGAAGAAAAATCCTGTTGTCCTTAGAGCATCTTCAACTTAATTCTAAACGTTTGAATGATGTTGCTCCGGAGCTACAGCCGAACGGTAAAATTTTCACTATTTTCTTGCGTGAACAATGGGACATCAATATTGACATTGCACTGTTCATCATCGCTATTTTTCTGCCTCTACCAAACTTGTCAAAAAACGCGCGAAAGAAGAGAAAGACCGTTATCTTTGCAAAATGGAGTTCGATTGGAGATGCATCGCACCATATTTTTAAGTTTCAAGGCATTTTGGAGTGAAAATGCAATTTTCCATTGGATATGGTCTTAGGGACCTTAGCTTTAATTCTTCACTAACCTAACAGGAAAAGAATAATTAGAATATAACTTTACACTAACTCTCCACCATAATTTTTTACCTTTTAAGTAGCGTATATATCTGCATTATAATTTTGAATAATTGCAATGCCATTTTGTTTAAATGAATTATTAATTAAATATAATTATTTTATATATTTTTTAAATATATATAGAAGCAACATATTTTGTTATGTTTAATATTTTGCATATTTTAATTATATATATTGTGCAATTAATCTTTTATAAAATAAATACTATCGATGAATATGCGATTTAGTAGAAAGTTTTTCGTTAATTAATAAATGATATTTTCTGTTTGGCGAATTAATTTAAGAATAGTTAGGACTATAAGAAAAAAGTTTATCATTCGAACATATCTTGAGATTCATATTTAATTGAGACAAATTTTTTTGTGAATTATTAGGTATAAAATTATATATACCCTTAAAATTTATGATTAAAAAACAAAGAAAATTGAATGTCATTTATTTTTATAACATTATTGATACGCCCTCAAAAATTGCCTTGATCAAGCACGAATCTCAAGGCATATTCAAGTTAAAAACTTTCAAAATTAAATTTGGGATCATCTGAATTTTAATTTCAGCAAACTTATAGTCAAATTGAACATCTCAAAGAGAAGAACCAAACAACACCAAAATTGGTCCAACCCAAGCCCAAATGGGTCCGAATCGGGGGCCCGGACCACATTTGGAAAGGTTAAAGCATTTTTTGGATACCGAAATGATTTCCAAATATAGTATGCTTATAGTCAAATCGAGCGTCTCGGCGAGACGGATCCAACGAGCCCAAGATCTCTAAATTCTGACATTGTTAAGGCACTTAAACAGTTGAAAAACTCTTTACGATCGGGGGAATCAATACGAGCCATCTGATAGAGCACTCTGAACCTGCCCCGAATCTTCTTTAGAATTACAGGGTGTGCCACTCATGAAAATCTATAAATAGACCCCAACTCTACATGAGAGGGACATTTTGCGGCAGGGTATCACTTTGATATCTTTAATATTTTCTTCCAAGTTAAATGTTGTATTGTGTCTGTACGTAGATCTTATGTGTTGAGTACGTTGGAACTTGTATTTTCCCAAGTCAGACTAGGGAATTATTGTACTGTTTTATATAATACAGTAATGCGATGTTCACATGGTTGTGATATTGTTTTCTCTTATTAAAGATAAAAAAAATTTATCAAACTCTTTCTTTGTGATTCGAGAAATACATAATATATATTGTATCTCAATCACCGGATGATCAATCCCAGGGGGATTTGATCCGACCTCATCCACACAGGTTAACGTCATCGAGCAGGGCTCTGACATACAACCTCGGATTGGTCTTACATCCTTGGTGGATTCTTCTGACCTCTTTCACACATGTTAACATCAACGAGCAGGGCTCTGACATACAACCTCGAATAGATCTTACATCCTTGGTGGATTCTTTCGACCTCTTCCACACATGTTAACGTCATCGAGTAGGGCTCTGACATACAACCTCGGATAGGTCTTACATCCTTGATGGATTCTCTCGACCTCTTCCACACAGGTTAACGTCATCGAGCAGGGCTCTGACACACAACCTCTGATATGTCTTACATCCTTGGTGGATTCTCTCGACCTCTTCCACACAGGTTAACTTCGTCGAGCAAAGGCTCTGACACACAACCTCAGATAGGTCTTACATCATTGGTGGATTCTCTCGACCTCTTCCACACAAGTTAACGTCATCGAGCAAAGGCTCCGACATACAATCTCGGATTGGTCTCACATCTTTATTGGATTCTCTCGAGCCCTTTTACAAAGGTCAACATCACCAAACAATATTTTGAGTGAACAATATTCTCTCTGTAAAGACTCTAAGAAAGAAAGTGATTGATAAATTTATCACTTATACAAAGAGTTCAATAGTCCAAATTTTCCTCACAAAAATATGGTGGGCAAAATGTCAAAGCATGTCTTAAAGATCTAATCGCAAATCAGCTTGCTCTGAAGGACAAGTTCTCAACTTCTTACTCAGTATCAATGGAGTTACATAGATACATATTCATATGTACATTTCTTCTCACTAGAAGTTGAAAAGAAAATTGCACCAACCGGGCCTTGATTGCCGCCTCAGGTATTTAGACTCTAGTCGGACAGTTTTTCCCCAAATGGGAGTGAACTGGAGCCTGCGTAAGAGTACCGGGCCTTGATCGCCTCCTCAGGTATTGAGACTATTGCCGGATAGTTTTTCCCCCAATGGGAGTGAACTGGAGCCTGCGTAAGAGTACCAGGCCTTGATTGCCACCTCCAGTATTTAGACTATTGTCGGACAGTTTTTCCCCCAATGGGAGTGAACCGGAGCCTGCGTAAGAGTATCGGGCCTTGATCACCTCCTCCGGTATTTAGACTCTTGCCGGACAGTTTTTCCTCCAATGGGAGTGAAGTGGAGTCTGCGTAAGAGTACCGGGCCTTGATTGCCACCAACGGTATTTAGACTCTTGCCGGACAGTTTTTCCCCCAATGGGAGTGAACCGGAGCCTGCGTAAGAGTACCGGGCCTTGATCGCCACCTCCGGTATTTAGACTCTTGCCATACAATTTTTACCCCAATGGGAGTGAACCAGAGCCTACATAAGAGTACCGGGCCTTGATCGTCGCCTCCGGTATTTAGACTCTTGCCGGACAGTTTTTCCCCCAATGGGAGTGAACTGGAGCCTGCGTAAGAGTACCGGGCCTTGATTGCCGCCGCCCAAAAATTTTTTATTTTAGCCAGTTCAACTTCTCCTAACTTCGTAGGAGAAATTTTGAACCGGCTAAAGAAAGGTGATGCCTTCTCCCTAGTCCTTGAGGGGGGTATTTATAGTTTTTTCAAAGGAGGTTTGAGGGTCAAATTTTTGAAATTTTAATTAATTTTTGGAATTTTTTAATGCCCAAAAAATTAAATAGTTTCCTATTATTGAAAAAATGGAATAAAAAATAAATAAAGATCACTTTATTTAAAAATAAAATAAATTTGCAGGAAATTAATTTTTTCATCTTAAGAAAAAATTCAAGATTTTTTCTAAGATTTTACGGAATTTTTTCAAGAAATTTTTGGAGCTAAAAATAGTTTTTAACTATTAAAGATCTTAATAAATTAAATTAATATATTTTTTTTCCCGTTTTAGACGGAAACTGTTGCGGCCCGCTGCTGTTAATATTTAATATATAACTATTATATACAAGGTAATAGTTAATGCATATAATAATTAAGATATATATAGCATTAGATTAATATAATATATAATAGTTAATGCCTTACAACAAGAGGTAATAATGGCATGCGTAACTGTAACAATGATATATATAATTATATTATATTAACAATAATTAATCACAGTAGATTCGTTAAAAATGAATTCATTATATGTTAGTTATATGTTTATCCCTATAAGTTCGATTTGAACATTTTTGTAGACTACAATATTATTTTTCATGTTTGCACCGATTAATGTTATAATTTTGCAGAATGCTAGAATCATGAATATATTTTTGGACTGTAAAATTCAATGTCCAAAAATAGGGGGCAACTGATACGCCCTCAAAAATTGCCTTGATCAAGCACGAATCTCGAGGTATATTCAAGTTAAAAACTTTCAAAATTAAATTTGGGATCATCTGAATTTCAATTTCAGCAAACTTATAGTCAAATTGAACATCTCAAAGAGACGAACCAAACAACACCAAAATTGGTCCAACCCAAGCCCAAATGGGTCCGAATCGGGGGCCCGGACCACATTTGGAATGGTTAAAGCATTATTTGGATACTGAAATGATTTCCAAATATGGCATGCTTATAGTCGAATCGAGCTTCTCGGCGAGACGAATCCAACGAGCCCAAGATCTCTGAATTTTGACATTGTTAAGGCACTTAAACAGTTGAAAAACTCTCTACGACCGGGGGAATCAATACGAGCCATCCGATGGAGCACTCTGAACCTGCCCCGGATCTTCTATAGAATTACAGGGTGTGCCACTCATGAAAATCTATAAATAGACCCCCACTCTCTACATGAGGGGGACCTTTTGCCGGAGATTGAAGAGAGCTCTGAAGCTTCAAGAGCTCTAGCACCACCTCCGCCTGTCGCCAAACCACCGCCCGGCCGCCGCCTGCCGCCGCCTGGCCGCCACCTGCCCTCCTGTCGCCGGACCACCGACCTGACCACCGCCGGCCGCCGCCTGCCGCCGACCACCACCGTCGCCGGCCGCCGCCTGCAGCCGGACCACCGCCCGGCCGCAGCCTGCCGCTGGACCGCTGCCTGGTTGCCCCCTGCCGCCGGACCACCACCCGCCCGGCCGTGCCTTCCACCGGACCACCGCCCGGTCGTGCCTTCCGTCGAACCACCGCCCGGCCGTTGCTTGCAACCGGACTTCAGACCGACCTTCGTCAGACTACCGCTCGGCTGCCGCCCATCGCCAGACCATCACCCGGTTGCCGCCTGCCAGACTTCAGCCCGACCTTCGTCGGACTACCGCCCGGCCGCCACCTGCCGGACATCCGTACGACCATCTCCAGACCTTTGATTGTCTCTCCAAATCACTGTAATTCGACCGCCTCTAAATCGAGGGACAGGTCAACGCTTGTAATTCACTCAAGTTTAGTGGAATATTTTCACCTGGGCAAGGCCCCGTGGTTTTTCCCTCTTCGGGCTTTCCACGTAAAAAAAGATTTGGTGTTTTATTTCTCTATTTCTGTTTGTGTGTTGGATATTCGTGCATCGCTAAGATAAAAAGTTTACTCACTCTACCGCCACGAATCTTTCAGACCGCAACAATTATAATATTTGCATAACAATTTAATAATTTCAATTATAATTATTTACTTTGACCATATTTTAATTTTATGATAATATTAACTTTCTTAATTAGACATTTTTAAACTTATTTTTTGGTTGGCTTATTCATACTTAAAAATTGAAATTTCCATTTTAACATAATAAATTAATTATTTTTAACTAATACTATTTATTTGTAAAATATATTTAAAATATGCTAAAAATTAAAAATATTAGTTTAAAATATGCAAAATATTAAGAACAATAAAATATGTTAAGCCCATATATATTTTAAAAAAATATGTGAAAAATTTATATTCGTCTTATTATCCGATAAAAATTAAAGTATATTATATTCAAATAAATAATATTCACATTTAATTCTACGGATAAAATATGGGATCATAGACAGAATATTTATTTCTGTAGGTGATCTAAAGCTATAAAAAATAGGGTTAAAACGGTCAAATCGAAATTACAAGGGATTTTAATTTTTTAGGCCACCAACGGTCCTTCTTTCTTCTCATGGTATTCCTCTTATCCTTGCTGTCTCTCTGTGTTTCCGCCCGCTGCAACTGGAAAACTTTGGCCTTTGTTATCTGCTTTTGCTCGCCGGAGAGGAAGCGATGGGTCGTGCAAAGCTACAGATCAGGTACAGAGAAAAACCTAGTGCTCAAATCAACACTTACAAATCAAGGATCAAAGGAATAGAGAAGAAGGCTAGAGAGCTGCCGTTCTTTGTAGCGTTGATGTCCTGTTCTGCTCTTTCTCTCCTGATCTCAGTGCATTCCATTACTGGCCGAATGAACCATCCGACTTCCATCGCATAATCAACCGTTATAAGTCAATTTCCTCACATAAGCCACCATGCGAGGCTCCTTCTCCGCCAATAAATTTGTCGTCTCAAGAAGAGCTCGCTGCAATCAACAAAAAGCTGGAATAACAAAGCAGGTTCTATTTGCTTGCCTAATAGAAAGAAAAAAAAATGCTGAACAGTAACTAATTGGGGATATTTATATCAGAAGGGGAAGTCAGTCGGAACTGCAGTTTCAGATTCAAAGAGGCTATCCTTACAGATAATCCAATCAAAATAACTTTGATTGAAGACATCGTCGACGGAAGAATTTGCAGGTAGATCAGATACGAATAGATCGCCTTCGTCAAGCTTTTCTAATGTAGAGAAAATATCTTCGTCTTCTTCAAAAATACCTATGGAATACGCTCTCCTGTTGGGGATGAATAATTCATTTTTTCTGCTTCCAGAAAGTTTTTCATTTGTCTCACCTTTCCAGCTTTTTGTTTATTGCAGCGAGCTCTTCTTGAGACAGACAAATTTATTGGCGGAGAAGGAAGCTCGCATTGTGGTTTATGTGAGCAAATGGAATTATAACGGTCGATTATGCGATGGAATTCGGATGGTTCATTGGGACAGTAATGAAATGCACGGAGATCAGGAGAGAAAGAGAAGAACTCGACATCAACGCCACAAAGAACAGAAAGCTCTTTAGCTTTCTTCTCTATTCTCTTGATCCTTGATTTGTAAGCGTTGATTCGAGCACTAGCTTTTTCTCTGTAACTGATCTGTAGCTTTGCACGACCCATCGCTTTCTCTCCGCCAGCAAAATCAGATAAAAGAAGCGAAAGTTTTCCAGTTGAGCAGAAGACAGAGCAGAATTGAGCAGAAGACAGAGCAGAAACAAGAGACAGCAGACGGAGAGAGAGAGCCAGAGAGGATTAGAGGAATATATTTCATATTTTTTAAATTTTTTATTTGAATGTTTTACGTATTTTTTAACTAATATTTATTCGGCATTATTTCTTATTATAAATATAATTTTATTTGCGATCATTGTTGAGCTATATAATTAAGTTAAATTAAAATACGATCCAAATAAATAGTACTACTCTTAAAATAATTAATTTGTTGTCTAAAATGAAAATAAATATTTTGCTTTCAAATAGTTTAGACCTAGTTTTATTTATTTGAATTTATTTCTTTTACTTAGGAGTGCAATCGAGTCTAGCCGGCTCAAGCTAGGCTCATTAACTGGCTCTCAAGCAGGGGCGGAACCAGCCTTAATTTTCAGGGGGGCAAACTTATAAGTAAAAATATAGAGATTTTTTTTTTTTTTCATATATATATATATATATATATATATATATATATATATATATATATATATATATATATATATATGTATATAGTGACAAATGATTATTTGTACTTGAATACATAATACATTTTAAAAATATAATCAACATCTTATTTAATGATAATTATTCTTAAAAACAAAAATTAGGTAGCATCTCTGCACAATGTGTCAGGGGTCCAAGAGGGCAGCACCCCTTGCGGGGGTTTTCGGGGGCAGCGCCCCCGGAACAAATTTTGATTGTAAGGATATTTTTTTATTTTCTTTACTGTTTCTCTTTGTATTTCGTTCATTTTTCCTTAACACAATAACATCTATATACAATGTGTTTAATTATGATATGGGCAATTGCCTAAAGATTATAGTATTTTAAAACTTTTAAGGGGGCAATTGCCTAAAATTACTAGTAATAATCCCTCTACACAATGTATAAAATTCTGTTAGGGGGCAATCGCCTAAAGATCATACTATTTTAATTTTTTTAGGGGGGGCAATTGCCTAAAAATTCCTATAATAAATAGTTAAAAAAAGCCTGAAGGGGGAAAAATGACCTAAAAACCCATGCAATTAAGAAATTTTTAATTTTTTTAGGGGGGGCAATTGCCCCCCCTGGGAACTTAATAGTTCTGCCACTGCTCTCAAGTCGAGTTTATCGAGCTCGTAAGTCGTGCTCATGTGTCGACCTTGAACAGAATTTCGAGCTCGTTGTTTTATCGAGCTCGAGCTCTATCCAACCAAAGCACGGCTCGATTACTCGTGAGCCGGCTCGGATGTGTTACGTAATGGCGGGAGGGCTCGAACGAAATCTCTGGCGAGAAGGAGGGATTGCAGAGTTGGAGTGCTCGAACACCAGTAAGAAGGATGTAATTGCAACGCAGGAAGGCGAGATCGCACCTCACCTTCTGAACTCGACTCGAGTTTGAGAGCTCGATATTTGGCTCGCGAGTCAAGCTTGAATTAAACCTGACTTGAGCTCAACTCGTTTGCACCCCTACTTTGACTTTTCTTTTCATAGTATAATTTTTTTCTTATCCCATTTTTATCAAAATATTTTGATTCAATACTAATTAATTTATATCTCTACAAAATACAACAGGTCAAAAAAGTGTCTTTTAATATAAAAATTGATTATATTTCAAGTTGACAAAAAATTGATTTAATATAAAAAGACTTCTCTACAAAATGCATATGATCAAAATATTCTACTAATCCTATTACAAGTAGGCTAAAAATTAATTTAGAGATGAGTAAAAGTTAATTTTCAGTACATTAAATTTTAAAATATAAATATGATATAATACTATACATAAATTTGCGAATTTTTAATTATGAATAAGCTTGGTACGTCATGCAAAAATTATCTTGATCGGGCACAAATCTCAAGGCAAAAATCAAGTTGGAAATTTCAAAAATTAAATCCAAGAGCATATGAACTCCAATTTCAGCAAACTTACAGTCAAACTGAGCGTCTCGGAAATACGAACACAACGACACCAAATTTAACTCAATCTGAGTCCAAATCAAGGACCCGAAGCGCTGTTGGAAAGTTCGTACCACAATTCGAGTTACCAAACGGTCTCCGAACTTGACGAGCTTATGATCGGATCGAGCGGCTTAACGAGACAAATCCAACGAGTCTAAGATCGTCAATTCCGAAGTCATTAAGACCTTCAAATGTCTGACGAACTGTGCACGATCAAGGGATTCAATATCAACCGTCCATTCGACCACTCCCTATTTGTCATTGATCTCACACCTATTTACAAGCTATGCCACTCCAGAAAATCTTTAAATAGACCCCTCATTTCTCTTGAGAGTGGACCCAAGCAAGGAGGAGAAGAAGAAGAGAAGAATAGGAGGCAAGTAAGAAGAGAAGAGGATAAGAGAAAGAAGAAGCTCCTCCTCAACCACCGCCGGAGTTTCGCCGGACCACCGACAGACCTTCGCCGGACCACCACGTGAGGCCCTCACCTCCGCTGGACCATTGTCTAACATCGTTGATCCGTCGGACCACCACTTGAGGCCCTCACCTCCGTCGGACCAGTGCCTAACGTCGTTGCTCCGCAGGACCACCACTAGAGGCCCTCGCCTTCCACGCCTAACGCTGTTGCTCCGCCGGACCACCGCCTGATGCCATTGCTCCGTCGGACCACCACTTGAGGCCCTCACCTCCGCCAGACCATCATCTAATGTCGTTACTCTGTCGGACCACCACTTGAGGCCTTGTGCTCCACCAAGCCACCACCTAAGGCTCGGACTTCCGCCGAACCGTCACTTGAGGCTTTGTGCTCCACCAAGACACCACCTGAGGCCCGAACTTCTGCCGGACCACCTCCTGACGCTGTTGCTCCACTGGACCACTACCTGAGGCCCGGACTTCTTCCGGACCACCACTTAAGGCCTTGTGCTCCACCAGGACACCACCTGAGGCCCAGAATTCTACCTGACCACTATTTGAGGCCCTGAGCTCCACCAGGCCACCACCTGATGCCTGGACTTCTTCCAAGGCACCACTTGACGCCAACAGTTCTCCCGAGGTATCGCCCTCTAACTACGGTCTTACCCCGGTCTCCTGCCGACTACGGTCCTTTTGACATCCGTCACCTACTATGGTCCATTTGACCTAATCACTAGACAACGGTCTTTCTGACCCCGGTCTCCTGCCAACTACGGTGTTTCGAACATCTATCTTATCAACTATGGTCCTGCTGGCTAAACAAGCATGTCTTTGTTGATTATTGTAACTCCTGCCATGTAATACGCTCTATGTGATGTACATTTGTACCATCAAGCCAAGGCCTTTTTCCTAAGAAGGGCCTCATTTGTAATCGACTACAAATACTAGTGGATTCATTCAAACTGGGCTAGACCCTGTGGTTTTTCCTCCTTTTCAGAGGTTTTTCACGAAAAAATCTTAGTGTCTCATTTAATGATGCGCTCTCTCTTTTTATCTGTATGTGTGCTGGATTTTCGTACAATGTTAAGACGTTCAACTT
This sequence comes from Dendrobium officinale, assembly GCA_019514585.1. Taxonomy (NCBI): domain Eukaryota; kingdom Viridiplantae; phylum Streptophyta; class Magnoliopsida; order Asparagales; family Orchidaceae; genus Dendrobium; species Dendrobium officinale. The sequence goes on from CM033700.1 coordinate 14,544,606, forward strand.
TATATTTCTCTACCGCCGCGAATACTCCAGGACGCAACAAACCTTACTAAAAAAAGTTAAAAATGTCCAATTAAGAAAGTTAATATTGAAGGAAAATTAAAATATGGTCAAAGTAAATAATTATAATTGAAATTATTAAATTATTATGCAAAATATTATACTTTCAGAAAAAATAAATGACATTCAAATTTCCTTTTTTTTTTAATCACAAATTTTAAGAACAAACATAACTTTACACCTAATAAGTCACCAAAAAATGAAAAATCATCTCAATTAGGCATATTCGAATGGTAAACTTTTCCCTTATAGTCCTTAATTACTATTCCTGAATTAATTTGTCAAATAGAAACTATAATTTATTAATTAATGAAAAACTTTCTACTAAATTTGATTTAGTTGATCTCGAGTTTTCCTAATATAATTAAGATTACTCGGATGGTCAGACCTCAATTTTTATTTGTGTTAGTGCTGTGTGGAAATTGGTTATGTCAATCAATCTAGTTGTAGTGTTGATTCAAATCTCAATTTCATCAATGATATATTTTCATAAAAAATTAATAATCAAATAAATATTATCAAAATATGCAAAGTATATTAAACATAATAAAATAATATTTTTAAAAATAGCTTTTTAAAAGCAATTTTTTTTAAAAAATAATAATATAAAATGATATTTCAAACACTTATTATTTCTTAGTAACTATTTTTTACCACAAAAAAAAAGTTAAAAAAAAAACAATCCAAATGAAGCCTAACATTGAAATTCAAGTGACAAAAGAATTTGAATAAAAAATATATTATAAAGGCTATTATAAAAAAACCATTTTTAAATAAATATTGTTATTATTTTCTCATAACAAAACATATTCTCTCATTATCATCCTTATAATCATTGTTATTTGTAATTATTGAATTGATGTGTGTGTTCTTTGAGTTTGTATAAAGTAATCTCTTTCATAATATTCACTTTTCTCTAGCTTTAAAAAGCCTTCTTAATTAATGGGAAAATATTATAATGATTATTTTTTGTATCATAACATAACATGTATATTCTCTCATTATCATCCTAATATTAAGTTGATACTCAACTCATCTTGATCTATTGATTGAGAGCTTTGACTACCAACCAAAAGGTTTTGAATTCGAGTCTTACATATGTAATGTATGTATGAATTTTATTTTATTTATTAAATTTAAATATTAAAAAAATAATAAAACCCACCAAAGTTTTTATTTAAATGTTAAACATTTAATATTTTTTTTTCTAAATTTTGACTAAGTTTTAAAAATCTAGCCTAACTTTTAAAAATCCCGACTAAATTTAAAAATTCTCGGTCATAGCCGGCTTTAGCTCGTTTACAGTGAGACGAGCTCGAGTTCGAACTCACATGTAGAGTGTAATTGCTTCTTTTTTACTGTTGAATTGTATGATTGAAGAGTTTGAAATTATTCCTGGATAGCTTGCATTCGCTTTACAAGAATATAGAAAAGAGTGGTGCTTAATTGGAAGAAAAATCCTGCTGTCCTTAGGGACCTTAGCTTTAATTCTTCATTAACCTCTCATGAAAAGAATATAACTTTACATTAACTCTCCACCACAATTTTTTACCTTTAAGTAGTGTATACTATATATATATATATATATATATGCATTATGATTTTGAATAATTGCAATGCCATTTTGTTTAAATGAATTATTAATTAAATATAACTATTTTCTATATATGTTTTAAAAAAATATATAGAAGAAACATATTTTATTATGTTTAATATTTTACATATTTTAATTATATTTATTCTGCCATTAATCTTTTATAAAATAAATAGTATCGATGAATTTGCGATTTAGTAGAAAGTTTTTCATTAATTAATAAATGATATTTTCTATTTGGCGAATAAATTCAAGAATAGTTAGGACTATAAGTAAAAAGTTTATCATTCGAATATGTGCAGAGATTCATATTTAATTGAGATTATTTTTTGATGACTTATTAAGTATAAAGTTATATATACCTTTAAAATTTATGATTAAAAACAAAGAAAATTGAATGTCATTTATTTTTATGACATTATAATATAAATAAGGCTAATAAGTTGACTCGGGTACAAAGAAAATAGTTTAATTTTTTATTTAAAAAATTAATAAAAATATAAATAAGGCTAATAAGCATTAAAACACAGTTGTAGTGATATGTAACAAAGGTCAAAATTCTTTTGAGGATTTCTTATTTATTTAAAATATATTTACAAACAAATACACTTATAGGGGAAAAACTATATATATGCAAAATTAATTGGCGGCATGGCTCAAATGTACCAATTGCCAACATCGCTACTACCCTACCTTAATGTTATAGTTCCTATGATGTCCAAGCTATTTCTTTAATTATGCTTCCCTTGCCCCACAGAAGCTCGAGGGGACTCCTCTATCATTATTCATTAAAGCAAGAGTTTTCATCTCTAAAATTATGGTTGTCAAAAAAGAAATTTTGGGTTGAGTTCAAGTCTAATTTGAAATTACACATTTAACTCATCTGACCTGAAACACGACCCGATAAGATAAACAGGTTATAATTCTAGACCCAAACTGATCAACAAGAGCCGAACTGCTGACCTGAGTGCGAACAGGCAAGCGCAATGCATGAGCGGGTGAGCTCAATTCATGATTGCAACGCACAAGCATGGATGACAGAGTGAGTGCTACATAGGACTATACGAGCATGTTTTTAGTTGACTCGGGTCAATTTTGAATTTTTGGGCCAACCTGAACCTTACCTGAAAATACAATCAGCGCAGTATATAAAATTCAAACCCAACCTGTTTCTCAAATGGGTAGACCCGGACAAATAATTTTCGGGTAGGATTTTAGGACCGTGTTGAATATTGATAATAGTAGAGCGGCCTTCCCTAGTCTACATATGCGCGCACGAGGATATATATATATATATATAATTTTATGATTTTACCGTTTAATATTATTTTAGAAATTATTTTTCATTCAATTTTGTTAATAATTAAAAATTCCACGTGGCACGATATGCTGGCTAAACCTCCCAACTGTGCGGAAATTTTATCAATGTGTTAATCAACTTATTAACCAAATTAGAAATTTTAATTGTATATTTTTATCCAAGCTAGCAAAATTGACCATTAAAAATAATTAAATTATTGCCGGCCCACTCGCATAGTCGCAGGTTTGAATTTTCAAAATAAGAGTATATATTACAAGATTCTACTTGGAGAAGAATATGTCATCACACATCAGCTTCTCCGTAGCCTATGTAGCGACAATAGCTGACCCAATAAATTGGAAGAATGAGCCGACGAATGTCTTAGCGTTCCGAACTCTCCACCAGCCCTACTAGGCCTCGGGCCCACTCCTAAAAAGGAATTATTCTTTCTAATCGTAATAGAATATTTACCTAAATTTAAGATTTATAATATGTACGGATATCTAGCACATAAATTGAAAAAAAATAAATATATCAAGATTTTTACGTGGAAATCCTGTAAAGGGAAAAAAAACACAGGGTCACGCTCAGTTGAAAAAATTTCACTAGTGTTTTCTTGAGGTATAAGAGGCTGACTCGTTCTTAAATTTTAGAACAATAAGATTATAATAATTCACTCCCGGATTGAAATATAGTTACAAACAAGTTGCTCTAGTGCTTTTTTTCTTAGAGAAAAAGCAATAATATTAATATCAAATGATTAAGCACCCTGCTAATTCTGAGTTAATAATTTCAATTTTAAATGATTAAGGTTTTATTTGAAATAAATTTCTATTTTTTATTTTTGAAAAAAAAAATACTAAAAATTACTTTAAAACACAATAATTGCAATCAAAGCCTAAGACAAAACAAAAGAAAAAAATAGGGAAGAATTAGCTAACTTACCTTAAATGTCATCGATAGTGCTTAATAATAATAAAAGAAAATTAGAAAAAAAATTCATAAAGGTCGGGGTAAAAAATTCTTATTCGGAAAAAAAAGAAAATCTTAAGGACTTCAAATGTCATGCAGAAAATCTCACTAAGCAATGAAATGACAAGCTACAACCAGCAAAATTCTTACTATTAGATTATCATACCCCCCTCTTTAACGAATCTTTGCTAAAGTAGAAGAAGGCTTGACAGGAGAATGCATCTATTATAGTCTCCTCCCCCTTCTACCACCCTTTCTAAAGGTGCTATTATTGGGAAGGGTCACATCCTCTAAAAGTAAAGAAATATAGCTATATTATGCAATGTTACTCTAAACCCTAAACCCTAAATCCTAAAGTTTTAGTCCAAAAACTAAGATAAAATTCATTAATTGGAATTTGAAAGCTTTTAATCAAAATGCTAGAGAATAAATGGAGATGAAAACAGGAGCAACTAACTTAGGTGTGGCAAAAAGGAGAATCTAAGAATGGGTGTGGCAAAATTAAGAAGCATAGAGTCCCATGTGTTGGATTGTCCAAACAAAGTGTCTTCAAGTGATGATAAATTACTACGTTTGTATCCAATATAATCACATTATATCATGTTTGCTTGTAAAAAAGTAGTAATGCAGTAAACTGGTGAGAAAGAAGTAAAGACCTTATGTTTGTCTAAATCAATAGGCAAAATAGATCCAGCATACTTCAAAATGCGCAAGCTTCATACTTGAAATAAACTTCATACTTTTCTCTAGTTCTCATAAATGTTAACAGCATATTAACACACTTCTAAGATTCATAATGTTCCGCTATCCTTCTTTTTTTAGTTCATAACTCATAGATCTCGAGAACAATTACAAATAATCAGTTAGCTTCTAATTAAATGAGAATCCTCATATGCATCAAAAGCTAAGCAAAGATGATGTATGGAAGCAAAATAATCAAGGACATAGCCAATTAAGGTATGAGATATTGTCACTATAGTCAAAACAAGGACAAAGTTATACTAATACATGAAGTTCAAATATTAAATGCATTAGTAAGTAAATCAAATGGAGATTTAAGTTCATTCTATGCAATTCTATGTTTAAGAGAAGTTTCTACCAGCAAATTGTCATATCATTGCCTCCAATTGTCAAAGTTTTGAAATAAGCGAATATACTTGTTAATAAAAATGCACCAATGAATTTAATGAAGTGAATTATTTAAGATAGCATCATCATTCTCATTCCCCTAAGATATGACACTAATACAACATCTCCTGAAGAACATTCTATTCTCTGTAAGTGTCCTAGTTTTGTCTCCTAAATTTTTTTTATAACTCTTATTTGCAATAATCTCATTCAAGTTTCAATAGGTTTTATGCTATGGGCCCACGTAGAGTGGGTTCAGAGGTATTTTTAGTAGGAGATAAATTGAGCAATGATTTTTCTTAAGCAGTGCACACACATTATCTATTGAACTCTTGTATGGTATAAAACATATTGTTTTACCTTCTTACTATATTCCTGTGCGCATCTGTTATGATGATGGAAGTTCCATGTTAAAAACTATCGAGGTAATTGCGATGGCGAATAGAATAATTTCAAACTCTTATATCATATAATTCAATAGTAAAAAAAATGCAATTATTGCAACATAAAATTTTTGGTTTGAAGGAATTAAAATAGAGAAAAGGACAATGAAATGAAATTTTATTGATAATTAAATTAATTTTCACCTGCTGCTTTGGTTGAGGATAAGCTGAAAACAAAAAAAAAAACTAGCTCTTTTGCTTGGGTTTTTGAATAATGTAGGAAAAATTGCACCAAGTTTTTCAAAGCATCCAGTTCTTCAAAATTTGAACTTTCACAAGTGTCGAATGTCCTCTTCAGATGCTCTGGTGGTGGTCCAGCAAAGGCGAGGGCCTCAGGTGATGGTCCTGCAAAGGCAAGGGCTTCAAGTGGTGGCCCGGCGAAGGTGAGGGCCTCCAGAGGTGATCCGACGAAGGCGAGGGCCTCAAGTGGTGGTCCAACGAAACTCCGATGGTGGTCTGGCGAAACTTCGGCGGTGGTCGATGCAAAGCTTCTTCCTTCTCTTCTCTTCTTGCTTCGAGCCCTTTTCAAGAGAAAAGAGGGGTCTATTTAAATATTTCTGGAGTAGCATGACCCATAAATAGGTGAGATATCAAGGCTAAATGGGGAGTGATTGGATAGATGGCCGATATTGAATCCCTTGATCATGGACCGTTTGATGGACATTTGAATGTCTTAGTGATGTCGGAATTCAGTGATCTTGGGCTTGTTGGATTCATCTCGTCGAGCCGCTCGATTCGACTATAAGCAAGTTCTGTTTGGAAATTGTTTGGTTATCCAAATTGTGGTTTGAACCTTCTAACAACACTTCTAACCCTTGATTTGGACCTGTTTGGACTCGGATCGGGTTGGATTTGGTGTCGTTGGGTTCATATTCTCGAAACGCTCAGTTCAACTATAAGTTTGCTAAAATTGGAGTTCAGGTGGTCCCAATTATAATTTCGGAAGTTTTCAACTTGATTTTGCATTGAGATTCGTGCTCGATCAAGATAAATTTTTAGGTGACATATCATAAGTATAAGACAAACAAACATATTTTACGGTTTACAAAACTGGGTCTCGCAGTCACAGACTTGTTGACTCAAGCACGAAGGATTCGGTGATTCACATTCAGACTCAGCCAACAACACCTGCAAAACCAGGATTTACAGGTCGTTTCTGAGTTAGAAAACTTGATCCATTTATAAAATCAAATATGATTATGGTCAGCATATTTGAATTCGGGTCATTTTGGGTGGGATCCGAACTTGACTCGATGACTCGTTTTGACACCCCTACAAACCGGTGGGGGGAGAGAGAGAGAGAGAGTAACACAATTTTGGGAAAGATTTTTTTATTATAATTATTTTAAAAAAAATTAAATTTTTTATTTTATTTTATTTTTTTACACAATTTAGGAAAGATGATTGTCACTTGTCACTAAGGAAGATGAGTTCTGTCGCAGCCTTCTTTCAATGGAAAATAAAATATCGGTTCAAATTCGGGCTCGGCGAGTCGAGTTTATCGAGCTCGCGATTCGAGCTCGAATTTGAACACTCCGTTACTCGACTTGGACCTTAGTTTGACAATTTTATCCCAATTTTCTTGATAACCTAAGAGAGAGATAATAAAATTTTATCTCCAATGTTTCATCCCTGTCAGCATTAATTAACTACTAATGTATCACAGATTCTAGTTAAAACATGAATTGCAATGCCATTTTTTTCCAGTCTACTATTAAAATCTAACTATTTCATATTTATTTATTTTAAAAATATGTAGACCTAACCTATTAATATTTTGCATATTTTACTAATAATATTTCGGCATTAATATTTTATAATTAAAATGACAATTTTTTATTAAATTTTGGATCATTGTAGAGCCACTTAATGAAGCAAAACTACAATATGATCCAAATAAATAATATTAGTTGAAATAATTGACTAGTCTAATATAAAAAATTAATTAATTACAAGTTAATTAAAATTGATTTAATATAAAAAATTATCGGCATACAAAATAGGTCTAATAAAAATATATATTTTTTACTAAAATTATTCTATTTAAGTAGACTAAAAAATGGTGTAAAGTTAGGAGTGTTAATATTTGACACAAACTGAAAATCTGATTCGAACCAGTCCCAAAAGTTTCGGGTTCGGGTCAACCTATTTGGGACAGCTTACCTATTGCTTTCTAAAGTAGTTTTTTATTCCAATTTTTTTTTTTTTGTTTAACTTGAATTTTTGTACTAAGAAATTATTTTAAAAAGCAGTAAGAAAGCTGTCCCAAACGAAGCCTAAGATTAAGGCTTTGTTTGTTTGAGCGTTTTTTTGCCTTTTCCGTTTTTGGAAATGGAGGAATTTTTTTTTGTGTTGTTTGGTTTGTCAAATCACGTTCCCAATAACTCATTTTTTTTCATTTTTCTACAGTTTTGAGAAAGCTTTTTATATATGCTTCTCCGTTACAAAACTCAATTTTCTAAACTAATGTTTTTTAAAACTGTCTTTTACAAAAGCACCAAAAAAACAAACGAAGCCTAAGGCTTTGTTTGGGACGCCATTTTTACTGTTTTGTAAATCTATTTTTTAGTACAAAAATATCTTAAAAATAAAACAAAAAATAATAATTTAAAGCTGTGGCCAGATAATAATCGTCATCTTGTATATATGATGCTATAGTTGATAGAAACCTTCCAATTATTTTTCCCATTTACTCAATGTTTAAGATTTCTACTGCTGGAAATCCTCAATGATTTGTGATTCCCTCCTGCATCAATTGAAGCCTCATTCCAATTTTCTTTATACTTCTTTTGATTCTAACATCTTCTTGTTATTTTTATTTTTTTAATGAGTAAAAAATGGATGTCATCTTTAGGACTGTATAATAATAATAATTTATCCCAAAAAAGTTATTGAATTCAAGTATTTCAACACATTACAATTAAATAATTAAAAATTGATATAAGAGAAAAATAATAATATATAATTTTGTTATGAGTATTAATACGATAAAAAATTTATGAATATTAATAGAATGTGATGATGTATTAATGCCATTGACTATTTATGTAGAAAATTACTTGTTTTTGGCATCTACTATTTAGTTTGATATAAAAAAAAAATTCGAGTGAATTTGATTCAATTCAAAAGAAGAAAATTTGATTCTAACTCATCTTGAAATTGAGCAAAATTAAAAAGATTTTGAATTTTTTTAGTTGGCCCAAAGTAATATTTAAATATAAATATCTAAAAAAAAGTTTATTTTATCAAATAAGAATTTTAATCTAAATTTACAAATTAAATTCATAAATGCATAGATCAAGATAAGCACTATATAACGCAATCAAAAATCTTTATTATTTAGGCTTCGTAGCGGATTCGAGCCTGGGTGAGATGAGAGGAATTTCTTCCGTCGACCACTCGGTCGCATACCCGATCTCTTGTACAAAAAAGTTGTTTTAATAAACAATAAAAAAGTCGTCCCAAAGAAAATCAGGACAACTTTCTTAATGCTTTACTTTTTAGATCGCAATTATAATTAATATTTAGACACTAATTTTCAGCTACTTTAAAAAAAAATAAACAAAAAAAATTACTTTCCACAATAGCTTCCTCTCTAATTTTGTATAGCCTAAAGCTCAGCTCAAAAAAAAAAAAAAAGTTCAGCTCTAATTTTGTATAGCCCATGATTTTTTTCTCTAGCAAGACGAGAGAGAGAGAGAAGGGAAAAGGGTACAATTATAGAAAAGAGTGGTGCTTGGAAGAAAAATCCTGCTGTCCTTAGGGACCTTAGCTTTTATTTATTTATTTATTTATTTATTTTTTAAGGACCTTAGCTTTAATTGTTCATTGACCTCATAGGAAAAGAATATAACTTTACACTAACTCTCCACCACAATTTTTTGCTTTAAAAGTAGTGTATATATCTGCATTATGATTTTAAATAATTGCAATGCCATTTTGTTTAAATGAATAATTAATTAAATATAACTATTTTATATATTTTTAAAAAATATATAGAAGCAACTTATTTTATTATGTTTAATATTTTGCATATTTTAATTACATTTATTCTTCAATTAATCTTTTATAAAATATATATTATCGCTGAATATGCGATTTAGTATAAAGTTTTTCACTAATTAATAAATGATATTTTCTATTTGGAGAACTAATTCAAGAACAGTTAGGACTATAAGAAAAATGTTTATCATTCGAATATGTCTTGAGATTCATATTTAATTGAGACGATTTTTTGACGACTTATTAGCTATAAAGTTATATATACCCTTAAAATTTGTGATTAAAAAACAAAGAAAATTTAATGTCATTTATTTTTATGACATTATAATATTTGCATAGAAATTTAATAATTTCAATTATAATTATTTACTTTGACCATATTTTAATTTTATGTTAATATTGACTTTCTTAATTAGACATTTTTAAACTTATTTTTTGGTAGGCATATTCATACTTAAAAATTGACAAATTTATGTATAATATTACACCATATTTATATTTATATATTTAATGTGATAAAAATAAACTTTTACTCATACCTAAATTATTTTTTAGCCAACTTGAAATAGGATTAGTAGAATATTTTGATCACATGCATTTTGCAGAGATAAATTTTTTATATTAAATCAATTTTTGTTAACTGGAAATAGAATCAATTTTTATATTAAAAGTCACGTTTTGTTATGAGATGCATTTTTTAAAGATATAAATTAATTAGTTTTGAATCAAAATATTTTGATAAAAATTATATCAGAATAAAATATTATACTATAAAAAACTACGTAAAATAAATAAATTCTAATAAATAAAATTTTAGGTCGAAGCTATTTGAAAACATAATATTGATTTCCATTTTACATAATAAATTAATTATTTTAACTAATACTATTTATTTGTTAAATATTAAAAATATGCTAAAAATTAAAAATATTAGTTTAAAATATGCAAAATATTAAGAACAATAAAATATGTTAAGCCCATATATATTTTAAAAAAATATGTGAAAAATTTATATTCGTCTTATTATCCGATAAAAAATAAAGTATATTATATTCAAAAAAATAATGTTTTACTACAGATAAAATATCGGAGCATAGACAGAATATTTTATTCTGTAGGTGATCTAAGGCTATAAAAAATAGGGTTAAAACGGTCAAATCGAAATTACAAGGGATTTTATTTATTTAGGTCACCAACGGTCCTTCTTTCTTCTCATTGCATTCCTCTTATCCTCTCTGTCTTTCTCTGTTTCCGCCCGCTGCAACTGGAAAACTTTCGCCTTTGTTATCTGCTTTTGCTCGCCGGAGAGGAAGCGATGGGTCGTGCAAAGCTACAGATCAGGTACAGAGAAAAATCTAGTGCTCGAATCAACACGTACAAATCAAGGATCAAAGGAATAGAGAAGAAGACTAAAGAGCTGTCTGTTCTTTGTGGCGTTGATGTCCTCTTCTGCTCTTTCTCTCCTGATCTCGGTGCATTCCATTACTGGCCGAATGAACCATCCGAATTCCACCGCATAATCCACCGTTACAAGTCCATTTCCACACAGAAACCACAATGCGATGCTCATTCTCCGCCAACAAATTTGTCCTCTCAAGCAGAACTCGCAGCCATAAACAAAAAGCTGGAAGAGGTGAGACAAAAGATACTGGAAGCAGAAAAAATGGATTTTTCATCTCAGAACAGGAGAGCGGATTCCATAGGATCGGATGGTGATTGTTGCTCTTGTGCTGTTATTCTTAAGGATCAAGACGAAGATATCTTCTCAACATTAGAAAAGCTTGACGAAGGCGACCTATTCGTATCTGATCTTCCTTCAGATTCTTCCGTCGACGATGTCTTCAATGAAAGTTATTTTGATTGGATTATCTGTAGGGACGACGGCCTCTTTGACTCTGAAACTGCAGTTCCGACTGACTTCTCGTTCTGATATAAATATCCCCTATTAGTTACTGTTCAACATATTTTTTTCTTTCCATTAGGCAAGCAAAGAGAACCTGCTTTGTTACTCTGTTTGGCAAATTCAGTAAAAATGTAGTTCGTCGTTTAAGAAGAAAAGCCTTCCGCTGAAAGTTCCATTTCATTTCTTGGTTTAATTCCAGGTAATTAATTAAGTGTTTCTTCTTAAATGTTTAGGGTTTGTGGACTTGAGGTTTAACTGAAGCTAAATAATAGAAATATTTGTATCTGTTATATTCATTAATTGATCCTTTATATACATACAGTAATATTTTTCATGACTCTTGAATTATTTTAGATTTTAGATAGAGCTATTTATCTTAATCAGATTTTAATTTGGTTATATGAACAATTTATTTTTTATTAAAAATTATAATTAAAATTCATAATTTTAACTTTACCAATTATCTTTCTTTAATAAAAAAAAATGAATAAATATTTTCAAAATGTGCTAAATGTTCAACTTAATAAATTATCAATAATACATCTAAAAATGTCATTATATATACCTAATAATTTATATGGCAATTCTTAATAGTTTATTTTTTTATTAAAAAAAAAGTTGTAGTGACATGTAACAATGGTCAAAATTATTTTGATGTTTTTTTATTTATTTAAAACATACTTACAAACGAATATACTAATAGAGAAAAAACTATAAGCAAAATTAATTGGCGATATCGCTCAATGTAGCAATTGCCAACATCGCTACTATCCTACCTTAATATTACAGTTCCTATGGTGATCAACCGATTTCTTTGATTAGGCTTCCCTTGCCCCACAAACGCGCCTTCTCTATTGAGGGTTTAGGAGTTCTCATCTCTAAAATTAGGAGTGTCAAAAATGAGTTTTCGGGAAGAGTTTGGATCCAATTTGAAATTAATTGGGATTTAACTCATCTTACCCAAACTTCAACCCGATTAGGTAAACAACTTAGAATTATGGTCCCAAACACGACCCAGACTCAACTTGATCAACAATATGGAACTACTGACCCAAGTGCAAATGGGCATGCATGAGCAGGTGAGCTGGATGCATGATCACAAGGTGCAAGCATGGATGCTGGGGTGAGCGCAATAGAGGACAGAACGAGCACATTTCTAATTCTCAAGTCAATTTTATGTTTTCAGGTTAACCCGAATTCAACCCAAAAATACAATCGACTCAAAATATAAAATTCGAACCAAACCCATTTTGCAAATGGGTTGACCCAGATAGAGAATTGTCGGGTCGAATTTTAGGATCTTGTCGAATATGAATAATAGTCGAGCGGCCTTCCCTAGTCTCAAGGTGTGTGTGTATATATATATCGCCTTCTTACAATTTTACAGTTTATTATTACTTTCCACTCTTTGTAAATTATTTTTCATGCAATTTTGTTAATCATTTAAAATTCCACGTGGCATGCTATGCTGGCTAAACCTCCCATATATGCGGAAATTTTCTCAATATGTTAGTCAACTTATTAAACAAATTAGTAATTTTAATTGTTTATATTTTAAGATAGCAAAATTGACCATTAAAAATAACTAAATTATTGCTGGCCCACTCACATAGTCGCATGTTTGAATTTTCAAAATAAGATATTAAAATTAATATTAAAGTAATAGTATTTAATAAAAGATTCTACTTGTAGAAGAATTATCTCATCAGCAGCTCCGTAGCCTATGCAGCGGCAAGAGCTGACCAGATATATTGGAATAGTGGGCCGACGAATGTCTTAGCCTAGTGGGCCTCGGGCCCACGCCTAAAAAGGATTTCTTCTTTCTAATCGTAATAGAATATTTACGTAAAATTTTTTAAGAATTTTAAAGTAATATATTTATTAAAACTTTAAATTTTTTTCTTAGGCCTTTTTTTTCTCAACCGAAATTTCAAAATATTTTTCAAAAATAACTTTTTATAGAAAAAATTTTAAAATAACAATAGAAAGATATTCCAAATATATTGAGATAGAGTTTTTTATGCTTTCTAAAGTTGCGTTAGAAAAAAGTAATTTTTTTAAAGCTGTTGTTAAAAATAGTTTTCTAATACATAATTTTTTGAAATAATTAAAAAATAGTCAAACAAAAATTATAATTACGATTTGAAAAATATAATTGTTGCGTCCTGGAATATTCGCGGCGGTAGAGAAATATTTATTTTAGCGTCTTAGCATTGTACGAAAATCCAGCACACAAGCAGATAAGTGAGAGGGTGTAGCATTCATAAGAGACACTAGAGTTTTTACGTGGAAAACCCCTGAAAAGGGGGAAAAACCACGGGGCCTGGCCCAGTTTGAATGAATCCACTAGTATTTGTAGTCGATTACAAATGAGGCCCTTCCTTAGGAGAATGCCTTGGATTGATGTAGCAAATGTACATCATATAGATTGCATTACATGGTAGGAGTTACATATACAGGTTTGTTTGGCCTGAAGGACCGTAGTCGGCAGGAGATCGTGGTCGGCAGGAGACCGTGGTCGGCAGGAGACCGTGGTCGGCAGGAGACCGGGGTCAAAAAAGACCATTGTCTGTTGATGGAGGTCGGAAGGACCATAGTAGGCGACGAAGGCCTGAAGGACCGTAGGCAGTAGGAGACTGGGGTCTGAAAGACCGTTGTCTGGTGATGGAGGTCGGACGGACCGTAGTAGGCGATGAAGGCCTGAAGGACCGTAGGCGGTAGGAGATAAGGAGTCAGGTGTTAGTCCCAGTGTTACTTGGAAGATCGGATGTTGATGGTCTAGCCTTGAGTAGGACGTCGGGGTCTTAAGCAGGACGTCAGGTCTTAAACAGGACGTCGGGTCTTCAGCAGGACGTCGGGACTTAACGTCGGGCCTTGAACAAGACGTCGGGTCTTTGGCAGGAAGTAGGGACTGAGTGTCAGGCCTTGAACAAGACGTCGGGTCTTTGGCAGGACGTCGGGGATGAACGTCGGGTCTTAAGGCGGTGGTCCGGCGAGGTTTTGTGGTGGTCCGACGAGATTCCTGCGGTGGTTCGGCGGTGGTCCGGCGAGGTTCTGCGGTGGTCCGGCGAGGTTCCTGTGGTGGTCCGGCGAGGTTCCTGTGGTGGTCCGGCGGTGGTCCGGCGGCTGTCGAGGAGGAACTCCTTCCTTCTCTTCTCTTCTTCTCTCTCTTGCTTAGATCCCCTCTTGTGAGAAATGAGGGCTCTATTTATAGATTTTCTAGAGTGGCATGACCCGTAAATAGGTGTGAGATCAGGGGCGAATAGGGAGTGGTCAAATGGACGGCCGATATTGAATCCTACGATCGTGCACCGTTCATTGGACATTTGAAGGCCTTAGTGATGTCGGAATTCTGTGATCTTGGGCTCGTTGGACTCGTCTCGTCGAGCCGTTCGATTCGAGTATAAGCTCGTTAAAATCGGAGGCCGTTTGGTAACTCAAACTGCGGTTTGAACCTTCCAACAGCGCTTCGGGTCCATGATTCAGACCCAATTGGGCTCGGATTGGGTCGAATTTGGTGTCGTTGGATTCATATTTCCGAGACGCTCAGTTTGACTGTAAGCTCGTTGAAATCAGAGTTCGGGTGCTCTCTGAATTAATTTTTGAAGTTTTCAACTAGCTTTTGCTTCGAGATTCGTGCCCGATCAAGCTAATTTTGTGATGCCGTATCAGATGCCCCCCTATTTTCGGATGTCGAAGCTCTAGGAATCCGAAAATATATGCGTCGACAATTTGTTTTAGTCGAAACACAAAAAATTTCATCCCAAAAATTAAATGTTTACTCAAACTTGATCGTAGAGGCCCCGTTGAGTTTCGAAAGTATCAAAATTGAGTCCGGAACGTCGAAAAAACGTGTCAGGGGACCCCAAAAACGTCCGAATCGGACCGTCCGGGCCAAAAATCGGGCCCGGACACGCGTAGGCGGCTGAACCAGCCGGCGGCCAGCCGGCCCGCCGCCTGCCGCCGGCGGCGCCGGCGAGCGAGCCGCACGAACAGGCGCGCCTCTCCTGGGCGCGCGGTTTGGCCGGCAGTTGCTGGCCGAATTTTGATTTTTTTTTTTTTTTTTTTTTTTTTTTTTTTTTTTTTTTTTTTTAGCCACGTGAAACGGCTAATCAAAGAGCCGATTTTTTTTTTTTTTTTTTTTTTTTTCAAATTCAGGAAAATTCAAGATGCTTCTAGAAGCCTGTTTCCCTCTCTTTTTCCTCTATATAAATACCCCCTAGGGGTAGAGGATTATTTGCACCTTCTCCTCTTCTCTTTCTTTTTCTGCTCTTCTTCTTCTCCTTTCTTCTTTTCTATTGAGGCATTCCCTCGATTTTTCGAGGCCCCTCTCTTGGCAAGGAAGTCCGGAGATTTCCCCTCCTTCTCTTCTCCTTCTGTCCTTTCCATTGAGGCCTTCCCTCGATTTTTCGAGGCCCCTCTCTTGGCAAGGAAGTTCGGAGATTTCCCCTCATTCTCTTCTCCCTCTGTCCTTTCTATTGAGGCCTTCCCTCGATTTTTCGAGGCCCCTCTCTTGGCAAGGAAGTTCGGAGATTTCCCCTCCTTCTCTTCTCCCTCTGTCCTTTCCATTGAGGCCTTCCCTCGATTTTTCGAGGCCCCTCTCTTGGCAAGGAAGTTCGGAGATTTCCCCTCCTTCTCTTCTCCCTCTGTCCTTTCCATTGAGGCCTTCCCTCGATTTTTCGAGGCCCCTCTCTTGGCAAGGAAGTTCGGAGATTTCCCCTCCTTCTCTTCTCCCTCTGTCCTTTCTATTGAGGCCTTCCCTCGATTTTTCGAGGCCCCTCTCTTGGCAAGGAAGTTCGGAGATTTCCCCTCCTTCTCTTCTCCCTCTGTCCTTTCCATTGAGGCCTTCCCTCGATTTTTCGAGGCCCCTCTCTTGGCAAGGAAGTTCGGAGATTTCCCCTCCTTCTCTTCTCCCTCTGTCCTTTCCATTGAGGCCTTCCCTCGATTTTTCGAGGCCCCTCTCTTGGCAAGGAAGTTCGGAGATTCCCCTCCCCTCCTTCTCTTCTCCCTCTGTCCTTTCCATTGAGGCCTTCCCTCGATTTTTCGAGGCCCCTCTCTTGGCAAGGAAGTCCGGAGATTTCCCCTTATCCCTCTTTTCTTCGAGAGATCTTGTGGAGTTCCGATGTTTGGTGGTTGGAAATGGAGGTCGTATAGACCGTTGTAAGGAGAGAGGTTGGAATGACGGGCAAACTTTCAGCATCGGGGAGAAGTATGATGACAGGCATGAATTTAACATCGGGTAGTCATACAGCGTCGGGTAGAAGACCGATGAAAGTCTATTAACTGGTAGAAGTCCGACATCCGGTAGAAGTACGAAGTCGGGTAGAGCTGCAGTGTCGGGTAGAAGACCGACAAAGATTCGTCGACGGGCAGAAGTCCGATGACGAGTAGAAGTTCGCTGACGAGTGGAAGTCCGACGACAGGGAGAAGTCCGACGTCGTGTAGAAGTACGGCCTCGGGCAGAAGTCCGATGAAAGTTCGTCGACGAGCAGAAGTCCGACGACGAGTAGAAGTCCGCTGATGAGCAGAAGTTCGACGACAAGGAGAAGTCCGACGACGTGTAGAAGTACGGCCTCGGGCAAGAGTCCAATGAAAGTTTCGTCGACGGGCAGAAGTCCGAAGACGAGTAGAAGTCCGCTGACGAGCAGAAGTTCTACGACAAGGTGAAGTCCGACGTCGTGTAGAAGTCCGCTAAAGAGCAGAAGTTCGACGACAAGGTGAAGTCCGACGTCGTGTAGAAGTATTGTCGGGTAGAAGACCGACGAAAGTTCGTTGACGAGCAGAAGTCCGACGACGGGTATTAGTCCGATGAAAGGAAGAATTTCGGCGTCGTGTAATAGTCCGTCGAAAGTCCTGCAAGGCAAAAGTTTAGCGCAGGAGGAAATTCAAAATCGGGAAGAATTTTAACATTATGGAGAAGTCAGATAGAAGTCTATTGACGACATTCTAGCGACGTTAACCAAGGACGTGAGACTTTTCCGATGTTGTAAGTCGGAGCCCTGCTCGACGACGTTAACCTGTGTGGAAGAGGTCGGGAGAATCCACTAAGGATGTGAGACCTTTCCGAGGTTGTATGCCGGAGTCCTGCTCGACGACGTTAACCTGTGTGGAAAAGGTCGGGGAGAATCCACTAAGGATGTGAGACCTTTCCGAGGTTGTATGCCGGAGCACTGCTCGACGACGTTAACCTGTGTGGAAGAGGCCGGGAGAATCCACTAAGGATGTAGGACCTTTCCGAGGTTGTATGTCGGAGCCTTTGCTCGACGACGTTAACCTGTGTGGAAGAGGTCGGGAGAATCCACTAAGGATGTGAGACCTTTCCGAGGTTGTATGCCGGAGTCCTGCTCGACGACGTTAACCTGTGTGGAAAAGGTCGGGAGAATCCACTAAGGATGTGAGACCTTTCCGAGGTTGTATGCCGGAGCACTGCTCGACGACGTTAACCTGTGTGGAAGAGGCCGGGAGAATCCACTAAGGATGTAGGACCTTTCCGAGGTTGTATGTCGGAGCCTTTGCTCGACGACGTTAACCTGTGTGGAAGAGGTCGGGAGAATCCACCAAGGATGTGAGACCTTTCCGAGGTTGTATGTCGGAGCCTTTGCTCGACGACGTTAACCTGTGTGGAAGAGGTCGGGAGAATCCACCAAGGATGTAGGACCTTTCCGAGGTTGTATGTCGAAGCCTTTGCTCGACGACGTTAACCTGTGTGGAAGAGGTCGGGAGAATCCACCAAGGATGTGAGACCTTTCCGAGGTTGTATGTCGGAGCCTTTGCTCGACGACGTTAACCTGTGTGGAAGAGGTCGGGAGAATCCACCAAGGATGTAGGACCTTTCCGAGGTTGTATGTCAGAGCCTTTGCTCGACGACGTTAACCTGTGTGGAAGAGGCTGGGAGAATCCACCAAGGATGTAGGACCTTTCCGAGGTTGTATGTCGGAGCCTTTACTCGACGACGTTAACCTGTGTGGAAGAGGCCGGGAGAATCCACCAAGGATGTGAGACCTTTCCGAGGTTGTATGTCGGAGCCTTTGCTCGACGACGTTAACCTGTGTGGAAGAGGTCGGGAGAATCCACCAAGGATGTAGGACCTTTCCGAGGTTGTATGTCAGAGCCTTTGCTCGACGACGTTAACCTGTGTGGAAGAGGCTGGGAGAATCCACCAAGGATGTAGGACCTTTCCGAGGTTGTATGTCGGAGCCTTTACTCGACGACATTAACCTGTGTGGAAGAGGCCGGGAGAATCCACCAAGGATGTAGGACCTTTCCGAGGTTGTATGTCAGAGCCTTTGCTCGACGACGTTAACCTGTGTGGAAGAGGCTGGGAGAATCCACCAAGGATGTAGGACCTTTCCGAGGTTGTATGTCGGAGCCTTTACTCGACGACATTAACCTGTGTGGAAGAGGCCGGGAGAATCCACCAAGGATGTAGGACCTTTCCGAGGTTGTATGTCGGAGCCTTTACTCGACGACGTTAACCCGTGTGGAAGAGGCCAAATCGGATCCCCCTGGGATCGATTTTGTCTTGATTGGGAGGGGGCGAATGTCGCGTGTATCCCGAATCAAAGATAATGAAGGGTCTATTTTTAGACCGTTACTACCTTTTTGAGGTCGATGTTAAGACCATGCCCAAGGAGTATAAGTCCAACAAGGGACTGCATATGCAATTGATTTGAAGATTCCTTGCATTCGCTCGGATATTCCTGAAATATCAACTTGATGTTGAAGGTATTGGAGGATCTTTTTGACCAGAATTGGGGTCAAAGTTGCCCCCCAGTCCGCATCTGCTTCTTATGATATTGATGTTATGTGCGATCTTTTTGAGATTAGAGCACTAATTGCCCCCCAGTCGGGAATCACTTTCCCACAGACGGCGCCAAACTGTTGCGTCCTGGAATATTCGCGGCGGTAGAGAAATATTTATTTTAGCGTCTTAGCATTGTACGAAAATCCAGCACACAAGCAGATAAGTGAGAGGGTGTAGCATTCATAAGAGACACTAGAGTTTTTACGTGGAAAACCCCTGAAAAGGGGGAAAAACCACGGGGCCTGGCCCAGTTTGAATGAATCCACTAGTATTTGTAGTCGATTACAAATGAGGCCCTTCCTTAGGAGAATGCCTTGGATTGATGTAGCAAATGTACATCATATAGATTGCATTACATGGTAGGAGTTACATATACAGGTTTGTTTGGCCTGAAGGACCGTAGTCGGCAGGAGATCGTGGTCGGCAGGAGACCGTGGTCGGCAGGGAGACCGTGGTCGGCAGGAGACCGGGGTCAAAAAGACCATTGTCTGTTGATGGAGGTCGGAAGGACCATAGTAGGCGACGAAGGCCTGAAGGACCGTAGGCAGTAGGAGACTGGGGTCTGAAAGACCGTTGTCTGGTGATGGAGGTCGGACGGACCGTAGTAGGCGATGAAGGCCTGAAGGACCGTAGGCGGTAGGAGATAAGGAGTCAGGTGTTAGTCCCAGTGTTACTTGGAAGATCGGATGTTGATGGTCTAGCCTTGAGTAGGACGTCGGGTCTTAAGCAGGACGTCAGGTCTTAAACAGGACGTCGGGTCTTCAGCAGGACGTCGGGACTTAACGTCGGGCCTTGAACAAGACGTCGGGTCTTTGGCAGGAAGTAGGGACTGAGTGTCAGGCCTTGAACAAGACGTCGGGTCTTTGGCAGGACGTCGGGGATGAACGTCGGGTCTTAAGGCGGTGGTCCGGCGAGGTTTTGTGGTGGTCCGACGAGATTCCTGCGGTGGTTCGGCGGTGGTCCGGCGAGGTTCTGCGGTGGTCCGGCGAGGTTCCTGTGGTGGTCCGGCGAGGTTCCTGTGGTGGTCCGGCGGTGGTCCGGCGGCTGTCGAGGAGGAACTCCTTCCTTCTCTTCTCTTCTTCTCTCTCTTGCTTAGATCCCCTCTTGTGAGAAATGAGGGCTCTATTTATAGATTTTCTAGAGTGGCATGACCCGTAAATAGGTGTGAGATCAGGGGCGAATAGGGAGTGGTCAAATGGACGGCCGATATTGAATCCTACGATCGTGCACCGTTCATTGGACATTTGAAGGCCTTAGTGATGTCGGAATTCTGTGATCTTGGGCTCGTTGGACTCGTCTCGTCGAGCCGTTCGATTCGAGTATAAGCTCGTTAAAATCGGAGGCCGTTTGGTAACTCAAACTGCGGTTTGAACCTTCCAACAGCGCTTCGGGTCCATGATTCAGACCCAATTGGGCTCGGATTGGGTCGAATTTGGTGTCGTTGGATTCATATTTCCGAGACGCTCAGTTTGACTGTAAGCTCGTTGAAATCAGAGTTCGGGTGCTCTCTGAATTAATTTTTGAAGTTTTCAACTAGCTTTTGCTTCGAGATTCGTGCCCGATCAAGCTAATTTTGTGATGCCGTATCAATAATAGTAAGAAAATTATTCCAAATGAAACTTAAATCACATTTCAATATAAAACTTATCATCTTACATAACTTTAATCACTTGAGAATAAATTTAGAATATTTCTTTTTTTAAATTTAAGCTTGGTTTTAGAGAGTTTTTTTACTACTTCTTAAAGCAGATTTTTAGTATAAAAATTTTATTTTTTTACTAAAAAATTACTTTAAGAAACAATAAAAAAGCTATCTCAAATGAAGTTTTAATTGAAAAATTAAATTATTTAGAATCTCTTTCTCTCTCCGCGGCTTGCATTCTTGATTTGTAAAGACGAAATTTCCCATCCTATATCCTATTTGTATTATATACTAATATGATTGTTCTATCACTTCAACATTAGTTTCTCTATATAAGTGGATGAGTAAAGATACCATTTTTTTTTCAAAAATAACATTCAATATCATATTTTTATTATCATGTATTTCATGACATAAAGCTCTGAATTAGAAATAAGAAAAATGCTATGAAAGTTTTCTGTTTGAGCTCAAAATGAAAGCATTATGTATTGAAACACCTTGTACTCAAAAAATCTCTACATTGGAAGCTTATTATATCACTTTGTGGTGGCACTTTACATATTTGTTTTTATGCTTATCATGCCAATGCATTTGAAATGTCTTTTACTTATATTTCCTTTCTAAGATATTTGTATTTTTTTTTTTTTTTTGGGTTTTTACATACATAACACTTAAAATTATTCTATTTACATATCTAACACGTAAACATTAATATTTACTTATCTGCCACCTAAAAACTCTTCCTCTCATCTATACTACCACTCTGTTACATCCCGTCACTCTCAGCTATCGCCGACAGCAATCACTGAGCCGAGCATAGTGGAACTGACCGTGGTGGAGGACTAGAAGGCATGATAAGCATGCGCCAACGCTGCAAACAATAAGTTTCTTTGAGCAATTCCGATTTATCGATGGGTTGGACTACGTGCTGATGGTTATTGGCACTGCCAGAACCATCATTCACGACTACTTCTTATGGACATACCAGCAACATTAGAAATCCATGATATCGATTTGCTTTTTATTGTTCTAGAGCTCATGTCTTCTAGCTCAACAAACATGAGTACTCATGAATGTTAGTTTAATCTTTGTCATTTTTTGTGTTAATCTAATGTTTAAGTGTTTTAACCAACAGTTATTATTTAGTTTTTAAAAGCAATAACTGTATAACAGTTATTTAGTTTGCTTTGTACCGCCATTTCCTCCTCCCTCTGTATTTTTTAGGCTATAGTTGCTTTTTCTTTTTATATATATAGAAGAGTGCAGGTTTTGTAAGCAAGAAGAAGAAAACAATTTTTCTTTTTGAATTGAATAGAAGAGAAAGTTTGTGTGAAGAGAAAAACGGTCCAGCATATTTTTTTTTTCTTTCTTTGCTTCGTTTTCTTGTTCTTTGCTACCAGTATAGATCCTTCCAAACATTTGGTATCAGAGCCAAATGCCGAAGCAAATGCCGTCACCAATGAAGAACGGAGAGAAGTCCATAGTCGACGACGTCGTCGGAGATACAACGACGTCGAAATCGATGACGATCAGAGATAACTCAATGTCCATGCAACTCCCATTACTGACGAAGATGAATTATGCGGTGTGGGCCATGAAGATGGAGATTCTCATGGAAGCGCAAGGATTGTGGGAGGTCGTCGAGAAAGAGACTGAAGATTGGAGGAAAGACAAATCAGCTTTTGCGATGATTTGTCAAGCAATTAGCGATGAAACTCTTCTTCAACTCAATGTGAAGGGAACGGCTAAGGAGGCATGGCAAGCCCTCCGCACAATTAACATGGGTGCATACCGTGTTAAGAAGGCGAAGATCCAAAGTCTTAAGAGGGAGTTTGAAGCCCTCCGGATGAGAGATGGAGATGCCGTCGAAGACTTTGCTGGAAAGCTTTCAAGAATTGTGAATCAGAGACGTTCTCTTGGAGAGAAAATTGAGGAGTCTGAAGTGGTGGAGAAGCTTCTGCGGGCCGTACCTGGGAAATTCCTTCAAATTGCTTCAACTATTGAGCAATTTGGAGACTTGGAGATCATGACGCTTGAAGAAGTGATTGGATCATTACGGGTTCATGAAGAACGCCTGAAGGACATCGAAGCACGTGGTGAAGAACAAGTACTTCTAACAAAAAGTGAGTGGAAGTCCAAAGATGAGAGTGGAAGTCACTCATGGCGAGGACGAGGTCGTGGTCGCGACCGTGGGAATGGCCGTGGGCGTGGTCGTGGAAGAAATGAAGGGCGTGGAGAAGCACGTCGTGGTGATGAAAATCAACAAGAAAGAAAATTTGACATATCCAAGGTGAGATGCTACAATTGTCAAAAGTATGGGCACTTTGCTGTTGATTGTAGGTCCAAGAAGAAGGAGGATAAAGCTTTGGTTGTTGAAACTAAAGATGATGAGGATCCCACTCTATTGTTGGCAGAAACTAAAGTGAAAGAGAACATGTTACTGCATAAAGAGCAAGTTTTGCTGATGGCCAAAGGTAAAGAGAAAGTTGCTATTGAGGAAATGTGGTATCTAGACTCTGGGGCTAGTAACCACATGACAGGTGACAAGGAGAAATTTATTGATCTTAATGAAGGAGTGTATGGGAAGGTGAAACTTGGTGATGGATCTTTGGTTAAGATCCAAGGAAAGGGGACCATGCTGTTGCAGTGCAAAACAGGAGACCACAAAAGGCTAAGTGATGTTTATTACATTCCTATGTTGTGTAATAACATTATTAGTCTTGGACAACTAATAGAACAAGGGTGCAAGGCTATTATGCATGGTGAGCAACTATTTTTATTTGATAAAGAAGGGAACAAATTGGCAGAAGTTCAGAAGAATAGCAACAGGCTATATTTACTCAACCTGAAGATTGGAAAGCCTATTTGTTTGAGTGCTAGTTTGAAGAATGATGCATGGTTGTGGCATGCAAGATTTGGCCACATCAAATTTCAAACTTTGAAGGAGATGCAGAGAGGAAAGCTAGTCCATGGCATTCCTGAAATTGATCACCCTGTGCAGATTTGTGATGGTTGTATAGTCGGCAAGCAACATAGACTTCCATTTCCAAGAGAAACCAAGTTCAGAGCTGAGAAGCCTTTACAGTTATTGCATGGAGACATATGTGGCCCAATCACCCCCACTACTCCTAGTGGTTTCAGGTACTTTTTATTGTTAGTAGATGATTTTAGTAGATACATGTGGGTGTATTTATTAAAATCAAAGAGTGAAGCACATTCTGTTTTTCAAAATTCAAAATCATGGTGGAGAATGAATCTGAGATGAAGATTAAAGCTTTGAGGACTGATAGAGGAGGAGAGTTTCAGTCTTTTGAATTTAAAAAACTTTGTGAAGAAAATGGCATAAAGAGGTTTCTTACTGCACCCTACACACCACAGCAAAATGGTATTGTAGAGAGGAGAAACCAAACTGTTATTTCTATAGCTAGATGCTTACTCAAGATTAAGAGTGTACCTTGCATATTTTGGGGTGAAGTTGTGAAGACCTCAGTCCATATCTTGAATAGAGCATCAACTCATAGTGTTCAAGGTATGACTCCCTATGAAGCATGGATGAAGTGCAAGCCAAATGTGTAGTATTTCAGGACTTTTGGTTGTATAGCTTATGTGAAAGCAGCAGGACAACACATGAAGAAGCTTGAAGATAGAAGTCATCCTATGGTGTTGTTTGGATATGAGCCTAGCACTAAGGCTTATAGAGTTTATGATCTAAATGAGAAGAAGATTCATATCAGTAGGGATATAATTTTTGATGAAGAAAAAGAGTGGAAATGGGATGAGAAAGGCACTACAGCAGATGACAGAAAACAAGGCAGTTATGTGACTTTTAGGCTAGAAGGAGAAGCACACTCATCTTTACCAATTGAAGAACAAGAAGCAACAACTCCTTGTATATCTACTAGTAGTCCTTCAAGGTATGTGATCTCTGAACCTCCTGTTACTAGAGAAATATCATCAAATTTAGAAAGTAGTTCATCAGAACCCCATAGATATAGACGGTTGCAAGATATCTATGATGAAACTACTGAGTTGGAAGAGGAGGTTGGTGTATGTTTGACAGCTGTAGAAGAACCAAAGTGTTATAATGATGCAATTAAAGAAGATGTGTGGAAGAAGGCAATGGATGAAGAAGTTGCTGCTATTCAGAAGAATCAAACATGGGAATTATCTAATCTACATGCTGGATGTAAGGCAATAGGGCTCAAATGGGTGTACAAAATTAAGAAGAACACACAAGGTGATATTGTGAGGCATAAAGCTAGACTTGTTGCAAAGGGGTATGCTCAGAGACCTGGTGTGGATTTTGAAGAAGTTTTTTCTCCAGTTGCCAGAATGGAGACCATTAGAGTTTTGATTGCCTTAGCAGCTCAAGAGGATTGGAAGATATATCATTTGGACGTAAAATCAGCATTTTTTAATGGTGAATTAGAGAAGGAGGTGTATGTCAAACAGCCTGAAGGTTTTGTGAAAGAGGGGCATGAAAGCAAAGTCTTGAGATTGAAAAAGGCTTTGTATGGTTTGAGACAGGCACCAAGGGCTTGGAACACAAAATTAGATGAGTGTTTAATATCCCTTGGTTTTAGAAGAAATTCTCAGGAGCATGCCGTTTACATGAAGCATACTAGAGAATCAAGTCTACTTGTGGGAGTCTATGTTGATGACTTGATTGTGACAGGTTCTGATGTACAGTGCATTGAAGAATTCAAGGCTCAAATGAAGGTAAAATTTGATATGAGTGATCTTGGCTTGTTGAGTTTTGATTTGGGCATTGAAGTGATACAGACTGATGATGAGATAAGATTATGTCATAAATCTTATGCATTAAAGATCCTTGAAGATATGGGGATGACAGATTGCAATCTAGTGCAAACTCCTATGGAAGCCAGAATCAAGCTTACCAAATCAGGTACACATTCTTTGGTAGACTCAACTCAATATAGAAGCATTGTTGGTAGCTTGAGATACTTGACTCATACACGGCCAGATATTATGTATTCTATTGGAATTGTGAGTAGATTCATGGAGACTACTAATTCTGAGCACCTTGCTGCTGTGAAGAGAATTTTGAGGTATGTGAAAGGGACAACAGAATATGGTTTGGTGTATCCAAAGAGGCAAGCAGGAGGACTAATTGGCTTTAGTGATAGTGATCACGCAGGAGATATAGATGACAGGAAGAGCACTACTGGGATGGTCTACTTTTGGGGTCCACATGTGATTAGTTGGGCTTCACAGAAACAAAAGATAGTGGCTTTATCATCTTGTGAAGCAGAATATGTAGCTATCACTTCTGCAGCTTGCCAAGGAATATGACTTAGTCGCTTACTAAGTGAATTGAAAGGGGAAGCAGAGAAGATAGTGAAGTTGTTGGTTGATAACAAATCTGCGATTGCTATGAGCAAGAATCCGGTGTACCATGGAAGATCTAAGCATATTGATACTCGTTATCATTTCATCAGAAGTTGTATTGAGAAGAAACAAATTGAAGTGGAGTATATCAGAACAGAAGAGCAGTTGGCTGATATATTCACCAAGTCTTTTGGAAGAGTGAAGTTTATAGAGATGATTAAAAATATCGGTCTAAAAAGGTGCAAGTTTGAATGACAAGATTAAGGGAGGCAATGTTAGTTTAATCTTTGTCATTTTTTTGTGTTAATCTAATGTTTAAGTGTTTTAACCAACATTTATTATTTAGTTTTTAAAAGCAATAACTGTATAACAGTTATTTAGTTTGCTTTGTACCACCATTTCCTCCTCGCTCTGTATTTTTAGGCTATAGTTGCTTTTGCTTTTTATATATATAGAAGAGTGCAGGTTTTGTAAGTAAGAAGAAGAAAACAGTTTTTCTTTTTGAATTGAATAGAAGGGAAAGTTTGTGTGAAGAGAAAAACGGTCCAGCATATTTTTTTTCTTTCTTTGCTTTGTTTTCTTGTTCTTTGCTACCGGTATAGATCCTTCTAAACATTGAATCCACAAATGTTTCAGGAATGATGGCTAACGGTAACCACCTTGACATTGTAGTTCATGCTTTTGTGAAATTGAGAACTTCTCGCTCGATTCACTGTTGGGTGATGTTGCTGAGCAAGTTGATGATCGATAAATTATGCTCCACCACATGCCCCTCAACAATCTTCAGCATGAACTCCCAGACAACAGCAATGGCCACCTCCCTTAGCTCCGCAAAGGCGATACCTTTCCCGAAACATGTCCTCTCTGCCTTCGCCACCTCATTCTCTTCGAACGGCACTGGTGGGTCGTCCGGCTACGAGTTATTCAAGTTGACGATTCGAGCAAATGCTTTCCCCTTTCCACCGGCAATCAGTACTCTGAACTAATTGATTAGTTACAGATAAAGATTAATTTGAATGCATCCTTTATTTTCTATTTGAATTTATGTATGAACTCTTAGTTAATGTAAGGTATATGAAGAGCATTTCTCGTGAACTATGCCCCTATTTGTCAAACGGAGGGATCGTGGCATACTTGGAGCATGTACTTTGGAGCAAGATCTTGATAATTGAATATGCATACCGTGGATTTGGAAGCCATGAAGGCTGATTCGAGGGAGGCCCTGAAACCACCTTCTCCTTCCTAGAGATCAAATAGAGCAGAGAAGAAAGAAGATGAACAGTAAAAATTCTACTATGAGAGACTCACCATCATCGTTCATCTCGCGAAGGCGGCTGAAACTTACTGGCGCCTGGAACTTTGGTGAGGAGATGTGGAAGAGGAATGGGGAGAAGGGATCAAAGAGGGCTAAATGAGGAATCCCTTCTTTCTCTTCGCCGTGCAATAGCAGAATACCACCAGACCTTAGGGCATCTCCAACCGAACGGCAAACACTTGTTTGTCGTTCTTGCTTTGCTCCAACCGATCGCCATTTTTGACGCCATTTGATTGCGGATGAACAGTGCGACGCCAATATTGGCGTCGCACTGTTCATCTGCACCATTTTTTTCTCTCTACCGAACAGGTTGGGAAGAAAGGCGCGAAAGAAAACGACTATTTTAGTGGCAAAATGACGTTGGATTGGAGATGAAACACGGCATTTTTTGATTTCCCTGCATTTTGGAGTGAAAAATGACATTTTCGGTTGGAGATGCCTTTACAACCGAGAGTGTATAAGCGAGATTTTTGACAGGGGTTGTAACAGAGTGGTAGAATAGATGAAAAGATGAAATTTAGGTGTTATATTAATAAATATAAAAATTTGAGTGTTAAATATGTATTTATAATATTTTGAAGTGTTATGTATGTAAAAATCCCTTTCTTTGCTGCTTGCAACATTAATAGGCTACTTCTCTAAGATTGTTTTAGACAAAAAATATATTTTTTTAATTAATAATTGATGGAATCCAGCTGTGGTTGTTCAAAGGGATTAGATTAAAAATAAAAATATATTTGAAAAACACGTCCTGACTCATTCTCCACCACTAAAAAAATAATAATTTAAAACAATTATTTAAAATAAAATAATAATTATTTAAAAATTGGAAAAGAAAAATGAGTTCTGATGTTGCATTATATCTTTATTTAATTTTTTAAATAAAAAATTTAATTTCTAATTTTAATTATTTGGATTATTATATAAATACCAATAAAAGTTATGTATATTTATAAATTCAACATTCAGTTTGAGAAATTTTGCTTGTGCTGATATAAATTCATTAGAAATTTGAGGAAAATGGAGTTAAGAGTTTTATTGTGAATTTTAAAATTTTAAGGAGAATTTGAAGCCAATATTGATTGATATTATTTTTTATTAATAATTAAAAATTGTTGAATGTTAGGTTTAAAATTGGGGGCGCGCTCTATGCCTCTATGCTTCTTTTGTCTTTATGTTTAGAGTATTTGAGTTTATATTTTTTAAAATGCACATAATTGAATAATTTTATAGTAATATAAATGCTTTAATTAATGATGAAAAATAAAATAAAAATTAATGTTAGGTTTAAAATTGCTCTATGATCCTTTTGTCTTTTTAGTTCAAGAAATTTTTATACTAATTAAAAAGTTGTTTCAAAAAAACAGTAAGAAAGCTATTCTAAACAAAGCCTAATATTGATGGATACCATTTTTCATGAATAATAAAAAATTTGTTGAATATTAGGTTTAAAATTGCTCTATAATTCTTTTGCCTTTATGTTTAGAGTATTTGAGTTTATATTCTTTAATATTATAATATTTGAATAATTCTATGATAAATGCTTTAATTAATGATGGTATATATATCTACAATATTATAATATGCACATAAATTTTATTAATTAAAACTATAATTATAAGATAATATAATTAAATCATTTATATATACCTTAAAATGAATACATGCATAATTAATATGACATTACATTATGTATAGTTATATCTTATTATAATATGTGATATGCATACATAATTCCACTATATAATGATATAGTATATATGTGTATCATAATATGTGCATCATACAATATGTTATACATGGAATGTAGTATACATACACACATACATTATGTTATAACACTATTACATAAAACATTATATATAACATACATATCATCATATAAATTTAATAGAGTTTGTAGGGCCTTTTTTCGAGCTTCCGACATGATGATCGACCAAAGAGGAATATAATATATATTTCACATATTAATGTATTTATCATTACTAATTCATTAAGAATTTAATTAAAATAAAAATATTGGAATTTAATTACGTTTTTTTAATATATATGTAAATGTATTAATTACAACAAAAAATAACTAAAATATTGATTTAATAAATAGTTAAATTTTATATAACATAAATAATTACAACATAAATAAATTTCTAATACCAATATAGCACTAAAAACATTCATATTTATTAATATGCATGAAACACAATTTTAATATAATTAGTGTTATTCTATTATAGTATGTTAGATTTCTACCTACATTTCTTTACTAATTATAACATATAAATAAGAAATCAAAAAATAGAATGTCATGCTAATAATTATAAAAAAAACATTTGATGGTATATTTATAAATATCAAAATTTATAATTTCATGCCCATAAAAAAACCCCTACATAAAAAACATACAAATATATGCTCATAAATGCATATAAAAATGTGCTTCATAAGCTCACAAATATACAAAAAAAAAATTAAATCAAAGTTTTTAATTTTTTTTTTAAATAAGTAAAATATATAAATAATTATTTTTTAACATTATATGAACTTTGAAATAAATTTTTAATATTCAATTGGTAAAATTTATCGCAGCATAATGAAATTATTACGTGTGATCACTGGACAATTCAGAGACCAATCAGGATGCATCACATCATCCGATACATAATAATATATAATAATGATGCATTATATATTAATGATGTGGCTCAGATTACGAATAATAATTTTGCTAGCAGAATATTCCGAATATTCTCACTCTATTTTTCCATCGTTTTTATTTTACTTTATTTATTACGTGATTTTGTACTTAATCGTAGCATATGCATTATGTAATGCGGGCTTAAGCCATCGTACTTCCGCCGGCCGGCCGGCATCGAAAGGAAGAGCCGGGTTGAGTAGAAGACGAAGAAGGAATCAGAATCTTTGTTGAATTTTGGCCAAGAGAGCTCTTTTAATGGATTCCCTTCACCTCCCGCTTCCTATAAATCCAGTCTCCTCCTCTTCTGCAAGGCTGCAGTTACAAACCATCCATCGAGTTTCTTGCTTTTCCCTCTTTCGGTAAATGATCCGTTTCTTTCGATGCAATGTTGGTTATTAAGTTTCGAGAAAATGAATAGTTTTTTTGGATCTAGGGATTGGTACGTATATTCAGAGTTGGAGATCGGGAAAGAGTTCGATAAATAAGTTCAACATTACTTCGTATGTATGACTTCGGCTATTTCTCCCGGTTATTTTATGGATGGGGATGTTGGGTTTTAAATCAAAAAATTTATCATGTTTGAATGCCCATATGCTTAATTTGGTAGTTTTCTGTGATTTTTCGGCATCCCTCAGGAAGAAATTAGGAAGCTATGATGCTTATTATTCGTTGTTTAGATCAAATTACGCAATAATTTGGCAAAATTGAAGAGTGGGTTGTCCATTAAGAGAGAAATTATTAGGTACGGAGTGCGGACGGGAGAACCGTCCGCACACTAGTATAAAACCGCGCTCGGTACCGTTCGGTACCACTCGGTACCACTGGGTACCGCTTGGTACCCTGTGTCTGTGCAGACGGTTCTCACCCCGTCCGCACTCCGCACCTAATAATTTTTCCCATTAAGAGTATTTAGGCACTAATGCTAGCAAAAGATCTACCATTTGATTGCTATGAGTTATATCATAGCTGTGTGATGATGAGACTTGACAAGTGATATTTTATGAGTGCTAAAGTTCTCTTTGTTCAAGTAGTATGCTTTTTGATTTTCTGGTAAAGGTCAAGAGGCATGCTTATAAGATTTTTTAAATTAAATATTCTTTAGATCCATGTGTAAAATTAAATCTATAATTAACTTTATAATTTTCCTCGTGCCTACGTCTCAATGACAGACCTTGGTCTTACTTTTAACTAATTATTAAATATTTAAGACATTTTTTATCCTTTCTGAGGGTGGTGATGTGATATGTGATATTTCACGAGCGACTTTACATAAAGATTCTATTAGTCCCATCTTTATTGCTAAGATTTTTCATATGAAAGAATCGAATATAGGTCCTCTCCAATTATCACGCTAATTGCACAAGCGCTACAAGATGGATTTATCAAGGTAATTAGAGAATACTAGAAGAATTTATGTAGTTATTTCGTAAAGGGCATATCTACAACAATAATAACATCAAGTCTTTATCCCAATATGTGGGATCAGCTACATGAATCATTTTTCTCCATTGTGTTTTGTTAAGAGTCAAATTCTCATTTAAATTTAATAAAAAGGTCATTTACAATTTTTTCTAGCCATGCATAAAGTTCCTATATGTCATAGGTTATTTTACTGATTGATCATGGAAACTTTTAAAATGTATTTGCATCAGAATATGGTTAATGAGTTTTTTCATCTGAACCACCCTTTTATAGCTTTCGCTGAATCATGTAGAGTCTGTTTGATAAACAAGTTACTGGTGAATTAGCTTTGTGTCTTTTTTATTTGATGATAATAGAAGAGATTTCCCTGTTATATACTAGACTGGATGTAGTAATGCTATTATATAAACTATGAAGATTGTTTGTTAATGAATTTAGGAAGCTTAAAATATTTTAGAAATATCTCGATGTATTATTGAGCACTAAATATGCACCATCATCTTGTTGGACCCTGCATACATTAAGTGATGGACTTGTCTCTTACTTTTTTCCCTGCTAAGACTCTTCAGCTAAGAGCGCACTTTCATACTTTCTAGAAATGGCTACATTCAAAGGCTCTTTTTTGCTTCCCTCATGCCTTGTTTTTACTATGATTTAATTGAATTGCAACGTCATAAGTATTCCTAACTTTTGTACTTTATTCCTGTTATGAATTAACAAATGGTCCACTACTCTTTCAGTGCATGGTGCATCCCTTTTGATCATATTCCTACAGTTCAAAATTAACACCTATTTTTGGTTTTCCATTCTCTTACAGTTCTTCTTCAATATTGAGGAATATTGCAGGGACTAGGCTATAGAAGCAACCGGTAAGCTTGAAAACTTATAGGCAAGGAGCGCTGGTCATGCATAAAATAGATGTTTGTTCTTCAGTTAAATTCTTTTTTACCTGCGATGTGTTTGGATACTTCATAGGCCGAGATGAATGCATTAGCTGCAACCAGTAGAAACTTCAAGAAGGCAGCTAAGCTGTTGGGCTTGGACTCGAAGTTAGAACGGAGCTTGCTAATTCCTTTCAGGGAGATCAAGGTAAATGACATATTAGGGCTAACATCTTCTTTGTTGGTCTAATACTCTTTACCCACCTTATTTGTTTTACAAATTGTTGCTTTTTCTGATCAAGCCCATAGGCCTTCACATAAGCGGTTGGAGGATTTTATTTCTTATATTTATATTTCTTTATTCTAGGTTTAGTTATGCTTGGGGAAAGGTTGGTTCTTAAGTTGTTTCTCCTCCAGAGCCTTTTTGTGATATTGTATATATTGGAATAGTATTAATGAAAAATCGAAATATTGAACATGATCATTGTATGGCCAACTTTTTTTTTTGTTTCATACATTCTCCTAGTTCATTTCAATTACTTTTTATGTCCAATTCTATCAATTTGAATTTAACATGACACCATTGTTAGACATCCACTCCTCAGAGTCATCTGTTAACGTGTCTTCTTAATACATTGAATGAAGGGTTTTTTTATAAAGTATTACTTTCTTCTTATTCATGTGTTCCTGAACAGTATTTGAATTATTAATGCAGGTTGAGTGCACAATTCCTAGAGATGATGGTTCTTTAGCATCATTTGTGGGATTTAGGGTGCAACATGACAATGCTAGAGGCCCCATGAAGGGAGGAATTAGATATCACCCAGAGGTGAGATCAAAATTATTTTGCTCATCACCCCACACACTTTTGCTAAATATCCCACTATATTTTTTTCCCTCTAAATAAAATTGAAACAAACATGTTATGCTAAAATGATGCTGGTCATATTTATTTCCTCAACCAAAAATGAGGAATTATAATGGTATCTCTCTCAAAGAAGTTTCTCTTCCCCTCCCCACTAGCACACACTAGACATTATCATATAGAGTTCTCTTGTTAGCTTTCAAAATTTGAAAACCTGGATTTTTTTTTTTTTGACATCATTCATTGAAAGAGATGTTTGATATTGCATGTAAACCAAATGATATTATTCAATAATTGTTTCTAGCTCCTACATATAAAGTAGGAGACTTTCAGAGTTGGTTTCATGACATGGATGGTCTTTGACTATTGGTCAGTCTGTTGCGTGCTATAATATTCATGGTTGCAGATGTTGAGTTGATCTTCTTAGCATAACACAAAGATTCAACATATATAAAGATAAGTTGATTGCGACTCACAAGAGGCACATAATTTTTACGTAGAAAATCTCAAAAGAGATAAATAATGTGATTTGGGGCCAAGTTAAAATAATTTCACTATGTTAGTTAAAAGTTATAAAGATTTGCCCTTTTCTGTCTCTAGAGAAGGCAAGACTTTAAGGCAAGGCAATAGGTGTTGATGTCAGCTGATTAGGGGTGTCAATTTTTGACACGACACGAAACACGACCCGAACCCGACCCGGAAAAATCCGGGTTCGGGTCAACCCAAACCCGAAACGGGTCGGGTTCGGGTTCATGAAATCAACCCGTTTTAAAAATCGGGTCGGGTTCGGGTTGACCCGCCAACCCGAAATTGACCCGAAAGTGACCCGAAAACTCATTTTTGACCCGAAAACCCGAGATTGACCCGTTTTTTTACCCGATTTTGACCCGAAAACCCGAGATTGACCCGATTTTTGACCCGAAAATTAGCAATTTTGGGTCAATTCCGGGTCATTCGTGTCGGGTTGACCCGGACCCGAATCGGGTCGGGTTCGGGTCCAGAAACCTGACCTGTTTTTAAAAAACGGGTCGGGTTCGGGTTGACCCGAACAGTGCCGGGTCAGTTTCGGGTTCGACTCGAACCCGACCCGTTGACCCGAATTGACACCCCTACAGCTGATGATGGATAACGACATACGATGTACATTGGAGTCATTCATCATTGGATGTCAGTATTGCTCAGTAGCTTATAAAAGACATGCACTGGTGATAGTGGGGGGGGGGGGGGGGGGGGGCGGAGTAAGATGTGAGACAATGAGAGTAGACAGTGCGTGATGGCGGCGATTGGCAGAAGGCACTTACGAAGATTGATGGCGAGTATCGATAGCTATCAACAAAGTATGTCGACGAGAATTTTTGATTGGCAAAGGCAAATGTTGGCGGCTAACGAGTGTCAATGATGATGATGGGCATCTACAACAATCAATGTTTGACTTCCTTGGCTAGTGTCAATGGCGGTGGATGACAGGCATCGACAATGATTGACAGTTGGTGCTAATAGCAGTCGATGGAGGACTCGTGGTGCTAACAAGCAAAGCTCTCTTGATCATTCGGTGTAGTTTATACATCTTAGTGTCCCGATGATGTTAGAATTAAGTGATATTGGGCTTATCAGATTCATCTCATCAGGATGTTTGTTTTGACTATAAGCACGCAAAAATAGGAGGACATTTGGTCCATCAAATGGTATCGACAAAATCAACCATACTTTCAAGTGCTTCATTTATGTTCA
Source organism: Dendrobium officinale (assembly GCA_019514585.1). Lineage (NCBI taxonomy): Eukaryota > Viridiplantae > Streptophyta > Magnoliopsida > Asparagales > Orchidaceae > Dendrobium > Dendrobium officinale. The sequence goes on from CM033700.1 coordinate 14,579,709, forward strand.
TTTGGACTTCATTTGTGCATTTTTTGGTATTGTTGAGTACGCCGAGAAGCTCATTTCAACTTCAAGCTTTTGAAAAATTGATTTTGGATGGTATCAAAGTCAATTTTAAATATTTGGATGCTTTGAGATTTAAAATTTTGCATCAAAATTTATGCTTAATCAGATTTTTTTTTCACATATTAGAGTCATTTTCATATAGTCAACTTCAACTTTTCAATTCTCTTTAGCAACCCACCACCATGCAATCACATCTAGAACTTTAATAAGATAACATTTCCTGGAAACCAAAATGCCATACTAGGAGCCTGTATGTCTTAAATGTTTCTGCCATTTAGATGGAATATTCTAGAACTGTCAACTAAAATTGAAATAGATGTAGTAGAGACAGTTTTCGCACTACGTATCAAAAGTGAGTATTCAGGTGGAATTCTTGCAGTACGTGGTTTTGGTTCGGACGGCATATCCACAATCATTACCTTGAAACCAACAAGGTCTGCTGCAAGTCTGCGTGTCCTCTACCACCACTCCACAAGACACTCCTATTTTGGTTTCTTTTTTAATTATATTGTTTTGGTGAGACTCTAGCATCCTAGTGCGAAACCTGCTAGGACATTTAGGGGCTCTTGATTTGGTGAAAACTTGATGAGAAGTAAATTATTTTACAAAGTAACTTGTCTGTGTTTGTTTGAGTGAAGTTGGTAAAATTAAGTTACTTCATGGTTCATTTCTTTCACAAATTCGTTCTGAAGTAAATGCCAGCAGATCGGCAACATCTTTTACATAAATGATGATTTTACACCGCAATTCAATTCAACAAACTAAATAGCCGATAAATGCTTTGCTCCCAAATTATGGTTCTTTCTCCATTTAGCTGGGTACTACATTAAGTTCAAAGTTGAAGGATGGAGAAGCTTTTAGATTTATATTATTACACTTAATCTTATTATGAATTATGTGATTATATATTATTTAATGGGGCAGAAAATTGAGCTGAACATTTTTTTTGACGAACTTCAACCATTTCTTGATGCGGACATCGGTACGAAGATTTGGCGCATCTATCACAGGCGGCGTCGCAAATCGACGGCTATCATTTAAACCTTCTATTATGATTTATTTTCTGCATTTTAGTTCTCAATTAATGTATTTCCTATTTTACCCCTAGGATAGTTTATGTAAGTGTTATGACCCAATGGGCATTTTTGTAATTTTTGATTTTCTCATGTTGTGGCCTATATATAGGGCCTTAGGCTATTGTAATAGGGGATGAATTATTGAATGAAAAAAAAGTTTGTGCTTGTTTGATCTCTTAGTGAGTTCATGAGGGAGAAGCCCGCGGAGGGTGATTTGCAATACCCGTCAATCTTTGGAAGAGTCCAAGATTCGCGGTTCTTACGATCTCTTTGTGAGTTCGTTATTTTACTTTTATCTTATTTGTTTTTCTTTCATCTCCTTTCTTCCCCTCTTCATCCACCACCAAGTGTTTAGCCTCCACCATCCAATCCCTCCACAAACTCCTAGCCACCTCCACCCAAAGCCAAACCCTCCTCTTCCCTCTTGACCGCCGGCCCCACCCACACCTCATATCATTATGATGATTTTAATCGTCATAATGACTCCCTAAATTGGCTCTTGCATTAAAGAAAGGAGTTAGGAAATTTTGAAATTCAAAAACCTTCCTTATTTGTAAAATCCAATTAAGGAAAGTTTTCAAATTTTGAATCCCATCTAAATTCAATTTTCCCTCCTAATTAGCCAAGCTTGTTTTGGAAACCCATAAAACACTTTCCACTATCCCCTCCCTCCTCTTCATGCCGCCGGCCCCCCTTCCTTGGGCTTGGTTTGTGTTGTTTCCTCATTGAGCCCTCACCCTCTTTGAATTTGAAATCAAAATTTCAAATTTAATCCCCTCCAAATGCCTCATGGATTTTGAATTTCAAAATTCAAATTCCCCTTAATTACTTTCCTAAAATACCTTTCTATTAATATGGAAACTTCTTGATTTGAATTCAAACTTATTTGAATTTCAAATTAATCCCATATTAATGAATCCTATTTTTGGAGACCCATTCAATCTCTAAAATCTGAAATTAATTCAGATTTAATCATATAATTATATTGATTGCATGGGGACCACATACATCGAACTTAGACACAATTTTCCCCTTCTCTCTCTCTTGGCCGGCCCCATGCTCCTCCTCTCAAATTAATTTTCTTTCCAAACCTAGGCCTAAATCAAAGGGAAATTAACTCCTGTTTCCCTCAACTGTTGTCCACGCTATTCCCCACCAAACCCTTCCAGCTCACGTGCAATCCAAAAGGAGGAAATCTTGAATTTTTTTCTCGCCAACTGGCTGTCCAGATTTCTGGACAGCTTCTAATTGCTGTCCAAAACTTCAGAACAGCAACGTTGCTGTCCAGGATCTACCCAAGACCAGCCTCCTTGCTGTCCAGAGAATTCTGGACGTTTGGCATGTCTGCCTGCCCTCCCACAAACTTGGAAATTGCTGTCCCAGTTTTGTTCTCCTGCTGTCCAGAGAATCCAACAACCTTCTAGTGCTGTTTTGTCATCCGGCATACTCCCATTTGTTGCCCGGAAGTCTCCATCGGCTGCCCACCCACAGAACTTCGCCAAGATCAACCGCCACAATTCGGAACTTCCTCTACGCACCTCAAACAAAACCTACGAACTTGACTATGGTGAACTCTTCCCCAAGTTTCCTATTTTCCTAGTTTATTTTCAATTGTGGTTATATTTTGACTCACAAAGATCATGTTTACTCTCCTCCGCTAAAGCTTAGTGTTTAGTAGGATTATGTGATGGGCATTTCATAGTACTAATCTTATTGTTAGCATATGGATTTATTGTTGAAACCATTCACGCATGCAATGTTAGATTAACTTGATTGTTTTATGATCTTAACTTTTATGCGTGTGATTAGGCCTAAGCTTGTCTTACCGTTCTTTGTGTTTTCTTTTGTCGTTCAAAATCAACATAAAGTTTATAATTATTGTGCTCTAAATATTAAGTGTGCAAATTCATTAATTAGCTCATATTTGCATGTACATTTTAATATGCAAGGGTTCACACATCATGGATGGATGTGGGCAAAAAAGTTACTCCATGAATTTAAAATTAAGATAAAAACTTGAAATATATGTTCTCTTACAGGTAAATTAATGAAATTAATATATATTATGATATATAGGAAGATTAATACTCTTTGCATTCAGAAAACTAAATGGCTTGAGAGAAGATTAAGGAGATTGATTAATTAGAATTTAAACTATAGTATTCAAGTAGTAGTCACAATAAAAATAGTGTTGGTGTGATTATAGATATGAGTTTGAAGAATAATGTTGTATAAATTAATAAAATTTGAGATAAAATTATAATTTTAAAGATTGTTGTTGATGCTAAGATTATTAATATTATAAGTGATTATACTTCTCAAGTAGATTTAGATGTGTTCAAAATTAAAATTTTGAAATGATTTAAAATAATTAATGGAAATGAGGCCTCTTGAAGAAAAAATTTTATTAGAACTAATTTAAATTGACATGTTGGTTGAGTGGTAGAAGATTTTAAAAGTATTCATGGTGGCTATGGATTTGAAGCGACTAATGAAGATTGTAGGATTATATTAGAATTTTCTCTAGTTTCTAATTTTGTAATGGCTAATACCATATTTAAGAAAAAAGAGGTGCAACTCATTACTTATAAAAATGGATATGTAAAAATCAAATTTATTATTTTCTTATAAGAAAATAAATCGTTTAGATTATAAATATTGTAAAGTCATTCCGAGTGAAAGTTTATGTACCCAACATTGTTTATTAATTTTGGACTTTAAGATGATATGACAGAATATTAAAAAGAAAGTAAATTGTTGTAATAAACCTAGATGGGGGCATTTTAAAAATGCTAACAAATTTTTTTTTTAGAGTAAGATTCAAGATCTCAAGGTTTTGATTATGTATGATGAAGCTAAGGTTATATAAAAAAAAGTAGCTAGTGATATTCAGAATATTGTAAAATTTATGATTGAAGTATCAAGTATCAAAAAGAGAAGTTCATAGTAGCAAAAATAGTTGGTGGTGTAATCAAAATATGCAAGAAAAGATAAAAAATAAGAAGCTTCGTTATAAAAATCGCTTTACATGTAAAGCTTAGAAAATTGAGAAAAATATAAGAAAGAAATATGCGATGTAAAAAATTTAGCTTTTAATGATTTATATAATATATTAGATATTAAGAAGGGCAAAAAATATATGTATAAATTAGCCAAATAAAGAGACAAAAGAAGCAAGGATCTAGTTCAAGTAAAGTACATTAAAATGAATATTAAAAAATATATATATTTTTAAAATAGAATATTCAACATAGGAAGATGAGATATTTCAATAAGTTTTTTAATAAAGATTGTGGTAATGCGATCGACTCTAGTAACTTTATCACCCTAAATAAAAAATATATATTTTTATTTTTATGAACGTATTAGTAAAACTGAATTTAGAGAGGCTTTAAAAAAATGAATGGTAGAAAAGCTGTTGGACCTAATGATATTTCAATAAAGGTGTGAAAATGTTTAGAAAATGAAAGAATTTCTTGGTTTACTAAAAATTTTAATATTATTTTGAAGCTTAAAAAGATGTCAAATTTGCGTTGATTCCTATTTTTAAGAATAAAAGTGATGCATAAGAGTGTGCAAATTTTAAAAGAATTAAATTAATGTGTTATACATTAAAGCTATGGGAGAGAGTAAGTGAGCATAGGTTGTGACATGATACTAATATTTCTCAAAATCAATTTAGATTCATGCCGAGTAGGTTTACTATCGAAGCTATACATTTATTAAGAGGTTTGATGAAGAAGTATAGAGAGAATAAGGAGGATCTATATATGATATTTATTGATTTAGAGAAAGCATATGATAAAGCTCTAAGAGAAGTGCTCTAGAGAGTTTTAGAAAAGAAAGAAGTTAATAATGCATATATTCAAGTCATTAAGTATATGTATAATAGAGAAGTTACTTGTGTTCAAACACAAGGTGCTTTGACCAAGTAGTTTCCTATTTCAGTTGGATTACATCAAGGAACAACTCTAAGCCCATATCTTTTTTCTTTAGTCATGGATGTTCTTACTAGACATTTGCAAGAGGATGTATTCAGGTTATGCTTTTTGCTGATGATATTCTTCTTTTTAATAAGACTAGAGAGGTAGTTAAAGGAAATTTTGAATTATGGAGGTTAACCTTAGAGTTTAAAGGTTTTCGTTTGAGTAAATCTAAATCGAATTCGTGGAATGTAAGCTTAGTACTAATAAATCTTGTGGGGGGATTGTGATTATGGGCAATCAAGTTATTAAAAAGAGTACCCGTTTAGATACTTTGGGTCTTTTGTTCAAAGTGATGGCGAAATAGATGGGGCTATTTTTAGTAAAATTCAAGTTGGTTGGTTAAAGTGCAGGAATGCATCGGGCTTGTTGTGTGATTGAAAAGTACCTAAAACGTTCTTTGTGTAAATTAAAAATGTGAATTAATATTCTTAATCGAGAGTATTCTTAGATATCCTACTCAACATGTAATTAGTTATGAGAGCTTGTGTCCATAGGAGACTTAGATCCCACAGACTTGACAAACCCAACTTGGTCTTGATTTGTCATTCAAGTGAAATCTTTGGGACACATTCCAACCTTCCTTGCCATCAATTCGCAGAAGCTCGCATTATGATTTGTTGATTTTTATTATCCACTGATCTCCATCCAATTTGGGAATCTAATGTGGCTCTTTTGAAGCTCATTGATCTATTGAATTTAAATTTTTATACTTTCAAGTTGATCCAAACATTTTTGCAAATGGCCAATCATGATTTTATTTACTCTATTAATTTTTTTCTTTTGATTTTGTTTACTCTATTGAATTTGATAAAAACATTAGATACACTTTGTCAACATGATATACCTTATTATATTATTTAAATTTTAGAATAAAAAATATGAATATTTTGTGTGATTCAATAGATGTTTGTCATCAAAGATGGCTTATATGATCACTTTGTATATATGATAATTTAAAGTAAACAACTAAATGTCTAATATTTTGTTCTTACTAATTCAAAAAATTTTATGAATACTCCTTTTTGTAATGGACCATCTCAGTAGCAACTGTTTAAGCATGGTCAAATCAACAACACAATGCAGTATGTGCTTAATATATGAGAGCATATTACACAAAAATGCTTTTAAAGTATCAAAGTGTGTGTCTCATATCTATTATATAATTTATTTTTGGTCTTTCTTCCTTCAAAATTCATCAATTGATAAATATTTTTAAATGATTAATTTTTCAATAAACTTAATTGCCCGTGTGTTGAAAATGTTGAACCTAGATATTTTCTAAATATGTAAGTGTGATAAGGAAGTGGAGTATCATATTTGGATTATCTCCAATTACAAAAATCAGTCACTTAATTCACTTTGGATGGCTTGATTTATTGTTTCAGAACCAGGCTTATTTTGAAATGGTTTGAATGTTTCAAATCCAATGATCCAAATGCTTGTTGGGACTGGAATGTCTGCAATGCCTGGTTTTGAAACAGTAAATACAGCCATCAAAGTGAATTGACTCCATGTTAATGGGAGAGAATCCAAATCCTGAGATATCTTTATATTGTAACAACTACATGTTTGAAAGGTCTAAATTGAATAAGAAATTTGCATATGCATATAATATCCAATATGTATTTGAGCATAAAAAAAATATCGAACGCATGCAAAAGGTGCCAAACTGTTTCTACTTGTATAACTTAGTGTATTAAAACTGTCCTTATTATTCTACATTTTCAATTAGAAGCATCAGGCTTTTATTTCTATACCAAAACAATTGTGGTTTCTGTGTTAAGAGCTTTGACCTGCAATAGAGTGTTCTAATGTTCAGTAACTTCATGGAAATGCAGGTTGACCCAGATGAGGTGAATGCCTTGGCACAATTAATGACCTGGAAGACTGCCGTAGCAAATATCCCATATGGAGGAGCCAAAGGTGGAATAGGATGTGCTCCTGGAGAGTTGAGTCTTTCAGAGCTTGAGAGACTCACGCGAGTCTTCACACAAAAGATACATGATCTAATTGGTATTCATACTGATGTTCCGGCGCCAGATATGGGAACAAACCCACAGGTCTACAGAAAAAAATTTAAGGGGAAAATATCAGAGTTTCTTCTTTTTTTTTTTAGTATTTTAGAATTTCTTCTCAAAGTTTTTTCTTCATTTTAGCAATGCCTAAATTAAGTTTATTCTATTGGCTCACTGGAAATAGACAATGGCGTGGATACTAGATGAATATTCCAAATTTCATGGCTACTCACCTGCTGTCGTTACTGGGAAACCTGTTGTAAGTAATAACAATATTTGATTTAAATTCTGGAAAATTTATTATTTTAATGTTAGTAAGCTGACCTGTTCTATTACAATTACTCTGATCTTTCAGTGAAATGATTTATCTTCCCTTCCAGTAGATGTTTTCCATTGTTTGCCTAATTTTACTCTTCCTTCCTGATAATTTCCTTGTTTTTCCATCAGACATGCCATGCATTTAATTTACTCATCCTGAATAGGCCTTTCGTTGGTTCCACATTGGGAAATTAACACAAATCATATCTTTTCAATGATTCTGCATTTTTTAAAGAGACTATAAAATAAAAAATCCATGATATATCGCAAAATTTGTTGGATGGGAAACAATTAATAAATCATCGTGCTTAAACTCATCAATCTTAAAGGCTGGGAGAACTTAAAATCAGAAGGCGGTAACCATGTGGAAGACTGACAAATAATAGCTGATAATGAAGGTTATTGTAATTTCCATTGGTGTCTGTATGGAATTTAGAAGTTATATACTTTTACTGTTAATTTGACCTTCTCAATTATGTCTTTGTTACATACGGATTTATGAATCCTTTCAAGGTTTTTGAGAGGATTGATTTTGCTTATCTAAAGTCGTTTCTAATGGTATGTTAATTGTGTGACTATCTGATTGAGAAGTTCTAGTCAGATACTCTGTTATATACAAAACCTAAAACATCTTCATGAAGGTTCTCATCATCCTATCCATATGTTTGTTTCTTTTCCTTGAAGGATCTTGGTGGATCTTTGGGTAGAGATGCAGCTACGGGAAGGGGAGTTCTATTTGCCACACAAGCTCTGCTTGCGGAGTATGGGAAGAGCATCTCAGATCAGCGTTTTGTCATACAGGTTTGTAAACCGGTTCTCAAGTAGTAGTGGTTATTTTACAGATTTCTTATATGTGATTGATTGAACAATTGTAATAATTTTGTTGAAATTCTTGTGGAAAAAGATAATTCTAATCCTATTTAAAGAATGCATGATCAATACTTAAACAATTCACAAAATGATGCGCAAACTTCATAAATTTAGGATATAGAATGTTGCTCAATGGAATTGACGGTGGTGGGTAACTTTTTAGTCAAATAAATGGTTATTAATGGCTATGAATTTTTTGTTCAATGTCTAAGTTATGATCTGGACTTTATGGCTGGAAAGGTAAGGGGTTTAGTGGAACAAAATTTCATCCAATTTGGACTACTTTGGGCTGATTTGAAAAATCTCTTTATAGAATGAGTTTTGTGATGGTTAAATAACTGAAAAATGATGCTGAAGGGTTAGCTTAGGATGTGAATTTATGGTATGGAGTAGATTGTTTGTTTTGGTGTAGCTAAGTGGGTGTCCAGTAGTATGAAACAAGACTAAGCCCTAACCTTGTCTAGTTTTGCGGAGAGCTACATATGGGGTTTTGGAGTGGTTATGTGGCTTAGATTAGGTGGTGGCTGGTCTTAGAGAATGTTGAGGATGTGGTGAGAGGCGAGAGGAAAGTTAAGAGCATGATTTTAAGAGAGCAAATAAATATAACAATAAAAATAAAAGTTACCTTATCTCATTAAAGAAAAGGAAAACTTAAGCCACCAAGCATCAAGTCAAAGAGGAGCAATTCTTCTGTTAAAATATTTCATTCATCAATAGAAAATTATGATGCATATCAACCCTTTATATAGATTATTACATTACTCTTAGACTACTATAAATATAAAAAATAAGGGAAATTTTAGCGAGAAAGGAGCAGGATGACAATTAATGGAAGGATGTGCGAGCCATATGCATTAATTCATTTTCCATAAGTGGTTGACCCTTAGATATTCCAAGGAGAAAATAAAAATGCAATAATGATATTTTGACTTCATATTAAACAATCATATTAACATTAAAAAAATTTCTTATCAAGCTTACCAAGTTTGAAGTGATTGATACAAAAAAATTATTCTTAGTTGAAATAAAGTTATGATCAGATTTACTTCTTTCAGGCTTTGCTGATGTGTGCCTTTTAGTAATATTAAGGGATAGAAATTATTATGAATTTTTAGTTTGATGTCTAATGATGTGATCTGAAGTTTGTGGTAAAAAAATGAGAGGTTTATATGAGTTTAGTGGAAAAAATTTCCAAGTATAGTCCAACTTGGTCTGGCTGATTTGAAAAATCTCTGCAGAGAATGGTTGTTAAGTGATACAAACAATTGAAACTAACGGTAGAAGATTAACTTATGATGTGAACTTATTATCTGGAGTATATGATTATGTTTGGTGGATTTAAGTGTGTATCGAGTCGTGGGAAACAAGATTAGGTCCTAGTCTTGCCTAGGGATGTGGAGGGAGGTGCGAGGAATGTTGAGTTTAAGAGAGTAGCAAATAAATATAAAAAGGAACTAGGATAGCTACCTTATCTTGTTAAAGAAAAGGTGAATTTGAGTCACAAAGTACCAAGCCAAAAATAAGAGAAAATGTTCGTTCAAAGTGTTTCATTCAATAATAGAAAATTATAATGCATATCACTCCCTTATATAGGATATTACATGATTCTTAGACTATCATCATTCAAATAGAAAAGAGAGATTATGGAGAGAAAGGAGGTGGTGTGGGTCTCCGAAAGGATTCCGCTCGTGTGGTTAGAATGCAAAGAGTACGATCACACTATCCCGTAGGACAAAATGGTCGTAGGCCTTTACAATCGACACAAGCAGGCCGATGGAAGAGCAGATGGAGTTATAGATACGATTAGCCATGGAGGATAGCGGCTTTCACCTACCAACCTCGATGGATAATAATATCTATAACCCAAAAGTTCACGAGATTTCCCCCATTTGACACATCAGCTCGAATGGGGTATTTGATTGTGGGGATCAGTTTCCTACGGGCGCAAGCCCCCGTAGTTAATTACATCCTAAGCCTTGACTTAGGAAAACTCTCGATTAAGGATGTTAGATTATCTCCCCTAATGGGTTTAGTGCAAGGGGTTTCTAGGCTTCCTAATCAAAGGGGAATGTCCCAACTTGGCTCGATCAAATCATGCGTGGTTCAGTCAACATCCGGCCGACTAGGGGAGGTGAAAACTGGAGAAAAAGAAGAGAGGCAAAGCATCTCAAACAAGCACGAGAGAAAGAAGGAAGTGGCGTCATCTGTGTGACGCAGATGGGTAGGGTTTATAGTCTCCGAAAGAATGGAGAACTTACCTACCAATAAGGTGTATAGTGGTACACCTGTACTACTCACCTTTAGATCCTAAATCTATAAAAGATGTAGTATCGTACACACGATACTAACATCTACGACCTAGCTAATGCGATCTGGACTTACTCCTTGTCTGACAAAGGAAGCCAGCTAAAACCACCTAATCGTATAAAATCCATGCTGTCCAGTCTTTATGAAGAAGGGTGGGTAGTTTAGACACTGAAATTTGGGATCGACAACTAGAGAAATTTCCTAAGAGACCCCACACTTATGAGTGGTATAATGCTCCTAAAACTAATGCAATTAAATCTTAATTTTAATTAGTTACTAATGCAATTTATGCTGGTTAAAGTCTTCAAATCAAATATGTATGAATTTAAAAAAAAAAGGCCTTATAAAATAATTTTTTGAATGACTAAATTTCCCCAGGTCCGGCACTTCATCCTCATAGGCCAGATTATCCGGACTCTACCCGCAGGCGGGGAAATTTGTCTAGGAGGTGAGAGAATGCATGTATGCCACCCCGGACGATTCCGGCTATTCCCTAGAGTCGTTACGTTTCTATGTGAGTTAATCTTAAATTTTTATTATTAATTATGAGTAGAAGAATTTTTATCCTAAAAGAGCCTAACGGTCAGACACAAGCACATGCAAGAAAGAAACCTATGAAAAGCATGCCATTTCTACTGCGCAAACAAGGTAAGTAAATCACAACACAGAAACAAAATCCCACGAAAAAGAGTGTCCATGGCAAGTGCCATACGATATTACATCACAGAGTACAGAAAAGTAAAGGTGGCCGGGCTCCACCGACAACAACCCGGAAACGACGCAAATCTTAAAACAAGGCATTTTTATCTTCACTCTTCTTCTTCACTTCCTTGATTCGTCTTTGGATCATCTTCAGCTCTTCGGGCTCCTCGTAGTACGTCCTCCAAGAGAATGCCCAAATGAAAAAGGAAACCCCCTGTAGGGGTTTACTTTTTCCTTTGGACTTCTCGTAGTGCGTGCTCCAAAAGGAAACCCTCTGTAAGGATTTACTTTTCCCTTTGGACTCCTATTTCTTTAAAAATGCCTTATTTTTAGATCCTCACAAAATTTATTATCAAATACATTACATTATTAAAAATGGAAAATCTAGACTCTCCTGCAGGGGTTATCCTAAGCAGTTATAATAAAAATTCATCCAAGCAGTTATATATAAATAAAGAAAATGCTCACATCAATCACTTGGCCGTGCTCTAATTATTGGGGGCTGAGCAGCTGAAGCAGGTACCTAAAGCAGTTATATATTATTTATTAATTTTAGCCCTCTTTTAGCAGCATTATATGAGCACGGCCACCTGCAGGAAGACAGCATTAGTATAAAAGAGCGTACCTAACCTATGGGTATTCTAATCGCTACAACCACGGTGCAGAAAGAAAAGGCTAAAAGCCAGCAGTACAAAAACAGCAGAAAAGCTACAACAGGTAGCAAAAACAACAACCAGCACACGAGTCACATGCAGAGCATCACAACAACGTACAGAAGAGTAAAACAGAACAACAGCCTAACCTAAAGCTAATAGTCGTGCCCTGTCAAACTCATCTAAGTGTATGAAAGCTGTGTGGTTTTGGTAGGTCCTATATAGGGTAGTCTTAGTTAGAGTTGTATGTATTTTTGTTTGTTGAAAGAGGCTAAGGGAGTTTAGTTAAAATTTAAATCTTAATGTTTTAGAGTTGATTTTAGGGATGTTTTTATTTTTATTGTTTGATTAATCATCACCTTTGTTTCACACCGAGGCCGTGAGGTTTATTTCACCCTCCTTGGGGCTAACTTAATAGCCTCGTAGGCCTGGGTTACCCAGTGATAATTAACTTTGTTCAATTATTATAATTTGTTATTAAAAGAAAAGAAAATATGAATTAGGTATTTTAATTAATCAAATTGGTTAATTAATTTTTAAAGGTTATTCTAAGGTTTGATATTTAGAAGTGCATTATCCTAATGAATTTTAATTTAAGGTTAGATTTCCTAATTAAATCTGCATCTTTTAGATTTTTGGTTGGTTAATAGTTTATTATTAAATTAATTGAATTAGATTTAGGTTTGCACTTTAGATTTAGAATTTAATAGTTATATAATGTTAATAATTATTTAATTAAGAATTAAGTGTTTTAATAGGTTTTAAGAATTAGATTAAGATTAATTGGTTGATTATTAGTGGATTAAGAAAATAAAATCTAAATCTAGGAAAACGTGTCACTAAGTTGTTGTTTTAAAGTCTCTACCCTATAGGGAGCATGCATCCTAAGTCTATATTTTCTAAGACTCGGTCCTTAATTTTTGTCCTTAAGTGTTACTAGTGTTGTAGGGTTAAAAGTAGTGTTTTTTTTTTTCTAATTCCTAAGACTTCTATACGGATGTCACAGGGTTTTAGGGATCTAAAAGAAATGTAAAACAAGAGCAATCCTAAATATATAATTGAAGTTTCTACAAGGCCCTAAGGTTAGGATTCGTACAATCAACCTAGGCCCCTAAAGGTTTTCTAAGTTTTAGAAAGCTTACAGCACCGGGGGCTACGACCCGGTGGTTCCGCCCGTAGCGTCCCTACTAGATGAGTAGGGACGACTGATGCTCGGATCCAGTTGTCCTAGCTCCAGCTCCAGATGCTCCTTATCCATTGCTTTCCAAAAAGTACCTCGCAAGACATAGAGAAGAGAGGTATTAGAGCAGTTTTATAAATAATAATATAAAGAAATAGAAATGCAGTAAAATAAAACTAGAACGTACCTTTTGTTACTTGTTGAGTCCTATATCTTTTGGATTCTCCCCAATTTGTAGGTGTGTTGTACCAAGATGCAGAAAAAGTAGCAAAGAAAACTAACGGACGAAGTAAAACACGACTAAACGCGATGAAAAGAAAAAAGAACGAAAATCCGATACAAAAAGGGGTGTAGGCATCGTTGTTATTGGATACATTTCGTAGCAGTCAAATGCATCCTATAATATCAACAATGTCCTTTGCTATTCCCACTCCAAACAAGACACTCGATATTTTTTGACACCTCCACTCACAAAGACTTTCTACACCAGGCCTACAACAACTAAGGGAAACTAACCTCTAAAACTCAATCTAAAATCTAGAAATTATGTATGTTTAGATTCACCCAACAATTCTCTTTTATAGGAACTAATATTAAAGGGGAGAAAATCTAAGCAAGTAGAGACTAATCAAAGAAGCTATTAAAAGATACTAAACATTTATCAACATAAATTTTCCAAAATTTCAAAATCTCCTAAACTTATTCTTTTAGGAAGAAACATTAAGAAAACTCTAATTCTAATAAGAAAGCACTAGCTATTCCTGAAAGACACTAAGGGATCTTGCTACACAAGCTTAACCTACAAAATTACAGACCTCAAAATGATTTATAGGAACCGTTACATAAACTACTACAAAACCCCCCAAAAGTTATCTACTAAAATCCCTTTCTCTTTTCATTTTGTTTGGCACAAAACTCTACCAAAATCTTTTACCAAAATCCCCTATTTTGACACAAAATTCTACCCACAATCAAGTGTCTCAACTTTCATTTGGAGTGGGGTATGAAAATACAAAACTTTACAACAAGAAAGTTTTATAAAACTCCTCGTTGTAAAGCATTCACTACATTCGTCATACAAAACCCTTTAAAATAAGTTCAAAGCCACTAATAAATTACTCTAAACAAAGCAAAACAATACTTCTTTCGATCAAAAAATAATTTCTCTAAATCGGCGACATAAAGCGACTCATAGGAAAACTTCAGTAAAAGCAAGGGGAACTATCTCGTAAAACTCTCCGAACATTAAAACAACTTATACGACTGTTAAAAGAAACTCAAATGATATTAGCTAATAATGGCGAATAAACAACCCCAATATCTAATAAAACTATGGATGAAAAACGCAACTTAATTTCATGAGAAAGTATATAAAGAGACTTTACTCTATTCTTTTTTTTTTTGCAAATATAAATAAAACGGTGCATAAATACATTCTCCAGTAAATTCCTCTTAACTAAGCAAACTTTCAACTCACAACGCATTAAAGAAACCTATGGAGATATAGATAGTTGCGCTTGAAAATTGTAAATGGAACTACAAAACATATACTAAATCATCTCACAGGCTATAATATAAACATACATGAAGACTCTCCAATAAACTTATATAGCAACACTATCAAATTGAGTGTAAGCGGAATGACACAAATATAAGCATGCATAAAATCTCTCAATGAAATATTCAGTCATGTATGTGATAGCTTTCCATTCCCAAAACAAACATAATCGATTCCACATTGCTTAGAGGTAGAGTTCAATGGAGGATTCACTAATACCATGGTGATTTAAAAAAAAAAAAAAAAAAAAAAAAAAAATTCAATGAGCCAAAACAGAAAAAGAAGTTATAACATCTATTTTCCAATTCTATAAAGGAGGCCAAGATAACTTATTGCTCATCCACCTTTCAGTTTGCATCAAGTACATATTATGATAACAAGTCAAGCCAAATGTATAACCCTTCCAACAAATTCATATAACTAGCATGAATAGGTCTTTCGCATTAAGAAGTCGTTTCTAACATGTTATCCAACTCATCACATATAACTTTATCACCTCAAATACCTCCAAGATACTTTTATACAAGACAAGTTCTCATGACAAAAGATCCTTGGGCAAAGAGGCGGCAATAAAACTTCCAAAAACACATACACTTTTCTTACAAAATCAGCAAGAAAAACTTACACAAAAAAAACTGCAGCAATTCTTACAACAAGGCAATGCAAGACTTACCCAAACTCCATAATGATTCTTACACAAAAAAAACAGCCATAATATGTCCAAAATCTGCACTCATTTCTTGTCAAAACAGTGGAAAAAGTTCTACCAAAAGCTGTAGGAAGTTCACAACCAAGCGGTAACAAATCTACCCAAACGCCATAGGATTTCTTATATAAAAACAGCAATAATACACCCAAAATCTGCACTCATTCGCTTATGAAAACAGTAGCCAAATCTCTACAAAAGCTGTAGGAATTTTGCATAGAACTAATATTTGCACCCATAGTCGTTTATGAAAAGCTCGCATACACATTTCGTTGGCACTTATCACCCAAAAATTTCTCATGATCAGATATGTTCCAAACTTCATTTGCTTGCTTTGATCCAATCTTAAGCCACATGCAAGTGAAAGGAAGAAAAGAAGCTCAACGAAAGCTACTTAATAGAAATCATGTGACCTCGCACCGAATCAAGTCGACTTCCCAAACTAACCATATTATTTCAAGAGAATCAAATAATTATGAGAATGAGAAACTCTGCAACAGTTCAAACACTAGGCTCTCTTTTCAACATCATGAAATTCATAAGTTCTCAACAGTACTTTACCAAAGGCAATACTTTATATCACATGGATAAACCACAGGCTAGATAAAATAAAGCATAGAGTATCAAATTCCAATTTGAGAGGTGTAGCAATAACAACAAAAACCAACATGCATATGTATTGCTTACACATGTATCTTTCCTTAGTGAACACCACCAAAAATACCTTGTATGCATATTTCGGAGATCATGACACCTCATGATCCACTACCAATTTCTCATGAACTCAACCAATACATGGTTCAAATCATGATCAAGTGCGAACTCCAAATGCCAAGAAAATAATCACAAGAGAATTATCTATGTTTAGCAATAACCACCATTACTTCCCAAAAGATTAAAACTCCACTTTGTAGTCAAATAGATGAAACAAAAACGCTAGCAATAAGTCTTTAGATCCAAGCGAGTAAGGCATGTTGTATAACAAGTTGACAAGAAATCGATTGCTCAAGAAAGAGAAGAAGCCATAAGATTAATGCACCATGAGTTGTACCTACAACTTCAATCATTTTTCATTTTTCTCACAAGAAATTAAAGAAGAGACTAGAGGAGGCTTTAGCAACCGTAGCCATACATGATCTCCCACCGAAATAGAAAAGCAATGACATGCATTCTTTACACTAAATATGACCCTAAACATATTTGGTGAAGAAATCCTACTTGCAAACTTGAGTACCATGAGTAGCAATCAACTAAGCATCACAACCCTCTTCCTTTGGCATTTAATCAAACATCTAAAGTGCAATGTTTGCGAAGCTATAAAACAAATCCACATAAGAAAGATTGTTCACACCTAAATCACAACTAGCATTCTCCAAATAACTCACCATAATCTTACCAAAATCCATAAGATCAATATTTCATCAACAAGACATAGACAGAGGAATCAAAAGAACAACTCAAAGCAATCTCATTCTCAAATTTTTTTTTGTTTTGAGAATAAGAAAGGAAGAAGAAATGGGGAGAAGAAAGAAGGGAATACTCACCTTGCGCAAAGAAGAAAACTCCAGGCAGATCTAGGCGTCGGGTTCGGTCCAGGCGACAGCGATTCGGGTGGCTGCCGTTGAGTTCAGGCGGCTGCTGTCGGGATCGGTCTCCCCTGGGCTTCGCGAGCTGGAGCTGGGGGGCAAGGCGTGAGGGCTTCGGCTTTCTCGTGCGGGTGTCGACCGAGAACGACAGAGAGGGAGAGGGCTTCGCCTCTTTTGAGCTTCTGCGAAAGAGAACGCGAGAGGGGGAGAGAGACGGGGTGGAGAGGGAGCCAGAAGGACCGAATGAGAGTTCCTCGTAGAGAATGAGCGTCGATGCCCAACTCAAAGCCTTCGTTCCGAGTAAATCAATCCTGTTGCCGAAAGAGGAAGCCCGCCAATTTCGTCATCGCGCTCCAGCCTCCGAAAACCTCCTAAAATGGCTTCGCTCACTGCTCGATGCCCGTTCAGCTCTGCAGAAGATCGCTGCGACGCGGGATATCAGCTGGAACAAATAAAGTCCGTTCGATCGGAACCGTTGAAGGAATTACTTGATTCAGGGAATGGATTCAAAAAAAAAACTTAGAAAGTCAAATGGCATTTACTGGGCTCAAATTGGGCTGAATCAAGCCAAAATGGCTGCAATCGGGTTAGACTCGGGTCCAATCTTGACTCGATTCGAGTCAATTTTGGTTCAAGCCGGCTCAACGAAATCAATCGAATGAAATTGGATTTAAAATAAATGCTAAATTAAATAGAATCAAGCATGGCGCAATCAAAACAAATTAATCGGATCTAATCGAATACATTCGAATCTGATCCGACTCGAGTCGGGTCAATTCGAGCTCGAATCAGGCTCGACGGAATTTGATTAATTCAATCGAACGAGCCCGCGCACACTCGAGCCAAAATCGAGGTCAACAAACGGACCCCCAACATATACGGAGAACAACGGGTAAGCCGTATATGTTGGCGTTGACCTTCCTAACTCTAGGAAGATGCAACCTTAGGGTAGGACAACGAGATTCACTAAGGATAGATGCAATCAATTCTAAAACCAATCAATGGATATTAGAGTCATGAAAAAAAAGAGAGGGTTAATAATCAATCTGAATAAAATTCAGAGGGTGAGAGAAAAGACGATCAACAATCACCCAACCATAGGTCTGCCGGCGAAAAAGAAAAGAAGCATTCTCGCTCGGCCATAGGCCCCGAAACAGCGAGGTTCCTACCCGACCATAGGTCTGTCGGTAGAAGAACGGTCACCCGACCATAGGTCTGCCGGAAAAAAGAAAAGAAGCATTCTCGCTCGGCCATAGGCCCCGAAACAGCGAGGTTCCTACCCGACCATAGGTCTGTCGGTAGAAGAACGGTCACCCGACCATAGGTCTGCCGGTGAAAAAGAAAAGAAGCATTCTCGCTCGGCCATAGGCCCCGAAACAGCGAGGTTCCTACCCGACCATAGGTCTGTCGGTAGAAGAACGGTCACCCGACCATAGGTCTGCCGGTGAAAAAGAAAAGAAGCATTCTCGCTCGGCCATAGGCCCCGAAACAGCGAGGTTCCTACCCGACCATAGGTCTGTCGGTAGAAGAACAGTCACCCGACCATAGGTCTGCCGGTAGAAGAACGGTGGGAACTGAACAATCACTCGACCATAGGTCTGTCAGTGAAGAAAAGAAGAAGTACACTCGCTCGGCCATAGGCCCCGAAACAGCGAGGTTCCTACCCGACCATAGGTCTGTCGGTAAGAGAACAGTCACCCGACCATAGGTCTGCCGGTGAAAAAGAAAAGAAGCACACTCGCTCGGCCGTAGGCCCCGAAACAGCGAGGTTCCTACCCGACCATAGGTCTGCCGGTAAGAGAAAGCAAAAACTCAACAACCCCCTAACAGGTAAAAAGGAAACAGGGGGAATGAAGAGGTGGTGAAGTATACCCCCCAGGGACTCTGTCGGGTAACCAACCAAAAGCCCGATGTCCACCCGACCATAGGTCTGTCGATGGGACAAAACAGGAAGCTCAACATCTATCCGGCCATGGGTCTGTCGATAGGATGAAGAGGAAAGATCCACCTTTGCTCGGCCATAGGCCCCAAAACAGCAAAATCTCTACCCGACCATAGGTCTGTCTGTAGAATAAAGGTAAGCCCAACAATCACCCGACCATAGGTCTGTCGGTGAAGGGAAGGAAAGAAAACACCTCCGCTCGGCCATAGGCCCCGAAACAGCGAAGTCTCTACCCGACCATGGAGCTGTCGGTAGAATAAAGCAGAAAAGAGAACAATCACCCGACCATAGGTCTGTCGGTGAAGAAAGGGAGCACCCTCGCTCGGCCATAGGCCCCGAAGCAACGAAGTCCCTACCCGACCATAGGTCTGATGGTAGGATAAAGCGGAAACTCGACAATC
This sequence comes from Dendrobium officinale, assembly GCA_019514585.1. NCBI lineage: Eukaryota > Viridiplantae > Streptophyta > Magnoliopsida > Asparagales > Orchidaceae > Dendrobium > Dendrobium officinale. Next base: position 14,599,066 of record CM033700.1, read on the forward strand.
CCTCAGCGCACGCGTGCGCGGTGATGTGAGAAAAATGAGGAGGTAAGTAACTTATCATCTAAGAAATCTCAAGCTCATATTTTAGTTACCACATGGTAGAGGACAAATCGTCGTGGCCATGAGTAATTAGAATACAAGTGAAATTTTCTTAGGTAGATTGAAATCATGCAACATGAAGTAGTCGATTGATATATATCTCTCTTAAAAAAAAGAGTAACATATAAATAACCAAATAGAAAGAATAATCTCACACTAAAGAGGAGATAATGTAAGTGGCGAAGAGACATGCTTGCCACTAAGAGTTACAATCATATTAAGGATCAATGATCACTAAAGAGATCACAGTGGTAACACCCATGTTAACTGATGGGACCCTGTGAGAAGTACAAGCAATATATATACATCCAAAGAGACTACTCTTACAACTAAAAGCAAAATCTCAATGAGAAAGTATATCATTTGAAAGAAGTAGCGGATCGACTTTCTGCTAGAAGATCAAAATCCACTAAGAAGTGATGTTAACATCTAACGCCAGATGTACCACATCACAAATAAGGGAGAACAACATCCCTTTAAAAGTGAACAATCATAATCGAAAGAAATGAACCTACAGTCATCCCCTAACACGATCATCAAAAATGTTTTAAAGGAGAGACAGAAAGGAATTTGGAGGGACTTTGGGCTCTTGGAGTGTAGAACCGGGTTCCACCTGTGACAAGGGCAACCGATTCTTTCTCAACTAAGATTTCCCTCTCTTTTAAAAAGAATTTTAAGGGACTTTGGGCTCTCGAAGTGTAGAACCGGGTTCCACCTGTGACAAGGGCAACCGATTCTACTCAACTAAGAGCTTCCCTCATTTTTTTATTATATTTTTTTTTATTTTGAAGAGAGGGGGAAAATTGTTGGCTTTGGTAACCCAGGCCATATTCGCCACATGAATAAAACTGGGGAGAGAGAAAAAAATTACAACAATAATTTATAGAGAAAATTCACAAAATGATCATGGATCAACATCACACTATATTTGACAAATATAGATCAAGGATGGACCCAGTATCATATTCCATTGAAATTCGAGTTAGTAGTTTTGATATCCCAGACCACACTCGAAGATAACAAGTGAAACTGGGGAAAGTCAACCCTTAAGGGGATTGGAAAAGGTGATTTTGTGCAACAATATCAAAGTGACTAGCGAATGTGAATGTAAGCACAAACATCCCTACGGCGTATTTACACACAACCCTTAAGGATGATCTCATACTTTGCATGACGAACATCACGTGGTAGAGGACAAATCGTCGTGGCCACGGACTGCCGAAAAGTACAAGAAATCCTTTTAGAGTTATATCTATACAGAAGAATATTTACAAGTGGCGGGGGATGCCCCTTGCGACGTGCAAACTCAAGCATAGTACTTTCTCAAGTACTGCCCATTAATGACAGGCATGGGATGAACACCATTCGCATCAACTAGCAAATAAGATCCACCCTCGTATACTTGCTCTACAACAAATGGGCCTTCCCAAATGGGCTCAAACTTACCACCTCGACGACGACGCGAGATGATAGGCCTACGCAAGACAAGGACTAACTCACCGACCTGAAAAGCACGGGGTCGGACGAGGCGATCATGAGCTTGGGCCATTCGGGCCTGATACAACTTAAGGTTCTGATGAGCTTGCAAACGGAGCTCTTCTAAACCATCAAGTTCTTCCAACCGTAGTCGGGCATTGTCCTCGTGAGACAAATTGTGGCTAACTGCTACACGCAACGAGGGGAGCTCGACCTCAAGTGGGAGGATAGCTTCAACCCCCCAAAAGCTAAAGCATATGGTGTGTACACTGAGTAGGAGTACGGTATGTAGTCCTATAAGCCCATAATGCTTCAAGTAATTTGTCGTGCCATTCTCTTTTATTTGCCACAAGTATCTTTCTTATCAATTGGACTAAGGTCTTATTGAATGCTTCGGCCAAACCATTAGCCCTAGGATAGTAAATCGAGGAATACCGCCAATTTATGTTATGGCGGCGGGCAAATCTAGCAATCTTGGTGCTTCTAAAAGACGGGCCGTTATCCGAAATTATACGGCGCGGAACACCAAAACGGTAGACAACATGATCGCGGAAGAAGCGCATCACATCTTCTGATTTGACTTCTTTAAGCGGGATAGCTTCTGCCCACTTAGAAAAGTAATCAGTGGCAGCCAGAATAAACCTATGACCCTTAGAGGAAGGAGGGTCAATAGGACCCACTACATCCGTGCCCCAACTCTCAAAAGGCCAAGAAGACACAGTGGGATGCAACGGATTAGGAGGTTGGTGGATAACAGTATTATGAATCTGGCATTGGTGGCACTTCCTAGCGTGCTCCATACAATCACGGATCATCGTCGGCCAGTAATAACCCAGACGTTTAATTCTGACCTTCATCTTAGGTCCGGACTGATGAGCACCACAAAGTCCCTCATGTACCTCGCCCACGACCTTACGAGCCTCCTCGTTGTTGAGGCAACGTAACCACATCCGGTCAAAAGAGCGTCGGTATAAGGTTTCATTCACATACGAAAACGACAAAGCTCTCTTCCTAATTTGAGCGGCAAGAGAACGATCATCTGGAAGCTTTCCACGCTTCAAGTACTCAACAAAGGGGACTCTCCAATCTGACTCTTCCTCAACAGCATACACTGCGAGGGTCTGATCGGGAGAAGACAAGTCAGCAGGACACAAAGCTTGTCGGTATTGGACAACAACCGACACCGGATTTCCATTCGGGTCAGCCAACTCCTTAGCAAGTTTAGCTAGTGCATCCGCTCTACCGTTTTCAGATCGAGGGACTCTAACTAAAGTCACTTCAGGGATCAAACACAAGAGCTCCATTGCCCTATCGTGATAAGGCAAGAGCTCAGGTTTGAGAACTTTGAAAATTCCGGCCACTTGATTAATGATTAGTTGGGAATCTCCAAAGATTTTCACCCGCATAATGCTCATCTGAATGACCAACTCAAGTCCTACAATCAAGGCTTCGTACTCAGCTTCATTATTAGTACGAGGCTCAGAAAGGCTGTAGGAGTAACGAAGGGTGTGGCCTTCAGGAGACGAAAACAAGCCCCAAACCTACCCTAACCACAGGAGTTTCGTAAGGACGTAGTGATTTGATAGAAGAAGCTCCATCAAAGTAAAACTCCCAAGTAGGGGACTCCTGCTCTTTCACACTCATGACTAATTCGTCGGGCAAATCGTCATTAAGTGGGGAATCTGCAGGGATCGGGTGAGAAGCAAGAAAATCAGCTAGAGCCTGTCCTTTGACGGCCCGCTGAGGGACAAAGGTAATGTCGAACTGCAGCAAAATCATGGACCAACGTGCTAGACGACCTGACAAAGTCGGACGGGTCATCAGATATTGCAAAGGGTTAACTCGAGAAATTAAGCTGATCTTGTGTGAGAGCATGTAGTGTCTAAGCTTCTGCACAGCAAAGATCAGAGCCAAACACTGCTTTTCCATTGCCGGGTATTTTAGCTCTGCAGGAATCAACCGTCTGCTAAGGTAGTACAAGGCATTCTCTTTGCCTTCCTCATTCTCTTGAGCTAAAAGTGCACCAAGCGACTCATCCAAGGCAGTAGTGTAAAGGATCAACGGTTTGCCAGGGATCGGTGCAGCTAACACTGGGGGATTCGTCAGGTAGCGCTTTATACTCTCAAAGGCCTCCTGACAACTCTTATCCCAATGGAAGCGGGCATCCTTCTTTGCTAAAGCAGCAAAGGATGACATCTACCGGCAAGATTGGAGATAAATCTCCGCAAGAAAGCGAGCTTACCCTGAAAAGACCTCAACTGGGTAAGACTCCTAGGCGGTTTCAAGTCCACTATGGCCTTAATCATGGAGGGATCAATCTCAATGCCACGATAGCGAACAATAAAACCAAGAAACTTCCCCGCAGTGACACCGAATGCACACTTTAGGGGATTCATCTTCAAATCATGTTTTCTTAAGCGCTCAAAAACGATTCGTAGTCTCGGAGGTGATCACTACGGACCTTGCTTTTGACCACTAAATCATCCACATAACATTCAACTTGCTCATGAATCAACTCATCAAAAATGATGTCATGGCACGCTGATAGGTGGCCCCGGCATTCTTGAGGCCAAAGGGCATCACCTTGTAACAAAACACACCTATAGGGGTGCGAAAGGCAGTGAATTTCTCATCTTCAGGGGCCATCTTAATCTGATTGTAACCAGATGAACCATCCATGAAGGAGAAAATGCTATGGGATGAAGCAATATCAACCATAAGTTCAGGGATAGGAAGAGGGAAATCATCTTTAGGACATGCCTTATTCAAATCACGGAAGTCTATGCAGACACGGATCTGACCATTCTTCTTCCGGACTGGAACAACATTGGCAAGCCAAGTGGGATACTTCTCTTCACGAACAAAACCAGCTTCTATAAGCTTCTTAGTCTCAGCGCTATCACCTGTTGTTCAATCTCTAACCTCATCCGACGAGGTGACTGCTTAACAGGGACTGCATCAGGACTAATAGCTAACTTATGGACTGCTACTTCTGGATCTAAACCGGGCATCTCTGTATAGTTCCAGGCAAAGCAATCTTTAAACTCAGAAATGAGTGCAACATACTCTTGAGCCTCTGATTCGGATAGCAAAGCGCTATGAAAGATAGGCCGAGGATCCGATTCAGTGCCCAGATTCACCTCACACAATTCGTCCATGGCAGAACTGGCGCCATCTTCGAATTCTCGTGGAGCTTCAAGGACCCTGTCCTCATTCTCTCCGGGGTCTTCATCATCGGCAACGGAAACGACCGGATAAGAATGAGAAACAACACGAATATTGGCGGAAGGGGACTGATTCTCTTGAGAATAGCCTATACCCTGCCCAGTTCGAGGAAAATCAGTTCGCCAAATACGGGCCTGCTGTTGGGCCTGTCTACCTGACCAAGTCGAAGGGACAATGCCTCGCTCAACAAAATTATCAACAGCAGGGGAAAAGTACCGGGGGAACTGGCATGATCTTATCATCCACAGTGGATTCCACAGGATTTTGTATGTCAGTACTCTGTGGGACACCTACACTATGAAACAACGATGCATGCCAAGCAGATTGTGGTGGCACATAGAGAGTGTGCAGCTCTTGTACAGAGCGCCTATCTAAGGGTGGTGCACCACGAACACTAGCGGAAGGTGTAGGGGAAGATTGAGGAGGAGATCCCTCAATTCTCATCCCGTACATCTGGCGAGAAAGGGATTGTTGACTAGTAGTCTGACGTCCGACATCTCCGTCGTCGTCTGAATCACTATCAACAACCAAACCACCCTGAGGTATCAAATTCCTATGAAATGTGGGATAGGAATTGTGATCAACACTAAAGGCAGGCAAAGGGACTGAATGACGAGGAATATCAATCATCTCATCATCAGAGTCGGACTCAACAGTCAAAGAAGAAGTGTACAAGTGCAAAGGGGGAGGGATTCGAGTATCAAAGTTCCTCGGAGGGCGAACTGACTCTCTACCTCGACCTCTACCACGCAATCCTCTACCTTTACCAGGGGGAACATCGCGCCTGAGTACAAACCGTAAAGATTCATCCAGGTCTTCAGTGGAAACATCTGCCTCAATCCCAACCTGTGATGGACCCTGTGCTAGTGATTGTATAGGACCCTGTGCAAGTGGCTGCATAGGATTCTGTACACTACTAGTGGGTATCACTGGTGACTGGGCAGGGGGAGGTCTACGAGCTTTTCGAGGCATGTAATGCTCGGCATCATCATAAATGGAGACTTCATGCACGGCAAAAGGTTGAATATCTCCGATGATTGAAAACTCTACGTCATTCCTCATGTACTTCATGCACTGGTGCAGTGTAGAGGGCACCATTCCATACTCATGTATCCAAGGCCTTCCTAAGAGAGCCTTGTATGAGGTATCTGCCTCAATAACATGAAATTTCGCCTCAGTCAAAAGATCTCCAAAACGCAAAGGCAAAGTGATGGAACCTAGAGCTCGCTGACCTTGATCATTAAAACCCTTCAGCATAATCTTATCTGAAGTTAGTTTCAAATGTCCAAGGGAGAGGCTCTCTAGGGTGGCATGATTAAGGATATTAACTGAAGCTCCTTGGTCAATGAGGACCCTGTTCAACTCATAACCATTTACTTCAGCGGTGACGTACAAGGGACGGTTGTGATCAGAAGTCCCTAAAAGAAGATCCTGGTCTGAAAAGGTAATGCATGGCATCTCTCTCAAATAACATGCATCCTTAACTGACTCAGTGGCAAAGAAGGCTTGATAAGACTCTGGTTCAAAAGCAAAGCTTTTACTAAAGTCTCTCTCAAGTCGGAAGACATCATTAGTGCATCATAAACACTAAGAAGAGAAGGAATCTTTCTCAAATGAGCCAACACATTGTAATCAACATCCAACTGAGGGCCTTTTTCCCTTCTCCTTAGCAGGTGCTTGAGGAGGAGGGATAGGATCATCCTGTTGGGTAATGATGTTTCTATCTTTCTCTTTATTATTCTTAGCCATTTTAGGTGGTAGGACCTTTACCTGAACGCAATTGTATCTCTCGTATTGAATCAAACTCAATAGAGGACTCATTTGGTTCAGGTATTATGGCTTGTGTTGGTTCAACAAAAAGTGACTGAGGAGTGTTCTCGGATTCATCTTCTGAATCCATGTAACAACCTCCTTCAGGAATAGCAAACACAGGCTCTTCCTCACACTCAAACTCTTCTCCAAAAGGAGGATCATCATCTTTGTTTTCAGAAATAAATAAAACAGAAGAAGAACGAGTGCTAGAAAAAGTAGAACTAGAAGAAGGAAGACACCAAAAATAGCCAGAATCATTTTCTTCCATTAATTCATCATCAGTTGAAGGGAGAACAAAATCCTTCAGCGTAAGTGCTGGAAGAGATCCTGTCTTCCCCTAAGAAGTTACAACAAATTTTTCTCTTTCATACATCTTTCTAATACAAGTAGAAGTAGAAGAAATGTGCTCAGTAGGCACTACAACAGAAGAAGAAAAAGAAACTGGCAAAGCAATCAGGCTGGCAACTGTCGACTTGGCCTGTGGGGGCCTCCTCTCAACTGCCTCTGAACTCTAAACTGCCCGTCTGATCATACCCCTTGTCTTGCGAGAGAGTGCAAGCTGCCACTCCTCCCCAAAACTAAGAGGTGCTCTACTGTCACTGCTCTGAACACCACACTGACTGTCACACTGACTGGAGCTGGTAATCATCTGAACTATCTGGGCCACCTTTCCTTGAGGATGTACCAAGTCACTTTCCTGCAAGTGAATCTCACCATTTGCCATAAGACTCTCTACTTTGTCTTTGAATACATAGCAATCTTCAAGAACATGTCCAATATGGCGATGAAAAGGGTAATAAAGTGGATGATCTGTTTGTCCCTCTTCTCCTGGCTTCTTATTGAATGGGAATCTCAAAATATCTTTCTTAACAAGGAATTTAAAAATCTTTTTTATACTCTCCCTTTTAAAGGGATATTCCTTGCTAAGCTTCTCCTGTAGGAACTGCTGACTCTCTGGAGTCCTATAGGAGGGTCTAAGCTGCTGACCCTGTGGTCGTGGCTGAAACTGAACAGGTGACGGTACTGGTGGTGGTAACTGAGGTCGGGGCTGAAACTGAGGTCGTGGTGGTGGTGGACGCTGTGGTGCTGAACTAACCACGGGCCTCTTGCCCTTATCATGAGCATCAGAAGTACTATGCACTTCCCCCTTCCTAGGAGGTGGTGCCCCAGAAAACTCCAAACGCTGAGGTCTACGGATGGGTTGACTCTCAGCCTTAGGAGGGACTGCACTGGGTATGCTGTCCTGTAGGCTAGTGACTTTGGTTAACAACTTCTGAAAGGTTCGAATGCTGAAACCCTTCAGATAAGGAGCAATAGGACCATCAATATTCTTCAACAGAATCTCAACTGCATGCTGCTCTTGCAATTGAGGTTCACACTGAAGACTAAGGTTTCTCCACCTAACTATATAGTTAAGTAGAGACTCGTGAGGGCGCTGCCTGGTCACTACCAACTCACCAACAGTCACTCTATGCTCGGTACTAATGAAACCTCTGCACAAATAACTGCTCCATCTCAGCAAAAGTACGAACTGAATCATTAGGGAGATCGGCATACCACTCAAATGCCACTCCCCCTAAGCTACTAACAAACAATCTCAGCATCAATGCATCATTTCCCTCCAATGTTACAACATATGGCCCGATATTGAGCCACATGTTGTTTTGGGTTTCCAAACCCATCAAAAACTCGAAATCGGGGAGGAACAAAACCAGCGGGGTAAGGCTCTCGCTCGTACTCTACCGGGTAGAGGCGACCTCTACTAACAGAATCTCCAGACTTTCTAGAAGCTATAGCCTGGTCAACCCTTTGTGCAATCATGTCCTGGATCTGAACTGGTGACAACTGTACTGACTGACTCTGGACTGGTGCACTCAACTGTACTGCTGGTGGAGACATCGGAACCGTCCTCTGGACTCTATCAACTCTAACAGGCTCTAGGGCTGGTGACTGTGGCGCTACTGGCTCGTCCCTGGATGTAGTAGGAGTAACTACATCCATGACATGGGGTGTAGCCCCCAACGCCGTCAACTGGGCGGTCATCGCCGCCATGGCTCTAGCCATCTCCGCCATCTGAGTCTGTAACTGCAGAACTGTAACATCCGTGTCTACTGAACGGGGAGGTCCACCTTGTGCTGAGGTGGAAGGTACATCAGCCTCCCCTTGCTCCTCCAAATCATCGTACTGCTCATGCTGCTCATCTGACGTGCCTCGTCTCGTGACAACACAAACACGGTGAACGGGGATGTCTTCGTCTGACTCCTCTGTAAGCAAGTCATCATCGGAGAGGGTCTGACAAAGGGCATCTATGTATGGACCCATAGGAAAAGAAATTCTAAGGGGACTAGGAGAAGCAACTGGCTCCACTCGAGCCGGGGCACTACTATCAACATCTACTGCATCAACATCCATCTGAACTGGCACTGACACTGAAGGGACTGTGTCAACTCGCCGAATCGTACCAACAGTCTGCTCTGTCTCGACAGGCTCCTCCACCTGCCGGCGTCTCCAAACCCATCTACTACGACGGGACCCAGTAGGAACATCTAACTGAGTGGAAGGAGCAACGAAAACTGAACCAAGCTGGGATCGGACAGGCTCTAACTGTGGGCGACGTCCATGACGGCGAGGGTGTCGTCCAACAGCAGGGGCACCTGCCTGAGGTCTATCAGTGGGAACAACTCTAGTCTGCTGTCGTGGTGGCTGTCCTCTCTGCCACCGGTAACTCTGTCTAACTGACTGCCGCTGCAACTGGGCGTGCACCTGAGAGATCTGGTGGAGTAACCTCTCCTCACTAACACGACCTCTACCGCGCGCTGAACGGATAATGCCTCGGATCCTCTGAGTGAGGGTCCGAGTGACAGTATCCCTGGGGACTCGAGCGCGAGGAAGAGTAGTGGGGACAGGAGGGGCTGCTGCAATATGGGCAGCGTCCTCCTCATCACCACTATGCACTAGAGGGGAAAAGCGTCCTCCCTAGACTGCGTCGATCTCAGGGGCAACTACAACATCAGAAACTGGGGTAACTACACGTCTACGTGGCTCCCGCTGTAAGGGAACCATCCTCTGCTGAACTGGCTCCTGGTGAGCCACAGAATCTGCCATCCGCTGAATTGCTGCGTCGGACGCCGCTAAACGCAATCTCCTGTTCCTATTCCTCCTAGCCCTTCTCCCAAGGCCGGAGGTGGAGGAAGATGCTACATCAGTACCCACAGGCTGTACTGGAGGAACAGGGACTACTGACTGAGTGGGTGTCGGGGTCTCCTCAGCAATCTCAGGGTGAGACAACCGGGTGAAAACAGAAACCCGACGAGTAGGAGGTGGAGGAAGCTCGGCCTGAGCAACCCTCTTCCTCGAAGTGGAAGGAGGAGGGGAGACCCGAGCACGAGCAGCCTCTACCGGAACGACTGGTAAAGGAACTGCTGGCTGCCGGCGCTGAGGGGCCGGGGCTACACGAACAACAGGGGCGACAGGCGCTGGCCGCCTGACCGCTGGACGAACAGGGTGAAAAGGAAGTGGACTAGGCACTGGCTGCCTAGCCACCGGGCGCACTGGCTGCGCACGAACAGTAACTGGACGAACGGGTGCCCGGGCTGGCTGCCGAGCAACTGGTCGTCCAAAAGGTCTCATAGCTGCGCGTCCTCTCCTCTGAGGAGGAGAGAATGCGGCAGCCTCGGAGGGGGTCGGCCCGCCAAGAGTGACGTACGCCGAATCAGTGAAGGATCCGAAGGTGATCCCCCCCGCCGGTGGGCTCGTCAACAGGGACTCAGGGAGTGTCACCCGTGAGTCAGAGCCAAAACAGAAGGTAACGGACGGACCTGAATACGCCATTTTTACTGCTTTGCAAACACAAACAATAAGAATTAGCGTAAACAAGAGAACCACCGGAAAGAACGAGAAGGAAAGGGACAGAGTAGCCTATAAAGGCTAGAAAAGGAGGAACCTAATCTAAGGAACACTAAACCCGGAGTGCACACCAAAGGAGATAATTTAACATCCGAAGATGGAGAGAGAAACCCGTCCCACCGTGATCGCCAGAAATCTGTGGGTCTCCGAAAGGATTCCGCTCGTGTGGTTCGAATGCAAAGGGTACGATCACACTATCCCGTAGGACAAAATGGTCGTAGACCTTTACAATCGACACAAGCAGGCCGATGGAAGAGCAGATGGAGTTATAGATACGATTAGCCATGGAGGATAGCGGGTTTTCACCTACGCACCTCGATGGATAATAATATCTATAACCCTAAATTCACGAGATTTCCCCTATCCGATACATCGGCTCGGATAGGGTTTATTTGATTGTGGGGATCGGTTTCCTACGGGCGCAAGCCCCCGTAGTTAATTACATCTTAGACCTCGATCTAAGAAGACTCTCGATTAAGGACGTTAGATTATCTCCTCTAAAGTGGGTTTAGTGCAAGGGATTTCTAGGTTTTCCTAATCAAAGGGGAATGTCCCAACTTGGCTCAATCAATCACACATGGTTCATTCAACATCCGGTCGGCTCGAAGAAGTGAAAACTAGAGAAAAGAAAGAGGGAAACGCAATCAGACACGCACGAGAGAAGGAAGGAGGTGGCGTCATCCATGTGACGCGGATGGGTAGGATTTATAGTCTCCGAAAGAATGGAGGACTTACCCACCAATAAGGTGTATAGTGGTTCACTCGTACCACTCACCTTTAGACCCTAAATCTATAAAAGATGTAGTGTTGCACACACAACACTAACATCTACGACCTAGCTAATGCAATCTGGGCTTACTCCTTGTCTGACAAAGGAAGCCAGCTAAAACCACCTAATCGTATAAAATCCATGCTGTCCAGTCTGTATGAAAGATGGGAGGGTAGTTTAGACACTGAAATTTGGGATCGACAAACTAGAGAAATTCCTAAGGGATCCCACACTTATGAGTGGTACAATGCTCCTAAAACTAATGCAATTAATTCTTAATTTTAATTAGTTACTAGTGCAATTTATGCTGGTTAAAGTCTCCAAATCAAATATGTATGAATTTTTAAAAAAAAAAGGCCTTATAAAATAATTTTTTGAATGACTAAATTTCCCCAGGTCCGGCACTTCAGAGTTAATCTTAAATTTTTATTATTAATTATGAGTAGAAGAATTTTTATCCTAAAAGAGCCTAACGGTCAGACACAAGCACATGCAAGAAAGAAACCTATGAAAAGCATGCCATTTCTACTGCGCAAACAAGGTAAGTAAATCACAACACAGAAACAAAATCCCATGAAAAAGAGTGTCCATGGCAAGTGCTATACGATATTACATCACAGAGTACAGAAAAGTAAAGGTGGCCGGGCTCCACCGACAACAACCCGGAAACGACGCAAATCTTAAAACAAGGCATTTTTATCTTCACTCTTCTTCTTCACTTCCTTGATTCGTCTTTGGATCATCTTCAGCTCTTCGGGCTCCTCGTAGTACGTCCTCCAAGAGAATGCCCAAATAAAAAAGGAAACCCCCTGTAGGGGTTTACTTTTTCCTTTGGACTTCTCGTAGTGCGTGCTCCAAAAGGATACCCAAATGAAAAAGGAAACCCTCTGTAAGGATTTACTTTTCCCTTTGGACTCCTATTTCTTTAAAAATGCCTTATTTTTAGATCCTCACAAAAATTTATTATCAAATACATTACATTATTAAAAATGGAAAATCTAGACTCTCCTGCAGGGGTTATCCTAAGCAGTTTATAATAAAAATTCATCCAAGCAGTTATATATAAATAAAGAAAATGCTCACATCAATCACTTGGCCGTGCTCTAATTATTGGGGGCTGAGCAGCTGAAGCAGGTACCTAAAGCAGTTATATATTATTTATTAATTTTAGCCCCCTTTTAGCAGCATTATATGAGCACGGCCACCTGCAGGAAGACAGCATTAGTATAAAAGAGCGTACCTAACCTATGGGTATTCTAATCGCCACAACCACGGTGCAGAAAGAAAAGGCTAAAAGCCAGCAGTACAAAAACAGCAGAAAAGCTACAACAGGTAGCAAAAACAACAACCAGCACACGAGTCACATGCAGAGCATCACAACAACGTACAGAAGAGTAAAACAGAACAACAGCCTAACCTAAAGCTAATAGTCGTGCCCTATCAAACTCATCTAAGTGTATGAAAGCTGTGTGGTTTTGGTAGGTCCTATATAGGGTAGTCTTAGTTAGAGTTGTATGTATTTTTGTTTGTTGAAAGAGGCTAAGGGAGTTTAGTTAAAATTTAAATCTTAATGTTTTAGAGTTGATTTTAGGAATATTTTATTTTTATTGTTTGATTAATCATCACCTTTGTTTCACACCGAGGCCGTGAGGTTTATTTCACCCTCCTTGGGGCTAACTTAATAGCCTCGTAGGCCTGGGTTACCCAGTGATAATTAACTTTGTTCAATTATTATAATTTGTTATTAAAAGAAAAGAAAATATGAATTAGGTATTTTAATTAATCAAATTGGTTAATTAATTTTTAAAGGTTATTCTAAGGTTTGATATTTAGAAGTGCATTATCCTAATGAATTTTAATTTAAGATTAGATTTCCTAATTAAATCTGCATCTTTTAGATTTTTGGTTGGTTAATAGTTTATTATTAAATTAATTGAATTAGATTTAGGTTTGCACTTTAGATTTAGAATTTAATAGTTATATAATGTTAATAATTATTTAATTAAGAATTAAGTGTTTTAATAGGTTTTAAGAATTAGATTAAGATTAATTGGTTGATTATTAGTGGATTAAGAAAATAAAATCTAAATCTAGGAAAACGTGTCACTAAGTTGTTGTTTTAAAGTCTCTACCCTATAGGGAGCATGCATCCTAAGTCTATATTTTCTAAGACTCGGTCCTTAATTTTTGTCCTTAAGTGTTACTAGTGTTGTAGGGTTAAAAGTAGTGTTTTTTTTTTCTAATTCCTATGACTTCTATACGGATGTCACAGGGTTTTAGGGATCTAAAAGAAATGTAAAACAAGAGCAATCCTAAATATATAATTGAAGTTTCTACAAGGCCCTAAGGTTAGGATTCGTACAATCAACCTAGGCCCCTAAAGGTTTTCTAAGTTTTAGAAAGCTTACAGCACCGGGGGCTACGACCCGGTGGTTCCGCCCGTAGCGTCCCTACTAGACGAGTAGGGACGACTGATGCTCGGATCCAGTTGTCCTAGCTCCAGCTTCAGATGCTCCTTATCCATTGCTTTCCAAAAAGTACCTCGCAAGACATAGAGAAGAGAGGTATTAGAGCAGTTTTATAAATAATAATATAAAGAAATAGAAATGCAGTAAAATAAAACTAGAACGTACCTTTTGTTACTTGTTGAGTCCTATATCTTTTGGATTCTCCCCAATTTGTAGGTGTGTTGTACCAAGATGCAGAAAAAGTAGCAAAGAAAACTAACGGACGAAGTAAAACACGACTAAACGCGATGAAAAGAAAAAAGAACGAAAATCCGATACAAAAAGGGGTGTAGGCATCGTTGTTATTGGATACATTTCGTAGCAGTCAAATGCATCCTATAATATCAACAATGTCCTTTGCTATTCCCACTCCAAACAAGACACTCGATATTTTTTGACACCTCCACTCACAAAGACTTTCTACACCAGGCCTACAACAACTAAGGGAAACTAACCTCTAAAACTCAATCTAAAATCTAGAAATTCTGTATGTTTAGATTCACCCAACAATTCTCTTTTATAGGAACTAATATTAAAGGGGAGAAAATCTAAGCAAGTAGAGACTAATCAAAGAAGCTATTAAAAGATACTAAACATTTATCAACATAAATTTTCCAAAATTTCAAAATCTCCTAAACTTATTCTTTTAGGAAGAAACATTAAGAAAACTCTAATTCTAATAAGAAAGCACTAGCTATTCCTGAAAGACACTAAGGGATCTTGCTACACAAGCTTAACCTACAAAATTACAGACCTCAAAATGATTTATAGGAACCGTTACATAAACTACTACAAAACCCCCCAAAAGTTATCTACTAAAATCCCTTTCTCTTTTCATTTTGTTTGGCACAAAACTCTACCAAAATCTTTTACCAAAATCCCCTATTTTGACACAAAATTCTACCCACAATCAAGTGTCTCAACTTTCATTTGGAGTGGGGTATGAAAATACAAAACTTTACAACAAGAAAGTTTTATAAAACTCCTCGTTGTAAAGCATTCACTACATTCGTCATACAAACCCTTTAAAATAAGTTCAAAGCCACTAATAAATTACTCTAAACAAAGCAAAACAATACTTCTTTCGATCAAAAAATAATTTCTCTAAATCGGCGACATAAAGCGACTCATAGGAAAACTTCAGTAAAAGCAAGGGGGAACTATCTCGTAAAAAACTCTCCGAACATTAAAACAACTTATACGACTGTTAAAAGAAACTCAAATGATATTAGCTAATAATGGCGAATAAACAACCCCAATATCTAATAAAACTATGGATGAAAAACGCAACTTAATTTCATGAGAAAAGTATATAAAGAGACTTTACTCTATTCTTTTTTTTTTTGCAAATATAAATAAAACGGTGCATAAATACATTCTCCAGTAAATTCCTCTTAACTAAGCAAACTTTCAACTCACAACGCATTAAAGAAACCTATGGAGATATAGATAGTTGCGCTTGAAAATTGTAAATGGAACTACAAAACATATACTAAATCATCTCACAGGCTATAATATAAACATACATGAAGACTCTCCAATAAACTTTATATAGCAACACTATCAAATTGAGTGTAAGCGGAATGACACAAATATAAGCATGCATAAAATCTCTCAATGAAATATTCAGTCATGTATGTGATAGCTTTCCATTCCCAAAACAAACATAATCGATTCCACATTGCTTAGAGGTAGAGTTCAATGGAGGATTCACTAATACCATGGTGATTTAAAAAAAAAAAAAAAAAAAAAAAAAAAAAAAAAAATTCAATGAGCCAAAACAGAAAAAGAAGTTATAACATCTATTTTCCAATTCTATAAAGGAGGCCAAGATAACTTATTGCTCATCCACCTTTCAGTTTGCATCAAGTACATATTATGATAACAAGTCAAGCCAAATGTATAACCCTTCCAACAAATTCATATAACTAGCATGAATAGGTCTTTCGCATTAAGAAGTCGTTTCTAACATGTTATCCAACTCATCACATATAACTTTATCACCTCAAATACCTCCAAGATACTTTTTATACAAGACAAGTTCTCATGACAAAAGATCCTTGGGCAAAGAGGCGGCAAATAAAACTTCCAAAAACACATACACTTTTCTTACAAAATCAGCAAGAAAAACTTACACAAAAAAAAACTGCAGCAATTTTTACAACAAGGCAATGCAAGACTTACCCAAACTCCATAATGATTCTTACACAAAAAAAAAACAGCCATAATATGTCCAAAATCTGCACTCATTTCTTGTCAAAACAGTGGAAAAAGTTCTACCAAAAGCTGTAGGAAGTTCACAAACCAAGCGGTAACAAATCTACCCAAACGCCATAGGATTTCTTATATAAAAACAGCAATAATACACCCAAAATCTGCACTCATTCGCTTACGAAAAACAGTAGCCAAATCTCTACAAAAGCTGTAGGAATTTTGCATAGAACTAATATTTGCACCCATAGTCGTTTATGAAAAGCTCGCATACACATTTCGTTTGGCACTTATCACCCAAAAATTTCTCATGATCAGATATGTTCCAAACTTCATTTGCTTGCTTTGATCCAATCTTAAGCCACATGCAAGTGAAAGGAAGAAAAGAAGCTCAACGAAAGCTACTTAATAGAAATCATGTGACCTCGCACCGAATCAAGTCGACTTCCCAAACTAACCATATTATTTCAAGAGAATCAAATAATTATGAGAATGAGAAACTCTGCAACAGTTCAAACACTAGGCTCTCTTTTCAACATCATGAAATTCATAAGTTCTCAACAGTACTTTACCAAAGGCAATACTTTATATCACATGGATAAACCACAGGCTAGATAAAATAAAGCATAGAGTATCAAATTCCAATTTGAGAGGTGTAGCAATAACAACAAAAACCAACATGCATATGTATTGCTTACACATGTATCTTTCCTTAGTGAACACCACCAAAAATACCTTGTATGCATATTTCGGAGATCATGACACCTCATGATCCACTACCAATTTCTCATGAACTCAACCAATACATGGTTCAAATCATGATCAAGTGCGAACTCCAAATGCCAAGAAAATAATCACAAGAGAATTATCTATGTTTAGCAATAACCACCATTACTTCCCAAAAGATTAAAACTCCACTTTGTAGTCAAATAGATGAAACAAAAACGCTAGCAATAAGTCTTTAGATCCAAGCGAGTAAGGCATGTTGTATAACAAGTTGACAAGAAATCGATTGCTCAAGAAAGAGAAGAAGCCATAAGATTAATGCACCATGAGTTGTACCTACAACTTCAATCATTTTCATTTTTCTCACAAGAAATTAAAGAAGAGACTAGAGGAGGCTTTAGCAACCGTAGCCATACATGATCTCCCACCGAAATAGAAAAGCAATGACATGCATTCTTTACACTAAATATGACCCTAAACATATTTGGTGAAGAAATCCTACTTGCAAACTTGAGTACCATGAGTAGCAATCAACTAAGCATCACAACCCTCTTCCTTTGGCATTTAATCAAACATCTAAAGTGCAATGTTTGCGAAGCTATAAAACAAATCCACATAAGAAAGATTGTTCACACCTAAATCACAACTAGCATTCTCCAAATAACTCACCATAATCTTACCAAAATCCATAAGATCAATATTTTCATCAACAAGACATAGACAGAGGAATCAAAAGAACAACTCAAAGCAATCTCATTCTCAAATTTTTTTTTGTTTTGAGAATAAGAAAGGAAGAAGAAATGGGGAGAAGAAAGAAGGGAATACTCACCTTGCGCAAAGAAGAAACTCCAGGCAGATCTAGGCGTCGGGTTCGGTCCAGGCGACAGCGATTCGGGTGGCTGCCGTTGAGTTCAGGCGGCTGCTGTCGGGATCGGTCTCCCCTGGGCTTCGCGAGCTGGAGCGGGGGCAAGGCGTGAGGGCTTCGGCTTCTCGTGCGGGTGTCGACCGAGAACGACAGAGAGGGAGAGGGCTTCGCCTCTTTTGAGCTTCTGCGAAAGAGAACGCGAGAGGGAGAGAGACGGGTGGAGAGGGAGCCAGAAGGACCGAATGAGAGTTCCTCGTAGAGAATGAGCGTCGATGCCCAACTCAAAGCCTTCGTTCCGAGTAAATCAATCCTGTTGCCGAAAGAGGAAGCCCGCCAATTTCGTCATCGCGCTCCAGCCTCCGAAAACCTCCTAAAATGGCTTCGCTCACTGCTCGATGCCCGTTCAGCTCTGCAGAAGATCGCTGCGACGCGGGATATCAGCTGGAACAAATAAAGTCCGTTCGATCGGAAACCGTTGAAGGAATTACTTGATTCAGGGAATGGATTCAAAAAAAAAACTTAGAAAGTCAAATGGCATTTACTGGGCTCAAATTGGGCTGAATCAAGCCAAAATGGCTGCAATCGGGTTAGACTCGGGTCCAATCTTGACTCGATTCGAGTCAATTTTGGTTCAAGCCGGCTCAACGAAATCAATCGAATGAAATTGGATTTAAAAATAAATGCTAAATTAAATAGAATCAAGCATGGCGCAATCAAAACAAATTAATCGGATCTAATCGAATACATTCGAATCTGATCCGACTCGAGTCGGGTCAATTCGAGCTCGAATCAGGCTCGACGGAATTTGATTAATTCAATCGAACGAGCCCGCGCACACTCGAGCCAAAATCGAGGTCAACAGGTGGGTGGCCATTAATGTAAGAATGTGTTAACTATATGCATTAATTCTCTATTCCAAAATTCTTTTAGTGGCCAACATTTACATATTCCAAGGTGACAATAAAAAAGTAAAAATGATATTTTGAGTTCAAAATACAAATCTAAATTTAAAATTTTCTTCATACGTGGGCTCATGCTTGGTCTCTTGTTATTAGGCCTATCGTTTTGCATGATTTTGTCTTGTAGAAGTTGCAATCCAATATTCTATAAGATCAATATTCTTCTTTTTATGATTTTGCATGAAAACGAACTTTTATGTATCAGGAACACAGTTAGGGCTCATGACACTAAGTTTTTTTATGGTTCATAATTACACTTGACATTAATCTGAATTCTGAAGTAGTTCTCTAGTCACAACAGAGCTGAAAACAAAGAAGGTTTTCATTAATACTCTGTGGTTTTGTATTAAGGCAAGTTTAGCCAAAACCTTCATCACTTCTCTGTTGAGATATTGCTTGTGAAAGATCATTTGCACATTGCTGTTGACACTGATGTGATTATTATTAGCAAATATGATAAGGCTACATATTTATTTAAGTGATAGTGGTACTTGTACAAATATATCTATATATAGGGAAGGGAAGAGAGTACTAAATAAAATATAATAAAGAAAAAATTTTCTCAGTAATGAGGATATATTGCAATAATAAATATTATAAATTCTTAAAATAAATATCAACTCATGTGATAATATTTATGTATAGTAACATCTTTAAAGGTAATGACTATTAAAGTTTAAAATAATTACTCTTTAACATTTATGATTTTAAATAAATCTTTTGTTGTGGACTACCTTGAATTGAGGAGACAAACAAACAAAATATTACAAGGAAAATTGAATTGTCAAATGGAAATAAGTGTCAACTTCCTGATCATTTTAAATTTGTTTTTATGGATTTATCCTTACCTTCATCTTTTAATTCAGGGGTTTGGAAATGTGGGTTCATGGGCTGCTATTCTTATCAGTGAAGCTGGTGGGAAAGTTGTCGCAATTAGTGATGCTAGTGGAGCAGTTAAAAACAGTAATGGCCTGGACATTGAGAAATTACATAAATATTCCATAGAGAATCGTGGTGTTAAAGGTTTCAGTGGTGGAGATTTAGCTGATCCAAACTCGCTATTGACTGAAGACTGTGATGTACTTATTCCAGCTGCGCTTGGTGGTGTTATTAACAGGTTCCTCATTTTTCTTTCTTTCTTTAATTTTTCTTTAAACTGCTCAAATTACCATAGGTTTTCGATCTTATAATTATTCTTATTAGAACTTCACTAAAAATTTGAATTTTTCTTAAAACTTTCTGAAATGCATTTTTCTCTTAATGATTGTGAGCTACTTACATTAAAGGTGTGCTTATAGAGTGTTCTCTGGAAATGTCTTTCTTCTTAAGGGAAAATGCAAATGACATAAGAGCTAAATTCATTATTGAGGCAGCCAATCATCCAACCGATCCAGAGGCCGATGAGGTGAATCTTGAAGTTTCTAAATGCTATTAATTCGCGAACAGCATTGGATACTTTGGTCATTTCTATTTCGGTTTTTTCACTGAAAGAGTTTATTGAGATGCTTGACATCAAGTTTTGCCGTTCTTTTGTTTACAGATTCTGTCAAAGAAAGGTGTAATTATTCTTCCAGATATCTTTGCAAATTCTGGTGGCGTTACTGTGAGTTATTTTGAGTGGGTTCAGGTAGGTTGTTCACGCTTTAACCTTATAGCCTTCATCGCCTATAAAAATAATAAAAATAATGAAATTTTTTGGGCTCATGCAAAACCAGTGAAATTTTATTTTGGGAGAAAAACAACGGGATTTTGAGAATTATGAGGGATTTTGAAATTGATGCAAAGATTATTATTAACTTTTATAAAAATATTTAAATTTACTAATTTTGAGCTGGTTCCCGAGCTCGTCAAGCTCGAGTTTGAGCTCGAGCTCAAGCTCTTGGCTCGATAAGCTCGACTTGCGAGCTCATAAACGAGTCGAGCTCAAGCCGGCTCGGCTCACTTATACCCCTAGTTCCAACACTATATGGGAATCAATGACATGAATAATGCTACAGATAACTATAGCATCTATAAGGCTCTGACATTTGCTTTGACATCATAAATAAATAGCCATGTACAAATTCAGTAAATGACTCAATTCACAACCTACATGCCTTATATGATTTTTGGGAAATAAGGATTTTTCAGCTAGATTATTCTTGCATGCTTAAATTATAAGTTATGAGGGAGTAAAACCAAAAAAAAAAAATTATGATCATAGCTCAGTGCTATCTTCTAATTGTTCATCTTCCTAATTATTACGGGATTAATGTGATTACTCTCTGCACTCCATGCAGAACATTCAAGGATTTATGTGGGATGAAGAGAAGGTGAACTCTGAGCTGAGGACTTACATTCTCAAAGGTTTCAAGGATGTTAAGGATATGTGCAAAACCCATGACTGTGATCTACGAATGGGAGCCTTTACCCTTGGGGTTAACCGAGTTGCTCGAGCTACAGTACTAAGAGGTTGGGAGGCCTAACTTTTTAAGTTTTTTAGTCACTCTTCAACAGAGTCATCAAGTTTGTGCAATGACACTTTACTCAGTTTGTATCCCTTAGATTATGCAGGCAATTTTGTTCAAGATTTTTTAGACTGTTATTTAAGTCATCTTGTGATGCTATATTTTGTTGTGAAATAAAGCATTAATAATGATGCTGTGTTGTTTAAGTTTTCGATTGATAATTTGAAGGTTCATATTATATGATCTTTGGGAGGCTAAGATTTCGTTTGAGACAGTTTTCTTACTGCTTTTTAAAGCAATTTTTTAGCACAAAAAAATTTTTAAACTAAATATTTATTATACTAAAAAATTGCTTTAGAATGCAATAAGAAAATTGTCATAAATGAAATCTAAGCTTTCAATGAATAACTACTTCATATTTAATTGCAATGTTAATTTTACAATATTTTGCAGCTGCTATGGATCATGTTAGTTTTTTCATAGTTTTATTTTCCAGAAAACTGTCAGAATGCCCACAACTACTAAAAATTCTATCTTTGCCAATATTAACTCTAGAGCTTCTTTTACAAAGTTAAGTTATTTCAAACGAATCCTTTATCTATATTTAGAAGAGCAGATATAGGATTATGTAGTACAGTCGTCTCAAATAAATCCTTAATCTTCATTTAGAAGAGCGGATATGGAATTCTTTGGTGTAGTTACAACGGTAATTGAGTTGGTGTAGTTGCCGCCTCGTAGTTGTCCGATCCAAATCAGATGGCTTGGATTTGCTCCAGGCAAAATCTGTTGATTCTGAACCCACTTGGGCAAAGCTTTCATCTCTATTCCAAATGACCATGGAAATTTTATGTAGACTGCACCTAGCAAAACCTCCAAATATAGAACTTTTATTTTATACAGTGAACGTACGCAGAGGAACGTTCGGTTTCAGGCAAAAAAAGCGCCTGTACTGAGTACCGAGTACCGAGGTGTACCGAGTTTTTTACAGGCGTTTTTTTGCCTAAAACCGAACGTTCCTCTGCATACGTTCACTGGATATAATAAAAGTTCCCAAATATATGATGTTAAGTTCTATTAGTTATGAGTGTTGTTGTCAATGTAGATAGCTGTGATTTTATAGAATTTCTGCAAGAAATGTCTCAACTTATAACTGGTGGATCTCTTTTTGTTTCTGAATTTATGCATTTGCAAGAGTAATTCTCTACTAAAAACCAAGACTTGTTTTCATGTAAGAAAATTAGAATTACATTTGAATGATTTTGTGTTTAGGTTTGTGCATCTTCTGAACTGAACTAAAGACATACTGATAATATTTCTTAGTGAATGTCATAAATTAACTTCATTTAAGATGTCTTTCTTACTGCTGCTTAAAACAGGTTTTTAATACAAAAAATTAAAAAGCTGCTTTAAGCAGCAGTAAGAAAGCTGTCCCAAACAAAGTCATAGTCTAAATAGCTTAAAATAAGATTGAAGGTAGATAGTTCATGGGCTTCTTACTGAAGCTGGTAGTTCATGACCATTGGATTTGCTTTGTGGTTTGTGCAATTTTGAATATAAGCATGATGACATAGAGAGAGATTCTCAAAGATGATCCAAGCACTTCACAACTTTATATATATGACCTTATATATGCAACAATAATATATATATGGAAATAGGAGTAATGCTGGAGATATGTAAAATGATCTTCAGGATTTGTTCAGAATTTAGATAAAACTCCATCCAATATCTGTGTTCATAAATTCCAGGGAATTAAAATAAGAGTTATGCCCATTACTTGATGAGGAAAATTTAGCAAAACTCCCTTTGCTAAAATTTTACATGATTTGGCAGATATCATAACAATTTGTACATCAAAATTTTGGACGAGTCGACTCAACTCGCACCATCCTTTCTAGTTTATGTGATATTCTTTCGAGCCCAACAGACGGAGTGTTACGATGCACCGTTACAACTATGAGGATACGAATATGATAAGATATGTTAAGGCGTGACATTATAATTTGTTTATTTTAATAATTAAAATGATACATGATTTATGCGTCCTTTTTTTTTTTAATTGCAAAAGTGACATGTGTGTCTAACACGTATCGACCGCATGTCTGTGTCCAACACGTGTCAGACACTACATGTCGACTTTGTTAAAAATTTGCATTCTCATTCATCATTCATTTATATTGAATATTAAATGTTGAATCTATTCAATTTTCAACAAATATTAATCTACTCACCACTCCATTGAGGCCACCTAATTATTGTGGACCTTCAAGCTTGTTTTTAGAATGATTAAGGAGATGAGCAATATGAGGTTGGCCAAAGAAACCTATCTTGATTTTTTTTTCTTTGATATCTAACAAAGGAAAATCAACATCAAATGAAACAGACTCACACTATCTAATGAAAGCTTTACAATCAAATGAAGAATAGTATTTCATTAATTTAATTAAGATTTTTTAGTGCTTTGTATATAAATGATAAATATAAGTTAATGATTATTTTTTCTTTGTTGTTTCCTTATGATTTGAATGATAGTGATATATTATTTGCTTTTTATGTTAATGATTAGAATTTTATTATATCCAAATTCTTTAAATTACAAATTCATTTTTTTTTGAAATTAAGTTGTCCTCTTTATATGTTAATTGATCTCATACCTTTTTTAGGTTAATGATTAGAAGACATATAAATATAAGAAATTAAATGTTATTTTCATGATTTTATATTGTATAGCCAAATTCTTGAGGTGTATGCTAAAGGCATATAGTGAGTACCCTTAGTAAGTTATTTTAGCAAGTGCCCCTTATTGGAGAGATTATTAGGTGCGGAGTGCGGACGGGAAGAACTGTCTGCACAAGCATTGGGTACCTAGCGGTACCCGCACTCGGTACCGCTGGGTACTCAGTGCTTGTGCGGATGGTATGCACTTCTCACCTAATAATTTTTCCCCTTATTGGCTGTGATTATTCTACGTTAATTGTTGAGTTCTTTTGGCAAATAACCTTAGTGGTTATATGCTTTCATCAGTCCTTCATGCAAGTTTAGCATCCTAGTATTAAGGGCTTAGTTAGGTCTAATACTTTGAGGTGGTATATAAAGAGGTCTCATGGTGAACTCTCTATGGACATTGAATTGGATTATTTCCTCTTGTATAACTCTGAGTGTAATGAGATAACATGCTTAATATTACAATCAAACTACCCAAATAATAAGAATTTGGCCTCTTACAAGAAATTTTTGCACCAAGTAATATGTAAAGATAATCATGTCATTGTGACATCAACTATTATGAAGTCAGCCATGAAATTATATAGTTGGTTGCCCTCCATCAAATTATTGGTAGTACATTTATCCTTTATTATCTCTGTACTAAATTAAAAAAAAAAAAAATCATTGATAGGACTAGTAATAGACGAAAATCTCAATGGATCTACACCAATCCAATCAAATACATGTATAAATATTATTTCCATAGAACTTCCTATGTTGATGAATATGAGCTAATTTAATGATTGGCAATCAATATAGTGGTGAAAATGGAGTTTTTGCAGGGTTAGAGTAACTAATTTGTAGTCATTCATTGCTTATAAAGGTGATCAAAACCTCAGAGAATGAATATGGAAAAGATGCAGCGTATATCTTGAGTGAAGTTGCCTTAGGCTTGAATACCTTGATGCTTTAGCCTAATCTCCCTTAAGAATCGTTAGGGCTATTCATGTTGTATGAATCATTGTGCTAGACATGCTTATTCTTATTTCTTTCACCGCCACATTGACAAGTCATCATATTAACTCAACAATGATGAACTCTTCTTAACTTGCTAGTGTTAAATGAGCTCCTCAACAAAGTCATTGATGTAACCATAATCCCTCTATCATGCTTGTGATATTTATGCAAGAAATGTTTTTTATTCGAAGGCAACAATTAGGGGTGTCAATTTCGGGTCACGGGTCGGGTTCGGGTCGAACCCGAACTGACCCGGGTGGAAAACGGGTCGACCCTAACCCGACCCGGGTAGAGAAACGGGTCGAAAATCCGAACCCGGACCCGACCCGGCGGGTTGCCGGGTTGACCCGACACGACCCGGCACCGCGGCAGCACGCGGAGGCGCGATCGGCACGCGGCAGCAGGCGACGGCGGCAGCAGCGCGGCAGCGCGAGCGGCACGCGGCGGGGGCAGCGGGCAGGGCAGCGGGGCAGCGGCGCGTCACGCGTGGCAGCGCGAGCGCTGGGCAGCGGGGGCAGCGGGCAGGGCGGGATTTCGAAATTTTTTAAACTAAACGGGTTGGCGGGTTGACCCGGCAACCCGCCGGGTCAACCCGGACCCGACCCGTTTTTTAAACGGGTCAATTTCTGGAACCCGAATCCGACCCGTTTTGAAATCGGGTCGGGTCCAACCCGGATTTTCCGGGTCGGGTCCGGGTCGGGTTTTCGTGTCGTGTCAAATATTGACACCCCTAGCAACAATGACCTTACATCTTTGAGTGGTCATAGGTTGCAATACATCTTCTATGCTCATTGGGCTAGAATCCTTACTGTTAATAATGATGATAGGCTTCTCAAATGACTTAAGTCTTATCATTATTGGCTCTTTCCTCATGTTGAATAAATCATGTGTTATTTACAGATTATGGGTGCTAATAAATTTAATGATTAACAACCGCATGAAATAAAAAAGGAGCTGATATTTTTTTATAATAAGGCGAGAGAAAAATTATATCAGCTACGCAGCTCATCTTGGTCTATTAGTTGGGGGCTTTAGCTGCTAACCAAGAGGCCATGAATTTGATGCTTGCGTATGTGATGTGTATGTAAATTTACCTCAATGGCTCAAAATACTTCACTGTGCCACTAACAATGTGAAGGGAGATAACCCACTTAGAGATAGCAGCATGATTAGTTTGGGCATAACTTTCATTAATAAGAATCTAACATTGGCACCTTGAACTTTAGCAACTATTCAATCTTTGCAATATAAATTAATAAAGTATTTTTAGCATATGTTTGACACTTTGATAGTCAATGAGGGGAACAATTATTACATCCTTCGACCGGATGCAGAGAAGCATCCGGTCGTAGGCAAAAAAAACTCGGTACCAAGGTGTACCGAGTTTTTTGAAAAACTCGGTACACCTCGGTACCGCGTTTTTTTTTCCTACGACCGGATGCTTCTTGCATCCGGTCAACCGAACCAAATAAAAGTTCCAATGAGGGAGAGGAAAATTAATTATGTCATCCTTAGGTAGATAGTATTCATCATTTGAAAGAGTTGAAGCCAGACTTGAAGACAGATTATTTAAAAAATATTAATATATAATATACTTAAAGTATGTTAGTATTCAAAATTTTAAGAACAAATGTTTAAAATGTTAGAAATTATATCTCATATTATGATATAAAATAACTCTTTATTTTTTTTTTAATTATTTTTATTCTTTTTCTAATGTATAATTAATTGTCTAAATCATAATTATTTTCTATCTATCATAATAAACGAGCCGGCTTGCACTCGAAGAGTAAGGCTTGAGCTCTAGCTCAAACTAGATTAATTAATCAAGCTAAAGCTACGGATGACTCGAACTCGACTCAAATCATTTAACACACCCCCCCCCCCCCCCCCCCCCACGTACTTTCGCACTCTATTGAAAGAGATCAATTGATTAGATTATTATTATTTTTTCCTTCATCTTGTGAAGATGAATAAAGACAATTTATTTCCATGACTTACATCAAGCATCTTCATCTTTTTCTCATTTCTGGCATACTTAACTTTTCTCCAAACTTATTCCACCAAGTGATAGTGATAGACTATAATTTTAAAAAATCATTATAATTTTGCTCAATTATTAGAAAGATTAAATTGATTGTATCGCTATAGACAAAATGTTCTAAAAAAATATATAATAGGTAGCTCTTTTTGATATGTGGGTTAGATAGTTTTAGTTATTAATTAAGATATCTTATATTCGAGTCTTACGTATGTAATGGATGTGCGAATTTTGCTTTAATTTAACTAAATATCCCAAAGAAAAAAAAACAATTACTTTGGATGTAATTAAGATCATCATTACAAATAACTCCAACTCTGTTCATTAAACTAGAAATTAAAAGGTAAGAGAAGCATAAGAACTTTAATTTTGCAAAAGGCTCCTTTGGTTGCTTAAATTAGAAAATATATTTTAATTTTATGAACTTAAAATATTTTTGGGGCAATTGCATACATAATGCTTAAAACATCATCATTTACAAAATTAATATCATATTAGAATTAATTTTAAAATAGTTAAAAAATAATATAATTCACAATAAAATTTCAATTTGTATATTTCACTACTGTCAAATTCACTACAATTTAATCATAACACAGGTAAATATCTTAATTAGAAGGGTTTTGTTAAGAAAGGTAGAGACATGCCTAAAAAAACTTGATTATAAAATATTAAAAATGAACTTTCTTTATTATATTTAAATGAGAATTTGACTTTTTAACAAGGAGAAATTATTATGTGCGATCACCGAACTGTCCGAAGAAGAGCGCCACATCACCTGATACACTGCGGTACACAGCATCGATACACAGTAAAAAAAATGACATGACACATCCGCATCACCTCCAGACGTGACCGCACAAAATAATTTTCCCTTAAGATAACATAATAGAGAAAATTGACTTATAAAACTAACCCCACATAATAAGATAAAGATTTGATGATGTTGTTATTCGTGTTATACATGTAACAATAATAATTCAAAATGTATTTGGATACCAAATTTATAAATAGTTAAAAATTTAGTTCCTCCTATGTTATTAGTTGGCACAATGTAATTAAAAAAATGAAGGCTTACATTTGTTATGGCTTTTTCTTTATCATTTTAGTTTTCAAATTATAACCACAATTTCTACTTAAACACTATTTTCTAAAAATTTCATGCTAAAAATTTATGTTGAACTTTTAAAAAATTACTTTTCTCACAATAACTCTATAACCATCAATATAAAATACATCCCAAATGAATCATAACATAATTTTAATCTTCATTTAGGACAACTTTATTACTAATTTTAAAAATAATTTTTTAATAAAAAAATACTCTAAAAAATAATAAATAATTTATCACAAACAAAACCTTAAAATTTACCAAAAAATTCATAACCCTACCAAAAAGATTACTTTCCTTCTACACTTAAGAAATAATGGCCCAACTTTTCTAAATTAAGAAAAAAATTATTATTATTTCCATTATCAATTCAGCTTGCTTATATGTTCATAGATTAAATTATATAAAAACTCCTTATATCTACCAAACAAATCATTAATCAGCTAAAACCAGGCTCTGTTCTGTGAGAAAATGGTCAGGCAAATCTTAGTTTGTTAAGCAATCCCATTCCCAGCTAGGCAGCTATTACCTATATTTAGCAAAAGCTCAGGATCTTATCAAGAACTGAGAAGAAAAGAATCAAAGAAGAGAACATTTTGGCTCATTTAAGCACTTTTAGACACCTAAAAGCTCAATTATTTCTATAAATTTGATGAACAAGAGAGATTAGATGAATCTAACCTCCTAAACAAAATCTGGAATCACCTACTTCAATTGAATATAGCCATTTCTCTTGCCATTCTAAGAGCAAAATAGTAGCAAAGCTTATTTTCAATCTAATTATAGTTCCTTTTTTTTTTCAATAAGCCTAAATTGGCTTTGAATTGCCAAAAAAGTAAAGAGTACATGTATATGATCAGAGAGAATCATCTGGGCAAGCTTTAGAATAGGTTCAGGCGACATTTTTACAGAGATGGAAAAAGAACCTCAATTTTTTTTTTCTTCCTTTCCCCACTCATTTGGAGAAGATGAATAGTACTGGGAGCTGGAGTTTTACTGCGTTAGCTGAATAGCACAAGTGTCTGAGATTCTTCAAAATTGAATTTCTTCAATAACTTTCCATCTACCCATTGGACTTGGAAGCATCTAGCCATGTATCAGCAGACAGTTCGGCCGTAGCAAATAGAAGCAATATAGAGATTCTTTGCCCATTTTTCCTGGCAAGAAAAATGTCATTGTTTATATTAGTATGATAAAATGGTATTATCAGCTCCTCTCTCTCTTTCTCACCATTAACTACTACAATGGCTATCAAGAAGTGATTATAAACTGGCAATAAACATATTATGGATTCAAGTTTACAAGAAATGGAGTGTGATATCAACAGTTCTTAAATGACTCTCTCTCTCTCTCTCTAGACACAACAACAACAACAACAAGCCTTTGACCCACTATGTGGGGTCAGCAACATGAATCCTTTTTTGCCATTGTTTCATGTTAAAAGTCAAATTCTCATTTAAATCTAATAAAGAAAGATCATTTCTAATATTTCCTAACGAGTCATTTTAAGTCTAACTCTACCTTTCTTAACATAAGTCAAATCTAATACCTCAACTTTCCTAACTGGGTCATCAAAAGGCCTCTGTTTAATGTGACCAAACCATCTAAGGTGACTCTCTCTAATCTTATCTTCCACTAGAGCTACTCCAACCTTATCTCGTATATGCTCATTTTGTATCCTATCGCTAAGGGTAAAGCCACTCATCCACCTAAGCATCCTCATCTCTGCAACACTTAACTTAGTATTATGCTTCTCTTTTAAAGGCCAACATTCGGCACCAAAATACATGGACACTGCTGAAATGAATTTTTATTCTTCAAACACTAACATACCTAGTTTCTTTATATAGTTGGCAGAAACAGCCATCATGCACGCACACAAACGCAAGCAAAAATATCACTAATACTAACACTTTGGCAAACACAGAAGATAAAATAAACGCTGTAGGTTCTAATTTCAAGTGCATGCTAAATACTAAGAAGTTGATTTCGGTATCTTTCATCATATGCATTGGTCCTACTTTCTGCAGTTGTCTTATGAGCAGATCCAATATTCATTCCTTATAGCAGTTTCAGCTCCAGAAGTAGATTTATCCAAGCATCTTCAAGTTCTAAGTGCTACTTAATGTTTAGGCCAAACGCACCTTTAACTAGATCCTACAAATTATTTACTCACCTCATCGTGCCCTTATCCACCATAAGCAAAATTCATAGATTTATTTTCACTTAAAAGCAGGTAGCTCCTCCTAAATGGGTGAATCCTCTCGCTAAATAACTAAATTTAGTGTCGCAAGCTTCCCCAAAGGATCCAACCATTGCTCAAGTGCTGAGCCCCTGTATCACTGTTTGCGTGCAGGAAGAAGGTACTATTTCGGCAAACACTAGTTAGTTTCCTTAAATTCAATAAATGCTACATTCAAATCTCCTATGTAATTGTTTCAGTTCTTTCTAGGCAAACCACACACCATCAAGTAGCACCATTCCCATGAATATTTGAAATATTTAATTCATTTGAGTTCTATGATGCACAGACAAGAACACGACAATTTGGACATGACACGACACGGACACGGAAACGGAACATGTCAATTATCAAAAATATAAGACACGAACGCGGGTTGGACACGATATTATATTTTTTATAAATTAAAATATTTTATAGAAGAAATTGAGTAAATAGAATATTAAAAATAATTGAGAAATAATAAATCATTTAAATGAAATTTGTACTTTAAAATGATTAATATTAAGATTTCGAGGGTTGGACGTCGATGTTGTGTTTCAAGTTTCAAGAGAGGAGACAACAATGCTATCAAGAATCGGACATTGAGTATCAATCATCCATGCTGAGATGATATTGGTCAAGATGAGATGTCTAGACGACATGGGGGGGGGGGGGGCAGGTTGTGGGGGTAGAATTGTCAGCGTCAAACTTTGATTTTCATATGGTTTTGAAATGTTGATGTTGTGATGGAGTTGGGCGTCGATACTGCAATAACGTCTGGCGTTGTTGTGAAACCCAAGCTAAGATATGTAGATAGAAATGGAAAATGATATGTTCGGGGTATGTAGTATTGAGTGTGAGCAATTGATTTAGGACTGTTGAGAGGAAATAAAAAGTAAGTATTTATATTTTAATACATAAAAAATTTGAAATATAAGAACTTATATTAAAAAAATTCATACAACATTTAAGACACAAGTGTCTAATTTTATTTAATATTTTTTAATTGGACACATCTTCGGCTTATCCGATACATATCAGTGACGTGTCGGATGCGCAACATGTCCGATACGTGCTGAACGTTGCATGCCTCATTGAGAAGTGTCGATGCATCATAATTTGAGTCTATTTCCATGCTTAACAATAAGATCTTTAAAGCAAAGTTTTAAAACTTGATTTCACATTCAGCTACAGTCCCATCACAATAGTTTCAGTTTCACGATTCAACTTAGGTTATTTTATATTATTAAATAATTCAAATATTATATTTAAGTATGAAATAAAGATGACTATCTGATTAGGACTCAACCTATAACACAAAATTTGTTGGAGATTCAATAATAGAATTGTAATAGAATATTGGCAGTTATTCAAGAAATTCAACAAAGTTACATTCAAAACCAATGAGTTTAAGCAAACACTATATTGAAACTCTTTTGAGTTTCGTCCAAAAACTACCAAACCAATCAAAACAAAAATTACCAACCAATTTTGAAGCAATTTTGTTGACAGCTATTTTAACCAAGGTTGTAAAACCGGATTGGACAAATAACTGGAAGGAGAGGCTAATGGTTTGATGGTTGAACCGGATGACATAATAAATATTAATTTTATTAAAAATTAGTAAAAATTTACATAAAAATGATGTTATGATTCCAAATATGTGATAAGAACTTAGGGTTAATTGTATTTATATAGATTTTAATTAAAATGGACATAATTTATTAGGTATTATTGATAACATAGAAGAATATTCATTTACAGCTATGTATGATGTATCAAGTGCACCACTCACTCACAGCTTTAATAAAACCTACTCTCTATTATTTAAATGCACAAAATCCAACAGTTAAATAATTTGGAGAAAGGGTTTGCAGAGCATTAAGCTTAGCCATTTATAGTGGGTATCAACTAAGGGTTTTGCTTCTTTCCCTAAATCTACCACCATGAGTTCAATAGCCACAAATATCAACTTGCAAAACCATAGATTTAGTTGAATCATTCATTGCATATATGCATTGTGACTTTGCACAATATTGTACATAATTATACACGTTATAATCATTCGTCGAAAACAAGCTATTAATACTTCTAATAAAATGACCAGAGAAAAGAAATCTGGGCGGAGAAGCCACAAGAGGAAGCTACACAATCGCATACCTTTGGCAAGCCTTCGACAAAATCTCAATCCATACAGCCCTCTGACACCACAAGTGGTAGCCTTCGAAATGCGAAGGGCAGAATGACGGAGTGCCACGAGAGGGAGTTCACGATCGTGTTCTGAGAGAGGAATGTTAGTTCACTGTTTCATATTTAGGGACTTGTTGAAGTTTTCCCAAAGTAAGTTTGGTTGTTCGATCTTAAACAAATGACCGCGATTGACGCTATTAAGAACCAGATAGTTCTTTTAAAACTGGACGGTTCGGAGGTTCTCCTGTTCAACCAATTAACTACCAAATTTTTCCTCGGTCTAATGTCCAAACGGTTTCCTTCGGGAGCTAGAATAGCCGCCGTTTACCGGTTGAACCGGTCGGTCAGTACAATTTTTAAAACCATGATTTTAACTTCACGAGACATCCCGACTTAAAATGAACGAGTCGTTGGCTTCATAACTCTTCACATGAGGTCACACTAGTCCATTCTCAAGGAACTGATAATCCCTTCAGCTTGTCTCGTAGGCCCTAACCCAGTAGACCAACCTTTAAAAATTAGGTAGTGACACCCTTTTTTTCCATAACCAACTATCTTATATTGTGGTGCCATATGAAACACTGCATTTGTTCACCATTTTCATCCTCATACGACCCTAAACTACAATTGCTTGTACCCAAGCCCAATCCATCATTCCCTCATTAGTGTAAGTCACAAGCCACACATAATATCCAATTATTTACAATCCACAATGTTCACTTCATCCACATCATCGTTGCCTTCCAACTAGCAATGAGCACATCTTCCACTTCACCATTCTCCAGCTCACATCCTCTTAGTCCCACATATAGTTCTCAGGCAGAATACATGACTTTCCCTCTATCCCTCTAGTTTGAGCACCAATGAACCACCTAGAAACTCAATCATCTCATTCCAAGAATCTCCCTCTAAGGATCTAACCTCTCTTCAATTTCTCTAGATGTTTGTTAGATTTAGATATCGGGGTGTTCTTCATATTTAAAGCTTGAACTGTGGCATGAATTTATCAAGCCTCTTGAATGTTTAGTTCTAATCTATAGTTTCAAATAGCAAGATATAATTTCTATGAATGATAATTTTGATTAGCTCAGCGTATATACTAATTTTGATTGAATCACTCTATACTTTAAATAAAAATATTTTGATCTATAAATACTAAATAATTACTTGATTCTTGGTGAATCATACTCTATAATTCAGAATGGCTATGCATGGAGACCAACTTTGTTCAAATAATTGCACGATTTTAGCGTGATTGCATTTATTTACAAAGTGTTTCATAATTTGACTCACTAAAAAAATTCAAGTAGCTTTGAATAATTCAGCATGATTCCCATTTGGAAGTTCTAATTAGCTCTGTATGTACTCATTGATCCAATTGAAATTATTTTGATTTTTTTCTAAGACTTTTTTTTCATATCCAATTATATGTTAATTTCTTATAGATTTAAGTAGTGCCATGAGCGTCCGTTGATTGATATAACATCAATGCTATCAAGGAGCGCATCGAATTTTCTATAGCATGCTTCATAACTTAATTCTTTTTAGTGATTTCAATATAGGTCCATACAACTATTTATTGACCTTATTTCCCTTAGTTAAGGTTCAATGTGATCTTTAGACTATAACTCACGTGATCTTTAGACTATAACTCACGTGAGGAACATTAATTGCTACTTGATTATACCATTTTATCATTGCTAAAATATTTCACGAAGCCTTTTGGGAGATCAACCATATTCAGAGAGGAGGTTATGATAACCATCTCTATTAAAAAGCGACTTTATCACCTTCTAATAAAAAGTGACTTTATCATTCTATTCAAAAGTGAACCTATCACCTTCTGCTAAATGGCACTCTCAAAGGTGCCACGAATAACTTGAATGGCTCGCATGCCAATGAGCAACCATTGTTTATTTTAACAGCATGATGGAATCTAAATGGATGGGCTTATTTGTTGTCAAATTATGATGACCCTAACCCACAATCTTACAATATATATTAGTTGATAATCTACTCATGCAACTAATCATCGTTCCTTACTTTTTAAACCAAATCAATGAATTGAGTTCAAGTGCAGCTTTAATCATCTTTAAATGTTATGTCAGTATAATATTTTGGATCCTCTAAATCTTTATAATATATTCATTGAATTTTTTATAAATAAATGCTAATGATGTTATATATTGTAAAGACTTTTGAAATAGTTGAATCATGCTCTTGACTATTAGTCATGACAATGATTAAATTTTGAAAAATAAACACAACTATTCCTAAAATCAACCCAATTTTCTAACAAAATATCACATAACCACTTGATCAACTTTTTAAATCTACCCATGCAGTCCTATTTGAATTTCAAACAAAGGAGAATCAAGCTAACAAAGTGATGCAAACATCCAACCGTCCACGCCTATCCGAGGAGTTGAAGATCGACGGTTGTGATCGTCTTAAATTATCTTAAATTTTTATTTGTAATTTTTATTTTAATTATGTATTTTTCATTTTTACCCTTACTTAAGGGTCTAATCTTATGTAAGTCCTAGGGGCATGATCATCTTATTTTAGTTTCTTTTATTTCTGAGGCCTATATATAGAGGCCCTTGCTAGTGTAATGGTATGATGGATTATTAATAAAAAAAAAATTCTGCACTATTGTTCTTTGGGAAGAACTTTGGTGAGATCCCTATGTGAGGGAAGCATAGTATCCACCAGCCGCAGGATGTGCCCGGCTCGTGGTTTGAAGTCCCTAGGTGAGGGCAACGCAGCACCCATCAGCTGCAGGATGTGTTCGAGCTCATGGTTTATCTTTATTCCCCTACACTTCATTTCTCCTTCTCTAATTCCCCTTCTTCTTTCTTCTAGCCACCGCCCTAACCCCCTCTTTCTCCCCTAGCCGATTCTCCCTTCACCGCCGGCCAAACCCTCCTCCATAGCCACCAACCAAGCTTCCCTCTTCCCCTCCTCCAACCGTCGACCACTCCACCACCACCTCCTAGCCGGCCACCCCATCTCCTCTCATCCTCCTAGCCACCATCCACCCCCATCTTTTTTGTCATAATGATGTTTTCAATCATCATTAAAACCTACCAAAATTAGCCTACCTAATTTGGGGAAAGGATTAAATCTATTTGAAATTCAAATTTGAATTTCAAATACCTTCCTAAAATCAACTAAGCTAAATTAGAAAAGTTCCTAAATTTAAGTCTATTTTTATCATTAGATTTGATTTAACTACCCTTTTCCTAATTTAGAATCATGATTTAGGAAGTATTATATTCCCTCCCAATTCTCCCCTTCTATCTCCTATCTCCCTCTCTCTCCATTAATTCCCCTTCCCCCTTTGGAATTAAATTTGAATTTCAAATTCCAAATCCCTCCAAATTAAAATCTGAAAATCAAATTCAGATTTTAAGTGACTAGCCTCTCCCGTTCTACATCACAAAGTCCCATAAAATCCAATGATAAATTGACTATGACCATGTACGTTAAGGTTCAATTGTATGGATACTTAATAAGAGTTTAATCCTAGCAAACCCAATTTGTGTTTAAGAAGTACGCATTAGATATCTAAAACTTGTCCATTAGTCAAGATAAAGACCACCCACTAGTTTCAATGTTTCGGAGTTAAACAACATGCATATAATTTTGTAACAATGCACTTAGATCCCTAGTCTAAAAGGCATGCATCATTGATATAAAACCTTGGCTTCCTGATCTTGTCTAAAAGGCATGCATCATTGATATAAAACCTTGGCTTCCTGATCTTTCATGGTTAAAGGTTATAAGCCCCATGGTAGGCATCTTCCGAACAAGTAGAAGAATAACCCTATATACTCCACTGGCCTTAAGAATTTAGAAGCCGTTGTCAGATCATGATGTATAGCCCCATTATATTAATTGATGTGAAGTACAAGTCCCTCAATGTCAATTCAAGGAAGCTCTTGCAAATTATTGTGGAATATAAGTCCTTGATGCCAATTCAAGGCAGAAGGTTTCTGTGAGCATTAAGAGTCTAGTTTTGGCATTTTTCTCTAGGCTGTGGAATAAAAGTCTTCCTTTAGTGTTCTTGGTCAAGTTAGATACCCCTATATATATGGAATCATGACCTCAATCAAAGCATCTCCCATGGTTGTGTAGTTGTAAGAAGTAGATTTAAAATCTATATCCTCAATATTTCAAGGTAGATATCCTTAGTGACGTCATAGTCTAATTCATACTTGTCAATGATGAATGACGCACTATGCGCAAAGTTCCTTGAAGAGACATGGAGCATAGAACATGACGCGATGTGCACCATTTTACTACGACACAATATATATATATATATATATAGGATGATTCGAGTAAAATTTAAGCATATATATAACGCCAAACAGCAAAAATAACATTTTTAAATCCTATAGAAATTTACATCAACACATTTGAGCAAAATTTAGACTAAATATAGCCAAATAACAAAAATGTCAGCTTTAAATCTTACAAAAAAAATGTAATCCTTTAAATTTTTTTTGATATTGAACTAATTTAATGTTTAATTAATTAATAATTAATAATTGATTATGATATTAATATATAAACATTAAAATTTTTAATTATAATTTATAATTTGAAATTTATAATATATTAACAAAATGGCATGCGCAATTTGTGTTTGTGCCATGCTCCATTGCCAATGAATGACGCAAATAGCACGCGCTATTTTGATGTGTCCGCCGCGCCAAGCAAATAGCATTTTATGTTATCCTTTAATTTTTTTGATATTGTACTAATTTAATGATTAATTAATTTATAATTAATTTATAAAGACTTGGTTAGAAAATATTAGGAATGACCTTTCTTTATTAGATTTAAACGAGAGTTTGACTATTAATAGGACACAATGGAGAAAAAAGATTCATGTAGCCGACCTACGTAGTGGGATAAAGGCTTGATGTTGTTGTTGTTGTTGTTGTATGATATTAATATATAAACATTTAAAAAATTAATTATGATTTATAATATATTAACAAAATGGCACGCGCAATTTGTGCAGGGGACCATTCTAAAAAAGAGCCCTACTTATCATCCTGAGACGGACGAACAGACAGAGGTGGTCAATCGTAGTGTGGAGACTTATCTTTGATGCTTTATATCGAATACACCAAAGTTGTGGGAAAAATATTTGGCATGGGCAAAGTATTGATATGACACTTTCTATGCTTATGAAGAGGAGAGCACATGCACAAAGGAGAAACATTCAATTTAAAGTAAAGAACAAGGTTTACATGAAGCTTAGACCCTACCGGTAGAAAACCTTGGCACGGAGAATAAATGATAAGTTATCAGCTCGTTATAGTGGAGCGCATCGGTGCCGTGGCGTATCGCCTACAGTTACCACCATCATTAGCCCTCCACACGGTGTTTCATGTGTCCCAGTTGCGACATGTGATAAGAGAGCACATTCCATCTTCCTCACTTCCCTCTACCTTAATGAACAACATGGAGGTGTTGTTGGAGCCATTGAAGGTAGGAGTGTGCCAGAGAGCAACAGGATGTAAAGAAGTACGAGATCACGTGGGAGTCCTATCAGATTATTTAGCAACAATTCCCTTTTATTCCACCTTGAATATAAGGTGGCACTTTCGGGAGGGAGTATTGATATGGGAGGGGACTGGATCAACCAGCTGATCCAACAATAGTCGGACCAGCAGAATCGAGCGGAAGCAACAACAGGGGTTTCACCCCCCCCCCTCCCCTCTTCAAACCTACAAGTCCATACGTCAGGAAAAAAGATTAAGGAATGAATTAATGTGGAGTTTGAATTCAAATAGGAGAGAGAGACATGTAAGGAAAGTTTTCCAATTCTTCCTAATTGGGTTTATTATATGTTAAGAAGGTTTTAATTATTTAGAGAAGCTTCCTAATTGGGTTTATTATATGTTAGGATTTAATTAGGGAGATTTTTATTAAGAAGCTTCCAAATACGTTTCTTATGAATTATGGCTATTTAAGGGGAAGTTGTCTAGGGTTTATGTTTATGTTTTGTTGGATTTTCTGATGTAGTTGTTCTTGAAGCATTCCTAGTAGCATCTAGGTTGTTTGGGAGAGCCTATCTACCTCTTGAATTATATATCACATGTATCTTTTTTTTCTTATTGAAATATTAATACAAAATCAGCCACCGCTTTGGTTTTACTATAGTTTTCCTATTTGTTGTTTTAGTTTCCCAATGCGTACCAAGATGCCAAGCAGATGGCTAATCAGATGGTCATATAATGATGGCTTCCTTTGAAGCTCTTAATTCTAAGGTGGCAACATAAACTCATGCACCATCACCACCAACCCAAATATAAGGAGAGACTTACAAAAGAAAATAACAAACTATAGAAGAGAATCCATCAACAATGAGATAAGCTGAGAAGAATACAAAAACGGTAGAAGAAGATCTTTCCTTTTGAGGTAGAGAGAAAGTTGGAGTTGCATTCAATGGAACAATCAAAGCTAAGGTAACAGATAATTAGTTCAAGCTACTAGAAACATATTATGATTTATCATTGTTTAGAAAAAAAAAAGAAAAAAATGTATTTGTTTGTTTACTTGTAATTGCGAAGAAGAAAGAGAGGCTAGGAGTAAGACCCTAGACCATCTTGTCATTACTGCAAAAAACCTAAGCACAACCTCAAATATGCTCCAATTTATATCCAAAAAAAAATGTCAAAATGACATAAAATAAAAAGAAGACCCTCACTACTACTTCAGAAAAAGTTGACGTGGGACGAAAGACAAAGATAAATCTTGCATTGGCCTTCATCTTGCTATTTTGGATGCCACCCGTGTTTCAGCAGTAAAAAAATCCCATCACTAAAATTTTGACAAAGAGGAAACCAAAGGACTCATCAATGCTATTTTGGATCTAAGGATCTCAGCAGTAAAAAAATCCCATCACTAAAATTTTGGTTAATTATCTAGGGCAAGTCACAGCCAAGCATCCAAAACTCTATACATTGAATTAATTAGAGAATAAATCATCCCAACCAATACAAAAACCAACGGTTGTATGGAGGAAGAAATAAAAGAATAGGACCAAGAACTGGAAGAAGGGGTTCTCATTTGCAAGAGCAAATGACCCAAAATGTGAATTAATCAAAGAGGCTAAAAGAATATTTGCAATATTAAACTTAGAATGATAAATATGTAAATACCAATTCAGTGCAGACTTAATTGTAAATTTTAATTTTAAATTTAAAGATTAAAAGGGCTAGCCAATAAGAGATGAGAAAGATTTTTGTTTTTCATCCTATTCTAAACTACCAACAACCTTTTAAGAAGAGAATCAAGGAATTAGCTCTACTTTCTATGTCAGTTCCTATTTTTCTATTTTTCTTTGATTTTGAATAAATTCTAGAAGATTATTGGATTTAAAAAAACAGAGATCAAATTAATAATTTAAATCTTTTTTTTTCTTCATGTCCTCCAAATACTCGATCAATTTTTCTTTTTCACTGTCATTTTCCAATTCTATAAATCATAATCACCTATTTTCCTTCCTTCCTGTTTATAGAACATGGCCCTTCTTATTTAATCGGAGAAATCTTCATGTGTCCTCCCTAAACTCATCTGCCCATACACTAGATTGATTCGCAACTATTTATCATTCTCAGTGTTTGTTGTTAAAAGTGAAATTGTTCGCTGTTTAAGTTTAGAAAACAAGGAGAAAATTATTCTTTTGTTTATAGCAGTCAGCCCCTCATATAGTCGGACAAATCTTCATGCGCACTACCTGAACTTAATTGTCATATGCTAGACTAACTCAACCAATTACCATCCTTATTGTTTGTTAACAGTATAATTGCTCATTGTTTATGTTTAGATAATAAGAAAAAAAACTATTATCCTCAATATTCTCAACAAAAGCGTCATCTTTTTATCCCATATAATTAATACAAATTCTAAAAGCATCATCTTTTTATCCCATATAATTACTCCCTGAACTAAAAAAAAACTATTATCCTCAATATTCTCTACAGAAGCATCATCTTTTTATCCCATATAATTACTCCCTGAAGTCAACTGCCATATGTTAGACTAACTCAACCAATTGCCATCCTCATTGTTTGTTAACAGTAAAATTGCTCATTGTTTATGTTTAGATAATAAGAAAAAAACTATTATACTCAATATTCTCTACAGAAGCATCATCTTTTTATCCCATATAATTAATACAAATTCCAAAAGTTTTCCGCACCCCAATTCCACATCACATAATGTTGTTGAAATGATTCTAGATCCGCAATTAGAATTAAAGCTAAGTTTGTAGCTCAGAGTTTTTTTCAATGTAGAAAGGATAGATTTTGTGGAATCATTTGCCCCTATTACTGGGTTAGAGGCCATTCAGTCTTTTTCATTTGCTTGCTAGAAAGGTTTTAAGATCTAACAGATGAATATGAAAAATGTATTCTGAAACAAGATGCATTTGCGGAGCAACCATGTAGGGTTTGAAAATCATAATAATCCTAAGTACTTCTATAAAATGAAATAATTATTATATAACTTGAGGCAAGAGCAAAGCTTCGTATGATAAGCTAAGACAGGGTTTTGTAAAGGATAGAGTAAACATAACAAATTTTATCCAGAAGATTGATCAAAACATGATTATTACTATATATATATATATATATATATATATATATATATATATATATATATATATATATATATATATATATATATATATATATATAGTCCATTATATCTTGGTAAGTTCAATTTGTTCGTGAATAGCTTCTATCAAAAGGGTTTCAGCTTCTTCAGTAAATAATTTGGTAGAAGATAGAATTTCTTGGAATTTAGGTTTATTCTTTGTTAAGTAGGTACAAACCCAACGAGAAATTTCTTCACCTATCCAATTTCTAACGCATCATGATATCCATATGTTCCGGTGTAAATAGTAGCTATCTGGTATTTATATATTCGATGGAAATATATTTATAAATCTTAATGACATATTTACCAAAGAATTCTTATATCACGAGCCTTCAAAGACTTTGAAATGAATATGATTGATAAATTAAACTTCTACCATAAACCTCAAGCGAAGCAAGACGAAGATGACATCTTCATTTGTCAAATCAAGTATATAAAATGATCTTATTACAAGGTTTGATATAAACAAATTTAAATAAATAGAAACCCCATAAACCCGCCAACCAAACTATACAAGGACGAAAAGATTAGATGTGATAATAGGTTCTTTGATGTATTAAACCATGAGTTGACCTGATACAATGTTTAATGATTTCTTTTGTGTTATATTCCAGGCAAATCTTAAGGATTATCATTTAGCTCTACTGAAGTGTATATTAAAATATTTGTTAGGCACACCTACATTAGGGCTTTGGCATCCAATGAACACTCTTTCATGTAATATTGTCTAGATCTCTAATGCAAACTTTGTAGGATGAAGGGTTGTTCAAAAATCAAATCAGAAGCATGGCAGTTCTTAGCGATGTCCCTTATAACTAGGTACATTAGAAGATAGAGCTTTGATGCTTTGTCCGCCGTAAAGTTCGGGTATATCACTACAAGTACCTATGTTGCATAAACATTATAGTTAAGGCAATAATTAGAGGATTATGATATTACGTCATTTTGTGTGACAACAGTAGTGTTACCCGTCTAACTAAGAATCCTACTCAACACTCTTGGATCAAGCACATCAAGTTTTGACTTCACTTCATAGGA
This sequence comes from Dendrobium officinale, assembly GCA_019514585.1. Lineage (NCBI taxonomy): Eukaryota > Viridiplantae > Streptophyta > Magnoliopsida > Asparagales > Orchidaceae > Dendrobium > Dendrobium officinale. The sequence goes on from CM033700.1 coordinate 14,641,077, forward strand.
GATGATGTCACTTGTTGTGATGTTAATGTTGTGTTCATTCACATGCGAGCATAATGTTAGACCGGTCCACTGGACCGGTCCAGCCGGTCTAGGCGGGACCGGTTCACAGGAGAATATCGCGAACAGGCGGAAGCCGCGCGTGACGCACGCCTTGCGGGACGGTTTTTGGAAGGTTTTTGAATGGATTTTGGGAGGGAAATTAATTGTAGGGATTGTTTAGGAAATTCCTTTTGAATTGTATGCATTAAATAGTAGATTTTCCTAGGTTTTGAGCATCTTGAATTTGGCTGAAATTTGAGATCTCGTAGATTTAGGTTTTCTTTGGGCTCTAGCGGCGTCTAGAGATTTGGGAGAGTTCGATCCTCCTCTCGAATTGAGGATCAATTGTATCTTTTATATTTTCTTTGATTTCTAGTGAAATACAAGCGAAATCTTGTGTTTTTTCTCCCTTTTTTCCCTATTTCCTGCTGCGTTTTCCCTGTTTTTTCTGCTGTTTTGCTTCTGTTGACAGCAGTTGGCTGCTGTAATTTTACTGGTTTGGGATAGGAAGTACTTGATTTCAAGTGTTTCCTATCAAATTGGTATCAGAGCATCGATTTGGGACCACCGGCGGCTGAAAACCTGAAATTTCAGCGGGTTTTTGGCATTCGGAGGAAGATTTCTTGTGATTCGTAGAAAGAAAAATGGCTGGAAAGAAGATCGAAGTCCTAGAAGGCGAATTTGGCCAATTAAAAGCAGATTTGGAGGAAAAATTCCTTGAAATCACCGCCAATAATGAAAGGTTGGAAGGGAGGTTCGCGGCGATGGAAGAGATGATGAAGAAATTACTTGAGATGAAGACGAATCCGACGGCGTCGGAAGCAAGAGAGACTGTCGGCGACCAGGGCGTAGGAGGAAATCCAAACCCGCTTCGGGGGAGGAGGAATTCGGTAGTAGAGATCCTTGAGGGAGAGGACGACATGCCACCTCTAGAGCCACTTTCTAGAGAGGAGATGAGCATGGGAAATGATCGTCGAGGTGCTGATTTTCAGCGTCGAGGTGCTAATTTTCATCGTCAAGGTGCTGATTTTGAAGGCAGGAGGGGGGAATATGAGGGAAGTGCAGATTTTGGCGAAAGAAAAGAAGAATATCAGCGTCGAGGTGCTGAATTTCAGCGTTGAGGTGCTGATTTTGAAAGGGGAAGAGGAGAATATGATGACGGATTCGGATACCAACGTCGGAGGGAGGACCGGGACACTTGGGGAGCACCTCATCTTCGAGGAATGGGAGGTTATGGAGAGTAGCGGGGTAACGGAAGGGATCCGAAGGTGAGGAAGTTGAAGATGCCCATCTTTGAGGGGGAAGATGGTCATGGCTGGATATACAAGGTGGAGCGTTATTTTGCTGTCAACGGGTTGACAGACAATGAGAAGCTGACGGCGGCAGGATTGTGTCTGGAAGGAAAGGCTTTGGCATGGCATCAGTGGCGTGACAGGAGGGAGCCTATCAGGAACTGGAGGGAATTCAAAAACTGCATAATAGAACGTTTCCAAACCGACCGGGGAGGAGATTTCTATGAGCAGTTCTTTGCTCTGGTGCAGGAGGGATCAGTAGAAGACTACCGTGATCGGTTCGAGCACCTGGCTAGTAGGGTGGAGCGATTATCAGATAGCGTATTGGAGGGGAACTTCATGAAGGGGTTGAAGGTAGAGATACGAGCGGCAGTTAAAGTTCTGATGCCTAGTGACTCGGAGGAGGCAATGAAGTTGGCATAGCTGGTAGAAAATCAGAATAATCTGGAGAAGGGAGCTAGGAGCAGCAGCTCAGGAGGCTCTTACAAGACTACGACCACTCTTTTAGCACAAAAGGGGCCTGCATCAGTCAACAATAATGACATCACCAGGGAGAAGTCAATAGGAGGATGGAGTGGGGATAACTTCAAGAAGCTCACTGAGACAGAATTACAGGAGAAGAGGGCAAAAGGGCTTTGTTTCAGATGTGAAGAGAGGTATACGCCGGGGCACAGGTGTAAGGACCGAACTCTTCAAGTTCTTATTATTTGTGATGAAGAAGGAACGGAGGGTGTCGTCTTTCCACCTTGCGGACAAGGTGGATCTTTGGGAGGGGAGTATTGTTAGACCGGTCCACTGGATCGGTCCAGGTGGGACCGGTTCACGGGAGAATATCGCGAACAGGCGGAGAAACGCTTCTGCCTGGGCGGAAGCCGCGCGTGACGCACGCCTTGCGGGACGGTTTTTGGAAGGTTTTTGAATGGATTTTGGGAGGGAAATTGATTGTAGGGATTGTTTAGGAAATTCCTTTTGAATTGTATGCATTAAATAGTAGATTTTCCTAGGTTTTGAGCATCTTGAATTTGGCTGAAATTTGAGATCTCGTAGATTTAGGTTTTCTTTGGGCTCTAGCGGCGTCTAGAGATTTGGGAGAGTTCGATCCTCCTCTCGAATTGAGGATCAATTGTATCTTTTCTATTTTCTTTGATTTCTAGTGAAATACAAGCGAAATCTTGTGTTTTTTCTCCCTTTTTTCCCTATTTCCTGCTGTGTTTTCCCTGTTTTTCTGCTGTTTTGCTTCTGTGGACAGCAGTTGGCTGCTGTAATTTTACTGGTTTGGGATAGGAAGTACTTGATTTCAAGTGTTTCCTATCACATAACTAAACCGCTTGTCGAGGAAAGTTTTTGCACTATAGAAAACAATAAGTTTCACTTAATCTGGCTTTGTAGACTTTTACTAGAATGTTAATATTTTGTTTGATTTATCTTTCCTTACAAGATTAATTATGATTATTTTTTATGATGCTAGTATCAATAAGATAGAGCTGTGTTATAATGATTTGTAATTTGATCACGTTTATTTCTTATTAATTCACTCCGTTAAACTTAGATGCATAAATACAGAGGAGGTGAAAACTTCTTTCCATTACTTTTGTTATATAGGCTTTTCACCGTCAAAAACAGACTGTGAACCCATGAGCTCCCCATGGACAAGATCAATTTTGATAATAGCAAACCAATGTGATAGTTACTGAAGACTACTTCAAAACATGTGCACGACTAGTCAATTCAAGCACAAAGAAGCCGTGAAGTAACTTTAAAGTTTGAATGAGCTTTTGGGTACATCAATTAAGGAAATTGATGCACTTAATATAAAGAAGTTGGTATGATCCACGGAACAGTTCAAAGAAGTCATAGCTTAATGTTAGTGTAATTTTTTTCACGTAATAAAATTATATTGTTATAACTGAGTCTAAGAAGTTGCCATGATGGTGCTGTTTGCCGTAATAAATACCACATGAGTGTTTATCATGGGTAGATAGTAACTATCCCATTAGCCTTGCACATATAACAAGCTATTCAAACACAAGAATGACTACTCAAACTTGAAGCAAAAGCAAAGCATTAGAGAGACCAGCATTACTTATTTTTAGCATTTGCTCTAGTACCAGATTAGTGGATGTTTAAAATTTTACTCTTGAAGAAAAAGTAATCAAAGTTGAAAAAAAATACACATAAAGTGATTTGAGGCATCTCAGGGAACTAATTCAAAATTTGTGAGTACCTTTACATGATTGCTGGGGAAGGCAGATGTTCGAAGAGTTTCCTGGGTCTCATCTAACATCTTCCGTTTTGGAATGCTTAAAATAAAAGCAGCCTGGTCTGCCGTGGCTGCAGTTGATGTTATCCTATATCCATTCTCCCATCTTCGATGAATTCCTTCGCTTGGATAAAGAAAATCTAACTCCACTACCTACAATAGAAAGTGACATGATGATATAGAATGAACATGTGATAGCCAGACGAAGTCAAGATGTTCAGACTCATCATCAACGAAAATGATCACAATCTAAGAAAGATTATATTCAAATCAATAAGCAGGTAAAACTAAAAAAAATGGTGCGTCACCAGATGACAAAATTAAAAACAAACAAAGCAAAATTCAAGAATTTGTAATGATAACCAGCGGATGTCAAAATCCCCACATTCATCAAGGAATAATATTTCACAAAACAAGGAACTTCAGATGGAAATCAGACAGTTGGTAAAATAAAAAAGTTGCATCTACAGAAGCTAGCATAGGAACTGTTTTCATTGCAAGCTTATAATGATAGGACTAGATAAGAAATTCTCACAATACCTGTTCAGAAAAGCCAGAGTTCCTTGACATCACTACACCCCAACGGCTGCCAGCAGTAGTCATGGAAGTAACATGGAAACCTTCTTTCCATTTCTTGTTGATCCACTTAAAAGGGAAAGATTCACTTACTTTATAAGACTGTTGAGTATATGGTGTTCCTAAAATATCAAACAATTATTCAACTAAGGAATGCAAAGAAAGAAATAAAATTGAACTATAATGCAACCTTATAACACAAAGTGCCATATATAAAAATAATAATAATAATAAGATGCATCAACTCTCATTAAATAGAGGCTGAAATAGAGCAAAAATTAAAAGATCCAGGCGATAAAGGTGAAATTACTTCAGCTATAATTTTGGTAGCACTATACAACATAAGGATGATACTTTCTTAAAAAAAGTATGAATTGTCCCGAACAACCAAATCGAATTAGAAGGATAGTTCGTAGCCCTTCTTGCGAGAACAGAAGCTGTAGAAAAACACAATCTCGTTGTATAGGGTATTTTCTTTTTGAAGTGAGTCAAAATCTTGACCTCTCTCCTTCCGAGGTCAAGAGCAATAATCAGTCACATGAGGGGTGCCATCATCAAATCTTGTCACGCATAACATAAGATATCAAATTCCCAATAGAAAAAATTACAGGACATTAAGTTCCAATTAAAGCATCAATAGAGCAACCAAATTTGATCTCAACCAAATTTGATCTCAGATGATCTTGTGCTACAAGTTTTTATCTATTCAATAAAAAAATGAATAATAATTAATTTCTGTATTGTTTGTTCTACACAAATATATAATCAAGAGTATGTGACTCAATGGTCAAAATGAAAACATCAGACATGTAATCATCATGATTAACCTAAAAATGATACTGCATAGCAAACTAAACTGTCCTTAAAGGATGGAAGTGCCTCACAGCCCAAGTACAAAATATTACAACAAATCCTTAACATAGAATGGTATGATATCCGCAAAGATAGATAATATCGATGAATTTTAATAGAAACATATTAAACAGTGCTTTCATCCTTCAAGAAACAAAACCATCTAGATTACCTTGTTTAACAACTGCAAAAGATTGTGTAGAAATATAGACAATAGCAGCATCAACAAGATCAAATGGATACTGATAAACCACCATCGAAATAGATACATGTTACATAATGAACAGTTATGACACTAGTAACTGGAAAATTTTAGTTGTTGAATTTGGAAATGTAATGATAAATGAGAACAAACCTTTGGACATAATGACTAATGAACTACCATTATTTGAACCAGCAATTGCACTGATATAATAATTCTTCTCCCATTGTTCCATGATCCAATCCTTAAAAGACCAAAAAAAAAATCAGAAAGAAATATCAAAAAGAAATAAACTTCATGGCATTTTATGAGCAACAGATAAAATTGCTAGACGACATACAAAAAGGCATGTGCAGAACTAGAGTTAACAACTCATGTAGCACTTAAAAGGAATTAATGGAGGATGATAATTAATAGAGCCAACCCCCAAATGGTGAATATTGGTGATGGAAGCATTTCATGAAGTCATACCTTATGCAGGAAGACCGGTGACAATTCATAAACCTGGGAACAGAATCCTGTTCCTGCATCCATGATAAGGGCCCAGAGATTTGCTGCAGAAGCCACACAACTTATATGGAGACCATCTTCATTACCCTTTTCCACATGTTGATGAAGCCTTGCATCAGCAACATTGTAGTGATACCTACGTAATAAGATACAATCATAAATTTACATCAAATTAAGAAGGTAAAATATACAAAAATTAGATATTAGTTTAGTTCAGGCGCACAAAACAATACATCTTAAACCTTAACAAACAAGTTAATGTAAAATCAAACCAAAGCTGCAGAAAGATCATGCTAACCATGCATATGGAAAATTTGAAATTTCCTATTCGCGCCATAAATATCTAGGATGAAAGCAATATATCTCGTAGAAAAAAACCCACCACAACATTCACCTAAGTTCTTAGTTTATCGAACATTTGCAAATTTCAACACCTAGATTTGTATAACTTTCAAAAACACTACAAATGACACAATTTGTCATTTGCTACCATACCTACCTCTATAAAATGTGTTTCATAATTAGTAGACAAACATAAGCTACCAGCATACCAAATATGACTTACACGAGAAAGGAAATCCAAATTAATAAAGTATGAATATCAGCAACTTAGAATTACCAAAATCAAAATGCACACATTTTTTTTACTACATTGAATTATTACATCTAACATAGAATAATCATGTAATTGGAAATTTCATAATTTGGGAAAAAATATCAACCATTTCCTAACTAAATAACTCAATCACCATGTCTAAATGGATTACAATACCAATAATATTTTATATATTTAATCAAGACTCACACACAAAACTAACTTAATACAGCAGGAGTAAATTAGGATACTATAGTGATGTAGGCAAATGGGGGGTCAAAACATTTTGTATTCTAATTTTGGAGAGCTCTAGGTTCTCTACTAGACATTAATGAGCTGATTCTAGTAGATGACCTAGAGCTCTCCAATATTATAATACAAAATGTTTTGACCCCCCCTGCCTACATCAATTTTTTTTAACAAAATACAACTTTACTTTTATAATAGAAAGACACTTACAACTTTTGACGCTTACAAACACAAACATAAACAACACCTAAAGTTGCTTTACTTGATTTGAGAAGAAAGATACAGGTGGCGTCGAACTTGCGGAGAGAAGAAAGAGATTAGAAGCCGAGATGAAGAGAGAACAAGCTCGCAAGCTTTCCTAGAAGGAGGAAGCACGGAACAAGCTCGCAAGATTTTCCAAAGAAGAAAGAAAAACCCTTAGGTTTTTAGATCCAAAAATCAGCCATAACACACTCTCTTTATTCGCAAGACACCTTATATTTATAGGAGAAAAGGGGCAGCCAAATAGCCTATAAGATCATTAATTAAACTCATTAAATCATGGGAAATAGAAGGCCAAAAGTTCAGTCCAGAATAGCACCCAAACAATCCTGCATTCATTCCAAAACAGCTCCCAAACAGCCACACAAAAACCAGGGAAAAGCAGCCACGGGACAAGCAGTCAGGAGAGGAACTGAAGGGCAGCCAGGGAATCGGAACTAGCAGCCAAAGGGAACCAGAACATCAGCTAGGGGACCGGAACATGCAATAAAAGGGGGAGGAATCAACCATGGGAAGGAGAGCTAGGTGGGGGAACCAAAGGGGCAGCAAATGGGGGGAATGAACCTCAATTTATGAGCTGAAAAGGTCTTCTACCAGACATTAATGAGCTTATTCTAGTAGAGGACCTAGAGCTCTCCAAAATTATAATACAAAATGTTTTGACCCCCCTTTGCTTACATCATACAGTCTATGATCAATGTTAATTATGATCTGCTCACTACAGCAAGCCATGTGCCTATTCGAACAATGGTATTCTGGGAAGAGAGCTGGTTATGATTCTAAAAGCTTTTCTTATATAGTGGACACATGTGGAAGATTTTTATCCTTTTACGTGACAGGGCTTGTAAGTGGGGAGGATGAGGAATGTGAGGTTAGCCATATTCTTGTTATGCTTATTCTTGACCATTTAGGTAAAATATGATTCCTTTGAATTATGAGAGAAAGTTCATACTCAAAACATGCAAACAGAGTACATGGTTGTTGCCTCCTTTCTGAGCCATCTTTCTTTGCCTCAGATCATTCCAGATTATGAGCGTGCTTTCTTTGCGGAATTCATCTATACTTTTTAAAGGTTGGAGACTTTAGGTTGTCATGGAAGTTCAAGTGATAAAAAATTTCAGCTCTTTGAGGTATGCATTGTGTGTAGTTTTAGCTTCGTGGCTTTTTAAATTGCATAGTTTTCTACCTTATAATTTTCTACTTATAGTTTTCTACTTTGTAGTTTTCTACCTTGCATAGTTTAAATTTTTTGTGTATGTAATTTTATTTAATAAACCAAATTAGAATGGAAGAACCTAGTAATCAGACTTCAGCTTCAACTTATATTGTGCGTGAGAAAGTGGACATTGTTTGGAACCATTTTGCTGAAGTTAAAGGAGCTGATTGGAAGAAACAATTTAAATGTTTACATTGTGGTATTTCATACAAGGGAGGAATAATTAATAGAATTAAACAACATTTAGCATGTGTAAAGGAGAATAAAGCCGCTTGTAAGAAGGTTCCACACAATGTTAGATATCAAATGCAGGAAAACTTGAAAGAAATTTTAAGAAAAAAAGAACAAGCACATGAAGAGTTGGATAGTACTCCATTTCCTATAGATGATGCTATAGATGAAGAGAGAGATTCATGTTTGCTACCAAAAACACAATCTTCTCAAGTACATGTATCAGAACTAAGTAAAGGAAAAAAGAAAAGCTTTTAATATGGATATCTTCTTTGCCCCCAAAACTGCACGAGGTTCCCAACCTTCAATTAAGAGTGATTTAGCATCTAAGGAAGTAGTACACCATGCATATATGGCATTAGCAAGGTGGTTTTTTTATTGCTGCATCCCTTTTAATGCTCTTACTTCAGTATATGCACAGAAAGTTGTTGATGACATTGTTACAATAGGTCCTGGTTACAAGCTCCCTAGTTATCATAACATGAGAGTAAACCTACTCGGGGATTGCAAGGAAGAATGCAAGCTACTCATTGATAGTTATAGACAAACTTGGAAGGAAACAGGTTGCACACTTATAGCAGATGGATGGACTGATAGTAGGAGCAGAACTTTAATCAATTTCTTGATATCTTATCCACGTGGTGTTTCTTTGTTAAAATCAGTTGATGCTTTAGACATCACAAAGGATGCTACCACTTTGTGCTCTTTATTTACGGAGGTTGTTGAGTGGGTTGGTCCAGAGAGTGTTGTTTAAATGATTACTAATAATACTGCTAATTACAAGAAGGCGGGTTAATTATTACATGAAAGATTCAACAATATTTATTGGTCACCTTGTGCTGCACATTGTATGAATTTAATTTTGAAATATATTGGAAGCATGCCTCTTATAGAGGAGCTAGCAAAAAAAATATCAAAGTTCGACAATTTTTTGTTATAATCATATATTCATACTTGCATGGCTTAAGAGAAGGTCTGGTTGGAAGGAGATCGTACGTCCTGGAGCAATCGATTTTGCAACAACCTTCATAACTTTGAAAAGTGTGCATGAGCACCATCATGACCTACAAGCACTAATCACAAGCAAGTTATTTATAGATTCGAAGATATCCAAAACCTCCAAGAAAGGAAATAGCTTCAATTATTTTGGACTTGAGGTTTTGGGATAATTGTCTTATTATTTCGAAGATATCGGTCCCTTTGATTAGGTTGTTGCGTATTGTTGACTTTGATGAAAAATCATCTCTTGGATATAAATATGATGGCATGTACAGGGCAAGGAAGGCAATTAAAACTATGTTCATAAATGTCAAGAAATCATAAAAACCTTTTACTATTATAATAAAAAGAGATGAGATACTCAATTAAGGCAAGGCATATATACAACAGCATATTTTCTCAATCCTCATTTTCAATTTGATAGAGAGAATTATTGTCAAAAGCCAGAAAATTTACAATGTCTAGTTGAATTAATTGGAAATAAAGACATTTGTTCTAAGCCCACAGTTGCAATGAATGAAGTCAGATTATTCCGTGATGGCTTAAAAAGCTTTGAAAAACCAATTGCACTGACCAACTATTAAAAAAGCGGACGAGGCGTCTGCATTGAGTCGCGCCTCAAGTCGAGGCGGAAGTCATGCGTATCGAGGCTTACGCCTCGAACCATCCAACGAAGCATACGATTTTTTCGCATGAGGCGTACGAATTAGAGCGTAACGCCTCGAGGCAGTATGAGGCACCACCTCGAAATTTTTTCTTCGATATATATGTAAATACAACGCAGCCGATTCGTGTTCGTGTATTCGCGTATAGGATTAGGGCTTCCTGTGAGAATTGAAAGGCGAACTAGAGGCGAAGCCGTGAGGGAAAGAGACGAAGCTGTGAGGGAATGAGACGAAGCCGTGAATGTAGGAGACGAAGTCGGAAGGAGACGACGCAGGGAAAGAAACGAAGTCGAAGTTGTGAGTGCAGGAAACGTTCAGGCATCGGTTAGGTCGGAAGAGCAGGTACGCGGTGTTGTGGCCTTGACTTTGACGTACAATAACGAAAGCTTGAATAACTCCTGATTCGGCTTTATTTCATTCGTCCGCTCAGTACATGCTCGGTACCGAGCAGGTACAAGCTCGGTACCGCTCAGTACATGCTCAGTACCGAGCCAGTACCGCTCGGTACCAAGTACATGCTCGGTACTTAGCGGTATATGCTCGGTATCGAGCAAGTACACGCTCAGTACCGAGCTAGTACCACTCGAGCGGTACATGCTCGGTACTGAGCGGTACATGCTCGGTACGCTCGGTATTGAGCATATACAACAAGCAAAATTTCAAAATTACTCTTATAATATAATTTTGTTCCGGGAGTGCTGCCCCCGGAAACCCCCGCAGGGGCGCTGATTCTTGACCCCGCGACCTGACCGGGCAGGTCGAACCCCGCCAGGGGGCAGCGCTCCCTTGGACCCCTGGCAGACTGGTATATTTTTGTATTAATTTTGTTTTATTATTGGTAGTACAAATAATTGTTAAAATATGTCATATTGTTAGCATGACTAATGGCACAAGAAGGAAAGATCCTGCATGGAAATATGGAACTCAAGTTGAAGTGTCACGCGAAGGTGCAAAGAGGGATATGTTTACATGAAATGTAATTTCTGTGAGAAACGCATAACTGGTGGCGTCAAGATATTTATAATTTTAATGTTAATATTTATATTCAAGTCTTCTACTTCAACCAATATTCATATAATACTATGTTTGTCTTCATGTAAAACATTGGTGGACTCAGTTTGGAGATGATGTTCCTGAATTAAAAGCTTTTGAAGTTAAAGTTCTTAGTCTAACGTGTTCGGCTTCTGCAAGCGAGCGTAATTGGAGTATCTTCAATCAAATTCATACAAAGAGAAGAAATCGATCGAATGAACAAACTAGTTTATGTTATGTTTAACAAAAAATTGAAAGATAAACATCTCAAATTGCAAAATCAAGGAAATATTGAGAATGAAATTGACCCTTTGCTCGTTGATGAGCTACAATCTGATGATGAATGGGTTACTCCTAAGAATGCTGATGTATCTGAAGTTGAAGCAGAAGAACAAAATCATGTTAATGAAGAAGACAATGAAGCAACTATCCAAGTATATAAAAGAAAGAAACAAAGTGAGATTGGAGCTTCAAAAAAATTTAAAGATATTCTTAAATATAATGAATTATTTTGTATGTTAATATTGTTTCATTTTAGAGCTGATGAAATATTAACTAATATAGGAGATGAAGGAAAAAAATATTATAGATGAAGAAGAGTTGGAGGATGACTTTGACATTAATTATGAAGATTCTTCTAAAGACAATCAAAGTGATGATGAGCCTGCTTTGGGTCTTGATTCTAAGGGGATGTTTTATTTTTAAGTGAGTTTATTTTAAATCTTGTATTTCAGTAATATTATCTTAAAACAAATCTTCAAATTCATAGTTGATAATATTTTGTTATTTTTTGTCATTATTTATAATTTTAAATTAATTTATTTTAATCATTTCAAGGCTTACGGCTCGATCTGCCTAGAGGCTTACGCCTCGCCTCGCTCAGAAAAAAACGCCTCGATTCTCGATTTTGCCTTTTAAAACCTTGACACTGATAATGGCGAAAGAAATGCAACCTGGTAATTCTCTTTTTTACTTTCAATATTTGTATATACTATATACTCATACAAATATGCTTATTCACTAAATCTTCAAACTTGATAATATGTAGATGAGTGGTGGAAGATATTTGGATCAAGTGCTCCAAACTTACAGAAAGTAGCTATAAGAATTCTCAGCCAAACATCATCTTCATCAGGATGCGAGAGAAATTGAAGTGTTTTTTAACAGATCCACTAAAAGAGACGGAATTATTTGGAGCATCAACGACTCAACAATCTTGTATATGTTCGGTATAATCTGAATTTAAAGAATATGTATGATCTTACATTAAATTAATATTTATATACAAGTGTCAATTTAAATAGTATGTATAACCTTAAAATAAAAATATTTATTCATTTTTTAAGTTTCAACTTAAAAAAAGGCATTATGATCCTATGGACTACACTTGTGTTGAAATGGTTGATTTTTGGATACTTGAAGATGAAACAAGTCCAGAACTTGACTTACAGGATTTAGAAAATAAGATATACAAAGATGATACAATATAAGTTGTTGAATAACAAAATATATCATTTAATCAGCCAGGACATTGTAAGTTGATAATGAAATTTGAGTATATTATTTAAATGAAAGCAAAAAATAATATCTTATTTTATATTTCTTATTTGTTGGTAAAGGTGACTTAGAGAATGAAGGAGATGTAGGCAACATAATCGGGCTCGATCAATCGGATGCATTTGGGTTTGAACATTTTGGTGAAGCGAGACCTGGAAACTCAACTTATATAGATAGATTTGATGATGCTAATTTAGGAGATGTTTGAAACTATTGAACTGAGAAAGTGAAACTTTGATTTTAATTATGAATATGTTTTATTTTTGTTATCAATTGGTATAAAATAACTTTGCATCTTTCTATGATTGGTTGTCTTCAACTGAAAAATATTATTATGTTTTTATTATTTACTTTATATAATATTTACTTTTTATGCTTTATATTATAATTATGTTCAATTTTTGTTATATATTTATAAATAATTGTGCCATTATTATAATATTTAAATGATGATGCAAATTAGGGAGATCTTTAAAACTATTGAACTGAGAAAGTGAAACTTTGATTTTAATTATGAATATGTTTTATTTTTGTTATTAATTGGTATAAAATAACTTTGCATCTTTCTATGATTGGTTGTCTTCAACTGAAAAATATTATTATGTTTTTATTATTTACTTTATATAATATTTACTTTTTATGCTTTATATTATAATTATGTTCAATTTTTGTTATATATTTATAAATAATTGTGTCATTATTATAATATTTAAATATAATAAATATTTAATACATCATCCGGTTCGACCCCGGTCGAACCATCGAACCGCTAACCTCTTCTTCTTCTGGTTCATTGACCAGTCTAAATTTCAAAGCCTTGGTTTTCCTAAGTAAGAACTGTCATAAATGTTTTAGTAGAAGGCTTATAAGACACTTTCCTCATACAAACAACTTGAAATTACATTTTTGAGCTATGAATCTTATTAACTTACAAGTTAAAACTGTTGCCTCAAGTAGGCCACTCTCTGTAATCCAACCTCTATAATTGCAGAGTTCGTCAGAAAACAATCCAGTTAAACCCTGGAAGCTAAGCTACACAATAAATTTTGGCCCAGCATGCAGAAAGTCACGACAAACTGTGCAACATCAAATATAACGCACATAAACTATGATGCCGCACCTTGGCCATTCTTGTCTGCACTCCCTTTCCACATCATTTTCTATGGAGCTAGTAACCAATAATGTGGCCAACGGTGCCAGCTAATAACACAGCAAGATCTGTGTAGGTGCAGTGTTGCAAGGAATAAATCTTGCTATAGAAGTTGCAGTCAAAACCCCAAACCACCTACCCAAAGGTTATCTATGGAAAACAATGGAAAACAAAGGCAAAAGAAAAGCTAAAAAGTAATGAAAGCTTCACTACCAAAAGAAGCAGCTAACCAAAACAGTTAAGAAAATTAAAATACGAACAGTCTTGCTAAGCCTATAGAAGTAATTAGTGCAGAATGTAAACACTAGACCAGAAACTGATTATAAACTACCTCTGCTTCATGGGTTTCCTTGCATTATAAACTGATATCCATTGGGTTGCCGGACTTCCTAGCCGAATTTTCTTCTTTGGCTGATCATCTTCTTCAAGATTTACCATTATCCTGCCTCGCTTTTGCCCAACCTAATAACACAGCATCAAAACTCCAATGAGTAATAAAATATGATAGCTAAATTTTTCAATGTAAATATTCAAATCTAGTTAAGTTACAAAACAGAGCACCACGAATCAAAATGATGTTAATTTCGCAAATGTGAATATACAAATGGTCAATAACTATAGCCGCCTCATCTAACAACCTTCAAAGCTCCATCAATTCGGATTGGCCTCAGAGGAACACAAGGTTCAATCAAACCTTCAAAGAGAGAAATAAGTTTTGCATAGTTTGGCTCTTCATCGAACTTCATATTAGTCACCATCTCAAGAAACAGTTTAAACGGAGGCGGACAAAAGCAACATAACAGCTCTGGAGAGGTTGCCATCTTCTTCTTGCAAACAAGAAAACTCTTATTGTCTCCCTGCAAGGTAATGATATTTGCACATGAAGATATGATATCAAAATTTAAAAATAGCAAAGCTAGAAGGATAGAACATATACAATTTATGAGTGGATCAAATGATGAGAGAATACCTGATAGCCTTGCCAGGGTAACCTTCCCCTGATGAGGAATATCAGTGTGAAGGCTAAGGACTCGAGATCATCCCTCCTACTTCCTGTACGACCTAAGTGGGCATGAACACTAGCATATCTTATAGTCCCTCTGCAAGCAAGAATGTATTAGGATGAAGTACAAACGAAAAATAAAAGGTACTAAATTTTAAAGGAAACCATCAATGCAAATCCATGAACCTGAAAATATCTGGCCTTTGATCATATTCAACATGTTGGCCAGACGATGCATCCTTCCATTTTGATGCTACAAGTACAATTGAAATTCATAAATAAAGCACATATCCAATGAAAAGAAACCCATCAAATGCTCAAAATAGCCAAACGAGTCATAAAGAATTTAAAAAAAAATGTGTTAAGAAATTAGTTAGGAAAGGAAGGCGTATAAGAGAATAACATACCCAAACCAAGATCTATAAGAAAAAGTTTTTTCTCATCAGCTGTTCCAGGTTGCCCAAGTAAAAAGTTCTCTGGTTTGACATCTCCATGTACAAACCTAATCATAGAAAAAGTGTCGGAGAAAGAAGTTACTATTATAATAGCTAAAGAATAAAAATTACAGACAAAAAACAAGAACATACCCTTTTTGGTGAAGTTTTTCAAGGATAGATACTGCTTCAACAGCAATGCAAGCAACCATATTAGGTGACATCCTGTTCCACAAACAAGTTAATAAATTGTCATGATCAATGCATCTTATAATGGATATATAAATATTAGCATGCTTCTTACGCTTGGCCAACAGAATTCCACACATCCCAGAGACTAGGCCCAAGCATATCCATAACCTGAAAAAAATTTGAATATTCTCACTCATTAAAAACCATAAAATTATTTAGTCATTGCTTTTAATATAATAGTTTAAGCACTTACCAAAATATAGTAATCTCCTTGACGGCCCTTGTGATGAACCCATGGTATACCATAACATCCATTGAGATTACTTGAAATAGCATAACAACAAATAAGGAACAAATCATATAATACAAAAGTTTGAATTCACGTTGGACTTACAAATCAATGCTTACTTATAGACTTGCCACTCATATGGAGGGCCAAAACTGCAGCCTTTACTATTACGATGCTCAAACTTCAAGGCTACCTATAAATGATTAAAAAAACATATTAAAAACTACAATTTATAAACATAGATTTATCAATAATCTTAAAGTTCAACAATTTACCTCGAAGGCATCTGGTCCTGTTCTTTCAATCCCACCAGATATTCTTCTACCAACATAAACCTGGCCAAACCCACCTTTTCCTAGCTTCCTTTCTATTTTGTATACAGGAGAGTTACCAACTTGTACCTGTGGAATAAGAAAAAATAATACTAATATGAAAAAACATAATTTTTGAGATAGAGTTTCGAATTATCATAACCATTTACAAAAATTCTTCTATTACTATAATTGATTTTAAACAATCATAGTGCACATAAGAACCTACTTTCATGGGTTGGCTGCCGTAAGTAGCATTTTAGTCAAAAACTAATAGTCATAAAGACAGCTTCTCAGTTTTCATTTGATTAATAGCAAAGTCACAGCTAGATCAGCGCCAAAGCAAAGGTACTCTTAACTAACTTAATCTCACTCCATGCACAATTTCTTTCTAAGTCATCATTATCATTAGCCTTATTCCAACTATTTGGTTGGTCAGCTTAAAAGATCAAATATTGTTCCTAATAAGTTCTATTCTCTGAACCATCAATTAACTTTCCTTCCAACATTAAAAAAAATAAAGATCGCAGAAAAAACAAAGAAAGCATACTCGCTCAGGCACAGGAGCAGCAGTGGTTTCATCTTCAGCGCCCACCAATTTATCAGCACTGCCACCTTCCATCACAAAATCTTTTTCAGCAACTACTTCTGCAGCTTGGTTCAACAAAAGCTCTTGGGCGCCACCAACTACAACTCCCCCTATAGCACCTCGTGGAAAAACCTCACAAGGCTGATCAGGATCAAGATCAATCAGCCTGATACCTCTACCCCTACCACCAACTCCTGGCCTGACAGGTGTAGCTGAAGATCCCTTGACTACTGCTGCAGCATTGGAGCCCCTTCCTCTTCCAACACTTCTCCTACCAGTTCGATTTGGAGTAGGTAGAACCCAATTTTCAGCTTGCTCAAAGGACTGGGGTTGATTTGGAATAGCTTCAGCTTTCTTGGACTTCAACCTAGCTTGTCTGGCTCCACTTCGAAGCTCTGGCATCCTTTCCCCATGCAAATCACACCAACATTAAATTCCTAGCAATCCGTTCCATGATCCTTGTTTGATAGGCAATAACAAGAATAGAAAGCAATCAGTTCATGAATGAAAAAACATCTAAACCAAGAAAACCATCCTTGAAAAACAAAGCAAAACCCGGAAAAAATCAAATCGCTTAGAATAAGAAATGAAAACTCTGGTTTCCATACAGCAGAAAAGAACATTCAGATTAAAGAGAAACTAATTAATAATAGCCAATCTTCTACGCAATAAATGTAAAGCATTTCATCCAGAAGCAACACAAGAACCATATAAAAAAGAACCAGTAAATATGGTTGATCTCTTAAAACAACAGAAGATAGATCAATAAAACAGCAACCCTTCAACGAGATGGCCAAGAATTTAAACGAAACTAATAATTTTCTTTTAAAAAGGCAATAAAAGAAGGCTGCTTTTCCATTTCCACGGAATAAACTAGCTTAAAAGGAACCAAATGTAAGAAAAACTAATAGATATTCACTAAGCTGATGCAGATTTCGCATAAAATTCCCAACTTTTCCCTAAAAACAAACATCATCGGCCATGAACAAGAATCACGACTAGCAAACGTGATCAAATCATCCCTACAATCCCCGCATCCCTACTCCGTAAGAAACCCAAGTACCAAGGAAACAAGAGAAAAACCATCATCCAACTACCAGAAGACGAATCCCACTAACCGATCGTCCCTCACCTTCCCTCTCCTACGCACGATCCACCTCCAAGAACTGTCTAAAATAAAAACTTTCCAGGCAAAACATTGCCGCTTTCCACCACCATCACCATGAAACCCACCGATACTCAGCAAGAAAGCACTATCGCCAACCGATTAAGCAAAAAATCGCAAAAAGAACAACAAACCGAAAAAAAATACGCACAGCTAGATAGCACCTAAAAGAGCAAGATCGACATGAAAACAAAACAAAAATATCATAAACACGAAGATCGGAGTCCATAACCAGAAGGATCGGCTCCCTTACGATCGAATGCTCAAGTATTAGCCCTGGTCGTACAACGATCTTCCAGCAACGGGGCGACGATGCCTAGCATTACAGGTAGACAAAGTAGCTGCAGGCAGGCGGCTGCAAAGCTCTATGAAGCCAGAAGAGAAGTAGGGAGAGACGGTTTTAGGGCTTCGCAGCAAGAGGAGGGTTCTCGAGAATCGAGATGGAGAAAGAGTTGAAAGGTGAGTGAAAGAGAGGAGATAGGAAGCGCCAGAGAGAGAGAGAGAGAGAGATGAGAAGAGAGGATGATGGCGGAGAGGCCCAGATAGTTAGGGGCGAGCGCTGTGTGTTTTTCAATTCCTTTTTTTTTCTTTCACCGCTGTCCTAAGTATTGTAGCGTTTTGCACAACTTAAGCATGCAAATATCAAACTATATTTCTAGTGGGTGTGGTTTGATGTGGTGTTCTACTGCCCAACCTAAGGGGAGGAATGCAAATAAAATAAATGCTTTCCCCTTTTTGTAAATTTGTTTGCCTATAGATTTTCATTTGAAAAATTATATCTTGTATCATTTTATCAATGTTTTTTTTAGAAAACTTGGCTTATAATATTTTACTCAAAAAAAAATTTACAATCTGATATAGTGTTTGGAGCTTTTGGCAAAAATAATTAAAACGACTATCCAAAAATCTATAATAAGTCTTTATTCTTATATGAAGAGCGGGTGGAATGTAAGAGAGCTTGGAGATATGAAGAATCCTAAAATTACTCTCACCAATAATTGTCGATTAACACCACTAGCAATTATTATCACCATATCATTGTCGATTATCTAATGTTTTCCAATCATCAACTCTCATTACATATGCCAATCAATGTTGAGATCTACATCTATCCAACCACTATCACATGCCGTCAAATAATGTTCATGACATTTATGCTTTGACTGCCTTTGATTGTAGTCAATCAATGTTGATGTTTATCAACCATCATTGCTTCTCAAATACATTCCTCAACATTTAAAAGAGGCAAAGGTAGTATTTCATACTAGGGGTGTCAAAAAATGACCTGACCGCTAACCCGATCCGAAAATCTCAGTTTGGATCTGGAATTGCAACCCATTTATTAAACAAGTGGAATTTCATTTGACCTCCAAACTTGATTTTGACCCAAAAGTGTCTATTTAATATTTTTTTAAAATTTTTTTTTATTGGTATAGTCTCCTTTTTTATTAATTTACCTAAACTATGTAGTTGGTCAATTATAATTTTTTTTAAATCAAAATATGTTATTTGGTAGTTTTTAGTCATTCAAGTTGCCAGCGTGTGTCAGGTTCGGTTCTATTCTTTTGACATGTTTATTAAAAATGTCGATTCAGGTTGATTGAATTTGGGTTTGGCCAATTTTTTCGGTTATACCTGAACCTAACATGTTAACATATTTTTTACACTCCCATGATTCATACCTTTATAATCTTGCATTCTTCAATGAAGATGAAAATATTTTTTGTGATCTTCATCTATATACAAGATTGTTTGATTGAACTAAGACTCCTTTTTTTTTTTTTTTTTTTTTTGAGTTTTTAATGTTAGAAACTTTTGTTTCCTATTTGCACTTCTTTTGATATGTGTATGTAAATCTTTCTGTAACTTTGTTATTGAATAGTCTTACTCTAGCACTTAGCACATAACAATATTCAGTTTTTGTTTGATAATATGAAACATAAAAAAAGGGATGACACATAATACTCACAAGTACTTTATTTTATTCATGAACCCACAATAGTACCTTTGAATACAAACATGCATTCAAGGGTACTATGTATATTAACCCTATCAAATAAAAAAAAATTTTTTTATCATGAATCATCATAAGTTCAAATTACAATCTATCCTCACCATAACATAAACATTACAAAAAAAATTTAATTACACTATTTTTTTTTTCATAATTTTTAGACATTGGTGTAAATCCTTAATAAATTTACATTTGTCGGTACAACTCAGAATTTTGGGACCATCAGGTGTCTGTTTTGCAAACTAATTTCATAAAAAAATTTTAAATATGATGAACTATTTAATGGATATTTTTCTTTAATTTTTTGGGCTTCGAGTTTGAAGATTTAATAAATTTTATATGAAAAAAATAAATTAATTATATTACTATTTTATTATAAAAATCTATTTCCATTAATTGAAATCCATTAACCTTTTTTCTCACCATTCAATAGGCTGACACGAAGCTTGAAAGGGATATTAAGAGAGAAAATAGATGAGAGAGAAAAAGAAATTTATGATTTAGATTTTGTTGAGAGATTTTTGTGAGTTGATCATATTGGGAGATTTACTCATCTCATTGTAAGGAATTATTACCCAATTTTTTATTTCAATGATTTTTTGCATGTTGTGTTTTATGTATTTTAATTTGATCAAAACTTATAAAAGTAATATAGTCTTAATTTTTAGCAAACTTACACTATATAATTTTTTTATGTGATAGATGTTGATAATATAAGCATTTTGACGATAATATTTTTTAATTTCAATAATTTTGTACTATTATGCACTAAAGAAATAATTTGATATATTTATTTTATTTAAACATATTATTAATACATGCATTGAGAATGAAAATGAGTGTAAGATTGAATAATACCTGGTTGTTATTATTATTATTATTTATTATGGGATAATAATTTATATGAAGATAAGTAAAATTTTGTTTCATTGATGTTGGTTAGAGACTGACTTTACTGTATATGATGGTGGGCTGGCGATTTTTTTTCTTAAATATTATGGTTGGATGTACGTTATCCTTCACCGATTCACGTGATACACTGATTGAGAGTTATAAGGAGGCATTTTTGTGTCAAAGAACAAAAAATAACGACATGGTTTACTAAGCCAACAATTATTAATAACTAACTTATTATTAAAAAATACCACATAAATCATGATCTCCTACTTATTTAATGTGATTACCGAACTGTATGTTATTGATTTATTATTACTATTACTATACGATGTTACGGCTTTACTATTATTATTTACTAATTTATTATCACTATACAATTTACTATTACTATATTATTATATTGTTATTATCATCGATTTTATTAATGACACTATACTGATATTAAACATGTGACATATTGAATACATAATATACTGAGCATATAATTAAGATAGTGATTTGATAGTTGATATATAATAATTAATAACATGTGTACATCATGATGAGATCGATGAATGTTTATGTTATATATTGTAAAACATATGCACATAAGAAAGTATAACTATTATAATTTAGGCTCACAATGAGATGATACCCTGAAGAAAATGCTGAACAATTGATCTTTCTTTTAAAATTGAGTTAGTTGTGCAAACTTGATATATGATAGGATATATAAGACCAAAACATGATTTTGACTTAAGTTTTGTGTATTATTTTCATATGACTTTTCTTGCTTATATGATTTAACATCATATTATACATTAATTGCTATGATAATTACAAGAAAAATACTACATAATATAATATAATGAACTATAATACTTAATTTGCATAATGTATGTGTGTTGATAAATGTATCATATGTTATTTTACATTATAACATGAATTGTATTGACTGTTTCTATCTTGGCATGTTACGCTACACAATGCATCTCTAAAATGATATACTTTGATCATGATTTATATATGTACATGATACTTCTGCATGAGAACTTTTTAGAGACTTACTCAACTATATTTATTATTTTTGATATAATGGTTTTTAGCATACATCATTTTTTTTCCATTTCCTGCTACTTTAAATCTCAAGTGACCCATTGAGTCATTTGTTTACCCCTAGCATATTTATATATTTATAGGGAAAGGTAATACATCAATTGAGCAAGGTCATTAATCTCACTGATAGAGATAACCTTCAGTTGTTTGAAGATGTATTCTTTTTTGCAATCAAAAGTTTGATGCATTTTGTTGTATTTATTGGAGCAACAAGATTGTTGTTATAACTATTGTATAATCAAAAGTTTGATGTATTTAGTTGGATTTATTGGAGCAACAAGATTATTGTTATAACTATAGTATAAGAGTTATATCAGACTAGGTCATGATACAACCATTCATTTATCTTAGTTAATAAGAGATATTGAAATTTTGATTGAAATATGAATATTCAAATGCTATATGATTGATTATTTCTACACAATTAATATTGTTATGTGCATTATATGTTGTATGTAAGAAGTTACTTAAGGGTTGTTTGAGCGTAAATATTAGGGATATATGGATATTTAAAATGCAACATAAATTAAATACATTATATTTTTTTTTTTTTTTTAGTTTAATTTGGTTTAAAATAAATTCATAAAATTTTGTGTCATATGTTGGTTAAAAAAATTTAACTCTTGATTGCAATTTATGCCACAATGGTTATGGTTATCATATATAGAATGGATGGGGTTATGCATGATTCAAATAGTTGCCATGCATTGATGATGGTCGTACATAATGAGGATGGTGTGGAAGGTAGAGATGGTGTGAAGGTGGTCTTGGATTCATAGTCATGGTTGTTAGTACGAGATCAAGCTCATGAATCATAGATTTAGAATCCACATGAGTTCTCAATATGCTACATTGGGCTCATTGATGTACGGTGTCACAATAGTGACATGGGTTTCTTGGTGGCTGCTAATAAGGGGTTTTTGGGTTCACGAGCAGTTCCAATAGTGGGAATTTGGAATTCGCTCGATTCAAGTGAATTTTAAAATTCTTTAAAAATTATCAATATGTGGTATTTTAAACTCATTAGAATTTTATTTTGCATTTATTTTACTCCATATCTAAAATTATAAAAAACAAAATGCATGCATTTCAACAACATTACACTCCTAATACCACAAAATAAATATCCCCTTAAAAATAATACTTTTAAAATAAGTTTTTTCTTCATGTGATGTTTCTCTCTATGAAACATTTTAATCATATAATTTTATGTGATCATCTTAAAACATTAATAATAGAAGGAAAAAAGAATGAACGTACAATTGATTTAATAAGAGCTGTTGAATGATTAACATAAATATGAACATGAAGAAGTTTTATAACATAAGGAAAAAATTAGTTCAATTACTAATTTGCATACACCACATAAAGAATATGAATCATGAATTGACATTCATTATGGTGCTTTAACTTGTTAAGCACAATGAAATGAAGAATAAATATAAATATTCCAAGACATAATATTATATATAATTAGCTTGTAATTTGAATAAATTGTTGAATAGCCTCTTAATATCAAGACATCATAATTTTATGACTAGTTGCGCAATAACCATTATGACAAAATTACATAATAAGAATGTTAGTTGTTTAATATTATGAGAAGCTCATGAATATTAATCTCTTATACAATGAGTATATGCAACCTAGAGATATACAAAGCCAAAGTTTTATAAGAGAGGGGTCTTTAGGTGGGCTATATCAACATTTGGACTATAGAGAAGGGGAGGAAAAAAGAAATGGACAACTATGATGGGTGAGAATTTGCAAGCACATATGAATGTCGAAATGCAACATATATAAATATTAAAATGCAAGCAAATATAAATGGCATTGTGATATAATAGATGGGTTAACAATACTAAATAGCTGAACGAGACTAGGAAGAAGATATAAATGATGAAGAAGAAAGTGGAGAGAAGAGTTAATAAGACAAAGATGATGGGTTGAATAAAAAATAAATGATGAAATAATAAGTAAATTTTATATTGTTTGGTTTAAATGAATATTATGTTTAATATCCAATTATTTTATTATATTACAACTAATTGGATGGTGGAATTCTTTTTATAAAATTCATGCATGTGATTTATAAATCACATAATGTGGTGATCGACATTCTAAGAAAGGTGTTGCTAGTTTATTTAAAAGAAAAAAACTCCAAGCTTTTGATTGATTGTTAGCCAAATTTATTTTGGGGAAATTTAATTGAAATATTCGGTCATAACCTTTTGGCAAATCTCACACCAAAAAAACTATAGCATATTTTTTTATTGGAGTGATTTCATTACTTTTAATAGACTTTTTGATGAAGATTCTTGAAAAAAATATTACGGTGGCTTTTTTTATCGTTGACAAGTGTTCTTGTATGGTTTTTTCTAGTGGATTATAATTTGCCATAAAACCTAATTTTTGGCAAATTTTCATTCATTTATGAAAAATATTCATAAAAAACCTATATTTATTTAAAGCTTCTCAGTTTAAAACTTTAATGCAGCATGGTCGACCAAGACAATTTTCTTGAAAGTGTTCATGAGAGGTTGACCAAAGATAAAATGTAAGTCATTGGGGCAGTTAATGTGATGAAATGAATTATTGAATTTTTGTAAAAGAAATCACCAACCCTTGGAAAATGATATTTAATATTTAGGCTCCGTTTGGGATAATTTTTTTGTTGCAGTCTAAAACAGCTTTTTAGTACAAAAATTTCTAACAGTAAAAATTTTTGTATTATATAATTGTTTTAGAACGCACAAAAAAAGCTAAAAAAAATGAAGTCTTAGTCTCACTGCACCAATAAGCAAAAAAGGGGCTCTTTTATAAGTGACATGTCATTTAGAAGAAGTAAGGTTCATCCAATCAAAATACATTTGAATATAATATTCACAAATCTCCTAATGTCCTCATATGATGATGACGAGTATGAGGCATCATAAACATCACTTGACCAATATTATTTTAGATTTTCATTCATTAACACTTCAACCCCAACCCAACCAAGAGTCATTGGGGCTATCCCTATAACATGCATTGCTTGAGTTGAGGCAAGATCATTCTTTTTGTCCTCTACAAGTGTCTTATTTGGGCATCATCATAAGTTAATAAGGACAAATTTGTTAAGTTTGCCAAGATGAATTAGCTCTTTCTTAAGACAAAAAGGCGATGCTACTCCTCCATTTTGTGGCTGGCATTTAGAAAATATACCATATTTCAATGAGTAATAATCTTATGGTTTAACTTGCATCAATTGCGAGATGTGTACAAATTCTTTATCATGGTTTTCATCAATAATTTTAGCCATAAACACTTCAAGAGGGATGTAGGTTGGGTACCTAAAGTATTGAGGCAAAGTATCTCTTTTATAGGGATCATATGTCAATATGCATATTTCTTGATTCTTGGATGATAATCATCTGTGATATTTTTTATGATACAAAGTTTCTCAAGTTGATTTTTCTTGACGTTGATGAAACTATATTCAGTTAAGCATGGGGATGTCGAGGAAAATCCTCCAAGGGTATGGAATGAAAAAACTTGGAAGTTGAAATCACATGATCATATTTCCTTGTATTGATATAAATGTTGGGCAACTCTAACAAATTAGAAGAAGTCTTCAACCATTGCAAATTCATAGCCTAACAAATTGATAATTTTTAGGATCTTGAGTAAGAGTTGCTCGAGTGATATTTGGTTTAAAAAATTGTACACCCCACATCTTTTATTAAAATTGGGTTAAAAAATGGGAAATGTCAAACTTGCTCTTGTATTATGTTTAAAAATTCATGTGAGTTATTCTGTTATTTTTTGATGTTTGGGAATTGAGTGATAAACTACCCTTTGAAGTTAGTGAAAGAGGTGATGTTTACTAGAGGAAAGTAGGATAACAATTGTAATGATACCTCTTTAGAAGTAGTAAAGAACATAGAATATTTTGCAAGATTGCCATGGTTAATTATAAGAGAGCATATGAACTCGAATAAATAATGTGCTTGGTCGGTTCCACAACCCTTGGTATGAATCAAGCTTCTACTTTACCAAGGGTATGGAATGAAAAAACTTGGAAGTTGAAATCACATGATCATATTTCCTTGTATTGATATAAATGTTGGGCAGTTCTAACAAATTAGAAGAAGTCTTCAACCATTGCAAATTCATAGCCTAACAAATTGATATTTTTTAGGATCTTGAGTAAGAGTTGCTCGAGTGATATTTGGTTTAAAAAATTGTACACCCCACATCTTTTATTAAAATTGGGTTAAAAAATGGGAAATGTCAAACTTGCTCTTGTATTATGTTTAAAAATTCATGTGAGTTATTATGTTATTTTTGGATGTTTGGGAATTGAGTGATAAACTACCCTTTGAAGTTAGTGAAAGAGGAGATGTTTACTAGAGGAAAGTAGGATGACAATTGTAATGATACCTCTTTAGAAGTAGTAAAGAACATAAAATATTAGGGTTTAGTTGCCATGGTTAATTATAAGAGAGAATATGAACTCGAATAAATAATGTGCTTGGTCGGTTCCACAACCCTTGGTATGAATCAAGCTTCTACATCCTAAACCTCTACCTTTGCCAAACCTTCGAGATCTACAAGAAGAAATCATTTATTGGTTGATCTTGATATTTTTAGGATAATAAGGGACAAAGTCTAAGTAGAACTCTCGAAGGAAGATATGGCTCCTCGCCTTGAAATAGAGTTGGAGTGATGACTCCTGGAATCATGCGACGTCAACCCTAGGAGACAAACAACTTATTCTTATTCTCAATGTAGAAGGAAGAATATTGGTAGCTTGTATGGATTATCCTTTTCAAATGATCTTACATGTGGTTTGATTATGTTGAGGCGATGTAGTTATTATATTGTTCATTATGTAAGTACCTTTCATGATCATTAGGATGATCTATGCAATTATTAATCTTCAACAAGATTGACATTCACAACACAAAAGATGATGTTTGATCCAAAAAATTTCAAGGAAAGATATAAAGATCTTACTCAATAAAGATCAAGATGGAATGATAAATAATAGGTATCATTCCATCAACTTAATTATAAGGAAGCAAACAAAACCGCTTTAAGCAAATAAAATGAGTAGAACCAAGCTTACAAAGAAATAATTTAGAAAGAAATAAAATTTATAAAAGAATTTTAATAAAATTTCATATAACTTTTTATGATGTTTTTTTTTTTTTTGACATATATTTTACATTGTGCATGCTTGCCTGCTGACCTCATATTTATATGTGAGGATCAAAGTAAGATTTTATGATTTGATATATAATATAGTTATATACAAGCTAAATATACTATAGCTAGCTATGTATCATACTAGTCAGACATGTAGTATAATAGTAATTATTAGAACTTTATATGACTTTATATTAAGGACAAATACCCTTGATATGATCTTCTAACAAGAACCCATAGTTGATTAATGAGTACCTAATGAGTTGCTTGCCTTGACTTATGGTTAAAGTCACGCGTACTTTAGGCGCCTTCAATAGCTTAGTACTGAAGGCTGAGTCAAAGCTAATTCTAGGACAATTTGTTCAAGATTCAATTTTGTGAGAATTGAAGTTTTGAGTTGTTTTATGTTTGACATGCTTTGGGCTGCAGGCAATTAAATTTTAGACTTCGTTTGAGATAATTTTTTATCATTATTTTTTTAGTCTTTAAAATTTTTTTGTATGAAAAAATTACTATAAGTAGTAAGAAAACTATTCCAATCAAAGCTCTAATCTCAATTGACTTTTTGAACTTGATTGAAGTCTTTGTAGTGTTATTAATATGACCTAGCCAAATGTGAATATGCCAGAAAGAAATTGAAAAATTATGGTCCAAAGGACTGCAAAGGTTGGAGCTTAATAAATGACACCCGCTGCCGCCATTGACCGCAGCCGACGCGGATGCCCCCCAGCAACAAAGATGAATCTGTTCATTCTCCTCGCTCCCGGGGCTCCATATATGTAGGTAAGAATTGAGTTCACATTCCTTCATCACTCTAATTTTAAGGAATTCAACTTGAAATTGGCCGCTTGGATTGATAATTCGAAGTTCGGTCTCCCTAATGTTTGGAGTAATCCTTTTTCGACGCTCAGATGGAGCCCTAAGAAACTCTCCTCAGCTACCAAGGAAAACCCCAAACCACGTCTTTTTCTTCTAGCTCGTCTGCTCCTCGGTTTAATTTCCTGTAAGGCTGTAACACTGGACAGTGACTTGCGAGCTGGAGTAGTTTCGTGATAATGGTGAGGTTTTCCACTTCGAAGAAGGTCTGCTTGCAAGTTTTAGAAGTTCTTTTTCTATTGTGGCACAAATTTACTAATCTGATCACCGTTCAGCTGATTTGAGATGCTGTTCTATCTCATCATTTGAAATCATTGTTATTTTTTAATTACAATTCGCGCTAGTGTAAAAAAAGGGAAAAAAAATTGAATAGGGGTTTCTTCTCGTCTTTTCATCCAGGCATGAGAGTTTTGTAGCATTTTAGATTAATTTCGAGATAAATATATGAAAATATGTCTTACTAATCACGATTTGTTTTTTGCTATCTCGATGGTAATCCAAAAGCTGCAAAACGATATTTATGGAAAAGAATAAGAATGTCCTAACCTGAAATTTTTTCTTGACATAAACACATTGAATTTATGGCTTAGATCGACAATGCAGTTTTGCAAACATTTTCAAGGGAAAAAGCGCGAGAGAGAATCATAATGTTTTTTTTTGAAATTGCATTTTGATATATGATATATCATATGGTTGATAATTTGAAGTGAGATATATAATTTGATTCAAGCTACTTAGGCTTAATAACTTGTCATGCACCCTGTAGTGTGATTCATTTCTCTTGGTAAAGCTAGGAACCTAGCCACTGTGTAAGCCTTCATGGCATTTTGAGGTACTGCTTTTAGAGGGTAAACCATTCATAAAAAAAAAAGTTTAAATTGTGAAACCATGCAGGCATACAATATTCTAAATCCCATTGATGTTTAAAAATTTTAAGTTTTGTTTCTAATTGTGTTTTTGGGTGGCAAATTTTATCATATTAGGAATTGATATGTATAGAAATACCTGAAACAATGGTCAATCTGATGCCTAAATATTACCATACCAGCATATCCAGAGGATCAATGCTTTTAAAGCACTCATTTTTGTTACTTGTTAAATATGTTATGAATATTTGCTTTGATCCCTATATTTCCCCTTTAAATTTTATCTAGTTTTCCAATATTGCTACACCTCATACTAACACAATTCAAAGAAGCACATATGCAATATCTCTTATATGGGTGTAAGTTTCTTTCTTTTTATTTGGCTTACTCTTCCTTGAGAGGCATATCTGAAAAGGTTTCCATCTAGGGGTGTAAGTGAGCCGAGCCGGCTCGTGAGTTGGCTCGAGCTCGACTCGTTTATGAGCTCGCGAGCCGAGCTTATCGAGCTCACGAGTCAAGTTCGAGCTTGAGCCGGCTCGGCTTGTTAATTATTTATTAATTAAAAAAAATATATAATATGTTTTATAATATATTAAAATATTTTAAAATAAATGTTAATGAATTATTAAAATAAGATATATAACTTATTATAATATTTGTTGGAAGTTGGGACTCACAGAATTGCTTGGGAGTTGGGACGGCAACATTGATTTTTTTGGGATAATGGGCTTTGTTTTAATTAAAATAATATATTATAATGTATGTTAAACGGCTGCCATTAATAGCTGTCTTGTCTGAATGACAGCTGCTCAAGCCTGAAAATACAGGCGGGGAAAATGACCACACACAGGCGGGAGAAATGAAAAAAAAGGGAAAATACAAAATTGAATCGAGCGGCTCGCGAGCCGGCTCGAACTCGATTTTAATGGGACGAGCTCGAGTTTGAGCTCACTTTTTGAGATCGACTCGAGCTCGAGCTCGCTTTCCGACTAACAAGCTGAGCTCGTTAGTGCTAAAACTCGACTCGACTTTTTTACACCCCTATTTCCATCACAAGCTTTAGATGTTTGCTCGATCAACAATAACAAAATAGAGTGATCCATGTAACTTGGCTTTGATGTGGCATTTTGCTGAACAATCGCTATGCACCATGAAACAATATTATGAAGTCGTAAGTAGTGAGATTGAGTTTGGTAATTGTTGAGTGCAACTATTCTCCTTTTGAAATTTTTGATTAACCTATCCATGGTTAAATCATGATTACTAACCATCACAGAGTGGTGGTGTTGTAGATTAGGTAGTAGTCATACTTTCAATGTTATGTTGGTAACATTAAAGAATTTATGTGTTACCCTCTTGCCAAATAGATTGGTGGTCAAGCTAAGGGATGTAATTATTGAATGTAAAAAAATCCTAATTAGAGTATTTGGCAATCAATTTTCATGGTAATATATTTTTCTTGATCATCTTATCTATGAAAGTTATTGTACATGGTCTCTTAGAAAACCCTTATTAAAGAAAGCCTATATTACATAAAAACCACTTATTGGTTCGACAAGATCATATGTCATCATATTTGAGTAAATTTGATATCATAATGCAATTGTATTGTGTGTTTCATTAGTTTTGGATCAATAATACCATCATAGGATTATGATTTGAAATTGAGTTAGCACTTTAGGTTAAAAAGTTGACTAAGCTCTACCATTTTGGGTAGATTCAAAGTGATTTAATCATTTCTTATCAATTCAATAACTTTTTATTAATATGGTTTAAAATTGCGCAATGAGAGGCGTGCCTCAACGCAATTTAGCTCTTTTAAGCCTCAAAGCCCACGCAATGAGTTCAGTATATGAGGCGTACGCCTCAAGTTTACTGAGGCATGCCTCGCCTCATAGTTGAGAGGCGTCCGCCTCTTAAATTTTTTTTTTAAAAAGCTAATGTACATGCTTGGTACTGCTAGGTACATGCTCGGTATCGCTCGATACCGCTCAGTACATGCTCGGTATCGCTCGGTACTGCTCGATACCGCTTAATACATTTTCGGTACCGCTAGATATATGCTCAATACCGCTCGGTACATGCTCGGTACCACTTGGTATCGCTAGTTACTGCTCGGTACCCTAGGTATCTTTCCATACAAACAACTTACGAACTTTAAAAACAAGCAGAACGTCGAACCCCGCCAGGGGCAGCCCCCCCTTGGACCCCCGACAGACCGGTATATTGTTGTATTCATGTTGTCTTATTATTGAGATATTTTGATTTCACTTCATATCTTGTGCATTTTTATGTTTTATATATTATTTACTCATTAGTATATACAAAATTTATCATTTTATGTTTACGCAATTTTTTTTTTATTTTGAGGCTTACGCCTCACCTCACGAACGAAAAACGCCTCAATACCCGATTACACAATTTTAAACATTGGCTTTAGCTAGTTTTTAATATTTTACTCATTTGTAATTTATTATAGGTGCTGAAACCACCTATTAATAACTCAAAGCTTTTACTTGCTTATTAGAACTTAGCGATGGCCATCAATGTCTCCAATTAACTGAGTATTCACTAGATAAACCCACTAAATACCATGGACACTCGAATGCTCAAGCCTTTTTTGAAATTATGAGTTGTGTTTTTAGAAAATAACGTAAAAAATTGATATAATGTGCCTCAAGTAACCAACCACAAATAATCATTTCTTTTTGTCTTAAGATTATACAAAATTTCATCACACAAAATAAGGCATGATTGCACTTAAAAGCACCAATTTCTTCTTTTTTTGACTTAACGTTGTATTATCATTTATAACAATTGAGGACACTATATATACAAGTGCCAGACTCAACATTTAAGTTAGATTCTTCTTACTTGTTCCAGTAACATTTTTTAAATTGTATGGTATTATCCATCAAGTTGTTACAATAGAAGTCTTTAATATTTATAATAAAACCTGTTTTGTTCTTATTCAATAGAGGATTGGCTATGTTACATTGTATCAAATAAGGCCCATGTTCAAGCTCTTCTAATATTGTTGCAGAGGAATTTTGAGAGAGGAAAAAATCATATTTGCCTTTCTTAATTGATAGAAATTGTACAACATAAATAGGAGATACGAGAATAATCTCACTCCTTGAATTAAGGTGACTATTTCTTAATTGCCGCCACTAAAATACAAAATGAAATTAAAAAAAAAATGTAACATGATACTCAAATCCCTTATCCTAGGAAACAAAATAAACTAATTTATAGTAACTAATTAATTACAGAACTCTACACTTCCCCTCATGCTAAGCTATAAATATCAATTAAGCCTAGCATGGAGTTGAGGGGAAATCAGAATTATGAGAGGAAAAAAGAAAACGAGTGAGAAGCCGTAGAGGTTCTCAACTTGCACAAGGGTAGGTAGGAAGAGGAGAAAGGTCGGATGGCCTTCCAGTTGGAGCGTAGGGGAGTGGAAAACCAGCAGTTGCGGTTGTAGAGGAAGGGCATTAGGGCTGCAAACGAACCGAGCCGAGTATGTGAGTGTTCATGTTTGAGTTCGTTTATCATTAGATTGTTCAAGTTCGGTTCGTGTTTGAATCGAGCTTTATTATTTGTGTTCATGTTTGGTTCGTTTAATTTAGGGGTGTTCATGTTTGGTTCATGTTCGGTTCGATTAATGCTTATCGAGCTTTAAACAAATAAGTCTTAATGAGCTATGTTCATGAACATATTTAACAAACAATCTATTGAACAAATCAACATTAAATTTGTTCATGAACATCTTGAACAAATAATCTAGCAAACTTAGATAAATGTGAAATGTCTTTTGTTTAGAAAATTAAATTTATAATAAAAATAGTTGTCTATTTAAAATAAAATATGATTAATCTATATGAATATATTTTTAAATGAAGCTTACTTATTGCATTTCTCTCCATTCAAGTTTTTATTGAGCTTTTCATTGGGCTTAATGTCGAGCTTGTTCACAAACTTCAAATGATGTTGTTCGTGAACATAAATGAACCGAACATAATAGTGTTCAAGCTTGTTTATTTATGGATCGAGTATTTAAAATATTGTTCAAGTTTGTTTGTTTAGTTAGTTAAACGATCACAAACGAGCTTTAATCGAATTGAGCATCGAGTAGCTCGTCGAATGTTTGGTTCGCTTGCAGCCCTAAAGGGCATCATCTGGAATGTGTTCCAAGACACCAAAGAGAAGAATGGGGAAGAACAAACCAAGCCTTGCTTTCTTTATTCTACAAAAAAAAGGAATACAAAAGGAGGGAACCCTAATTTATAGGAGTTGAACCCATGTTGATTTGTAAGATAACTACAAACAAAACAACATAAAAAAACTTAAAAAATTGGGATCAGTCAAGAACAACAGATCAGTTGGCTGAACCAACCAGTATAGGGTAGCACCGACGACTCCCTAGTTGGGAAAGGCTTTGGCATAATCTGAAGCCGGTAGTTCTTCATAATAAGGGATTAAATTAGATATATTGCAAGTGGCAGATATTTGATAAACACAAGGTAGCCGTTGTTGGTAGACATTATTGTTGATACGTTTGATAATTTGAAATGGACCATCGAATTTGGGTTTGAGTTTTCCATGAGCTCTTGAGGGAAAATGCTCCTTTCATAGCTTGATCCATAACAAATCTCCTTTTTTGAATGCTCGGTGTTTCCTTGATTTGTTGTCTTACACACAATAATGCACAATGAAATTGTGAATATTTAATGAAGCAAAGTCAATATATTATTTTGTGTTTCAGAAACAATCAAATTATGCCACAGCTGCATATTATATTCGTATAAATGCATCTGTTGATTGCGTATGTTTTCTTTTAAGATAATGACTAGCTTTTATAGGACATGATGAGCCTGAGATGTCACGACCCAACCCGACCGGGACGGATCCCGCTCGCATCGGGTCGTGGCCAAACTCAAACTGACTGAACTGATTCCAGGATTTGGTTTCAGAATTTGTTTCAGAACTTTCTTCCAAACATTTACACACAGAAACAGACACACAGAGCTACTATAAACATCAAAATACAGCGGAATCGATCATCTATCTTTTTCTTCCCCAAAAGAATCATATACAAATACAGCTCATGGCTTTCAGACAGAAAGAAAAACAGAACAGAAAAGTCATGACTGTACAAAAGATCAAAAGTACAAAATACCTATAACAGATCAGACTCTGAACTCCTACTCCAAGACTTCCTTCCCTTTCCCAGAACGTGAAAACCACACAGAAAACAAGGATGAGCTACAACAGCTCAGCAAGACATCAAACCTCCAATCAGAATCCTTAGAATCCACATCAAACACATCAGACAAAATCCGTACAGAAATCAGATCAACAGAATCGTATATCGAATCAGAACAGAAATCACAGAAATCATAATCAGAACAGAATCATACAGATCAGATCAAATCAGAACAGAACAGAATCATATCAAAATCAGATCAAATTAGAGCAGAACATAATCGTACAGATCAGATCAAATCAGAACAGAACAGAATCGTACAGATCAGATCAAATCAGAACAGAATAGAATCGTACATATCAGATCAAATCAGAACAGAACAGAATCGTACCAGAATCAGATCAAATCAGAACAGAACAGAATCATACAGATCAGATCAAATCAGAACAGAAAATTCAGAACATATTAAAAGTCAGAACATATTCCCTGACTCTGATAGAATCTCAACGGATTCTGGCCCCTTATACCCCCCTTCCCAGACACTGACAAAATCTCTCGGATTCTGGCCCCTTATGCCTCCCTTTGTGCTCATGGCACCAGAACAGATGTGCTTATAGCACCAGAACAGAACTTATCATCGGATCCGGAACAGAACTTGTTTCTAGATGTCAGAGCTCATTTCAGATTTTCCCTGACACAGACAGGATCTCACAGGATCCTGACTCCTTATAACTCCCTTTTCATAGCACACAATTATATCATGTCATTTCAGAACAAATCCGGATAATTTCAGAAATCGTACGAAAATCCAACGGCATAATGGCAGTATACGGAATTTACACAAAATTCACAGATTCAGAAATTTACCAAATTACCACAGAACATTCACAACAACATTATAAGACTTTTATTCTACTGCCCAAACAATTTTAGACTTCATCAGAAATTACAGTCAAAATAAAACACCGCCGAATCAAAACTATCCGGTCAAAATTCTCCAGAAAATAATCAAAATGTGCGCACTCGGCACCTCAGAAACATACCAAAAGTTACGCGGTAAAAACTGAACCAATCGGAAAATACGGACGAAATTCTCTAACGAAAATGAAATCCAGACAGAAAAATCGTTCAAACTTCACCGTTCTGAAAATTGAGAAAGGCGGAATGTGCCTTACCTTGCGTACACCAATTTCTTGAACTACTGCAACGGACGAAAACGGACGGGAGTCGCCCAAAAATCACTTTTCCTTCTTTTTCCTTCATTTTTCTCTCTCCTGGGCTTTTCTCCCTTTTAAAAATATCTCATTTCTATATATATCCAGACTGATCGTCCCGGACGATCGCAACTTCGTCCCGGGATGAAGTAGCTCTGGACGAATTTCGTCCAGACAAAATTAATTATCGTCCCTGGACGACTGGGCTCTGTAAAATTTTCGTCCAAACGATCCGACTTTCGTCCAGACGAACCATGCAGCCAAACATGTTTTCCTGCACAACCTGTACCGATCGTCCCGGACGATCCGACTTCGTCCGGACGAACCTGGGAGCAAAATGGCCTTTACAATCTCCCCAACTTCAGAAAAATGTTGTCATCGACATTGCCAAATCAAAACTCAGTCAGAAAAGATATGGATATGCTTGCATCATGTCCGACTCCTTCTCCCAAGTCGCTTCTCGTGCTGTTCGGTGCTTCCACTGCACATTAACCATCGGAATCTGTTTACTTCTTAACTTACGAACATCGTAAGCCAAAATTAACTCAGGTTCTTCTTTGTACTGCAGATTCTTCTGAATCTCAACCTCATCAGCAGACACTTTCTTGTCAGAATCAGATATCCACTTTCTCAAAGCAGATACGTGGAACACATTGTGCACTTCAGACATCTGATCAGATAATAACAGTCTGTAAGCAGACTTACCAATCCTTTCGAGAATTTCAAACGGTCCAATATACCTTGAACTAAGCTTGCTCACCTTTCCAAATCTGCTGACTCCTTTCATCGGACTGACTTTGACATACACAAAGTCACCAACTTGAAATTCAACGAACCTGTGCTTCTGATTGTAATATTTCAGCTGTCGATCTTGTGCAGCTTTCAACCTTTCTTTAATCAAATTGACTTTCTTAACAATTTCATCTACAAAAGTGGCACTCATCTCCTGTCTATCTCCAACCTCAGTCAGAGTCAAAGGAGTTCTACACTTCCGGCCATACAAAGCTTCATAAGGTGCCATACCAATACTTGACTGAAAACTGTTATTGTAAGCAAACTCTATCAGAGTAATATGATCTTCTCAGCTTCCTCCAAAATCTAAAACACATAGCCTCAACAGATCTTCCAGTACCTGAATAGTCCTTTCAGACTGTCCGTTAGTCTGCGGATGAAAAGCT
Organism: Dendrobium officinale; assembly: GCA_019514585.1. Classification (NCBI taxonomy): domain Eukaryota; kingdom Viridiplantae; phylum Streptophyta; class Magnoliopsida; order Asparagales; family Orchidaceae; genus Dendrobium; species Dendrobium officinale. Next base: position 14,677,282 of record CM033700.1, read on the forward strand.
GTATTGAAATGTAAATTCGTACCCAAACCTTGCTGAACACCCTTCCAAAGTCTGGAAGTAAACCGTCCATCTCGATCAGAAACAATCACCTTAGGCACACCGTGTAATATGACAATCTCTTTCACATATACCTGTGCCAATCGATCCACCGGATCGGTCTGCCTGATCGGAAGAAAATGAGCAGACTTCGTCAATCGATCCACAATCACCCAAATGACATCGTGCCCTTGCCTTGATCGAGGAAAACCCGTAGCAAAATCCATCGTTACCTCCTCCCACTTCCACTCAGGGATAGGCAACGACTGCAAAAGTCCTCCTGGTCGCTGATGTTCTGCCTTCACTAACTGACAGGCCTCGCATCTAGCAACAAAATCTGCTACATCCTTTTTCATTCCCGGCTACCAGAACAAAGTCTTCATATCTCCGTACATCTTGCCACTTCCCGGATGAACAGTGTAGCTTGAATGATGAGATTCATACAGAATCTCTTTCCTTAGATCTCCAAACACAGGAATCCACAACCTGTTCTTGCAGAAAATAGTACAAGAATCAGAAATTCGGAGTTCAGGTTTCTTACCAGATTCAATCTGAGCAATCAACGTCGAATAATCAGAATCTAACTTCTGGGCTTCCTAAATCCTGTCTTCCAAAGAAGACTGAATGCTCAACTGAGTCAAAACTCCAGAATCCAAACTACTGGAGGAAATCACCTCCAACTGCAAACATTCCATATCATGAATCAGAAAATCATCAGAAGTGAGCTGAATACCTGATAATCCAGAAGATTTCCTGCTCAGAGCATCTGCTACCACATTAGCCTTACCAGGCTGATACTGAATCGTCAGGTCGTAGTCCTTGATCAACTCAAGCCACCTTCTTTGCCTCAAATTCAGATCCTTCTGAGTGAAAATGTACTTCAAACTCTTGTGATCCGTGAAGATCTCACATCTGACACCATACAAATAGTGACGCCAAATCTTCAAAGCAAAAACAACTGCAGCTAATTCCAAATCATGTGTCGGGTAATTCTTCTCATGTGGTTTTAACTGTCTCGAGGCATAAGCAATTACCTGACTATGCTGATGCAGCACACATCCCAAACCTTTCAGTGAAGCATCACTGAACACTTGAAATCCTTCCGTACCTGACGGTAGTGCTAATACTGGAGCTGAGGTCAGACAATCCTTCAATCTCTGAAAACTAGCCTCACACTCCGGTGTCCAAACAAAAGCTACTGACTTCTGAGTCAGTCTCGTCAGAGGTGTAGCAATCTGAGAAAATCCTTTCACAAACTTCCTGTAATATCCAGCCATGCCTAAGAAACTACGTACCTCAAATACCGTAGTAGGCCTTGGCCAATCCGCAACAGCCTGAATCTTCTGGGGATCAACAAAAATACCTTCACCGCTAACCACATGCCCCAGAAATGAAATGCTCTTCAGCCAGAATTCAAACTTGGAGAACTTAGCATTCAACTGATGCCGTCTCAGAGTCTCCAACACAATATTCAAATGTCTGGCATGATCATCCTCAAAAGCAGAATACACCAGAATATCGTCGATAAAGACGATCACAAACTGATCTAGATATTCCCTGAATACTCTGTTCATCATATCCATAAAAATAGCAGGTGCATTGGTTACCCCAAAAGGCATAATCAAGAACTCGTAGTGTCCGTACCGAGTACTGAAAGCTGTCTTCAACACATCAGCTTCCTTCACCTGATAATATCCAGATCTCAAATCAATCTTCGAAAACACAGAAGAACCAGAAAGCTGGTCAAACAATTCAGCAATCCGTGGTAAGGGATACTTGTTATTGATCGTGACTTTATTCAAATCTCTGTAGTCAACACACATACGGAGTGTTCCGTCCTTCTTCTTCACAAACAAAACAGGTGCTCCCCAAGGAGAAACACTAGGACGAACGAATCCTCTATCCACCAACTCCTGAAGCTGAACTTTCAACTCAGAAAGTTCTTTCAGTGCCATCCTGTACGGATCTTTTGATATCGGAGCTGTACCCGAAAAAATATCAATAGAGAACTCCACATCTCTATCCGGAGGTAAACCAACCAACTCCTCAGGAAATACATCTACAAACTCTCGTACTACTGGGATATCAGAAACAGAACCCACATCCAGGTTCATATCCCGTACTGAAGCCAAAAATACCGGACAACCCTTCTTCCACATTCTTCTCACTTCCAATACAGAAATCAGACAAGAGAGAACACCTCGTAAACCTTGGAATACACATCTCTCTCCTGACATAAGCAAGCTCACTTGCTTCTTCAAACAGTCAATCTAAGCCTCATACAGACTCAGTTAATCCATGCCCAAAATCACATCGTACGAAGAAATCAGCAACAAAATCAAACTCGATTTCCATTTCTTGCCAGCAATATCAATCTCACAAAAACAAAACTTTCGGGCAATCAAATTACTTCCAGCCGGCAAAATCACAGAAAGAGAAACCGGTAGCAAAATCGAATCCAGATGCAAAGCATCTAAACAACGCTCAGAAAGAAACGAGTGACTGGCTCCAGAATCAAATAAAACACGACAGGGTTGATCAGAAATATAAATCGTACCTGTCACCACATCCGGGGCATCTCGAGCCTCCTACTGACTCAGACTGTACACTCGTGGCTGAACTGGAGCTGCAGCTGAAGCTACAGAACTACTAGGCTCCCTCTGACTAACAGTAGGTGGTCTCCGTGGCATAGAACTCGAACTACCACCTCTACCAGAAAATCCCTCAGTCACAGGGCGTGGAGGAACAGTCCTCGGTCTTCCTACTGAACCGGCAGGTCTAACAAAGCTCTCAGATCGTCGATCAAATCCAGCCTGTGGACACTCTGCAATCCGATGTCCTGGCTGACCACATCTGAAGCATTGACCAGTCATCCTGTAGCACTGGCCAAAATGTCGTCGTCCACAACTCTGGCACACAGGTGCCCCACTAACAGATCCAGAACCGGTCATACTCGTCGTAGCAGTACCAGAAAATCCTGACTGTCCACTCCTCCTGGAGTCTCCAGAAATAAATCTCCTCTTGCCAGAGGAACCACTGCTCGAATCACCCCCAAACCTTTTCCTACTCGCAGTCCACCGCTGCTGAGTAGCCATCAGATCGTTCTCTATCAGACGAGCTCTCTCCACAAGCTCAGAAAAATCAGAAATATGAAATGGTACCAGGGGCTGCCTCAGACTGTCTCGTAGTCCCCTCAGAAATCGATAACACTTCTCAGTAGAAGTACTCACCAGCTGCGGAGCATATCGGGCTAAGGCAGTAAACTCTGCCTCGTACTGCATCACCGTCCTGCTCCCTTGAATCAGCCTCATAAAACTCTCCTGCATCTGCTGTTGTGCAGAAGGGGGAACAAACCAAGATCGGAATACCTCAGAAAATTCTTCCAAAGAAATCAGAGAGTTCAATCTGCCCTGAAACTTTGCTTCCTGCTGGCCTACCCACCAGTGCTCTGCTTCCCCATCCAACAGAAGAACTGCCAAAGGTACTTTCCTGTCTAACGGACACTGCATGCCGTCAAAAGTATTCTCTAACCTCCTCAGCTGCTCTGGGCTCAACAGTGCCCTCAAACCTCGGTGGTTTTAATCTCAGAAACATCTAAAGATGTCTATCAATATCCTCAGATCGAACAGTAGAGGCTCTACTTTGAGTCTCGCTCATCATCTGAGCAACCAATGTAGCAAACTGGGAAAGTGTATCTGCACCAACCACTGGGGCTGTACTACCCACTGGTGCTGCCTGACTGGCACTCTGACCGTCTGTCATATCGGGGTCTGGCAGATCCATACAGAAAATCCAGAAAATCCAGAAAATCCAGAAAACTAATCACAAAAACAACACAATAAAAATCCGGACAAACCAAAACTACCCCAGACAGACTCAGATCACTTCCTATAGCTCTGTCTTACAATCCAAATTCCAAAACTATTGCTCTGATACCACTTAAGTTTGTCACGACCCAACCCGACCGGGACGGATCCCGCTCGCATCGGGTCGTGGCCAAACTCAAACTGACTGAACTGATTCCAGGATCTGGTTTGGAATTTGTTTCAGAACTTTCTTCCAAACATTTACACACAGAAACAGACACATAGAGCTACTATAAACATCAAAATACAGCGGAACCGATCATCTATCTTTTTCTTTCCCAAAAGAATCATATACAAATACAGCTCATGGCTTTCAAACAGAAAGAAAAACAGAACAGAAAAGTCATGACCGTACAAAAGATCAAAAGTACAAAATACCTATAATAGATCAGACTTTGAACTCCTACTCCAAGACTTCCTTCCCTTTCCCAGAACCTGAAAACCACACAGAAAATAAGGATGAGCTACAACAACTCAGCAAGACATCAAACCTCCAATCAGAATCCACATCAAACACATCAGACAAAATTCATACAGAAATCAGATCAACAGAATCGTATATCGAATCAGAACAGAACAGAAATCACAGAAATCATAATCAGAACAGAATCATACAGATCATATCAAATCAGAACAGAACAGAATCATATCAGAATCTGATCAAATCAGAATAGAACAGAATCGTACAGACCAGATCAAATTAGAACAGAACAGAATCGTATAGATCAGATCAAATCAGAACAGAATAGAATCGTACCAGAATCAGATCAAATCAGAACAGAACAGAATCATACAGATCAGATCAAATCAGAACAGAAAATTCAGAACATATCAAAAGTCAGAACAGATTCCCTGACTCTGACAGAATCTCAATGGATTCTGGCCCCTTATACCTCCCTTCCCAGACACTGACAAAATCTCTCGGATTCTTGCCCCTTATGCATCCCTTTGTGCTCATGGCACCAGAACAGATGTGCTTATAGCATCAGAACAGAACTTATCATCGGATCCGGAACAGAACTTGTTTTCAGATTTCAGAGCTCATTTCAAATTTTCCCTGACACAGACATGATCTCACAGGATCCTGACCCCTTATAACTCCGTTTTCATAGCACACAATCATATCATGTCATTTCAGAACAAATCCGGACAATTTCAGAAATCGTACGAAAATCCAGCGGCATAACGGCAGTATACGGAATTTACACAAAATTCACAGATTCAGAAATTTACTAAATTACCACAGAACATTCACAACAACATTATAAGACTTTTATTCTACTGCCCAAATAATTTTAGACTTCATCAGAAATTACAGTCAAAATAAAACACCGCCGAATCAAAACTATCCGGTCAAAATTCTCCATAAAATAATCAAAATGTGCGCACTCGGCACCTTAGAAACATACCAAAAGTTACGCGGTAAAAACTGAACCAATCGGAAAATACGGACGAAATTCGCTAACGAAAACGAAATCCGGACAGAAAAATCGTTCAAACTTCACCGTTCTGAAAATTGAGAAAGGCGGAATGTGCCTTACCTTGCGTACACCAATTTCTTGAACTACTGCAACGGACGAAAACGGACGGGAGTCACCCAAAAATCACTTTTCCTTCTTTTTCCTTCGTTTTTGTCTCTTCAAAATATCTCATTTCTATATACATCCAGACTGATCGTCCCGGACGATCGTAACTTCGTCCCGGGACGAAGTAGCTCTAGACGAATTTCGTCCAGACGAAATCAATTATCGTCCCTGGACGACTGAGCTCTGTAAAATTTTCGTCCAGACGAGGACGAACCATGCAGCCAAACATGTTTTCATGCACAACCTGTACCGATCGTCCCGGACGATCCGACTTCGTCCGGACGAACCTGGGAGCAAAATGACCTTTACATGAGACATCTAGAAATCAAGGAAATATTCTTCGATTGTTGCAGTTTCTAGCTAAACATAATAATGAGATAAATAATATGGTGATTAAAAATACTCCAAAAATTTCAAATAAATTGTACCAAATATTCAAAAGGATATCTTAAAAGCTATATCGATTCTCGTCATAGATTTCATAAAAAAAAGAAATTGGAGACAATTACTTTTCTATTTTAGTTAATCAATCACGCGACATAACTTCAAAAGAGTAAATGACTATTGTGCTGTGATTTATTAACAAAAAAGTTAGATAGTTGAATGTTTTTTTAGGCTTTGTTCATGTTCCATATACTACATCTTGAAGGTAGGGGTGCCAATATTTGACCCGACCCGACCCAGAAAATCCGGGTTGGACCCGACCCGTTTGATAAACGGGTCGGGTTCGGGTTCTCTAATTTGACCCGTTTGATAAACGGGTCGGGTTCGGGTTGACCCGGCGGGTTGCCTGATCAACCCGCAAACCCGTTTATTTTAAAAAAAATGAATTTTTTGCTGCCCGACCGCTGCCCGCTCTGCCTTGCCCCCTGCCCACGTGCCGCGTGCCGAGATCCGCTGCCGCGCGAGTGCAGCGTGCCGAGAGCGGAAGCGGAGCCGCTGTCGCGCGAGTGCCGCGTGCCGCTGCCGCCCGAGCTTGTGCCGAACCAGCGTCGCCCGCGCCTTCGCCGCTGCCGCCCGCCCGCGCCGTCGCCGCTGCCCCGCTGCCGCGCGCTGCCGCGCGTCACCCACTGCCGGGTCGCGGGTCGAGTCGGGTCAACCCGGCAACCCATATGATGAATATTATTGGTTAAGAATAAGACATCATATTACATTCATTATTTTTCACATCAGCTTCAGTTAGCTTTAATATCTGTTACAAAAAATCATGTTCAAATTTCTTTCTTATTCACAGTAATTTTGAATATGATGAATATTATTGGTGTTTCATGCAAGCGTCGTGACCAACTTCGAGATAACAACATGAGGAGACTTTAATGAAATTACAAAATGGAGAACTTGTGACTAGACAATGGTTGAATCAATAAATAATTTTGAGGTGGTCATGTGATACATGAAGGGGATCACATTATGAATCAATTATAAGATTGATTATAATGTTCTCATCAGTTATTAATATTCTGGAGGTTTTTAGTGAAGATGATATAAGTTTTGAACAGAAGGATGGAACATTCACATTATTAGAGAATGCAATTGTTTGAATTTTCATTATGCTTACTAATGATGAAGGATATACTTGGTATAACCGTTGAATTGCTAAAAAAAAAAAGAATAGAATATTGTAATTGCCATGTCTTTGATTTGAATATGTAAAAAATGACTATAAGATATGAGAGATAATAAATTGGAAGAGTTCATTGCCAATGTTGTGAGCAATAAAAAATAGATATTTCCCACATGAATGATAATTGGGTTGCTCGGGGACAGCCTCATCGTAGAGCTCAGAATATGACAAATTTACATCACTTTCGAGTTGAAATTTTCTACATAGTTATTGATATGCAATTTTAAGAGTTAAATAATCTTTTCACAGAGACGAATACTGAGTTACTTTTGTCTGTTGCCTATTTGAATCCAAATATTTCTCTTTGTATTTTCAGTAAATATAGATTAATTCAAATGACACATATTTATTCATGTGATTTTAGTCCTGTTGAATTGATAATTCTGATAATCAGTTGGAAACTTATATCATGGATATGTAGTTTGATTCACATTTTCCATTGTTAAAAGATATTGGATGCATTGCTGAGACAATGATACAAAACAAGAAGAATATTTTATATCCTTTTATTTTCAGGCTGTTAAAACTTATTTTAGTTTTGTCGGTTGCAACAATAGGAGTAGAAATAATATTTTCTGCAATGATTATCATTAAAAATCGTCTGAGAAATAGGATTGGAGATCAGTGGATGAATGATACTTTACCCGCTTATATTTAGATGGAAATATTGGATTGTATTGATAATGATGCAATTATTAATCTTTTTTAAAATATGAAGATGAGACTCTATGAATTGTAAGTGTTTTTCATCTTATATTTAGTATTCAACATTCCAAAAAATTTTCAAAACTGCCAATGCCGGTCTTATGCCCAGAGAAAAAGTTGAGGGATTTTTTTTTAAAAAAAATTTGGAACCCCTCTAAAAAATGTTTTTGGGCCCCGCCACTGACTTGAAGGCCGCTTAGATCCAGATAAATTCATTAGTTGGCTGCATACCATTAAAAGGATCTTTGAATAAAAGGAGATTCTTTTCGTCCACATTATGAAATTGAACAGATCTTTGAATATAAGGAAATTATGCTCGATTGCATTATGAAATTGGTGGTCATTAAGCTCAAAAACAATGAGTCAAACCACATGGTGGGAGAATCTAGGAAACGAGAATGAATGACGATCACTTCTTGGAACAAAATGAAAAAGAAAATGTAGCGAAAATTCTTGTCGAAGCACTATCGATAAGAGATGTTCATCCAATTGAATAATGGAGAAGTATGCCATTGAATTGGAATAACTAGGACTGAAATGCAACCTAATATAATTGAAAGAAAATACTATTGCCCGATTTCTTGGGAGATTGAACGAATCCATTGTCAATGTTGTCTAATTACAGCTATATTGGACCTTACCGATGTCATTAACCTGGCCATTAAGGTGGAAAAACAATAAAGGCAAGGGAGGACCATTGAAAACAAACGCACATGGGGAACAGAAGGGCCAACTATGTCCACTCCAGCCTCTGGCCGCAAGATTCAAGTTGTAGGCTGCATCATGAGGCATCCAAAGTAGTTCCCAGTGACCTCATTATCGGCCAAAAAGTGTTTTAAATGCCACAATTTTAGGCAAATTGCATCCAACTGCCCTACTCGCCTGTTAGTCACAATTTTGGAAGATGTTCAACCATAAATTAATGCTTCATTGGACTTGGAAATTGAAGAAACCGGCCAAGAACAGTTGGTGGCAGTAGATGAGGGAGAACTGTTGGTTGTATGGCACTTCTTGAACCTTGATTATAAACTAGAGGAGTGGTTGCGCCACAACATCTTTAGAACAAGATGCATAGTTCAAAATAAGGTATGTACTCATGTAATTGACACCGAAATTTATGAGAATGTGGCATCCAACCACATGGTGTAAATTTGAATCTCACCACCACACTACACTAAAGCCCCAATCAACTCACTTGGCTCAAAAAGGGAAACAAAATCAAAGTTACAAAGCAATGTTTGGTTTAGTTTTCTGTTAGAGGGAAATTTCAAGAACAATTGGGGTGCAATGTGGGATGCATGCCATATACATCTAGGGAGGCCATGTTGATTCGATTGCAAGACCATGCACGATGGGTTTCATAACACATTCCTTCCATAAGGATGGTCAATCCGTGGTATTATTGCCCTTAAAGGAGGTGACCGAACCCATTACGCACCAACCGTGGTATTATTGCCCTTAAAGGAGATGACCGAACCCATTACGCACCAACCGTGGTATTATTGCCCTTAAAGGAGGTGACCGAACCCATTACGCACCAACCCGACGTGGTGCCTAAATCTCTCTTTGTGCAAACCTATAAAGCAGTCGAACATGGGCTGGCCTTGCCAGTTGTTGGAGCCAATCCCGAACATGTTCAACCTCTGATGCCATCCAGGTTTAACCACCGGTGCCATCCAGCCCCTTTTACAACAATTCACATAAGTCTTCTTAGATTCCTTGCCTAGGGGACTACAACCAATGCATGAAATTCAACATGCTATCGATTTTGTTCCAAGAGCAGTCATTCCTAACCACCCCACCCACCTGATGGCACCAAAAAAGAGTATGCCAAATTGCAAAGGCAAGTAGATGAGTTGATTGCTAGCAGTCTAGTCCACCCAAGCACTAGTCCGTGTGCAATCCTATCCCTCCTTGTACCCAAGAAGAATGGGTCTTGGTGGATGTATATTGATAGTTGTGTCATGAACAATATCACCATCAAATATTGCTTCCCCATTCCACATCTAAATTACTTGTTTGATCAATTGCATAAGGCCTCCTACTTTTCAAGAATAAACTTAAGAAGAAGGTATCAACAAATATAAATTCGACCAGGAGATGAATGAAAGACCGCATTCAACACAATTGATTGCTTGTATAAATGGACCATGATGTCATTTGGGCTCTCTAATGCACCCAATATCTTAATGCAAATGATGAATCAAATCTTCAAATCCTTCATAGGCAAGTTCGTTGTTATTTATTTTGATGATATCTTATTGTATAGCGAAACATAAAAAACTCACAGAACATCTCCAACTGGTATTTGAGGTACTTCGAAAGTAGTGGCGGAGTCAGAATTATTTTTAGAGGGGGCTCAAATTTTTTTTAATTTCCCTAAACTTTTTTCATCTAGGCTTGGGACCAGCATTGACAGTTTTTAAATTTTTGATAAAAAATTGAATACTAAATATAAGATGAAAAATACTTACAATTTATAGCGTCTGTTCTTTATAATTTGAAAAAGATTAATAATTATATCATTATCAATACAATACAATATTTCATTCTCAATATATGAGAGTAAAATATCACTCATCTACTGATCTCCAATCTTATTTCACAGTTGAGTTTTAATGATAGCCATTACAGAAAATGCTCTTTCTACTTCTACTGTTGCAATCAGCAAAATTAAAATAAGTTTTAATAGCCTGAAAGTAAGAGAATATAAAATATCATTCTTGTTTCATATCTTGTCTCAGCAAGACATACATTATTTTTTAACAATGAGAATTATTGATCAGACTGCATATCCATTGTATAAGTTCTCAACTGATTATTTTGAATTGTCAATTCAACATGACTAAAAAATCACATGGATAAAGACGTGCTATTTGATATAATCTGTCTTTACTGAATGCATAGAAAGAATTATTTGGATTCAAACAAACAATAAACAAAAGTAACTCAATATTCGTTTATATGAAATGATTATTTAACTTTTAAAGTTGCATATCAATAACTATGTAGAAAATTTCAACTCAAAAGTGAGGTAAATTTATCATATCTTGGGCTTTACGATGAGACTGGCCCCGAGTAACCCATCTATTATTCATGTGAGGAATATCTTTTTTTTTTTGCTAAAAAAAAGAAGTTAGTTTGGCGATGAACTATTCCCATTTATTATCTCTCATATATTGCAGTCTTATTTTACATATTTAAATCAAAGACATGACATTTACAATATCCTGTTCTTTTTTTTGCAAAGCTTATGACAACTCAATGGTTATACCTAAGTATATTCTTCATCATTAATAAACATAATGAAAACTCAAATGATTGCATTGACTCTAATAATGCAAATGCCTCACTTTTATGTTTAGAACTTATATCATCTTCAACAACAACCTCTAGAATATCAATAACTGAGGATAACATTATAATCAATCTTACAATTGATTTATTGTGTGATCCCCATCATGTATCATCTGACTGATTGAAAGTTATTTCTTGATTCAACCTTTGCCCAGTTACAAGTTCTCCATTTTATTATTCCATTAAAGTCCTATCCTATTGTTTATCTCGAAGTAAAACACCAATAATATTCATCATATTTCAAATTACTATGAATACAAGAGCAATTTGAACATAATTTTTGCAACATATATTAAGGCTAATTAGAGCTGGTGTGAGAAGTAATGAATGTAATGTGCTGCCTTATTCTTAGTGATGAATAATGCCTTTAATCCATTAAATTCTCTGTTTATATTGTTTGCTCCATCATACCCTTGATCACGTAATTTTGATACACTTAAACCATAAGTTGAAAGCAATTATTTAATATATCTTTTTAGACTTCTAGCCATCGTATTTGGAATATGAGCAATCCTAAAAAAATGTTCAACTACTTAAACTTTTTTGTTAACAAATCGCATCACAATAGCCATTTACTCTTTTGAAGATATGTTACGTGATTGATCAGCTAAAATATAGAAGTAATAGTCACAAATTACTTTTTTTATGAAATTTGTGATGACAATCGATATAGCTCTTGTGATATCCTTTTGAATATCTAATGCATTTAATTTCAAATTTTCTGGAGTATTTTTAGCACCACATTATTTATCTAATTATTATGTAAAGCTAAAAACTGCAACAATCAAAGAAAATTTTCTTGATTTCTTGATGTTTTAAATTCATCATGTTCTCTTAAAGCTAGTCATTGTCTTAAAAGAAAATGCACACAATCAACATGTATATTTATACGAATACGATATGCAGCTGTGACATAATCTGATTGCTTCTGAAACACAAAACCAATATGTTGATTTTGCTTCATTAAATTTTCACAGTTTCGTTGTGCATTATTGTGCGCACTATTATGACCCCTACATGAATTCAAATTTAATTTTTTCTAATTTGAAATTTCATTCTTAATGAATGCATTGTTTTCCTCATTTTCTCTACCTGCTACTTTGAATATATAACAATATAAACAATGTCTTTCTTTGCATATACTGTACTCTAACCAGTTAGAATATTTATCAAACCATGCAGCATTGGAACGTCTATCTTTTGCCCCAAATTTAGTTTTGAGAAATTCATGATTGCGAGGTTGAAATGGACCTCTTTGTAAGTACGACAGTTGAACTTGATCTTTAATATTATGTTTAAATTCATAGATAATGAATTCACAAACCAGGATCAGATGGAAGGTTTACTAGATCTACTTCTAGATTTCTTGATGATTCAATTTCTGTGCGGCTTATTTTTTGATTTTGCTCCTCGTCTTCTTTGTTTGTCTCATTTGAAGTCTTTGAAATCTTCTTAAAATATTTCTCCATAAAATTTGTGTCAAATTTAATTATCTAGATAACAAAACAAGAACCTAGCTATTATTTAATGAGAGGAAGAAAATATACCTAGAGAAACAAGAACCTAGAAATTTCGGCAAGCAATTTCAGTTGTATAGCCCACAGAACTATTAAATACGAAGGCAGATACAATGAAAGCAAAGCAACAAGTATGGCAAGTAGTTTCAGTTGCACTAAAATAATGAGCATACATTTATACTTTTATAGTGAAATTGTCAAAACCCTTTTTTTATTCTCAATCAATATGATAAAGTAGAAGATGATGGGGAAGGAGAGGGAGAAGACAGGGAAGAATAAAATAAGAAGAAAATGAATAATGTGAGGAAGAAGATATACATGCGGTTTGTGTGCAAGAGGAGAGTAGATTCAGCTTCGACTTTGGCCTGGGAATGCACGTCGGGCTCAAGGCAGCCGTCGAATAGGGCGGTTGGGATAAAAGCTTCGAAACAGGGCAGCTGGCTTCGTCCCTTTGTTCGTCGAACGGATAGAGCGAGGTCAAGCTTCGTCCCTTCATCCACGAGCTGCGTGAATAGGGAGGCGAATATTAGGTTTTTTTTCTCAGCCGTTGCCCGAATACCAGAATAAAAACTCCCGCTCGAGGGGAGGCACGTGCCCCCGTGGGCTCCCCTCAATCCGCCCCTGCTTCAAGTTCCAGAAGTTCAATCTTGATTCGAAAATCTACATGAGGCTTTATTGGTTCGCATCTATAGTGATGAAGTGGTGGTTTTTATTCTCCACTAAAGACTTCTTGGTGGAAGGGATTCTCTGTCTTCTTGATGGTCTTCTTCATTTTGATATTTGATTGGATGACAAAGCTCCATTATTGCAAGCCATTCTTGTAAATGACAGATCTCTCGTTGCAATTCTTTAATTGTTGTTTCTTGAACGTATCGTGGATTGACTCTTCTTGACAACATCGTGGATGGCACTGATGCCAAATGACACCATAATTATGGGTGAACAGAAGAAAACATGAAGGGAATGAGAGGCCGGAGTGCCGGACAGCCTCAGGTCGGCCACCACCTGGAAGGTGTTCTAGGATATAGAGGAGAAGAATGTGGAAGAACAAACCAAGCCTTGCTTTCTTCATTCCTCAAAAAAAAAAAAAAAGAATGCAAAAGGAGGAAACCCCTATTTATAGGAGTTGAACCCACCTTGATTCCTAAGACATGAAAGAAAACCCAAAAAACTGGACCGATCAAGGACAACAGAAATATTGGCCTAACTGGCCAATAAAGGGTAGCACTGGCGTCATTAGGTCTTCAAAGCTCTTTCTTGGTAGAGCTTAAGAATATCAACAATTTGTTGACCAAATGGGGTGTATAAAAGAGAGATCACTCCTTATTGATTCCATTTCTCCTTGATGAAGTTTTAATCGATTTTCTTGTTTTGTTTTATCAGGGTGGACGAGATTCTTTGCAAAGCTGATAGCATACGGAATGCCATTGTACATCTTCATTGGTCATTAATGAGAATATCAAATTTTTTGAGTGATCTTCTTAGCTACACTGCTTCACAAATACCTTGAGCCATAACTGAAGACTCTGCTTCTGCACTACTTTGAGCCACCATATATTACTTTTTGCTTCATCAAATCACCATACGTATAAATATCCATATGCGCAATATCGAGTGATTGATTTACAGTTAGACCCTATTTTAGTAAATATTTCATCCTCTAGTTTTAGAAGTCTTCTCAAGTAATAGTCCTTTATATGATGTCATCTTTAAATATACGAGGATTTTAAAAACAACCTACCTGTGATTGAGATTATTCATATATTGGTTTACCATGTTGACAAGAAAGCTGATACCTGGTCCAGTGTGTGACAGGTAAATTATCTTTCTAACTAGCTCTTTTTCCATAAGGCTACTACTATTCTAGCTTCCAATCTTGCTTGAAGTGTTCATTAAAGAGTTTTTGCTAGTTTGTAACCAAGCATTTCAGTGTCTTTTAGAAGATCCAGAATGTATTTTTGCTAAGAGACTGATATTCCTTTTCTTGATCGAGCAACTTCCATCCTAAGAAAATATTGAAGATTACCCCGCTTTGTTCTCAATTTCTTTGGCTAGGAATCTCATTATCTTGTAGATTTCCTCCTCATGATTCTCTATTAAAATCTTATCATCCACATACACAATAAATATATCCTTCTTGTAAATGAATGCTTGAGTAAACTTGAATTATGGAGGTCAACCTTAGAGTCTAATTGTTAGAGTCTAAAGGTTTTCGTTTGAGTAGATCTAAAACCGAATACATGGAGTGTAATTTAGTAGTAATAGATCTAATGAGGGGATTGTGACTTTTGGTGGACGATTAAGTCATTAATAAGAGTAAACATTTTAGATATCTTGGATCTATCATCTAGAGTGATGTTGAAATAGATGGGGATTCTATTAGTAGAATTCAAGTTGGATGGTTGAAGTGGAGGAATGCATTGGGCCTGTTTTGTGATAGAAAAGTACCTCTCAAATTTAAGGGTAAATTCTATTAGATAGTGGTGAAACCTACAATGCTTTATGGGGCAGAATGTTGACTATTAAAAGAGAAGCATACAATTAATTTAAGTGTTGGAGAGATGAGTATGCTCAGGTGGATGGGTGGCTTTACTCTTAGAGATAGAATGTGAAACGAGCATATACGTGAAAATGTTGGAGCAGCCCTAGTGATAGATAAGATTAGAGAGAGTCGCCTTAGATGGTTTGGTGATGTTGTTGATGTCAATGAATGCTGGATAAACATAGTATGATCATTTTGACAATGAGAATAATAAGATATTTTCATTGTCTTGGTAAATCTATCAAATCTTATTTTGGGGAATGTTTGAGCAAATACAAAGATTCCTTGCAGACCTTGTTGGCATTAGCATGCATTATAGAACCGGAAATAATCTCTCTATCTAGAGCTCTTTTTCCATATCCACATCCACTAGTGCATTCTTCACATTTAGCTGATATAGCGGCTAGTTTAAATTTGAACCAAGCGATAATAACATTCGGACTACATTCAAATTGGCTAGAGGAGGAAAGGTTTCTGGTTATCCAATCTATTGAATTGAGTGAAACCTTTTGCTGTGAGTCGAGCATCAAATATGCTCTTCCATCTGCATTTTATTTGGATGCG
This sequence comes from Dendrobium officinale, assembly GCA_019514585.1. Classification (NCBI taxonomy): domain Eukaryota; kingdom Viridiplantae; phylum Streptophyta; class Magnoliopsida; order Asparagales; family Orchidaceae; genus Dendrobium; species Dendrobium officinale. The sequence goes on from CM033700.1 coordinate 14,693,079, forward strand.
AAGAATCATTGGCATCCCATTAGGCATTTTCCAGTTGGCAGTTTATATAATTCCCAAGTCTCATTCTTTTCTAGTGCTTGAATCTCTTCCTAGAGAGCTTTCCTCCATTTTGATATTCTAAGAGCTCCATGAATAGATTTGGAAATATGTACTTTATTAAGGCTAGTAACAAACAGATGGTGGCTACGAGATAATCCGTTGTATGAAACAAAATTATAGATGGGATGACTAATACACAACCTTACAACGGTAAAATAAAAAATCATTACTTAGATAACTCAATGTGAGTGTATTCATGACCGGTGATACCTAGTGAATTCTCACAAGGATCTAGAGTTGAATCAGATCTGTGGCCTTGTTTAGATGCTACATGTTACTCTCTCACTTAATCGAGTCTTGTTTCTTCTAGAATCGATCTGTAACTCACTGTGACCAATAATTTTTTTGGAGATAGGGCATTTAGGAGTTGAATTTTGAGGATTTGTGGGACTGATTTTGTGTTTCTGTTCAGGTGGATTTTTGATTGGATAAATTTGGGTTTGGGTTAAGTAAATGATCCATTTTTTGAACCATAGGGGTCATATTCTGAAAGAGACTTGTAAAGATTGTGAGATGAACGAGAGGTATCAATCTCCCAATATTGATATTATTGTAAAATTTCCCCCCTAAATTTTCAATTTGGGCTAATAAAGCTGCTACTTGAAAAAATAATCATCCATGAAGTTTTAGGAATTTATTTAAATGGAGCATAACATTTATACCATATTTAGTTTGGAAAGTACCCGACATAAATACATTTGGAAGCTTTGGGATCCAATTTCCTTTGGATTTGAGGATAGACGTGTACAAAAGGCAGAGCACCCCAAATACTTCAATGAGAATGGTGGATATGATTTGGGTATTGGGGTTATGAATGTAGAAGGACATAGCAGGATGTTTGAAAGTAAAAATGAGAGAGCGAGCACCTTACAAGCGATCTGTTTTTTCTCTTTAGCAATTTCATTTTGTTGGGGCCTGTTAACACAAGAACTTTGAGGAATAATGCACTAGCTCATTTGATGATCACAATGGCTCCAAAATATTCTTTTGCAGTGTCAACTTTTTAACACCTATATTTTTATATGGAATTTATGTATGGATCATCGCAGTGTCAAAATTTTTTAAAATGTGATATGCTTCAAATTTTTCTTTCTTGAGAAACAACAAATGTCTGTTGTGTGATCATCTATGAAAGAAATGAAATATCTAGATCCAATGACATTCTTCATTATAGATGGTACACTAACATTATTGTGAATTAATGAGGAAGTATGGGATACTTTGTAATGTTGAATGGAAAAAAAAAAAACTATGATTGTGCTATGAAAATTGGCAAGCATCAGATTCTAACCTTTTGGGATTGTCACTAAATAATGAAAGAGTTTTTTTTTGGAGGTAAACAAAGTTCGGATGACCCAATCGAGAGTGCTGTAGCATGATTATACATTTTTTTTTTAAATAACTCAGAATTTTTACCAGATTGACCATAGTATCCAATACATTGTTTTTGTGAGTTTTACATTTTAGAGATTCATCAACTTTGAGGAGATAAATCACTAAGCACGTTAACACTGTTAATCATCTTCCTCGAATCCAAGTCCTGAAATTCACACGAGTTTGAGGAAATGTTAAATAACACACTTGAGTTCATGAGTAAGTTTGTGATGGACCAGTCCCTCTTGGACTGTAGATTGAGAAGGATGATTGAGAAGCTGATTTGAGAGATGTTGGATGAGCATGAGCCCTTTTTTTAGCCTAGTCTTACTGGTCAAGAAGAAGGATGAGAGCTAGAGATTCTGTGTGGATTATCGGGCTTTGAATAAGGAAATTATGCCAGACAAGTTTCCTATTCAGGTGTTCAATGCGCTATATGGAACCGATGGTGTTCACGAAGATGGATCTGAAGTCCGGTACCTTCAGATCAGGATGAGAGAGGAGGATGTTCCGAACCCATAAGGGACACTACGAGTTCTTGGTGATGTTGTTTTGTTTGATCAACGCTCTTGTTACATTCCAGTCTTTCGTGAATAGGGTGTTTCAACCATACCTCAGGAGATTTGTTCATTTTTTTTTTTATAACATCTTGGTGTACAACGGGTCGGACAAGAAACATTTGGAGCACTTGAAGGTGGCGATGGAGGTATTACGGGAGCATCAATTGCAGAACAATTTAAATAAGTTTTGCTTTGCATAGCTTAGTGTGGAGTGCTTGGGGCACGTGGTATCTCAGGAGAGGGTGACATCTAATCAGGCCAAGATTGAGGCTATGCTGAAATGGTCACTACCTAGAACTTTGAAGGAGCTTAGGGGCTTCCTAGGGTTGATTGGGTACTACAGAAGGTTTGTGAGAATATATAACACTATAGCATGGACATTGATGAAATATCTGAAGAAGGATAGTTTTATGTGGGGAGAGGCAGCAACCCAACCCTTTGAGTGATTGAAGAAGGCCATGACCACAGTAACGGTCCTGGCCCTACCCGATTTTAGCCAAGTTTTTGTGGTGAAGATTGATGCATCAGGGTATGGATTGGGGGCGGTGCTTATGCAAAATCACATGCCCATATCTTACTTTAGCTAGGTGTTAACAGCTAGAGCAAGGCTGAAGTTAATCTAGGAGAGGGAGTTGATGGCCATAGTGTTGGCCATTTAAAAGTGGCGATCTTACTTGCTAGGTCGACATTTCATTGTCAGGACGGGCCAGAGGAGCTTGAAGTACCTATTAGAGCAGAGGATGGTGACCGAGGAGCATCAGAGGTGGCTATTGAAGCTATTGGGATATGATTTCGAGATCCATTATAGGTCAGGGCTAGAGAATAAGGTGGCTAAAACCTTGTGCAGATGTTTGGGGGAGCTCTAGGAGTTGGTCATTTCGGTACCACTAATGTTGGATTGAGGAGCTATTAAGAAGGAGAGTGTTCAATATGAGGAGATGAGGGGGATTAGGGCAGAGATGCTGAGGGATTAGAGTAGTGTTTGATTAAAAATATATATTATTTTTGAAAAATATTAATTTTCTTTGGGAATATTTAATTTTAAATTTTGAAATAGAACACGTCATTATAAACAATATATCGCCTCGAAAGACGAACGTATCGTTCCCTAATGGGTTCAAATTTTAGAATTATAATCGTATCCGAATTATCGTAGTCAAACTCAAAGGGAGAATTACATTTGACCCCGGAAGATCAAAATGGAATTTAATCAATTGTTTGATTATGCTAATTTGGATAAAAGGATTATTAAATTTTATAATCAAAATCAGGATAATAGAATGACATATCTTTCCAAGGAAAGAAAATATCACTTATTATCAATCATTTGGATATAACGATAATGATCGTTTAATTGAGATTTCCCAAAGATAATTAATTGAGGTTTTGAAAAATTGATTTTGAAAATAAGTTCTGGATTACTAAATCTCCTACGAGCGCAAGCCCTCGTAGTTAATTACATCGTAGGAAATTAAAATTTCCTACGGAAACTCTCGATTAAAATAGCGATATAAATTTCATTTATGATTTTCAAAGTTTGATATCAAAGGAAGAAAATGGTAGAAATTTCAAGTGGGATTGGTTCAAGTTTGAATAGTTATTTCCAGAGTCAAAGGAAGAGGAGTAGGGAGTGTTTTGAGATTCTGAAACAATTCAGAAAACACTCCAACCTATCCTAAGTGTTGGGCTTGAATTTGATTGAAAGAGATTTTTTTTTAAATGGTCGATTTTATTAGAAATTCAGGATTCAATTCCCAGAAGTTGAGGTCTTATGGCCCGAGCCAGCCTCAGAACCTAAGTCTAAATTGGGCACTAAAAGTTAGTGCCCCGAACCTAGCTAGTGCAATGCGAATCTGGTCTTACCCCGGCCTGGATTGGGGAGCCAGCTAAACCACCTAAACGATTTTAAAATATGAGTCCGGTCTTTTTGTAGAGTGGTAGGGACGTTAATTAGAAAATTTTAGAGGAATGGGGTCGACATCTAGAGCAGATCCTTAATTGACCCCTTTAACTTATGTCGGGTATTTGATGTCTAAATTGATGCAATTAAATATTAGACTCTTTTAAATTTGTTACTAATGCGATGCATGCTAATCGACTCGATTAAATGCAAAATCAATATGTAGCAGTTTAAAAATTTTTGGCTTAGAAAATAGATTTTTCCCTAGAGATTGCATAACATCCCCTTGACAGATCGGCACCCTCATAGGTCAGGTGGTCTGCCAGAACCCACAGGCGGGGAGATGCCTAACAAGGTTGAGAAAGTATAATATGAATGCATGAAAAACCCTCGGCGAGTCCGAGCTTACTTCTTAGGACCGTTTAGAGTTTATATCTTAGCTTAAAAATTTTATTTAATTAAAGTAGAAGAATTTTTTGACAGACCCCTAAGAGCCTAAATCGAATTCCAGGTCAAACCAAATATGACATGCAGATAAAAAGACTAGAAAAGCAGGAGTTCTAATGCACAATCAAATTAAACAAATCAATCAAATTAAATTTATCAAATTGAATGTCCATAGGCAAGTGCCCCTTATTATTACATCACAGAATTTTGCAAAAAATTAAAGTGGCCGGGCACTACTGACTATAACCCGGATTTCTAATCCTAAATCAAATGACTTTGAGATTTGGGATTCTTCTCGTTGTCCAATCCTTCATCTTCTCACGAACATCTTGATTCGTCGGTTCAGGATATCCAAATGGAAAGAAACTCCCCTTTGATCGGGGTGTTATCTTTCCTTTTTGGATATTTGAAAGGGATCCTAATTTGACTTCCAAATGGAAGAAGACTCTCCCCTTTAGGGATGTCTTCTCCTCTTTGGAATTCAAATTGGATTAAGCATCCAAATCTCAAACCATTTCAAATAATTACAACCTTAATCAATCAAATTTACATTAAGCAAAATGAAAAATCTAGACTCGATCCTGCAAGGTTATCCTAATAATCAACAGTTATATATAATCCTCAAGCAGTTAATATTTGATCTTAAGCAGTTAATATTTAATCTCAAGCAATTAATATATTTTAAATTTAAAGTGCTCAACAGATTGCAGTAAATAAATAAACAATCAATCAATTCTAAACTAGCAAACAGCATGCAGTGAAAACTCAAAAATCCGGCACACAGCGAGAAAGTAAACACCGGCCTAGCCTAAAACTAGAGTTGGTTGTCCTAGCAAACCATCTACAGTGTGTGGAGTAGGTCATGTGGTTTTGATATATCCTAAGTAGGATCATTAATTAAAGTTGATTAAGGTTCGATTGGTTGAAAGGCTTAAGGGATTTAAATTAGAGTTTAAATATTAATATTTTGAATCTTTTAAAATTAATTATTAATTATTTATTGGAAACCGCCTTTGTTTCACACCGAGGCCGTGAAGTTTATTTCACCTTCCTTGGGGCTAAGTAAATAGCCTCGTAGGCCTGGGTTACCCAGTGGTACCCGATATAATTAAGTAGGTTATGTTTGATTAAGGTTTAAATGTTAATAAATTTTAATCTAAGTTGGTTGATTACTGATTTTAAGGTTTGGTTAATCATTTCTGGAGTTTTAAGACAATTTTGAGTTTTTGAGATTTTTTGGAATATTTTAATCATTTAATTAAAGGGGCAAAAGTTGACTTTTTGATTAAGTGTGTTTTCTGCAAATTTAGCATTTTATTAAAATACTAGACCTTAATACGATCAGTTAGACAGTAATTACGTTGAAATCGGATTTTTCTACTTTTTATTACGAAAGTTTGAAGTTTCAATTAGATTTTAACTACGGTTTGACCAATTTGTTGACTTTTTGCAATTAATGATTTTCTGGAATTTTGATATTTTTAATAAATATTAGACCCTATTATGAGTTGAATGCAAGTGAGTTTGTTCAATTTTGATTTTTCTTGAATTAGTTATGAAGGTTTGAAAGTTTATGTATTTATTGAATTTTTGAAAAATCCTGAATTAAAGGCCCTTTTTGTGATTTTGCTCCAAATGAGATCCCAACTCCTTGAAATCAGCTCCAAAGGTCAGGAATGACCTAAGGAGAGATTCCCAAGTGTTTGAGAAATTTTTGGAATTTTGAATAATTATTAATTAATTATTTTAATTAAAAATTCAATTTCTTTTAAAATTAACTTAAGCCTAAGTTTGCTGTCAAACAATTTTTGTTTTATTTTTCATTGGTTAAGGGTTTAATTAGGGTCAGTTAGAGGGGTTACACATAATTTTTGGGTTTAAATTGGATTTATTGCATTTTTTTAGAAGTTTTGAGGCTTAATTAAGGATTTAGACTTAGGAAATTTAATTAATGGTCTTAATGATTTCCAAAGCTAATGAAATTTCTCCTAGTGGCTGTACATGTCACTAGGTTCAAATGTTTGGAGTTTCAACTCAAGGGGAAGTGAATCCTAATTATTGAAAATATTTTAAGTTCTCTAAACTAGTCCTTAATTATTGTCCTTAATGACACTAAGTTTGAATGGGTTCAAATCAAAGTTTCTCTAACCCTTTTAGACACTAAAATACAATCATATCAATACAAACATGAACAATAGTGCATTAAATCTATGAGAAGCATGAATTGATAAATTTCCAAGCATTAGGATTAAGTAATAAACCTACTACTTGAAAATTCAATCAAATGACAATGATAGTACTCTTGCTTTCCAAACCATTGAACATTCCCCATTAAATCTATTTGATCATAATAAAGCTCTGTATAAAAGTTCCAATGAATGTTTGAATGCATGCAAATGAATTTAGTTTTAATTATAATTTAATTTCAAAATATATAATATGTAATCACCCTCACATTTTGAAATTTAATAACTATTAAAATTTACTTTAAATAAGTACAAGTAAAATACTGGAGGTCAGCAATATATTCAACAATATTCATGCCAAATTTTAGATAAAAATAAGCCATATATAATTAGTTAAAAAAATAAAAAATATATATTTCTGTATTTTTGAAATTACTAATAAAATAATAGTAAAAATATTTTTTTTGTTTTATTTTTAAAATAAACTAGATGAAAATATGAACAGATCGATATATTATGTGATTTTTTTGGACTTATATTTTATTTACTATAATTTTTTGAAGTTGTTGTAATTTTAATACATTAAATTAAATATTTTAATGGAAAGAAATGGCTGCGCCGGCGGAGGCCACGTGGCGGCGAACGAATGGTCTACGCGAATGGCGGCGGTCATCCGCGTGGATCACTTAAATGAGTCAGCGGCGTGTTCCAACCGTCCGATCACGTGTCTTTTATCCAACGGTATACATTCAGTCCCGCATTTGATCTCATTTGAGAACAATCAGACGGTCCCTAATGGATCCCGCGGTTTGCAATGGATGGTTCAGATCAAGTCAGATAGAGATCTATTCAACGGATCTGAATACACGGCTGGATTTGCATTGGAATAACAGGATTTCGTCCGTTGATGAGCGAATCAATGGACGAAATCTTGTACAGTTCATGCATGACATGCTTAACCCTATATGATGAAGAAGAGCTTTTTCTTCCAAATGACCAAACTAAAACTTATAAAATTTTAAACAGAGCTTTATTCAATGTAATAGAACGATGGGGAAGTGATTTTGTGTTTTGATAAGCACTTTCTAATAAGCTATTTGAACCTAAGTAAATCTACCTAGGGTTTGAGTTTCACCTTGATATAATGGATCGATTTTGATGATTGAGGGCTTGTTGAACTCCGGGATTATCCTAGATTCTTTCTCCTGAAGACTTCAAAGGCTGATGAGGTCTGGATCTTGAGATATAAGCCTGGGACGATATTTAGGCTCGGTTTGGCCGGAAACCCCTCGCCGGCGACCTTGAACCACCGTATTTCTGGTGTGGGAATATAGAGGAGGACTGGGAGAGCCAAAACGAAAATCAGAAATCGCTTGGAGAGCTTGAGTATGGGGAGAGAATGGAGGGATTCGAATGTCGGCTCTATTAGGGCATTTCACCCTATTCAGCCATTCTCCAAGGGCTTGGATGGCTTTGATCGATTTAGGGAGTTGCTAAGATCGGGACACCTGTCCAGGGGTAGTTAGGAGCAGGAGAATCAAAGGACCAAACGTACAAGCCATGTGGAAAGTGGTTTTGGTCCCCATTTGAGCATTGGAGCAATGGTGGACGTTTGATCTAAATCCAATGGTTTAGAATGCTTCTAGGAATGTTCTAGAGGCTGTATTAACAGCTGGATTGATTTAGATTAATGGAAGTTAGCTCTAAGAAGCCATTTGACCATGTTTGACCATCTTAAAGCACAAGTTTGACTGTTTGACTGGTCCAATGCCACTTGGACTGGTGAGGTGGCAAGGGGTGACCTCAAAGAGGGTCTAGAGTGATTTGGTGGGGATTGGGCTAACTTGAATCAAACCATTTGGGCATTTAGAGGTTTGTTGACCAAGTGTTGACTGGTCAACTGACCATGTTGACTACTGAGGTGGCAGCCAAGTGTCAATTCCAAATGTTTGGGAGTTGTTTGGAGGGAGTATAAAACCATGTGTTGAAACTTGATTGGATATAAGGGATTTTCTATAGGTTTGATCAAGTCAAAATGAACTGACTTGGTTACATTGACCATGGTGAGACTCCAAACAAATTCGATTATGTTTGAATCATTAATTAAAGTGGGTTTAAAAGCTTAAATGATTTGAAATAGTCAAATGGGTTGGAATGACCCATTTAAACTCTTAAGGGCCCATTAGGTCAACCTACGTTGACTGGGTCAATCAGGTTGACCCAGGGGGTGGGCCCAGGCTTAAAAGTTTTGTTTTGATATTTGAAAATTGTTGGAAGTGGTTCCAAACAATTCGGAGTTCATTTGGTTGGAAATCAATATTCAAACCCCATAGGGGTATTTTGGTCATTTTGGACTCATGACGACTAGGGGCTGAAATGGGTCCAGAAAAATGCAGTTTATTGATCACCATGTCAAGATTAATGGCCTGGAAGTGACTAGAGGCTTTGATGAAGGCTCTAAGGTCAAAATCTTCAAGGTGATAGGTCCAGTGGTATGGGCTGTAAATATTTGAAGGTTTTACAGCCTTTGGATTTTGATTTAGTTTTTGAGGTTAGAGACCTCATAATGGGCTCAAATTTGGAGGGTTTCCTCCAGAGACATGTCCCATCAGTATGCAACTGACAGACTCTGAATCGGAGGTCATTTGACTGGTTTTTGAAGTGTTTGAAAATTTATTGAAAAAGGACTTTAGGACTTGGACCTTTGGCCTTGGATTTTTTGTTTCAATTTCTGGATTTGAGTTGGATTTTGGATTTGATTGATTATATGTCTGGATTGACTTATGATCTAGGTAGATCCTAAAGTCTGACTCCTAAAAGGGTCTTAAGGTCCAGAATAGATCTTAAGGTCTGAAGTCTAGAAGAATCATAGGATCTAGAATGGATCTTAAGGTCAGGATTCTAGGAGGATCCTAGAGTTTGAATTGATTTGGAGATTAGATTGATTTAGGGTCAGGATCGGTCCAAGTGACCTCATACAAAAATGAGGTCAACAAGTAGTCACCCTGATTATTCCCTAGAGGGGGAGAGATTGCTGTACCTAGGGGTGTCAACATTTGACCCGACCCGAAAACCCGACCCGGACCCGACCCGAAAAATCCGGGTTGGACCCGACCCGTTTGATAAACGGGTCGGGTTCGGGTTCTCTAATTCGACCCGTTTGATAAACGGGTCGGGTTCGGGTTGACCCGGCGGGTTGCCGGGTCAACCCGCAAACCCGTTTATTTTAAAAAAAATTTGATTTTTTTGCTGCCAGGCCACCGCCCGCTCTGCCCTGCCCCTGCCCGGGCCGCATCCCTGCCCCCTGCGAGCGTGCCGCGTGCGGAGAGCCGATGCCGCGAGCGTGCCGCGTGCCGAGAGCGGAAGCGTCGCGTCGCCGCTGCCGCGCGACGGCGCGAGTGCCGCGTGCCGCTGCCGAGTGTCGCCGGCGTGCCGAGAGCCGCTGGCCCCGCTGCCGCCCCGCGCGCGCGTGCCGCGTGTCGCTGCCAGTGCCAGCGCGCGCTGCCAAAACCCGCGTGACGCCCGCGCCTTCGCCGCTGTCGCCCGCCGCCGTCGCCGCTGCCGCGCCGCGCCGTCGCCGCTGCCTCGCTACCGCGCTGCCGCGCTTCGCCCACTGCCGGGTCACGGGTCGAGTCGGGTCAAACCGGCAACCCGGCCGGGTCGGGTCCGGGTTGAAATTCTCGACCCGTTTTTGCAAACGGGTCGGGTTCGGGTTGACCCGTTTAGATCCGTGTCGGGTCGGTTCGACCCGAACCCGACGGGTTGACCCGAATTGACACCCCTAGCTGTACCAGGGGAGATTTGTGCAGCCAGAGACTTTGGTTCATATTTTTCATATTCTGCAGGAGTTCCACTGGAGCGTTGTCGGGGGTCATTCAAGGGTGCATAAGACGTACAGGAGATTGGCGACATATTAGTATTGGAAGGGGGGTGTATAAGGATGTGGAGGAGATGTTGACTAGATGTGAGGGTGTGTCAGAAGAGAAAATAGATGGCCATGGCTCTAGAAGGGTTATTGCAACTTTTAGCTCTTCCAAACATAGTGTAGGAGGAGGTCACCATGAATTTTATAGATGGGTTATCCATATCTGAGCTGTTTACAATGATTTCGATGGTGGTGGACAGATTAAGCAAGCATACTCATTTTATTCCCTTACGACACCCATACACGATTGTGACAGTGGCAATGACATTCATTAGAGAGGTGGTCAGATTGCATGGGATACCAATCTATAGTTTTTGATCGAGATAAGGTGTTCCTTAGTCATTTTTGGAGAGAGTTGTTCAGATTGCAGGGGATAGTATTGAAGAGGGGAATCGATTACCAACCCCAGACGGACTGGTAAACGGAGGTAATAAATAGGAGCCTTGAGACGTACCTACGATGTTTTGCTTTAGAGACATTTTGACAGTGGGCCAAGTGGTTAACATGGGCAGTGCACTAATACATCACTTTATATCATTCAACTTTACAAATGACTCCTTTCAAATTATTGTTTGGGAGGGACCCACCTCACTTGGTGCATTTTGGGCAGAGTGACATATCAGTCTCATCGGTAGAGCAGTACTTGGAGGACAGGGATAGGGTGTTGGCTGAATTGAAGAAGCATTTGTTAAGGGCTCAACAAATCATGAAGAAACAAGCGGATGAGTGCAAGAAGGACATCTAATTTTAGATAGGGGATGATGTATACTTGAAAATTTGTCCCTACAGATAAATGATGGTAGCTAACTTTATTCACCCATAATGAGAAGCTGGCTCCACGGTGCTTTCGTCCCTATTGAGATAATGGAGAGGATTAGAGCAATAACTTATCGTTTGAAGGTACCCCCTTCCTCCACTATACATCCTGGTGTTCCACATGTCAGTTGAGGAGAGCTATCAATGATTATGCATCTAATTCAGAGTTACCCGTGACACTGACAGAGGATTTGGAGGTGGTGTTGGAACCATTGGAGCTGATAGGGGTACGATGAGGAGGGATCAAGGAAGTGCTGATAAAATGAAAGAATCTACCTGACTATAATGCCGCATGAGAGCTGTACGAGAGGATGAAGCAACCGTTTTTGTCTTTCCATTTTGAGGATAAGGTTGGTCTTTGGGAGGGGGGTAGGTATTGCTCGTGTAGAGAAAGTGTTGGCAAAAAGGAACTCTCAAAGCATGGGATGTTCTATCACAAAAGAAAAGTGAGAATATAAGGAAGAACTTCGATGAAGGGAAAGTAGATTGCTAAATGAACTTAAAACTGAATTTAGAACCAAGATCTTTCTTTAGGAATGGAATCTAGCTTTGCTCAGGAACAGTTGACATTTGCTTTCTGTGTTGCTAAGTTGTCATAGAGTGTTGTGGCGCCTATCATGCAGCTTGTCGCTTAATCCACACCACAGAAGTATCAATTCTGAATGAATGAACCGGGGCAAAATAGACTAAGGAGTATTGATGGACCAGTCCCTCTTGAACCGGTCAGAATCTACATAAGGCGGAGCAAGCTTCCGCCTGTTTGAGGAGGAACATGCTTCGCCTGAATGAATCCCGCCCCTTTAGGGTGGGTCCCAAGGTGGAAAATTTGAATGAAAAGGGGGCGATTGTGATGGAAATTCAAAAGGGAGGGCTGTTTTGGGATTTATTGTGTATTGTATGCCTTTAGTAGGTTTTTTACCTAGGGTTCAGTTTTTTATGCTCGTGTTTGCTGAAATTAGAATTTCTTAGATTGTGAGGGCTTTAGTCGGCGGCTAGGGATTTGAGAGAGCTAGATTTTCCTCTCAAATTGAAGATCCAACTGTATCTTGCTATTTTCTTTCATATATCTTGCAATAGAAAAGTCATGGTGTTATTCTTCTTCCCAATTTCTTATTGCTATTCACTTTTGTTGGATGAAATTGCATATACTTCCTATGAATTTGTGAATTAACTAGAGTTAACAATTCAAATTTGGGACAAGAAACATCACATTGATTGTGAGGTCCTTTAAAATAACAAAAGAACTTATTCAAACTAACTTGGAGAGAATTCCATCTATAATTCTAATAATAAGATTTTCTTGGCATGTATTATATGAGCAGAAGAAGAGTGTCATCTCCCATCATATGCTCGAAAATCCCCAAGCAAACAATCCTTGGGCTCATTTTTTGTTTGTTTGAGTACTAAAGAAATCATCTTTATGAGATGGAAACCTTGTTTAAATTATGTTGGAGGTAGGTGTTTGAAGTGATTAAGAAAATATCACTATAACATCTCAACTTGTTCCTTGCTGAATGGACTCGAGTCGAATTTTGTGGTGATTTTCTCGATTGAGGTTTCGTTTGGGACGGCTTTCTTCCTGCTTCTTAAAGTTGCTTTTTACTACAAAAATTAAAATTTTAATACTAAAAAGTCACTTTAATAAGCAATAAGAAAGCTGTTTCAAACGAAGCCTGAGATAAGCTTTCCATTGCTTTCTCTGTTGAAAGGAGGTATTGAAACTATCCATATATTGCTTTCTTTGTTGAAAGGATCATGAACTTCCAAAGGAGTGGAAGTTCCAGTGATAGCATTCACCTCAACAAATTTCCGATGATCCTTTAGAATCTATTCATACTTGTTCATCCTTCTAGATTGAAGTAATTTTTAGCATTTGTGTCTTTATCCCTCTATTTCTCTATTTAAACCTAAAAAAATTGCAAAAAAAAGATAAATTTTGGATGATAGCTATGCATTGACTTTACAAATTTGAAAAAAAGAGAGTAATTTTTATCTAATGATCTTGCATTTAATGTTGATCCCAAAGTCAATACCAAATGGGGGTTCAAATAAAAAAAAAGGGTTTCAAATACTTGTCGACGTCGTTATTTCTCACTTTTCCTCCCTAATTTTGAAAAATTATTTTGTGCGGCCCCCATACGGTGTCCGGAGACTAACCAGGATGCATCACGTAATTTTTTTGCTCAATACCAGTCATATCGAATGATGTGGTGCATTCTTGTTGGCCTTCGGACCGTCCGATATCCGCACATAATAATTTCTCGCTAATTTTAGGGCTTAGTCAAGGTATAAATCAACCACATGCAGCTGCAGAAGTTTGCTACACATCCAAGAAATAAATCTAGATATTCAACTGCTTTTTGTTCTCTATTTTATTGTCAAACAATGAATTTCCTCGCTGTTATAGACTAAATTCAGAAAAAAATATCAAGCACGCATAAAGAGAAAAGCTAGGAGAAGGTCTGAATGAAAGAAAGTGTAATCTTGTTTTACCAAAAGCAAAATAAAAAGGGAAATCAAATATGTCATCAATTCCGATCTGCTCAAAGTGGAACTGTTTTTGAAAAATAGTATTTTGACATTCTTATTAAGGCTTCGTTTGAGACGGTTTTTTATTGTTCCTTAAAGTCAGTTTTTTATTTCTCCTTAAAGCAGCTTTCTAATATAAAAATTTTTTATTTAAAAAAATTTTTGTATTAAAAAATTATTTTTAGTAAAAAAAGCACATAAGACGTTGTTTAAGATAGTTTTCTTTCTATTTTTTAAAATAAATTTTTTAGTGCAAATATTTTCTGAATTGAAACTTTTTATACCAAATAATTATTTTAGAAATCAATAAAAAATATGGTCCCAAATGAATACTAAGACCCACACTGGAATAAGCTTTACTGGTCTTTAGTAGCCAATTTATAATGTGTATTAAAATATCTAGCAGATATGGCCTCTTTGTTCAAGCAGTTGAGAATTTTGTTCTTCTTTAAAGAGATGTACATTTGAAATTGAATTGGTAGGCTTTTAGGTTAGCATTCAGAATAAAAATCTTGAAGATTTTTTTTTTTCCAAAATCTGAATGCAACAAAACAATGGAAGAAAGTATCAATATCTTTCCACAAGATCAAATTCTCATAGTCTATCAGAGATAATATCAAGATGAAAGAGATGGCTGTAAAGGAAGGCAAAAGTGCTTATTAATGAACAGCTTTGTAAGAAGTAAAGCTTCTAATTAAAATTAGGTAGAGGACAAGAAACAAGACCATTACCAAAAAAAGAATCCTACCAGTTTCATCACCACTAAGAAAAATGAGGAATGGAAAGAGAAGATTATAGAGGTGAGAGGAAAAAAAAAAAAAAAACTAAGATTTTCCAAGTAGCAAATCGATATTGAGGCTTCATTTGGGTCAGCTTTCTAAAATAATTCATTTGGGTCTGCTTTCATTGAGCTTCAGCCTCCAATCTGACTCCCTTACAGTCTTTGATCCATAAGCACCCAATCGAATTCCTATCTGACTCTTCCTCCCATCCAGTCGCAAACAAAACCCACAGGTCGTTAGCCTTGCAGCCGCGACTTCCACTTCGTTTGCTCGACCTCCCAAACTCTTGATCCGGCTACCACAATCCCAAACTCCACTCACCCACCTCCCTCATCCCGATTCACACTCGATCGAACCCAACGTCTATAGCTGCACAAAATCTAGCCCCAAGCTCCTGCCAAACGCCCGCCGAATCCCGATCCTTTCTGGCTCACTCGCCGGCTTGTCTGAACCCACAGCTCACTCTCTCACGACTGAACCAATCCTCTGTTCAATGTTCTGACCTTCTACCTCCCTTCTCCCTCCATCACCACTTCACTACAACGCACCTATTTCCAAAGTCCAATCCCACCATTCAGCACATTTCCTAAACTCTACCTCACAAAATCCAAACACCTTTTCTTGGTTTTATTATAGTTAATTATTATTAGCAATTAATATTAGTAGCTATTAGTATTATTAATCTCTTTATTATTGTTGTTATCTAAAAAAAGGGAGACAAAAAAATATAAAGGTGAAATATTTGTGTTTTGTGAGCGTCATCATCCCTAACACTGCCACCGTCGTCATTGCCCTCGACATCATTGACATCGCCGCTATTGACCCCCTTGCAAAGGTATAATGAACCCTCAAACCTTAAAACTTAAAATCCCACTTTTGGTGCTTGTAGCGCGCCGGTGGACCACCCAACACACTCTCGTAACATAGTGATAGGGAACTCAGTGCGATGCTTGCGACGAGGCGGGTAGGCCTCTAAATGCTCAAATTGCATAATGAGGACAAAATCAAGTACCAGTGTGTGCCTCAGTGCTGGCGGGAAAAAAACTATGCATATTTTCAAACAGGTACCTCGAAGACTCCTACGCGCTCTTGTAGCGTTGTAGGATTAAAAATTACGGTCGTGATGTCACTCAACATCTATCCTACGTGCTCTCGTAGGGTGGTAGGGAAAGCCCAGCTCCTGTAATTTCCCCTAAACGGGAGAGACGCCGAAAGATTGTTGAAATTAAGAGCACAAATGATCTGAATTTGAACAAAGTGTGGAGGACTTGAACTGAATAAAACTACAAGGAACAGAACTTGCAATCATAGGGAACCAAATATAATACTTAAAAAAAAAATTAAAATTTGTATAAAAACAGAATTTAAATTAAATGCAAGTGAACATGCAAGAACCTGTGGTGGATAAAGAACCTCAAGGGCAACCTGCTTGCAAGTGAAGATCAAAATGAAAAATATGATGAAAAGCTTACAAACAATAACACAAAATCTATAATAGGATCATCATGTTGACTGGAATGTGAACATCGACAAGCAAGTTCATTATGTAAATCTCAAATTACCTCCAGGGGTAGTAACAGACTTGTGATTTTCAACATGGTAAACCACAAGCAATGAAGTTGAATAGAATGTGTAATCTGATTACAAGCGAGCATGTAAAGTCCTGGACACTTGATATAAACCATCTAAAGGTAATAATAGTTGATGTGCAATAATCACATGAGTTATGCAAACAAATACATCTGCCCTCTATAAACAGTGAAATGTGATATGCAATGAACATGACAGTTTAATGTATTCGATGAGTTTGGAGTGGATGAGGTCTATGCACAATCAATGCTATTCACCTCCAAGTAAGCATGTTAACTTGACTGCAAACAATAATACTTTATGTAGCAAGCTTACAAGTACATGCAGAAGTCACTATGAACACTGAAAATCAATATGCAATGAATGCAGCAACTTGCTAGCCAATATGCAAGAAGAGATTATTGATGAGTGTAACTTAGTTGGTAGTCAACATCGACATGCAAATGAACACACTAAGCCATCTACGAATGATAACAATGAATATGGTGCCAATACAAGAAATTTCCTATAAACACTGATAAGCAACAATGACAGTGGATAAGTTATGAATCTACCCAGCCAATGCATACGGGGAAAATCAGCAGTGTAGGAGTGTCCCCACGTTCAACGCTAATCAACATGTAAGCAGATATACTAGCTTCTTTTGAACACTGAAAGTCAGTGTGCGATGAGTTGCCTACAAACACGCATAAAGAAGTTAGTGATGCTCACATTAACATGCAACAAACATTGAAGGTTGGTATGCAACAAATTTAGTAATTTGATAGTCAATGCACATATGGAAATCAACAATGAATGCAGCTCATCGACGGTCAACATCAACCTACAGCCAAATACACCAACTCCCCCTATAAGTAAAGGCAGATGATATGCAGCAAGTGTGAGCACCTACGGGCTGCTGTAGGAAACCCATCACGTGCACAACATATTATTTGCAAACAAATGTAGGAAGAACTGTGGTAAATACGAACACCTTCTTGCAAACAAAGGCAAGAGACCTGTCATGTATACAACAACCTGACGACGAACAATGGTCAATGAATGCTATGACATCTTTGCAGTCAATGATGATTCAATGTCAAGCAGATACAACAACCCCAACAATAAAAGACAATCAATACGTAACAAATACAAATACCCACGAGTAACACTAGAAGATTTGTGCTCAGTGCAACTTGCCCACAAATGACAATGAAAGATCTGCAATGCATACAATAGTCCACATACGACGGCTAGTGACTTTTGGATATCTACCAACAATCTATATACATATTCAACAAAACTTATAGTGCACAATAACTCACTCATAAGAAGTAATGGGCAACTCATAATATACATCATGCATGCATATCATGCATATATACTATACGTTATGTTAGCGCATTAAGCCGCCACATAGCATATCAACATATCATACAAGCATGATAAAGTAGTGCACAAATGCATATGTCAACATACATGCATACATGTAATTAAATACCCGCATGGGTCCCGACGAGTATTTTATAGGTACACACTTGACGTCTGAGGATGCTGCTTGGGTTAAGAAGTGAACTTAAGTTTGATTCCGATCCTTATACATAAATGGGTAGAAATCAACACGGCTCAAACTATCAAACAAATATACGATCGCGACATCGACTGAGATATTTATTTTTTACACTCATATTAGGCCTTTAAGGTCTACAACAAAGAAAATTCATTAATAAAGGCATAAAACCTACAATGAACTTGATCCTTTGTCACCAAGCAGGCAGAGTCGACAAGATTAGACCGACAAAACAAGAGTGTCCATAAATACCCTGATGATGGCCTTGTTGATAGAAAATCTCAACAGGAGGGGATCACAAATATTTAAAAATACCTTTCAAATGCCAATGAAAATTCAAAATCTTAAAAATACCAAAAATCAAAATATTTAAAATTAAAATAAATCATCAAACACTTAAAATAAAATTCATTCACCATTCACAAAAGTTTGCCGAGGTGTACACATTTGAAATTACTTCAGCTCACAAAGTGTTAATGTATGGTCGAGAATATAAATAAGATTCATTCTCAAATAGTCTCTTTCTAGTAAGGATAAGGCACGTATATTCTAACCGGTGATTTTTGCTGCCAAATAGTACCACAGGTAAACGGTTATGACCGGGACCTTATGAACCGGGTGATTTTGTCACTAATGGCATCACTAAATTACGGTCATGGTTATAGCCACATGTTTCCTAATAGCTTTAAATCCTTGAGATATGAATCTATATGATATAATCGATAAGGCATAAAGCTCTTTGTTAGCTAAGGTGGATTCAAATTTGTCCCCTTAAGCAAATATTCATCCCAGGTCTACGAGGTACTCTTGGACGAAACAACCCATGGCTGTCGACAATGATTCGTCTGCCAGGTTGGGTTGACTATCTCCTCTAACTAAGTAGACAAAGGACCATGATGACCCAAGACGATGGAACCATGACATCTTGATCAGGTCTATCATCACTTCCCCCACCATCTGCTTTAAGCGTAAGATTGTGAAAATTTTAATTTTAAATATTAAATCTCAAAATTAAACCCATGCTGCTACTATACTCCATATATTATGCATTCATTTGATGACTAGCCTTAATCGAAAGTTCTCTCTCATTATCGAAGGGGTAATTAACTATAGGGGCTTGCGCCTATAGGAAACTAGAGCTTAGATAAAAAAAATCATCACAAAATGAGGGTGAAATCTTTGGGTAGTGTCTTATTCAAAACCCAATCTACCTTCTGAAAATTTGCCTCCAAACTTAAGCGTTAAAACTCTCCTCGACGACTCAAAAAGAAAGAAAGGGGTTCACGGAGAGGACAGGGTGCGATTTTTTAGAGCCGACGATACTCTTCTTTGATATGAGCATAAATCTGTGTTATTTGTAATATACTTTTAAATAATTGATTATATTGTCAGTCATGTCATTGAAAAAATCTTCTATTTTATACTTATGCTCATAGATATTGCCATGCTTATAATAAGCTAGTATGTTTGATAGATAAGTTATTTTTATTTATTTTTTGCATAATGTAACAAAGCAAACTCTTAACTATTTAGATATTATTCACTTTGGCCTAAGGGACTCACGTTTTTGTCCAATTGGTGTAACTTCCCTGGAGGTCACTTATCCCAGGATTTCTCTAGGATAAGCACGCTTAACTACGAAGTTTCTTAAATGAAATTTCAACCATTACACTAAAAGGTGCCTCGATATTTAAGAGATTATCTTCTTTAGGGGTTTTCACAATTTCCCCCACTTAAGTAACTAACGTCCTCGTTAGTATCTTTATCCCAAAATTATCCACTAGATATATAGAATTCTAGAGGTGGCCCCTACAACATGTTGTACTTTGTCCCATATAAGGTTCAAGAGGTGGCTCCCATGGTGTAGCACTTTATCTTGTATGGCACTTAATTCACATCTTCTAGCTGGTGTATTTCTCTAATACCATTTATAACAACCCAAACTCTTAATTATTGATATATTGTCCGCTTTCGCCTATATGCCTCACAGTTTTGTCCAGTTGGTGTAACTTTTCAGGATGTTACTCATC
Organism: Dendrobium officinale; assembly: GCA_019514585.1. Classification (NCBI taxonomy): domain Eukaryota; kingdom Viridiplantae; phylum Streptophyta; class Magnoliopsida; order Asparagales; family Orchidaceae; genus Dendrobium; species Dendrobium officinale. The sequence goes on from CM033700.1 coordinate 14,712,866, forward strand.
TCCGGGATGAGCACATTTAACTGTGGAGTTTTTTAAATGAAATTTCAACCATTACACCAAAAGACGTCTCAATACTTAGAGTTTAATTTCTTTTATTTAAAATGTTTCACACATAATCTCCTATACATTTGTAATACTCATATTCTTATTGAATGTAATAAATATCATATTTACTAATCATATCATGTTATGAAATGATAATCTTCATATTGAAAATACATCTATTGAAAATCATTCATGAAAAATTGAAAATTGTAAACATGTGTGCAATTGTAAGTAAGTCAGTAGAACCCAATTAAATATTGGCTAGTTGAGCCGATGGACCCATAGAGTGACCATTTTCTAGGAAATTGATAGATTTCCTTGGGTTGGTGTTTGACCTTCTCGATGATGGATATTTGCCAAACTTATTATAGTTATATACATATAAATAGACATGAGTTGAAAAATGAATGATTGAAGAGTTATAAGGGGGTACGATGATACAGTGTGGTTGCAATTGCAAACATTGGAATTCGTACATTTGCAACATCAGCATGCTAGAAACCGTCGTTAGAACCATGGCATATGGCATTATTGCTTTAATACATTGATTTTAGGTGTGTATGTCACATTCTTTTTTCATTTATACTTTGATAGATTGGAATTACTTGTTATGTTTAATTTGTCAAACTTACTCATTGTTACTTTTCATAGCAAGTCCTACCAAAGTGTTAGGTGGACCGTCATCTCAGGAGCAGATTTATCAACAATAAAGATTTTTTTGTTACTTTTATATTTATAATATGTCATTTATATAATTACCTTTGAGAGTTGGATAATTTTTTTTAATAGTTCCTTTCAGATTTCTTTTGCTTGTTATAGTCATTTTGCATTGGTGTACTATTTTGAATTCATAATGAAATAAAAGTTTAAATTCTTTTTTATTATGTCTATGATATGTTTGATTATATTATTATTTATGTACTTTTCTTTTTGTGAATACAAAACAAAACTTTATATCCTTTCATCACATCTCGTGTTATCAGGGTTCACTGTATTCCGGACTTCAAGGTGTGACAGGGAACGAGAAAAAGTACAATTGTTATTTTAGCATTGAGGCTAGTGATGCATTTTGCTCAACTCATACCAAAATTTGTATGTTTCTAATTGAAATATCTTAGAAATCAAAGAATATTCCAAAAAAAATGAAGTCCATGGAAAATTTGAATTTCTAACGAAATTTGAAACTCATTTCTATTAGTAGAAATATTCACCAAAATTTTGCCGCAATGTTATCAAAACAAATTTTGATGGAAAATTTTAGATCTCATGATTCCTTCAAAGTTCTCCCAAGATTGGTGATATTAAGAAAGCCCCATCGTTGTGAGTGGGTAAAACTACTCATCGTAGTTCATTGGCAATTTACAGAAGCTAATGCTTCCAACAATCAGATCCATATACTCTCCAATTATCATAATAATTGAAAAATAAAGTTCTCAAATCCCAGCCATGTAATATAGATTGGATGGTTCAAATTTTTCTTATTTCAAAATCAGTGAGTTTTAAAGAAACAAAGAAAGATCAACCCCAATCATCAACCATCCGAAGTGGATCGGATGGTTGTGAATGGTTGAGATTGGAGAAATTTATCCTTCATAATCTGAGACATCCGAACCCAAAAATTGTTAAAGCTTGCATCACTATGAATTTTGCCACCAATATTGCTACCTTAAGGGCATCTCCAGCCGAAAAACTCATTTTCCACTCCAAATGCAGTAAAATTTCATAATGTAGTCATTCTTCTCCAACCGAATGCCATTTATTCTTCTTTCTCACACTTCCAGCAAAGGAAACCATCTTTGGAGCGCTTCTTTGACAAATCCCACAGCGAATTTTTTGACATATGTTAAGAGTCTGACATCAATATATAGATCACACTATTCACATACCGGAATTTGGCATGTGATTTGGAGTTCGAATGGAGCCAATGGCGGATGGCATATGGTGAAATGGAGTTCAGTTGGAGATAGTCTAAATATAAAAAAATACATTCTCCTTTTTTTTTCAGAAATCAAAGTAGTACACAATAGGAGAACAATGAAGACATAAAATTTGAGATATGAATGGCTCTACTAAAACCTATATGATTATATCTCTTCAAACCCTCCCAGAAAAAAATAAAAACTATATACAGAAGCAAGTTTTGGTATTTGAGGTATCTTTTTCTTACCACATGGTGATCGAAGTTAAGAAACAATGGCAAAAAAGCCTGATTTGTTGGCCTCTTCAGTATGATTGATAATCATTTCTTGTTGAATATGCCGAAAAGGGATTTGATTGCATTGATGGCGTTCTCGTTTATGAAAGACTCATCATACTTCTTCATAAGGGCCTCAAATTCTTCTGTTGCTCTAACATTGGCTAAGTCTGGATCGTTGCGAATTCGCTGCAGCAGGAAAAGAGACAACAATGGCTAAGAAACTGAGCAAAGGATCGATCAATAGCAGAAACTGAAGTGAGTGCTTCTGTCGGTCTGAATTCTTACCTTGAAATTTTCATATCCTGCTTTCAAGGCATCTTCTAATGCAGAAAGTCCAGCATTTACCTGTACAAAGGAGCAGCTTTTACTGGTTTCCAGCAATTGCAGATTTTGGGTGATAATCTTAGGCTTCGTTTGGGACAAGCTTTTTTACTGTTTCTTTAAACAGTTTTTTAGTAAAAAAAAAAAAAATTGTAAAAAGCTGTTTTAAGAAACAATAAAAAAGTCCTCCCAAACAAAGCCTTAGAGTTCTACTATTGATGTCTAGATAGATGATCATCTTCTAAGCAATTTCATTTTGCGATCTTATCTTAGGAAAAAAAGTTGTGAAAATTTTTAGTTCTACTTTGAGATTAATGCAATATTAATTAGATATGCATTGCACTCATTCAAAAGCTTTAGTAGGATATATATTCCTTATCTTACCTGATTAAGCTTTGAATAGCAGCATGCAACATTGTAGTTTGCAACTGAGGCTTCATCCGGCTCAGGTTTTGATCCTAATACTGATTCAAATTTCTCCAGAGCTTCTTCATATTTATCAGCCCTTCAAACCAATAATGTTAAGCCTAATTAGACATGAAAGCACTAGATTTATGATGAAAATTTCCTTGAAAAAAGAAATTTAAACAATACCAAGAAGATGAGTTCATACTTGTAGAGGGAAAGTCCTTCGCGAAGATCATTCTCCCTCTGTTCCTTCTGTTCCTTTTTTCTCATATAATTTTGAATCTGAAGTCATTTTTTTCAAGCTCAATTTACAACATCTGAATTAAACACGTTGATCTTTTAAAAATCTATGAATTTCTAGCTTCTTGAGCAGTGCTAACTATGATAAGCAGCAATATAATTAAAGCAGGTTCATGCAGGATATGATTCATACCTGAATTTCCCTAACTCTGTTGCTTATAAACCCTGCATTTCTTTCAGCTCTAATGATCTCTTTCTCGGTAAGTTCAGTATTATCGATAGGCTTTCCTGGCACAAACATGTACAAAGGATCATAAGAAATACTCAAAAGCTGGATTGGCATAGAAAGGTTCGATTTTTTTATTAATATTATTGTTGTTTACTTATTTTTTTAGCAAGAAACTGCAATTTTACAAGACTTTAAGCCAGCAACAACTTTTATGGATGGCGATGAACATCCAAATACTAGCCAGTTTTAAGGAAAGTCGGGAGGGATCACAATGGGTTTTCAGGTCGGGTTCAAATCCAACCCGAAAATGACCTGCCAGCATTTGACCCGACCCATTTAGGAAAATGGGTCACAGACCTAGTTCAAATCCGGGTCAACTTGACACGACATGACAACTATTTTTATTTTTATTTTTGCTAATTTAGTAAACCCTCTTTTGCGTGCTTCTTTTGCCAAATCCCACTTTTTGACCGTCTGATTGGTTGATCGACCAAATCCATTTTTTGTGCTTCTCCTTCTTCCATTTCTCAAGCTTCTTCTTTGACAAAAATCCCATAAATTGGTCCCGTCCGCCCCCTTTCGGGCTTTTGCTTTCGCACACTTAGCCGTTGAGCCGAACCGGTGAACAAAAATGGCGAACCGCGAACGAAATGAAATCTTATTCCAGCCTCCCGTTTGTGCGTGCATCTTCAGCAAAATCCGTAAATCCTTCGGATCCGGGTAACGCCGAATAAATTTTGGGTTGTCGGGGTGACCCAAACCCGATCCATTTGTTAAACGGGTCAACCTGAATCCGGAATTTTTGAATCGAGTTGACGGGTTGGATCAATTTTTGACACCCCTAGAAGTCGGTATGTTATTGCTGAATCAACATGATCCAAGTACAAAATTAGTTCTCCGAGTAAGAAAGACCAACCCAATAAATTAGCCAAGCATATGTTAAACTCACCACTAAACTAAAATTGATCAAAACTACCCAACCAAAAAGTATACGCAGCCCCATGTCCGGCTAGGAAAAATCGCCTAAGCCTGCTAAGGCTACTCTCCTGAGTTCAAAGCTATTCGAGAATCTTGCCAAAGCTGCTCGTCAGAACTTTAACATGTATAAACGAAGTAATCAAGCGACTTCACCCAAATTCACCCTTTTACTTGACTATATTTGTTGGTTATAGATTGACATAGCCTATTTCACAGCGAGTATTTGTTAATTCTTGTTATGCAGTTTTATTTGAACAATTTATAAGTAGCTATTTTTGTAATGTAGTACTTCAATCTAAATTTATAAATAAAGGGTTTGAAGGTGAGCTTATCACATCCAATCATTTGTTCAAGCATGACATTTTTAGGCAATCTAGTTAAGTACTAGAACTTCTTACCCTAAGTTCTCTTTATAAATTTTCTTTCTAGCTCAATCTATTCTTGTTTTTAAAATTTTGATGTCAATCTAAATATAGATCTAACAAGGAACATTATCATCATTATTATTTTTAATGGCTGGTTCCATCTATTAACTGCTTTCATGATAGTATAAAGTTTTGAAACATAAATCTGATTTTTAGGAAATTGCTGTTTAAGGTTGAGATTAGCATGTGCTTGGCTTGAATGGGCATACTAATATTCAGAAGAAGCTCATAATAAACTTATTCAGCTATGATTCAGGCATTTTTCTCACTAGCATACGAATAGCTCAAGGGACTGTTTGATTTGGTGAAAAAGAAATATAAAGTAAAAAGAACACTGTTTTAACATTTATCTTAAAGGAATGCCAAGGAATTTATTAATAAATATAAAATTTATCATTTAATTTATTTTTAAAATACTTGGAATTTATCCACTTTGGATGAATTTTAAATACAAAGCTTATCTGAAGCTTCACTATATCTTGTCTGCTGTAGCTACCTACTGCCCGTTGGCATTAGACTCTAAACACCAACCAGGCAACCACCAACTGCCGGTCGTAGACCAGCAATGCAGCCATAACCCCACCACCATCGGCCAACGGCTATTGCTACCGCCAACCACAAGCTACCATTGCATCCGGTTGTTGCACACACCGCCACTGACCATCATTATTGTCGTTTTATATTGAATCATTCTACTTCAAATCAAACATAAAAAAGATGATCTCTTATCTTTGTTTTATACGCATATAAACAACTTTAGCATACTTTATATATACTATATTTATTTTATATTATATTATTTTTTTATTCCAGCAAAACAAACGACCCTTCAGAGTAAAACCTCTCAGTTGTCCGTGCTATTGAAGATCCAAGGGATTGATAGGAAATACTTGAGTTCGCAAGTAACCCTAAGGGGAATACTTGAGTTCGCAAGCAAACCTATCTCTAATTGGTGAAAACAGCGAGAGTAATGCAAAATTTGGGCGAAAACAGCCCCAAAATGTAGATTTCAAGAAGAGAAACAATGCCAAAACAAATACGAAGCAAAATACAATTAATCCTCAATTCGAGAGGAGGATCTTCTCTCCCAAATCTCTAGACAAGAGAGTCTAGAGCCCAAATGCCAAGAAACCCTAATTTCAATCAATCAAAACCTGAAAAACTCCCTAATCCCCCTCATCCTCTTGAATACAAAATATTTCCTAATCAATTTTCCCTCCCAAGCCTAAACCGCCCCTCCGTTTAATTTTCAAAACACAAGGAGTGGGGCCCGCTCGTTCGGGCGGACAAAGCCAAGGAGGCGGAAGGAGTCCGCTTCCTATAAACAATTTGAGCCGGCCCCCCTTGGGCCGGCTGGACCGGTTCACTGTGAACCGGTCTAACAGGGACAAATTTCTATTCTGTGATTAATGCAATGAATACAAACTATAGTTTATTTTCCATAAATAATCTGATGGTTTCTTAACATTGGTGAAGTGTAAATCTGAAGAAGACTTTTTTAGTATTGTAAGATTTTGCTTTCATCTCCAAACTATTCTGTTACAAAAACTTTCCTGCATTACTAATAGTCTTTTTGACCTAAAAAGCTTAAGCTGATGGTGTCGTACGCTATTTTCTATTTAATTTTTAACATGCCCTTGTAATTGCCAATGTATGGTAAGCACAGGCTGGACTATCAATTCTTACATACAACAAATCCAATGTCCATTAATTTATTCATCTGATTACCTTGAAATAATCGTAATCAAACAATACAAATTGAAAAAAATAATCTCTGCATATACTGATATTTTACATTCAAATCTCACGTAGATCATATTTAAGTCAATTCAACCAAGCACAATGGATCAATCAGAATGATCAGTTCTACAAAGTCATGGGAATATAGCATAATCGCCATTGAGTATTCGACAAGGGCTGATTAAGGGGAATTTTGCCCCAGGCAAGCAAAGGCTACTGGATCAAGAATCAAAGGCTATTCGCCTATGTTTTTCACTAAAAACATCAGAACTCAACGAGCCATGGCGGAGTCGTTCAAAGATTTCACATGGACTTGCCATTAACTTAAAAATCAATATGTAAATTATATAGTCTTTATTTTACAACAAATAATTATTAAATTTTGCTATATAGTTTTACTTGTATTGTTCAAATGGGATTTTTCCTACAACATTGTGCCTTAATCCAAATCTATTTATGAGTGATTATGGGCTAAGCCTAACACTTACAATCATTTTACACTTTCCGACAATTTAGTGAAATTCTAAACAGTTACACTCTAAATTCTTTTTCCCATTGTACTATTCTCTTGTTTCTCAGCCACTCTTGTTAATAAGATTTTGGGTGTTACTTACAGATAATTTTAGATCTAAAAGATAAAATATGTTAAGATACTACAATAACAACATCATCAAACATATATCTTACTACGTGGGGTTGGCCATATGAATTTTTTATTTCTATTGTGTCATATTAAGAGTCAAATTCTCATTTAAATCTAATAAAACAAGGTCATTACAAATACTTTTTAACCAAGTCTTTTTAGGTTTACCTTTACCTCTTAGCATAGGCTAGATTTAATACATCTATACGCCTAACAGAGCCATTAGAAAGTCGATGTTTTATGTGACCAAATCATCTAAGATGACTTTCTCTAATCTTATTTGCTATTGGAGCTACTACAACCTTTTGACGTATATACTCATTTCACATTATGTCAGTTAACTGTAAAGTCACTCATCCACCCGAGCATTCTCATCTCTACAATACTTAACTTAATTTTATGCTTATCTTTTAATGACCAATATTTTGCATCATAAATTATGGGTCTCACCACCATCATATAAAAATTTTCCTTAAGTTTGAGGAGTACTTTTCTATCACACAACATTCCTGATGCTTTCCTCCACTTCAACCATCCAACTTGAATTCTATTAATAAGATCCCCCTCTATTTCACCATCATTTTGAACAATAGATCCAAGATATCTGAAATGTTCACTCATTTCAATAATTTGATCACCCAATATTACAATCCCACCACAAGATCTATTACTAAAAATTATACAACATGTATTTGGCTTTAGATCTACTCAAATGAAAACCTTTAGACTCTAATGTTGACCCTATAATTCAACTTTTCCTTAAACTCCCTCTCGTCTTTTCAACAAGAAGATTATAGTCAGCAAAAACCATACACCATAGTACATCCTCTTGCATAAACATTGTCATTGCCGAGTCCTAAGTTTTAGATGAAAAAAATGGAGGGTTGTGTTAGGTAGACGACAACCAGCATAAAATTTGTCGAAATAATCATGACATACAATATGTAAAGATGAGAAGATAAAATGCTCAAATTTAGCTAGATGTTCGAAACATAAAATACATTTTAACCAAAACTGGAAACAATATTAAGGATTATTTTTAAAAAAAAAATTTAAGTGTCTTTTAATTTTAAGCATTTTATCTTCTTCCCTAACACACATTTAACTTGATGCAACTAGATTTCCTGCAAAACCACAATGAAAAACGAGAAATCTATTTTTGGTGCAAAAATACTCATGAACCTGAAGCATTCAACAACAATATTTCTATTTCTCAGTTTCTTCTAAACACTTTATGAGAGAACAATCGTAGGCTAGTGAAGATAAAGTATGTAGAAACTGAGAATTTTGGAGAAGTATATAACTGACCATATCGTTTCAGCATTTTCATGAGCAAGGGTCCAATTCTTTGACGGATTGTATACATTGTACGCCCATACTCAGCAGCTGGCCATATTTCTTCACCAAACACAGCACTGCATACAAGCATTATGCATCCGGATCAGATCATTGAATTTTTATCAGAAGTTTTGAATTTGATTGGAAGCCAGTATTGAAAGAAAAATAAATAATAAGATAACTGACTTATAATAATTATTCTGAGAGTGTACAAAAGAAGCCCTTATTTCACTAAAGAACAATAGAAATATACTAATGTTTTTTTAAATAGTGAACAATTTCAGTAATACCTAGTTGATCCAAAAATGTAATTAAAACTGAGCTAGTAGCATAATTATATTTTAACAAATTTCCTTCTCTTTATCGAAACTTTTGATTAATCAATTAAAACAACTGCATAGTGTTCCCTCCTATAAATTCTGAGCTGTGGGAATTTCTCCAAAATTTCTAATATTATTTGTTTTATTTTGTAAATTAAATGCGAATAAAGTAATGGATAATACTTTTTTAAATAATCAAAATATGATTGCTTGATTTCAAAGGGTGTGCTAAGCAGGAGTGATGCGCAAAATTATTTTTTTGGATGCCAAGCCAATGAGGTAGGGCAATTTATCCATTCTGTGCCTTAAGTTTTTTTTTTTCCACTTTTAGGTTGGGTGCATTAAAATATAATGCATTTCAACTAAGTGCATACGGAAAATTCAAGTATTTGGTTGGATGAATTTTAAATGCAATGTAATTAGAGATGTAAACGAGTCGAGCCAAGCTCGTGTCACCCTTGGCTTGAGCTTGAGCTTTAGCTTGATTAATTAATCGAGTTCGAGCTCAAACTCGAACTTGAACTTTATTTTTCAAGTTCAAGCCGGCTCGCTTATTATGAAAAGAGAAAATGATTATGTTTTAAGAAATTATTATAATAAAATATTAAAAAAAAATAAAAGAAAAATAATAAAGAATCACTTAATGTAAGAAAGTCAAATATAATTTTTAAATATGTTTAACAACCTTGTACTTAAAATGATGTAGAACAAAATGTTTGATTAAATATATAATGTTGCAAAAAAAATGCCTTCTGAATTAAAGCAATAATAATTATGTTTACTTTTAGTAAATTTAAACAAATGTTAGAACATTAAAAATATGATTAAAGCTTAGGCTAAACTACATGTAAAAGTTTAGATTCATGAATAATCAATTCTAATCAAGATTAGTATTGTATGGGGGACTTCCAATAGAGATCCCTAATTTAACAATAAGATTAGGCACTATTAGAGTCTACTCACTCAAACTCTTGATGTGGGCTAAACAGAGATTGGTTGCACGACCCTTTATGATGCCACAAATTAACGAGAAAACTTAGAAAAGCAAAAGACTTAGAGTAGAAATTCACCTTGATTTTGGAAACAATCCGCCACTGAACGGACGAGAGTTGTTCGTCGATGGCGTTTGCGAGAGTAAAGGCAATCCTCTCAACGCATTCTTCTACGGTTTGATCAATCTCCAGGTTGATGTCGAAGAACGGAGACTTGAGGATGTCGACTTGCCCTTGATCATTGTAAATGAATCCGTGATCAAGTTATGGATCTGTCATGCATGTGGGAATAGACAATTTTAATGTACTAGCGCTTTCGGACAGCAAACGATTTTTTTTCGGAGGGTTGGACAACAAAGATCCTTGCCGAAATTTTTTGGATAGCAAGCGATTTTTAGAAAAAAGAGGGAAGACATGAGGGGGAGACTTGGGAGGAGGCGGCTAGGGTTGAGAGGGGTTAATGAGGGGGGGTGATTTGAGAGTTTAGTGGAGTAGTTGAATTAGATAGGAGAGAGGGAGAGGGGCGGCTGGTCTTGGAAGGGAATTAGTGGATTGATTTGAGGGGGTTTAATTGGGGCATTAATTGAATAGGAGAGAGAAAGGTGGGATGACAGCCCTTGATTGGGATTGAATGGGGATTAATGAGAGGGAATTAGTAGTTGCTAGAATTAGAATTTTAAAATTAGGAAAGAGGTTTAAATCATCTCCTATTTTAAAATTCAGATTTGAAATAATTAAAAGGGTTTCCTAAAATAAGTTGTATTGTTTAGGAAAGGATTTGAATTTGAAATTTGTAACCTTCTAAATTAACAACAAATTATTTTAGGCAAGTAGTAGGCTAGTGGGAGAAAGGAGGGTCAGCGGCTAGGGTTTGAAAGTGGGTGGTTGGCAGATGGTTGGTGAGTTTGGCCGGCGATTTAGGAAGGTTTGGCTCGGAGGTGTAAGGTGGTTAGGTCGGTGGTTTAGGGGAGGGATTGACCGGCGGCTTGGGAAGGGGGAAGGGGTAGGGGCGCCGACAGCTATGGTGGAGGAGGGGCTTAAAACCGACGGCTAGGAAGGATGTGATCGGCGGTTAAGGGAGGAGGAGGAAGTGAATTAGAGAAAGAAGGTTAACCACGAGCCCGGACACTTCTTGCAGCTGGTGGGTGATCCGTTGCCCTCACCTAGTGTTCTTACCAAAGCTCTCTCTTAAAGCTCTCCAAGTCACAATGCAGGAAAATTTTCATAATATTGTTCATTAACCTCATAAGCATAGAGGGAGGCTATAAATAGTCCCAAAATACAATAACAGACCAAAAGACAATAGTGCCCCCATGGGGTCACAAACACCTACGCCCTCAAGTGAGGGTAAAATCGAAAAATAAACAACAATAAATAACTCAAAAATAAAGCGAGGTAATCGTGGTCGTCGATCGTCGGCCCCGTCTCTGGTAAACTCTCCATGGTCGAATGCCCTCATCATAAAATCATGTGTTAATATATTTTAAGTTTTTTTTTTATATAAATATTTTTTTAAACAAGCTATCTCTTGAACAAACTAGTAAAGTCAAGACTAGTTCAAGATTGACTTGTTAGCTCATCAAACTAAGCTCACGAGCCATTTATGAAGTTGAGACTGAGCCGGCTCATGAGTCAACTTGACTCACTTACACCCCCAAACGTAATTCATTAGTAAATTTCACAATCTGGTTACTAAATTAACCGATTTTCAAATATACTATAAATTATCTATTATTGCCGCTGCAACCTACTCCTGCCACCATTGTCATCGAGCACCCCCGCTCATCGCCGTTGGCTGCCTGTTGCCACCTTCCATTGCCTACAACAACCAACCATGGCCTGCCGGCTGCATTGCCACAACCCACCTCCTGCCCACTGATGGTCGTAGCCCGCCTACCATTGGCAATAGCTCATTCTCGTCGTCAGCTATTGTCGTCGCTGCCCACTGCCGTCTGCTGAAACTACTGGTCATCAACCATCACCATCTTTGGGTTGTACGCTACATTCATTTTACTTCAAACCAAACAAAAAATAATAATTACTTGCATTTATTTTACACTCATACAAACAACTCCAAATATTTTAAATACATTATATATTTTTACATTGTATTCTATTTTATTTTGCATTCTTTTTTCAGCAAACTAAATAGCCCCTAAAAAACATTTTAATACATGGAAAATGTATACTAATGGATATAAACTGATCTTACAAAGTCTATCACACCATGGACCAAACTGAAAAAAAAAAATGAACTCATCTAAAAAGAGTTGAAAGTAGACTACTAAATCTAATCGCAAATATGGACAAAGTTACCATTAAACATTTCAAGAGGCTCTATGGGGCAGGTTGAAATGGGATTTAAATTGGATTTAATCTATATTTTTCCTAACGCTATATAATAAGTTTCAAAATTTCACCTAAAATAAATTCTGGATTTAATAAGATTTGATAAATCTTGGCTAAAATTTAGGATTTGACATTTCAAGAAATTTAATTCAGCAGAATTTACCAAATCTCCAATTTTAATGTACAAATAAACATGTTAGAGATTTGTTTGGATTTAAAATAGAACCACCAAAATTTTTACCAATTGCTATTAAATACTGCTTGAATAGATTTACTAAAAAGGGCCAGTTAATTTAAAGCTTCAACAGGATTGATGCTGATATAACATACATCAAAAGTGGGAAAAAGTTCAGAGGATTTAGCAGTGCCCGAAATATATCAGGTCTGAAATGACTAGCAACATTATATTCACAAAGCGCTTAGATATAAAAAGCTTGAACATTGGATGATTAAGCTGTTAATCATTCCCTTAATGGCCGTCTCAGCAATCAGGTTCCTCCTTGGATGGTAGTTTCCGCAACCAGGAAATCACTCTTTTATGATGTGCTGATTTTGGTTAGTCTCTGTTTAATCTTGCTCATTCTGAGTCCAGTTGTAATTTTTAAAATATTTTTTTCTGGTTAATTTCTGTTTAATCTTCCCAGCAGGCTTTGTGATTGGCTTAGTTTGCTTTATATTTTGGCCTGTTTTCTTTTTGTTCTTTCACAGCTTTTTGTTTCATAAAGGTTGTAACTATTTTTCATAGTGACTGAAATTTGGCACTGTCCTAAAATTCCCAAAAAAAAAAAAAAAAAAAAAAGAGGATTGTGCAGACTGAGAAGAATTCAAAATTACTAGATAATAAATAGAATGTACGGCTTTAATAAAAGCCCATTGGATTGCATACATATTCACATTTGCAAGTTTTAAGAATTGTACGGCATAAACATTATTCAAAACATAAAATCTTAAAATTCGATTCGCAGCGTTAATAGATGTTCATAGAATTCTTTCTTTCTTGTTTCGGCTCTTAATTTTCCAATTCGAAGTGTTCCATCGTAAACTTTTGCCGGATCAAATGACATGAAATTGCAAAGGTTCTTGCAGGGATGATGAGTAAGGAGAGAGTTCCATACCTAGTGGCAATGACTTTGTCTCCCACAGCAAACTTGCCAGTCTTGTCTGCAAAGCTTCCCGGAGCTATGGCATCAATGTAAGTGGATCCATCCCTTCCCTTTGTAAATCTCAACCCATAAGGCTTCTCAATCTCAACCTCATACTCCTCATACTTCTCATAATCTTCTTCCCCCTCGCCCCCCTCCGACTTCGATGGCTCGGATTCTGTTTCTGATAAAGAAGCCCTAACCACGAAAGCCGCACAATTTGTCAACTGCTGGTTCCCCCTGGCTTTGGCAAAGGAATCGGAAAGGGCTATGAACTTGGCATGGAACATAAATGGGTTCTGTCTGCCGTGCTTTGATCTTGGAAGAGGAGATGAACAGAGATAGGGATTAGTGATGGAAGCTACGGACATGGTTTCTTTGCTTCCGTTCCAACCTTTTTGCTTCGTTTATGATGGTTCAGAGATCAGAGAAAGAGGGCTTGTGGATGGGAGAGAAGGGTTTTTTTGCCTTTTTGGATTACATGGAGTCTCTGCACTTGTGGCTCTCCTTTTGCAGTGAAGAAGACTTCATTTGAAATAGTGGGTATAAATTCGGGTTTATGGGCCAGTTTTGATATATTTGAAAAAATGGGTCAATTATGATCTATTTGAAAATAGCAGGTCAGTTTTGATCTATTTAAAAATAATTAAACACGAATATGATTTACTAGAAATTGACACTTTTGTTAAGTAGATTGAAAATCTCAACATGAACCTGACCTAATCAAATTTGAATCTAACATACTAATACAATATGGATTTGAAATAAAATGAGTGTAAAATATTTCATATGTAAGAGCTTTAAAATATTGGTGTCTAATTCAATTATAATGTATTTGAAAATCGTTAGTTTTGATTGATTTTCAAATATATTATAATTTCATCGTTGTCACTACCACTTGTCACTTTTAGTGGTCGTCGCTATCTCCAATGATCACTCTGCCAGTTGGAACCACTTGCCATTGACGCTACTGGTTGCCACTGGCTGTCGCTCGCCTCCATCGTCACTGACCACAACCCATCACCGTCGCTATCAGTCATTGGCGACAAGCCGACAACTATTAGCTATCGCTATTATTAGGCTTTATACTGCATCCATTTTACTTAAGAAAATGGAGTAGTTACTTACGTTTATTTTGTAGTCATCTAAACAACTCAAAAATATTTTATATACACTGCAACAGCAATGAATTTTTGTTTTAACTAATAATATTTAATTTTTATACATTTAATTATATATTTATTTAATTATACATTATAAAATTTAATTATTTGTTAATTATAAATAATTTAATGTGAATAATCTATAAATATAAATTATATATAAACATATAAGATAACTTCTTAACGGTTTATATTAAATTTATAATCTTACATATGAACTAAATTTATATTAAATTTAAATTAAATTTAAACTTGAAGGTATTTAAATTTAAAATGAGAGTACAAATATTATTTTGATATAAGTTCTATTTATTTTTAGTCATAAATTTATATTATTTGTATTATTATTATGTCATTTAAATCTTGTGTGTTATATGATATATTATTATTATTAGGGGTGTCAATATTTGACACGACACGAAAATCTGACCCGGACCCGACCTGGAAAATTCGGGTTGGACCCGACCCGTTTGAAAATGGGTCTGGTTTGGGTTCGCAGATTCGACATGTTTGAAAAATCGGGTCGGGTTCGGGTTGCCGGGTCAACCCGAAAACCTGTTTATTTAAAAAAAAATTGAATTTCCCGCTGCCCCCGCCCGCGCTGTCGCTTCCCCGCGCTGCTGCCCTGCGCTCGTTGCCGCGTTGTCGTTCCCCGCGCCATCGCCCGCTGCCGAACCCGCGCTGTCGCGCTGCCACCGTGCCGCGCTCGCACCTCGCCTCGCGCTGCCGCCGACTGCCGCGCTCTTCGAAACCCGAGCTCCTTCTCTGCCGCGCGGGTCGGGTCGGGTCAACCTGGCAACCCGCCGGGTCGGGCCTGAGTTCGAATTTCCGACCTGTTTACCTACCCGGGTCGGGTCCGGGTTCAAATTTCTGACCCGTTTGAACCCGTGTCAATTTCGGGTTCGACCCGAACCCGAACCGTGACCTGAAATTGACACCCCTAATTATTATGGAGGAGAGAGTGAAGATAGAGAGAGATCTCACCTAAGGAAGGGGAAGAGAGAAAATTACAAATTTCACATCCACCCTTAGCTAAGTCTTGATTTGATGGAAGATGAGGGGGAAAATGTGAAAACTCATGTAATTAACAATTCTCCATGATGTAAATCTTATAAATGGATGTGGAATTTTATGTTGTAAGTAACCATATTTTGAAATGCAATTACGATTATTTACTCTTGTTGCGTCCTGGAGTATTCGCGGCGGTAGAGAAATATATAGTTTAACGTTTAGCATTGTACGAAGATCCAACACACAATCAGATAAGTGAGAGGGTGTAGCGTTCATAAGAGACACCAGAGTTTTTACGTGGAAAACCCCTAAAAGGGGAAAAACCACGGGGCCTGGCCCAGTTTGAATGAATCCACTAGTATTTGCAGTCGATTACAGATGAGGCCCTTCTTAGGGAGAAGGCTTTAGCTTAATGTTACAAATGTACATCATATAAAACACATTATATTATGGGAGTTACAATAATCAACATAGACATGTTTGTTTAGTTGGAAGGGCCAATGTCGGCAAGAGACAGAGGTCAGAAGGATCGTAATCAGTAGGAGACCGAGGTCAGAAAGACTGTTGTCTGTTAATGGAGGTCGGAAGGACCTAGTAGGCGACAGAGGTTAGAAGGACCGTAGTCGGAAAGAGACTGGGGTCAGAAAGATCGTTGTCTGTTGATGGAGGTTGGAAGGACCATAGTGGGCGACGGAGGTCAGAATGACCGTAGTCAGCAGGAGACTGGAGTCAGAAAGACCGTTGTCTGTTGATGGAGGTCGGAAGGACCATAATAGGCGATGGAGGTCAGAATGACCGTAGTCAGCAGGAGATCGGGGGTCTGAAGGACCGTAGTCGGCAGGAGACCGGGGTCTGAAAGACCGTTGTAGTAGGGCTATACTTTGGTAGAACTCTAGGCGTCAGGTAGTTGCCCAGTAGAAGTCCGGGCCTCAGGTGGTGTCCTGGTTGAGCACAAGGTCTTCAAGTGACTGTTCGGCGGAGCAACGACGTCAGGCGGTGGTCCAACGGAGGTGAGGGCCTTCGGCGGTGGTCCGACGGAGGTGAGGGCCTTCGGCGGTGGTCCGATGAAGGTGAGGGCCTCTGGCAAAGGTGAGGACCTCTGGCAAAGATGAGGGCCTTTGGCGAAGGTGAGGGCCTCTGGCAAAAGTGAGGGCCTTTGGTGAAGGTGAGGACCTCAGGTGTTGGTGAGGGCCTCTGACA
Organism: Dendrobium officinale; assembly: GCA_019514585.1. NCBI lineage: Eukaryota > Viridiplantae > Streptophyta > Magnoliopsida > Asparagales > Orchidaceae > Dendrobium > Dendrobium officinale. The sequence goes on from CM033700.1 coordinate 14,729,607, forward strand.
AAGGTGAGGGACTTTGGTGAAGGTGAGGGCCTCAGGTGTTAGTGAGGGCCTCAGGTGTTGGTGAGGGCCTTTGGCGAAGGTGAGGGCCTCTAGCGAAGGTGAGGGCCTCGGGTGGTGGTCCGACGAGGCTCCGGCGGTGGTCCGGCGAGGCTCCGGTGGTGGCCCAGCGAAGTTCCAGCGAGGGTAAAAGACCTCATGTGGTGGTCCGGCAAAGCTCCGGCGGTGGTCCGGTGAGGCTCCGACGGTGGTCCGGCGAGACTCCTGCGGTGGTCCGGCGAGGTTCCGACGGTGGTCAAGGAGGAACTTTTTCCTTCTCTTCCTTCTCTTCTCCTCTTATCTTCTTGCTTGGGTCCCCTTTCAAGAGAAATAAGGGGTCTATTTATAGATTTTTTAGAGTGGCATGCCCCGTAAATAGGTGAGAGATCAAGGGTAAATGGGGAGTGGTTCGATGGACGACCGATATTGAACCCCTTGATCATGGACTGTTCTTCAGGCATTTGGAGGCCTTAGTGATTTTGGAATTTGGTTATCTTGAGCTCGTTGGATTCGTCTCGTCGAGCCGTTCGATTCGAGTATAAGCTCGTTAAAATCGGAGACAGTTTGGTAACTAAAATTGTGATTTGAACCTTCCAATAGCACCTCGAGTCTTCGATTTAGACTCATTTGGGCTCAGATCGAGTTGAATTTGGTGTCGTTGGGTTCGTATTTCCGAGACGCTCAGTTTGACTTTAAGTTCACTGAAATTAGAGTTCGGGAGCCCCTAGATTTAATTTTTGAATTTTTCGACTCCATTTTGCATCGAGATTCGTGCCCGAATCAAGATAATTTCATGATTACGTATCAGTTGCCCCCCTATTTTCAGACGTCGAAGCTCCAGGAGTCCGAAAATATATGTGTCGATAATTTGCGTTGGCCGAAACGCTAAAAATTGTGTTCCGAACATTAAATACTTGCTCAAACTTGATTGTAGAGGCCTCGTTGAGCTCCGAAAGTATCAAAATTGAGTCCGGAACGTTAAAAAACTTGTCCGGGGACCCCAAAAACGTCCGATTAGGATAGTCCGGGCCGAAAATCGGGCCCGGGCACACGTTGGCTGCTGAACCGGCCGGCAGGCCGGCCGACCGCCTCCGCCGCCGCCGCTCGCCGGTGGCGGTGCCCACGCGGCGCGCGAACAGATGCGCCCCTTGGGGCGCGCAGTAGCTGGTTTTTGAATTTTTTTTTAATCTAAATGTTGTGGGCCCCACAAAATTTCAAAAAATTCCAAATAAATTTAGAAAATTTTTGAAAATTCAGAAACTCTAAAAACTTCACTCTTCTCCAAAAAAAAAAAGTATAAATAGGCCCCTAAGGCCTTTAGAAAAATTGTCCATTCTCTTCTTCTCCCTTTATTCTTACAATTGAGGCTTTCCCTTGGTTCTCCGAGGCCCCTCTCTTTGCAAGAAAATCCGGAGATCCCGCATTCTTCCTCTATTCTTCGAGATATCTTGCGGAGTTCTGATGTTAGTTGTTTGGAGATGGAGGTCGGAGAGATCGTTGTAAGAAGGGAGGTTGAAAAGACTGTTGAAGTACAGAAACCCGACGTCGGGTAGAAATACGGCGTCAAGTAGGAGGCTGACGGTGAACAGAAGTCCGATGAAGGGTGGAGACTTGGCGTCGAGTAGAATTCTGACGTCGGGGAAAAGTACGATGACGGATAGAAATTCAACGTCGAGTAGAAGCCCAAACAAAGTCCATCGACGGGCAGAAGTCTGACGATGGGTAGTAGTCCGACGACAGGCAGAAGTCCGTAGTCGGGTAGAGGTACATCGTCGGGTAGAAGACTGACGAAAGTATGTCGACGGGCAAAAGTCCGACGATGGTTAGTAGTCCGACGGCAGAAAGAAGTCCATAGTCGGGTAGAGGTGCAGCGTTGGGTAGAACACCGGAAGTCTGATGACGGTTAGTAGTCCAACGGCATGAAGAAGTCCGACGCCGGGTAGAAGACCAACAAAAGTCCATCAACGGGCAGAAGTCTGACGACGAGTAGAAGTTTGATGACGAGCAGAAGTCCGAAGACAGGGAGAAGTCCGACGTCGGGTAGAAGTACGGCCTTGGGCAGAAGACTGATGAAAGTCCATCGACGGGCAGTAGTCCGTTGACAGGTAGAAGTCCGCTGACAAGCAGAAGTCCGACGACATGGAGAAGTCCGACATCGGGTAGAAGTACTGTGTCGGGTAGAAGACTGACGAAAGTCTATCGACGGACAGAAGTCTGACGACGAGTAGAAGTCCGACGACAGGGAGAAGTCCGACGTCGCGTAGAAGTACTGTCGGGTAGAAGACCGACGAAAGTTTGTCGACGAGCAGAAGTCCGACGACGAGTAGAAGTCTGCTGACGAGCAGAAGTCCGACGACAGGGAGAAGTCTGAGGTAGGGTAGAAGTACTGTGTCGGATAGAAGACCGACGAAAGTTTGTCGATGAGCAGAAGTCCGATGACGAGTAGAAGTCCGCTGACGAGCATAAGTCCGACGATAGGGAGAAGTCCGACGTCGGGTATTAGTCCGTTGAAAGTCCTGCAAGGCAAAAGTTCAGTGACAGGAGGAAATTCAACATCAGGTAGAAATTTAACTTTGTGCAGAAGTCTTATGGAAGTCCATTGACGACATTCTCGTGACGTTAACCAAGGATGTATAATCTATCCGAGGTTCTTTATTAGAGCCTTTGCTCGATGATGTTAACATGTTTGAAAGAGGTTAAAAGAATCCATGAAGAATGTAAGACAAATCCAAAGTTGTATGCCAGAGCCTTGCTCGATGACGTTAACCTATGTGGAATAGGTCGAGAGAATCTACCAAGAATGTAAGACCTATCCAAGGTTGTATGTCGGAGCCTTTGCTCGACGACGTTAACCTGTATGGAAGAGGTCGAGAGAATCCACCAAGGATGTAGGACCTATCCGAGGTTGTATGCAGAGCACTGCTCGATGACGTTAACCTGTGTGGAAGAGGTCGAGAGAATCCACGAAAGATGTAGGACCTATCCGAGGTTATATGTCGGAGCCTTTTCTCGACGACGTTAACCTGTGTGAAAGAGGTCAAGAGAATCCACCAAGGATATAAGACCTATCCGAGGTTGTATGTCGGAGCCTTTGCTCGACGATGTTAACCTGTGTGGAAGAGGTCGAGAGAATCCACTAAGGATGTATGACCTATCCGAGGTTGTATGTCGGAGCCTTTTCTCGACAATGTTAACTTATGTGGAAGAGGTCGAGAGAATCCACCAAGGATGTGAGACCTATCCGAGGTTGTATGTCAGAGCCTTTGCTCGAAGACGTTAACCTGTGTGGAAGAGATCGAGAGAATCCACCAAGGATGTAAGACCTATCCGAGGTTGTATGTCAGAGCCTTTGCTCGACGACGTTAATCAGTTTGGAAGAGGTCAAGAGAACTCACCAAGGATATGAGACCTATCCGAGGTTGTATGTCAGAGCCTTTGCTCGACGACGTTAACCTGTGTGGAAGAGGTCGAATCAGATCCCCCTGGGATCAATTTTGTCTTGATTGGGAGGGGGCGAACGCCGCGTGTATCCCGAATCAAGGGTAAATAATGGTCTATTTTTAGACCGTTACTGTCTTTTTGAGGTCGAGATTAAGACCTTGTCCAAGGAGTAGAAGTCCATCAAGGGACTGTATAAAACATAGAAGTATCCTTGCATTTGCTGGGATTTTTCTGAAACATCATCTTGATATTGAAAGCATTGGAGGGATCTTCTTGATCATAGTTTGAGTCAAGGTTGCCCCCCAGTCCGCATCTGATTCTTATGATATTGATGAAGTTATGACTGCTGTCAGGAAGTTGACAAGAATGTCCTTTTTAGGTTGGAGCAAATATTTGCCCCATAGTCAGGAACCAGTTTCCTACAGACGGCGTCAAAATGTTGCGTCCTGGAGTATTCGTGGCGGTAGAGAAATATATAATTTAACGTCTTAGCATTGCACGAAGATCCAGCACACAATCAGATAAGTGAGAGGGTGTAGCGTTCATAAGAGGTACCAGAGTTTTTACGTGGAAAACCCCTAAAAGGGGGAAAAACCACGGGGCCTGGCCCAGTTTGAATGAATCCACTAGTATTTGCAGTCGATTACAGATGAGGCCCTTCTTAGGGAGAAGGCTTTAGCTTAATGTTACAAATGTACATCATATAAAACACATTATATTATGGGAGTTACAATAATCAACACAGACATGTTTGTTTGGTTGGAAGGGCCAATGCCGGCAAGAGACAGAGGTCAGAAGGACCGTAATCAGCAGGAGACCGAGGTCAGAAAGACCGTTGTTTGTTAATGGAGGTCGGAAGGACCTAGTAGGCGACGGAGGTTAGAAGGACCGTAGTCGGCAAGAGGCTGGGGTCAGAAAGACCGTTGGCTGTTGATGGAGGTTGGAAGGACCATAGTGTGCGACGGAGGTCAGAATGACCGTAGTCAGCAGGAGACTGGGGTCAGAAAGATCGTTATCTGTTGATGGAGGTCGGAAGGACCATAGTAGGCGACAGAGGTTAGAATGACCGTAGTCGGCAGGAGATCGGGGGTCTGAAGGGCCGTAGTCGGCAGGAGACCGGGGTCTGAAAGACCGTTGTAGTAAGGCGATACTCTGGTAGAACTCTAGGCGTCAGGTAGTGGCCCAGTAGAAGTCCGGGCCTCAGGTGGTGTCTTGGTTGAGCATAGGGTCTCAAGTGGCTATTCGGCGGAGCAACGACGTCAAGCGGTGGTCCGACGGAGGTGAGGGCTTTCGGCGGTGGTTTGATGAAGGTGAGGGACTCTGGCAAAGGTGAGGGCCTCTGGCAAAGATGAGGGCCTTTGGCGAAGGTGAGGGCCTCTGGCAAAGGTGAGGGCCTTTGGTGAAGGTGAGGACCTCAGGTGTTGGTGAGGGCCTCTGACAAAGGTGAGGGCCTTTGGTGAAGGTGAGGGCCTCAGGTGTTAGTGAGGGCCTTTGGCGAAGGTGAGGGCCTCTAGCGAAGGTGAGGGCCTCCGGCGGTGGTCCGGCGAGGCTCCGGCGGTGGTCCGGCGAGGCTCCGGCAGTGGTCCGGCGAGGCTCCGGCGGTGGTCCGGCGAGGCTCCGGCGGTGGTCCGGCGAGACTCCTGTGGTGGTCCGGCGAGGCTCCGGCGGTGGTCGAGGAGGAGCTTCTTCCTTCTCTTCCTTCTCTTCTCCTCTTCTCCTCTTCTCTTCTTGCTTGGGTCCTCTTTCCAGAGAAATGAGGGGTCTATTTATAGATTTTATGGAGTGGCATGCCCCGTAAATAGGTGAGAGATCAAGGGTAAATGGGGAGTGGTTGGATGGACGGCCAATATTGAACCCCTTGATCCTGGACTGTTCTTCAGGCATTTGGAGGCCTTAGTGATTTCGAAATTCGGTGATCTGGGCTCGTTGGATTCGTCTCGTCGATCCGTTCGATTCTAGTATAAGCTCGTTAAAATTAGAGACCGTTTGGTAACTCAAATTGTGATTCGAACCTTCCAACAACACTTCGAGTTTTCGATTTAGACTCATTTGGGCTCGGATCGAGTTGAATTTGGTGTCGTTGGGTTCATATTTCTGAGACGCTCAGTTTGACTATAAGTTCGCTGAAATCGGAGTTCAGGAGCTCCCAAATTTAATTTTTGAAGTTTCCGACTCCATTTTGCATCGAGATTCGTGTCCGATCAAGATAATTTCATGATGACGTATCAACTCTTTTTCTGAACTAAGTTTGGTGGATAATTTTTTTATCTCTTTGTTGATGAATTTGATAATGATATCCATCATTTGATGTCCTTTTAGTTTTTTTATATGTTGTTGTTGTCTTGTTTGCAACTACTACTAGCCTTCACCCGAATGTTTAAAAAAAATCATTTTTGAATATATGAACAGTGCGACGCCTCACAAAAACCCATTTTTTTATGAAAATAAAGATAAGAAAGAATATACGTGATTTTTTTTTGTAAGAACTGAAGTTCTGTTGAAAATAAATTACTATTTAATATGATTATTAATGCATTTTAAAGTAGAAAATAAAGAGTTCGATTGGAGATGCCCTTCTTTGTACTCTTCTTCCACAACTCTTCAAAGCCATCGAGCTCTCTTGAGGTCCAGTTGTCGAGTACTAAAGCTACAAAGCGACCAAAACAAGAAGGTGAAAAGAAGCAGGTTGGGAGAAAGAAGTCAACACCAACTCTTTCCAAAGCAGCGATCACTACTAAAGAAAGAAAACATGTACCTCTTATAGGGAGCGACACAGATGAAGATGAGGTCACCCCTACAAAATCTTGGAAGGCATGTCAGTCGATTGCCAAAGGGAAAAAGAAGGCTGAATACTCAGATTCTGACTATGATTATGAGTCTACCTACACGAGCAATGTGCAGTGTGTATTCTCAAGAAGAATGGGTGACTTGTCAATCTCGGACAGCGTATTCATAGTCACGCGCGTTCCCATGCAACATTTCAAGGAAATTACTCCCCGGGGGGTACATCATATCGAAGAACTTGTAACATTCTATGTGCCACCTCATAGAAAAAGGGGCGGGCCAAGAAGTTTATTCTATAAAGGTGGGGAGCGTGAAGAAGAAGCAAATCGCGACTGGTTTTGTAGGCTCGTTGATTCCGGAGAGCTAATACCTACAAGAATGCCCAGGTTCATTACCAAAAATATCCGTAAAATGTTGCAAAAGCAAATCAATATTCCTACCTCCAAACAACAACTCCGCTTTTGCCTGAGCATTTGGTATGGAAGACATCCACGTCCATTACGAAAGAAAGATATTGTTGCAAGGAGAGGTCTCGGATTCATCGTGCTAAAACATCCCCAAAAGGAGACTTGCCAAGCAATCACATGCGGGGAAGTCAAATTAGATGATAGCGATGATGAGGAAATATATGAAGTTGATACTTATGATGATCAGCCCGTAGAGGCTAAGCCTGCACCTAAAGAATTAGAAGATGGTGGACAGACAGCTACTATGGATGAGCTAAAAGAAGTCAACTTGGGGACTGAAGAAGACCCTCGCCCAACCTTCATTAGCTCCCTTTTATCAGAAGACCAAGCAGAAGAAATGAAAGAGCTTCTCTGTGAATTCAGGGATTGCTTTGCCTGGACATATGCCGAGATGCCCGGCTTATCCCCTGATGTGGCAGTTCACAGGTTAGCCATCAAGCACGATACAGTGCCTGTAAAGCAAGCTCCAAGGAGAATGCGATTGGAGATCGAAGAACAGGTGATTGTAGAGACAAAAAAGCTTATAGAAGCAGGCTTTATCTGCGAAGAAAAATATGCTGATTGGATTGCCAATATTGTCCCTGTCAAGAAGAAGAACGGTCAGATTCGTATCTGTATCAATTTTTGGAACCTCAATAAAGCGTGCCCAAAAGATGACTTTCCACTCCCTGTATCCGAACTCCTGGTGGACAATACGTCCAACTACGACATGTTCTCCTTCATGGATGGATCGTCAGGATACAATCAGATCAAGATGGCTCCAGAAGATGAAAAGCACACGTCATTCAGAACACCCATCGGGATTTTCTGCTACACAGTCATGCCATTTAGCCTGAAGAATGCTGGTGCAACCTATCAGCGGGCGATGACTCACATATTTGATGATCTGATACATCAAAAGGTCGAGTGCTATGTGGACGACCTTGTCGTCAAGAGCGTAGACCGAAGAGACCACTTGGATGACTTAAGGATTGTGTTTGAAAGGATCAGGAAGTATAATTTGAAGATGAATCCTCTCAAGTGTGCTTTTGGGGTCTCTTCCGGCAAGTTTCTGGGCTATGTTGTTCGACATCGAGGCATTGAAGTCGACCCCAACAAGATCAAGGCGATCATGGAGATGCCACCTCCGAAGAACCTTCGACAGCTCCGCTCTTTACAAGGACAACTGGCTTTCATTCGAAGGTTCATATCAAATCTGTCAGGTAGATGCCAACCATTTTCAAAACTGATGAAAAAAGATGTCCGCTTCAAATGGGATATAGAATGTCAGGAGGCGTTTGACAGTATCAAGAGATATTTATTGAATCCGCCCATTCTCGCAGCGCCAATTCCGGGGAAGCCTCTTATACTATATACGACAGCGTTAGAAGAATCCCTCGGAGCACTATTAGCTCAGAATAATGAAGAAGGAAAAGAAAATGCACTCTACTACATCCGCCGGAGGTTGATCGGAGCAGAAAGTCGTTATTCTCCTATTGAAAAGCATTGTCTGGCGCTGATTTTTGCAGTTCAAAAGCTCCGCCACTACATGCTGTCTCACAAAATCACATTGATATCAAAGATCGATCCGCTGAAGTTCTTAATGATAAGACCAGCATTGACAGGTCGTTTAGCCAGGTGGGCAGTGATATTACTACAATTTGATATCACGTACATGCCACAGAAAGCGGTAAAGGGACAAGCCTTGGCAGATTTTCTCACCGCGCATCCTATCCCGGCAGACTCACCGCTTAATGATGATTTGCCTGACGAGCAAATCATGCGGGGTCGAGGAAAGCGAAAGGCTACCATTCTGGGAAATGTATTTCGACGGGGCATCATCGATTAAGCCTGCCCGACCTCCAAATATTGCAAGGGCCTGAGCCGGCATCGGTCTCGTTTTCGTGGCACCCAGAGGAGGTATAATGAGATTTTCATTCAGTTTGACTGAACCTCGGACCAACAATGAAGCCGAATACGAAGCTCTAATAGCAGGGTTGGAGATTGCAATCGGTATCAAAATCCAAAATCTTAAAATCTTCGGCGACTCTCAACTTGTGATAAATCAAGTCTTGGGCATTTACAAGATTTGTAAGGTTGAGCTGGCTCATTATCACCGGCGGACCCTTGAGTTCCTGAAACAGGTGCCAAATGTTAAAATAGTTCAAGTTCCCCGAGGAAAAAATGCCAAAGCAGATTGCTTGGAAAAATTGGCCAAGGAAATGGCGAATACCAACGAGGAGAGACCTATATATATCGGAGTTTATAACCGTCGGGTGTTGGAACCCGCCCTGTTGCAATTCACGCGGGCAGAAGAAGTATCAGATTCAAGCAAACGAGATACGACTCCGAGTGACCCTCAACCTCTTCACCAGATTATTATGGAAAATTATCCAGAAGGATATCATGTAGCCAAGAGACGTAAAGCTAGTCAAGCTTCAGAATCATGGCTGCATTGCTTAGATGTTGAAGTAGAAGATGATTGGAGGCAACCCTTCATCGAGTATTTCAAAGAAAGAAAACTCCCAACAGATAAATCTCTTGCCACGCAAATTAGGAAGAGAGCATTGCGGTATGCATTTATTAACGACACATTGTACCGACGAGCTTTTGATCAAATGTGGCTAATATGCCTAGGGACTAAGGAAGCTGATAGAGTGGTAACAGAAGTTCACGAAGGACTTTGTGGTGTACATCAGTCAGGTCCCAAGATGGCGGCTAAAATTAAAAGAATGAGTTATTATTGGCCAACAATGGTGAGGGACAGTATCGACCACGCTAAGAGGTGTCACGAGTGTCAAATCCACGGTGATGTTATACATTAACCTCCAAATTCTCTGCACCCAACAATAGCATCATGGCCATTCGAATGCTGGGGCACAGATATAATCAGACCGATAGATCCGCCATCATCAGCCGGGCACCGCTTTATTTTGGCAGCTACAGACTACTTCTCTAAGTGGGTAGAAGCAGCTCCATTCAGAGAGGTCACATCTGAGCATGTGATCAACTTCTTTACCCACAATGTTGTTTACAGATTTGGTGTACCACGCCGTATAATTTCAGAAAACGGTATTGCATTCAAGAGTACAAAAATATACAAGTTCGTTGATCGGTATAAAATCAATTGGCGGTATTCATCAATATACAATCCAAGAGCGAATGGCTTGGCAGAAGCCTTCAACAAGACGCTGGTGAAATTGTTGAAGAAGATCCTTACTAAGAATAAAAGGGAGTGGCACACGAAGATGGCAGAAGCGCTATGGGCCTATTGTACAACTTGCAAAATGCCAACCAAAGTCACTCCTTATTCACTCGTATTCGGAGTTGAAGTAGTGTTGCCACTAGAGATTGAACTGCCGTCACTTCGAGTGGCAATTCAGCATGATCTAACCCAGGAACAAAATGCTCGCCTAAGAATGGAGGAACTCGATGCACTTGATGAACTCAGGTTACAAGCCCAACAAAACCTGGAAATCTACCGAGGAAGAATGGCAAAGTCTTTTGATCGAATGGTGCGTCCTCGATCATTTCAAGAAGGAGAATTGGTTCTGGTGCTGAGAAGACCAATCATCCCACATCGAAAAATCGGTGGCAAATTCGTATCCAATTGGGAATGCCCCTTCGTCATCGAAAAGGTGTACCAAGGAGGAGCCTATCAACTTATCGATCTGCACGGTCAAAGGCCCATGCCGCCGATCAATGGTCGATACCTAAAGAAGTATTACGCATAAAATTGCTCAAGAAAATATTTTGTTTAACGCACTGTGTATTTTATACATGCTTACTAGCGTATATGCTTTACATTTTAAAATTCTCTTGTGTCACAAGAATGCATTTCAAAGAACTCATAAAAATCCCCCATAAGACTGGGGCATTTTAAATATTTATTCGGGTCGACATCGCGCTGCATGCCGAAATCCCCGAATAAATATTTAAAATCTCTAAATACAAGATTTATATGAAATCCCCCATAAGATTAGGGGCATTTTAAATATTTATTCGGGTCGACATCGTGCCGCATGCCGAAATCCCCGAATAAATATTTAAAATCTCTAAATACAAGATTTATATGAAATCCCCCATAAGACTGGGGGCATTTTAAATATTTATTCGGGTCGACATCGCGCTGCATGCCGAAATCCCCGAATAAATATTTAAAATTATCAATGCAAATATTCTCTTAAGGAAGATACAATGAATTCTCTTCAAAGTATATACAGGTCATCTTCAAGAAGCTTAAGACTCCATCTTCTCCAATGTACCAAGGTTCAAAAGACAGAAAAGAGATTTTTGTAACTACACACTCTAATAAATTGAGTCAGAAAAACTTGAAGTCTTTCGACAGTCTAAAGCTTAAGGTTCGAATGGGTGTAAAAGGTTGGATCCAACACGCCCAAATATGGCCGGATCGCTGACAGTCCTGTCTACTCAATATTCCATAAGAACGGCCGTAGTAGCGGAACCCCCACTTTGTCAACCTGTCAGTAAGGACTATAGGAAGAACGAAGGCCAATTTGACTCGACAAGTTCAAGTGGTTGTAGTCTACTAAATTCTCCTAATTGACTGGAGAATCAAAATTTCAGTGGGAAGAAGTGTTGCGAGCAACTACTAAATGTGCGTAGGCTCCAAAATCCTCAAACATAAAGGAGAACTATAAATATACCAACTCTAGTGAAATCAGCATTGGGAAGCACATTTCTCATGGCTCAAGTCTGAAGCCAGAATGGGTGTGAAAGGTCGGATCCAACAAGCCCAAATATGGCCGGATCGCTGGCAGCTCCATCTACTCAACACGCCATAAGAAAGGCCGCAGTAGAGGAACCCCCATTTCAGCAACCAGAGGACAAAGGGCTATCAAATCCTAGCTCTCATGATCTGATGAACTCAGGTGATTCAGATTAAAGTCTCCTCAAATGGTTGAGGATTAAGATACTACCTATATTTGATAGTATCGACCAAATCCAAAACTTACAAATCCTTCAACAAATCCGTAAAGCACAAAGCGAGGATCGAATGATTTCTTCTTCAACAAGTCCGTCAAAGCACAAAGCAAAGGACCGAAGAAAATTATCCCAAAGTTCACACAAAGCCTAAGGCTGAACTAAGAGGATTCTGTCATCAACAAGTCCGTTATGCACAAAGCTCTGGACCGATGACTTTTTGCCAACGACCTAATACAAACATAAGGGTTTAGGTCATCGGCATCTACTCCTTCATCAAGCCCGCCAAAACTAGAAGCATAGGGCCAAAGGTACAAAAAAACCACCTGACAAGCCAACAAAGACAAATCAGGTAATCCTCCATCAATGTCCGCAGCACAAAACACAAGGCAAAAGAAATCAGTATTTCAATCATCTATGGATACATCCAAAAGAGTAGTGGAGAAAGAAGAATAGTGTGACATCCAAGCAAATTCTTGGAGACCCACTAAATGAAATCCCTAGTGTGACATCTAGAATAAATATCTAGAGATCCATAGGGTCAATCAATTTACAACAAACATGGTCCACTTTAGGCGCGCACCATATTTGTTGGGGGGCATTTGTTGACCCTCATACTAGTGTCGGGGTCGAGTCGACCGCGCAAGGTGGGTTTCAAAAGCGAAAGAGCTCGAAATCGCGCAAAAACTCACCCGACGCGTGTCGACTGAAAACCCAAAATCGCCGAGACGACCTCCGTTCACGAAACGGACAGCGCCGATGCGTCCGGAGCAACGGAAACAGCTAAGATTGACACCCATATTGGAGGGGGTCGCCGGTCGGCAAAAAATTAAATTTTGGGCGCGCGAATCGAGACGACGACGTGTGCGAGCGGCGACGCGACGACCAACTTGATGGAATATTAAAAAAATATTTTTATTTTTGTGCAATATAATTAAAAAAAAATTAGAGAAAAGAGAGAGAAAGAGAGCTTTTAAAAAAAAAGAATTTTTTTTAAAATAAAAAATACCCTAAATACCCCCACTTAACCTCATAACCCTCCTCACTCTCTAACCCGCTAAATCCACGATCCTCCCTCTCCCTCACACGACTCCAAGCCGCCTCCCTCTCCCTCTTGCGATCCAAAGCCGCCGGCCTCCCTCCTCCTCCAAGCAAGGTGAGATTTCCTCTTCTTCTTCCTCCTTCCCCCTTCCTTTTTCTTTTCCATTTTTCATCTTCCCTCCAAGTTTCCCACCATTTCCTTCAATTTTCTTCCTCCCCTCTCTTCTCCTTCCTCTCCTTCATCTTCTTCTTCCTCCTTCAACCTTTTTTCTCAAAACCTACGCCAAACCCTAACCCTAATTATTTTTTTCTCTCACTTCAACTCATTAAACCACCCACTACCCTTCACAAAAAACACTTCCCTACACCTCCTACACCATTCCAACAAAAAATTGTTCATCCATCACTTTCTCTCTCTAACCTAGAGAGAGAAAATTTTCTCTCTCTAGAATGAGAGTGAAATTTCTTCGTGAATAGCTCCATCTCCACCCCAAGCATCTTCCCTCTCAACCATACCTCCAAATTCCTTCCCTAGAGAGAGAAAAAAATTACACACTCTCTCTTTCTCTCTCCAAAATTGAGAAGAGAGGGATTTTCTCTCTCTAAATCTCTCCTCTCACTTCCTTGCACCTCCTAAACCCACTATACGCAAATTCCCTTCAAATTCCATCTTTCTCCTCTCTTTCTCTCTCTAGAAAGAGAGTTTCCTTCTCTCTTTCTCTTTCTAAAAATTAGAGAAAGAGAGATTTTCTCTCTCTAACCTCACTCCCCCGATTTCCTACACACTCTAAGCCCATTCCACTAAAAAAACCCAAAAATCCCTTCTTTCTCTCTCTTTCTCTCTCTAGAAAGAGAGCTCTCTTCCCTTTCTTTCTCTCTCTAGCTTCTTTTTTTTAAATAAAAATATGATTAATTAAATTGCAAGAGTAAATTTTCTTTTAATTATGCATCACAGGTTCCTACGTCGCCGTCATCCTCCGTCGCCGCCTCGATTGCTGCACACTCAAGGTAAAAATTAGTATTTACCTTTTTGTGCATGAAATAAGTACTCGTGACCGCTTTTCTTAGCGGGCGAGGAAAAACTTAAGTACCCGTGACGCACTGAGCGAGCGGGGAAATTCGTATGCATGAAAATATAAGTACCCGTGACTGCTTTTCTTAGCAGGCGGGAAAATTTGTTATTTGTAAAAAAAATTGTTTAATTAAGTACCCGTCACTGCTTTTAGGCGGGGAAAAATGCTATATTTTAAATCTGCGCTCAAAAACCCCATGACCGCTTTTTTTAGCGAGCGGGGATTGGAACTGCGGCCGCGGTGTCACCCGACACCTACCGTGACTGCCTTTCTTGGCAGGCGGGAAGGCCTTACACACTCCGATGCCGGAGTGCTGCTGAAATTTTATTTGAAAATATTGAGGACTTAAACAAAAAGTGAACTTGAATTTTCACTTGAATTCAACAAGACTATGAAGACTTGAATTTGAACTGAGTTTAGACTTAAGAAGACCACAATGAAAGCTCAATTTGAACTCGAACTGGGATTCTACAAGACCACAAGGGACCTTGATTTGGACTTGAGCTTGGACAACATAACAAATGACTATACTTGGGCTTGGATTCAAGCCATAACTTGGTATTGAACTTAAAGGGAATATGGATATAATCAAATCCTATGGCATGATGTGATGTTCTTAATAGATAACACAACTTATTTGCAAAGATGAGTTGATAAGAGCTCTGCTCATACACTACGAGCTCTTTTAGTAACAACAAAAGACCAACTACACATACAACGTTCCATTTACAAGTAACCATAAGAAACTTGTGAACACTCATGGATGGCTTTAAACGTCAACGAATAGAACCTGGACCTGTACCTGTACTTGATATGAGGAAGGGAAACTTTGCTTGAATGCAAATAATAAGGTTTAAATTCAAATTGAAAGACATTGTTTGGGGATTTGAACAAAGAACTTCAAGCATAATTTGCTTACAAGTAATGCTCTCAACACGAAGTCAACGATAGTGAAAATACTACTGACCACAATAAAAGAAACGAAAGGATGCGAACATACAAGTTCATATGAGCTGTTATAGAAAATTCGTTGTACACGAAATGCACTATCTGCAAGAAAACACAACTCAAAGTGAATGCAAGGATTTGTCGCAGAAGGATTTGTTTGACTAAACAGAGTTGCAAAAATAGGTGAGCACGAAGGAATGTGATGGCGTCCTTATCACCAACAACAATCCAACTCCAAGAAGATACATCAAAGGAAAATGTTAAATGCAAATGTACATGCAAGAATCTCTAGTGCAAAGAACCCCCAAGGACAATGTGCATATAAGTAAAGATCATAGTGAAAAATGTGATGACAAGCTCGCAAGCAATGGTATAAGATCTACAATCATTTGCCCTTTACATATAATGAGATTTGACATGCAATGAATATAATGGTTTGATGGATTTAACGAGTTTGGAGTGAAAGAAGTATATGTACAATCAATAGTGTTTAACTCCAAGCAAACATTTTAGCTTGACTGCATATAATAATTCTTCATGAGGCAAGCTTACTAGTACATGTGGAAGTCCCTACGAGCCACTATAGAAGACTCCTTATTTATACAACAGTCCACTCAAATAAAAGAATTGTTCATGAATGATAACAAGAGTCATACAACTAGTGAGGATCTAAAATCCATCATATACACAATACCTTGTAAGTAGGCAGAAGCAAATGATGTATAAAAAATACAAGCTCCTACGAGCCAAAGGCAGGAGATTCGTTAGTGCACTACGATTCACATACAAAAAGCAACAAATAGTGCACGACAGTCTACCTGTACAAAGCAGTGAGCAACTCTATTCAAAAGCTGCTACGCCACGCCACCGGATCCGTAATACTCGTACTAGCGGACAGAAGGCGTACATAATCTCTCAAATGAAATATTGTGTGCATTCAAATTACAATTACTTGCACAACTAACATATTTCAAAATCCCCCCCCCCCCCCCCGCACCTACACTGTAGCTTGTATACACATAGGTACACTAAAGGGAAAAATATAATCTCAACCCGCATGGGCCCCGACGAGCGTGTTATTGGTACACACGTGACGCCTAAGGATGCTGCGCGGGTCAACAAGTGAATTCAAGTCCGAATCCGATCCTTCTATACGGATCAATAGAAGTCGACATGGTTCAGACCATCAAATAAATATACGATTGTGGGGACCGGTGTATTTATTTTAATACATTCATAATAGGCCTTCAAAGCCTATAATCAACAGAATTCACTCACAAAGGCTCAAAGCCTAGAAAACCCGATCCTCTGTCGACATCCAGACAGAGTTGACAAGGTTCAAACTACAAATGAAAATGACCTCACCCCGATGATGGCCGTGTTGAATGCAGATCTCAACCGGAGGGGTTCCCAAATATTTTCAAATGTCTCCCAAATATCCAAAACCCAAAACTCCACAAAATCCAAAAAAAACTCCACAAACCCAAAAACTCCACAAAAAACCCAAAACCCCAAAAATATTCAAAATTCAAAAAACAATATTTAAAATTGAAATAAAATCATCGAATGCTTAAAGCAAAACTCCATCCACCCTCCGCAACAGTTTGCCGAGGTGGACAAATTGAAATTTACTTCAGCTCACAAAAGAGCTAAATGCCTGGTCGAGAATATCACTAGGATCCATTCTCAAATAATCTCCTGCTAGTAAGGGCGTGGTACGTGTCCTCTAACCGGCGGTTTGCCGCCAAATGGCACCGCAGGATAAACGGTTATGACCCGGGGCCCTCTGAACCGAGTGGTTTTGCCGCCAAATGGCACCACGAAATACCGGTTATGGCCAGCGCCGTTACGTTCCTTATTGGCATTAAATCATTGAGATATGAATCAATAGGATATGATTGACAGAGCACAAAGCCCTCTGTTAGCTAAGGTGGATTCAAATTTGTCCCCTTAGGCAAATATTCACCCCAGGTCTATAAGGTTCCCTTGGACGACGCAACCCATGGCTGCCGACAAGGATCCTTCTGTCAGGTTGGGTCGACTACCTTCTCTGACTAAGTAGACCAGGGACCACGATGGCCCGGGATGACGGAACCATGGGATCTTGATCGGGCCCATCATCCATTCCCCCACCATCCGCTTTAAGTGCTAGATGGTGAAATTTCTACTTTAAATATCAAATCCTTCAAAACCTTTCCAATTCTCCAATTCCAAATCCATGCTGCTACTATATGCCAGATACCACGTATATCCTACGTATTTGATCGACGACTAGCCTTAATCGAAAGTTCTCTCTCGTGATCGGGAGGGGTAATTAACTATAGGGGCTTGCGCCTATAGGAAACCAGAACTCAGATCATAAAGTCCTCACAAAATGAGGGCGAAATCTCTGGGTAGTGTCTTATCTACAAACCCATCTGCCTTCCAAAATTTACCTCGGAACTTAGTTCGTTAAAACTCCCTCGCCGAAAAAGAAAAAGCGAGTGGAGGCCGAGGCCGAATTTTCGGAGCCCACAATTATAGCTTTGGATGATGATTATTTTTAAGTGAAGATCAAGTGATTCAAATCTACTGACAACACTGATCCTTGGAAAGGTTTTCTTATTGCATCTCCATCCGAAGAACTCATTTTTCACTCCAAAATGCAATAAAACTTCAAAATGTAGTCATTCTTCTCTAATTGAACATCATTTATTTTTCTTTGGCACACTTCTTGCGAAGGTAATTATCTTTGGCGCGTTTTTCTCTTTCTCCTCTTTTGTGTGCGATTCTTCGATAAATCCCGCAACGAGAATTTTTTTTTGGCATAGATGAACAGTCCAACGCCAATATTGGCATCCCACTGTTCACCTACCCGAATTTGATGTGCGATTTGGAGTTTGAATGGAGCATATGGTGGGATGGGATACAGTGGTATGGATTTTGGTTGGAGATGGTCTTATATATAGCTGTGAGAGTGTGCTGAAAATTCACAAGTACATTTCTTTTGCTTTGGTTACCCTTACTTTTTAAAAAAAACTTGAGCAAATAGTACCAAGATTTTTATGTGGAAAAACCCTAAAAATGTAAAAAACCACGTGGCCTAGCCTAATTTGAATGAATCCACTTGTATTTGTAATTGATTGCAAATGACACCCCTCTCCTTGAAGAAGGGTGCTGGCTCAATGTAGCAAATACACATTGTGCAGAGTGCATTACATGGCAGCTATTCTTAAGAGAGTGTTGGCATATTTGTTTAGTCATTAGGGCTTTAGTCGGCAGGCGATGGTGGTCAAAATGATTGCAATCAGCAAGCAACGATGGTGGGAGTTATTGTAATCGATGGGTGACAGTTGTCGATGGCACTATATTCGGTGGACAACAATGGTCTAAGGGACCTGTAGTCTGCAGGTGATGGTGGTCTGTAAAATCCCGGGCAATGGCAGCGTTGGAGGGAGCAAGAGAGATCTCAAGTTTTCTTGTTTTTCCTCTCCTTCTCATGAGAAGAATAAGAGGCTATTTATAAATTTTTTAGAGTTGCACGACTAAGTCAATATGGAGAAGATTAAGGGAAAGTTGGAAGTGTTCCAACAGACGGTCAATGTCAACTCCCCTGATCATGAATCATTTATGGAGCATTTAAGTGTCTTAATGATGTAAGAATTAAATATTCTTGGGCTCATTGGATTTGTCTCGTCACGCCGCTCGATTTGACTATAAGTATGTCACATTCAAATATTATTTGGTCATACAATTAATGATATGAAGCTTTATAGTAGGCTTTGATCCTTTGATTTGTGATCATTTGGGCTCGGACTGGACTAAACTTGGTGTAATTGTGATCGTCTCATTGAGAGACAATCAATTTGACTTTAAAGTTTTCTTAAATCGGAGTTTAGATTGTCTCATATTTAATGTTTGAAATTTCTTACTCATATTTACATTGAGATTCGCATTTGATAATTTTTTTTTTTTTTTTTGTGACATATCAAGAAGGAATATATGCTAAGATTTCATACCCTAAGCACCACACCATGAAACAAAACAGAGAAAACACCACTTTACAAACTATATAATAACATTTACTAGAAACCAAGTTACAATAAGCAGCTACTGGCTTCTCTCTCTCTCTCTCTCTCTCTCTCTCTCTCTATCTCTGTATACCAAATATTAAATAACCTTCAAGAATAAGCCAGTTCATATACAGAAACGTCTTACTATTTTGCAAAACCATCATAAATAATAACCATAGTACTTCAGATATTCAAACCATTCATCCCTCTTAGCTTGTATACAAACAATGCAGCTGTGTGGTTTTTCTTTGGCTTTACAACTCTCCAGATGTTGCACAGGCCTGTTCTATAGGACATTGCTGTGCTGCACCCAAAAAAAGACCTTTTTAAGTTTAGCCCAAAAATAAGGTGAAGGTTTTTGATTGAAGAATTCAATTTTCTTCTTGTTTTTCAGAAGTTCCTACAATGATAAATAGTTTTTTTTAAAACCAAATCTTTGACAAATTGAAGGATTCAATTTTCTTGTTGTTTTTTCAGAAGTTTCTACAGTGATAACTATTTTTAAAAAACGTTCATGTCGAGATAATTTTTAAAAAAATTATAAGATTCATAACAACTTTCAAAAAATCTACTTTTTCGATAAAAGCTTCACAATAAATTTTTAAACAGCTACAATCACACCAAATGGCCCCTTGCAGCTATCAGGAAAAGCAGTTGTAGAATATCTGTTAGAAAAGCATACTTAAAAGTTTTGTGGATATTACAAATTTTTTCTTCTAAAAAAAGTAGAACAGTAAGTTTCATATAACTATCACATTTTAATATATTGTATGATAAAAAACATGGGCGGATCCAGCTTCTTTTTCAGGGTGGGCAAAATTTTTTTGGGGGGATTCCAAATTTAGACTTAAGCTCGACTTTTGAGCTTGAGTGAAAAATTGTAGCTCACTAGAGAAGCATTGATGGGACATGGCGGCTCACAATGGTGTGTGTTGGAGAAGGTATAATCGTGACTTGCGAGAAGGCTGTGAAGTGCGAACTAAGAGCGATTCTTGAACGTTGAATGCGACTAGGTAGAAGAGGCCTGCGAAGACGAAGGCGGCGACGTCTTGAACATCGAATGCGACGGGGAAGAAGAGATTAGTGAAAGCGGCTGTGAAGTACGAATTGGCAGGATGGACAAGGACGCTTGGGATTGATAAAATCTGGGCAAAAAGAATTTTTGATGGGGAGCAAAATACCCAAAATACCTCATCTAATACATTATATTTTTTTTTAATGCCCACCCTGACTAAAGGGGTTCCGCCCATGATAAAAAGCTACTTCTTGTCCAAAATTATCCAAAAAATAATAATAAATTATAGCCAAACAAAAAAATAGTTGCTCATAAAACAAAAGTATGAAAAGTTGCTCTACACAGAACTCTCAGACTGGCATGAAAATTACCTCATCAGAGAATGAGGCTCTTGAAAGAACTTTCTTCCCATAAGGGCTATTGCGGAGCGCCCAATCATGGCGTTTGATAGTCGCTACCAGAGCAACGTGAAGATCTCTGTACATCTTTCATGATCATGCGTGACAATTTAGTACTTGAAGCCATATAAATGAAACAAACATGCAAAAATCCTCCTCTTAAGAAAGAAAGGAATGGAGAAAAGATGAAAAAGTACCTTGGATTCACTGAGAGCTGATTGCATTACATAGTTACCGTATTTATCTTGCAGTATCTGCCTTAGTCGAGGAGAGTTCATTAGTTCCTCAATAATTTGAACACAATTATTCTCTCCAGAAAATTTGAGGCATTTTTCAACCACATTGCTGCCGTACTTCTGCATTGATAGATGCTCATAATTGCCCTTTAGCTGATTCAGTACAGCAGCAATAGTCCGTGGGTCTTTCAGATCAAGAACAAATTGAACTACATAATTCCTTCACAATAACAGATTCAGGCAGGAGTCATTATTAATAATTGTAAAGGTATATATATATATATATATTAAAGTATATTTTATAAAAACTTAAAAGAAGCCTCTTATTTTTAATTTTAAAATATATTACATAAATAATAATAACAGCCAGGTTAACATCAAATTTTTTCTATGACATTTTTTTCAAAATGTTGATTTTTGCAAAAGAACCAACCCTTTTATCTTCAATTGAGTTTAAAATATTTTATAAATTTAAATTTATTTATTATTTTATGATTATATGAATTAATTGTATATATATTTAATTTATATTATTATTATATAGAGTTTTCAGTTTTCAAGATATGATATTATAATGTTGTATCTAATGCGTGTCTATGTCATATATTTTTAATAATAGTTGTGTCTCATGTTCTTGCCGTATTATGTTTGTATCAATGTGTTCATAATAGTAAATCATAGTCTTAAATGGTAAATATGATGCATCATCATACCCATATGGATCTTTAGAAAGGAGAAGGGAGTAGGATGAGATCTTGGTCATAAGTCTCTTCTTTTGATCACCATCTGAATGTTTGAGACAAGTTTGAAGCACACAACAGCCTTGACGATCTTTGGCCAACTCAATACAATGAGAGATTACTGCGTCCATAAGATTCTGCAAGATAAAGGATGGCATGAATGTTTTATCGATCCACATCCTATCAAACGTTATTTAAATTATGGTCTTACTGTAATTTAGTTCCTAAAAGGTCTCTAGAAGATATCAACAAAAAGCATAATATGTATAAAACCTAAAAAAAAGATTTTCAATATATTTGTCATAAATTAATAAGTTTCTTAAAAACTGCAAGCCAGTCAATGCTATAGAGATGCTTCACCCAAATAGAATAGACATCTAGCAACTTGACAAAAAAAAAAAAAAAAAAGGTTGGAAAATATTTTCATTGCAGAATATGAAAATTATTTTGATGATAAGTTTAGTGCACAAAGAAATATATAGAAATTCTACATCAAAAGCTAAAAGAAAGAGTTTAATTGAGTTCTAGAAACTAGGTACTTCTCACTTATTTTAGTTGTACTGCAAGAAGTGATGAGTGCAATAGTCTGCAATGATGAGCAATGGAATAAACATTAATAATTGTTCTGGATGCAAACTCTAAATATTGATGCACAACAAGCCAGAACAAACAATGCTTTCACTATTAGCAAAATTATGTTTATCATGATGCATAAGTTCCTTAATAAAAGGGGCATAAATTGTAGTTTTCAAACTCAAATAAAATTGGAAAACCAGTAGAATCTTCTATTTAGTTTATGATAGCTAGGGCATCCCTTCACTACTTGGCATAGTAAGGGAATTTACAAGATCTCATCATGCACACATCAAAGTCTTATGATGATATTTTTTCTCTTTGCATGGGTCAGTTTTCAAGCGGTTGATATTATTGACTAAGTATTCCAAGATGAAAACGAAAACGAAGACCCAATTTTTATAACAATGCCTAGTGAAGATGGAAATTAATAATTTCATATTATGAATAATCTGTAATTGTAGAAGCTAATTTCATTAACTAGCTTGAAGAAGATTTGATCTTTAATTTTCAAGATGGGATGTTACAACAAAGTCCTAATTAGTGGCTACCATAAAGTTCTAAATGAAGGTCATTATAAAATCTATAATGGAGGTTATTATAAAAATATAGATAATAGAGACTACAAAAGTCTTCAATAGTGGTTGATTATTAATGTTAGAAGAGAACTCTTCATTATATATTTATATAAACTCATATAGTCCTCACTTTCATAGCATCTCACAATAAAAAGCAACAACTACAGAGAAAGAAAGGAAAGATCAAATGAGCAAAGTTTTACTTTTAATCATGACAATAGTAAATCTAAAAATAATTTTTTTTTTTTTTGCTTCTTTTATAAAAAGAAGGACACACAAAGAAGAATTAATTTTCTTTGAAAAAGAGAGAGCAAGAACAGGATGAGAACTACAAAAAAGATAAGTCGGCTGATGCAAGTACTGCTACAAATTTTTCTAGTTGAGGAATTGGTGATGACTGAAAATAATGTGTAAAGAACAGTGGATTCTGGACTAAGCTTGTTCTAATTTAGGTATATTTTCCACATATAAGTTAAGTTCTAGTATTCGTGCTAATATAGAAAATAGACTATGTGCAAGATTTGAGGTTCTGGCACTGTTAAGTAAAAGTCGCATGATGGTGTAACTATCTTTTTGGATGAAGTCCAGTATGTGTCAGATTTCAAGAAAAATCTAATATATTTAATTGCTCTTAGTGTTAGAGGATATAGATTCTCGGGTCATGCTGCACCCTTAAGGTCTTTGAGGGTTTATTAGTTGATTTGAAGGCAAATAGAATTAGTGAACTCTATCTATATTTTGTAAAATACAATGCAACGTGTTGATGCGTTGGATTATACACCCATGGTGGCAGCTAATTGAAGCAAGAATAATAAAACATATATGGAGTCAAATATTAGAAAAGTCGAAGATGCTATGAAATCTATTAATGATGATTTGAAAAAAAATAATGTAAAATAAAATTTCTATCAAATTGAAACTTCCAAAGGAGGAGTGGACATTCCATGATAGGCAAAAATTCATAATAACTGAGCATCATAATAAAATAAATTCCATAAGTTTGCCACTGATGGACTAGGGTATTATAAAACTTTTATTAAGCTATGTGACTGATGCAATGGAGTTGCCACACAGAGAAGCATTCAATATGATCATTAAACTAGTAGGAGATTGTTAAGTATAGAGTTTAATTTTATCAATTATCATGGATAAGATTTCATCTTGATTTTTTTATGGCTGCCACAAAACTCTACTTGGAGACTACCACAAAATCCTAACTAGAGGTTACTATAAAGCACTAAATGGAGGCCACTACAAAATTTTACAATACAGGCTACAAAAGTCTTCAATCGTAGTTAATAATGAATGTTTAGATGGTGAACTCTTCACCATATAAACTCATGAAATCCTCACCTGTATAGCATTCCACAACAAGAAGAAACAAAATTAGAGGAGGAAGAGAAAGAGATAGGAGAAGGATGTCATCAGTCGTGAAACTATATATCAAAATAAATAAAACAAATTGTGCATGCATATTAAAATAATAAAACAATCCCATGAACCTTTGAAAGGTTTATATTTTCTTAGTGTTTAATTTTAGGTAGGACTAACTACAAATTTAATCCCAAAACTCAAGCTTAGACACAGATCTAGATTGCACTGACTTATATACAGGCTTTATAAAAATTTAAAATTTAATTAGTTTTGATGTATGGAGGGAACTCTGCAGAATTAATATTCACAGTTCTTTACTCTATGATGTTCATGGGATTTCAGCACATCATAATTTAGTTGAAGCGTTATGATGTCCTAACATTCAAAGTAATCAAATAACCAGCTTCACTTCCGACTAATTTGTAGGCCAAACCAGTACATTAACCATTGAAAAATATCAAAATTTACTGAAAGTTGCATTGTCGTAGGAGAATTATAATTTCAATAAAAAAATCTTAAGGTCTCAAATACATTTAGAGAGCACTAATTATGATACATATTTTAAAGAAAAAATTAAACTCAATGATAAGCTTCATTTTACCTAGGAAACAATGATTTTGTAGCATGATAAACTGCTTAAACAACATCATATAAAATAAAATCACCAGGGAGCACTAAAAAGTGCTCATATGCACAGTAAAACTGAACTCAAAGAAAATAATAAAATACTGAGTAGAAATTGACCAAAATTACAGATATCATCATAAATAATAATAATAAAAAGTTTTAATTTAGAAACTATCTTTGTTTGTATAGAACTCAAAAATATTACCATGCTATATTTAGAAAGATACTGAAAGCACCGCTGTGCAACATGATTTCCATTGATGTTTTTCATTAATGAAACTATGTATGGCTCTAAAGATGACAAAACGAAGGAAGCATGCTCTGGGGTCTTCAGAGTTTCAATTAGTTTCTGCACAGCACGAGTTCTGCACTTGATAAAAGAAAATCACTAGGAAATTAACGGTAAATAGTAAACATTACTATGGAAACTTGCATAATAAAAAAAATGAGAATCATACCCATGCATATCACAAGACATTCTAAACAGTTCACCAGTTGTTCGAGTAATGACCTTGAGTATGAGTGTCATTTGTACCTCATTACATAATTCTAGAAGCTTCTGAACAAAATAATTCCCAAAAGGATGAGTGATAAGTTCAACAATGTGGCAAATGATCTCGAAAAGGATCTCATCAATGTCTTCCTGACTACATTGAGTGAGTTTTTTCTGCAGAAAGCGGCATCCATGCTGATTCTTTGCCATCAAATATACCCTCCCAATGACATCATCCACAGAATTATATTTTATCTGCATTGGCTGTAAGGAAAGCCTGGGATCAAAGCCAACAGGAGGTGAATATCTATGGTTCTGATTGTCTAATCGCAAGAATCCATTACTCAGACAACAAGGCTGATGGGTATGGCAATCAGACAATCTCACATTTTTTTCATTTAAATGCAATGATTGATCAGTTGTGAGAGGATTAGGCCTAGGAATCGCAACTGTGTCTGCTCCATGAGACCTTCTCAAAATCTTTTCAGGAAAGGATTTCTTCACAACTCTATCAAAAATTTGTTGACCATGGAAATCTTTGACAGAACAAGTTGAACCATTACTAGATAATAATTTTTCTCCATGTGAAGATGAGGAGTTCTCAACCCTACCTGATGATCCCCAATGTTGATATTGACAATAATTCAACTGATTAGATTTATAATCAAGTACACTGGCATTCATATATGGATTTTGATAACACTGTTCAAACCGGCGAGGGATAGGAAACTCAACGCATTGGTGCACTTTATTCCCATTTAAAGGCCTCATACCCAAATTCATAATCTTTTGAACTTGAATGGCTTCAGGACTGTAATTTTGCAAGTTTTCAGCATATAAATACTGTGAATTGAATTGAACATATCTTTCAGAGAAGCTGCCAAATACAATCTCTGATATTGGCTTTGGTTCATAACCATCTGGTTTAAATAACTTCGGATTACGCCGACAATCATTTCCATCACTCAGATTGACAAATCCAGTTCTTTGCAGTATTGGAGACTGTGATTCAAGTTCAATACTTGGTAAAGTAACACCATTAACGGTTCTGGATAGAGGTGGAAAATTCATGTCTAACATATCATATCCAAAGAGAGATTTGCTTAGGTGATTGGCTGACTGCCCATTCGGCAAGCAAGTGATTTCGGAAGAGTTCTGGTTAGCTGGCGTTGAAGAACTTAGTATCATGGCTATATTCTCTTTGATTCTCATTTCGTCGAATGACATTGTGAGGGAATTGTCATCTGGCAAATTGGAATTATCTTGCCCAGCAATCATCTCAGAAATTTTGCAATTAGTTCCTTTTTCTTGGAGTTTTTTATCATCAGGATAAATCGACATGTTCTCTTGCTGTGTAGCAGGCAGAGGAGATTTATAAAGATTAAGAGACTTGCTTCTAGGAGAAAAAAGTTTAGTATCTTTTCTGCAAGGAGATTCCTTCTCTAACTCTAAGGAGATTATATCCAACCCCTGGAAAGGAACAATGAGCCTATGATGCACAGTAAGAGAATTCCCATAACTTGTATTGGGAATTTTTCCACCAAGAAGCTTATCATATTCATCACAGTCTTCCTCAGCTATGCCTCCTTCCATGACAGAAAGCGTGGTGTTTTATGCAGCTTCAAAATGCAAAAATAACAGCCAGTCCTTATTAGCAATGCAGATCCACAAATGAGTTACTTAAAGCCATAGAATTCCTATCTGCAACAAGAATCAAAGTACATTACAATAGGATGGTTAGCACACTTCTCCAAATCACATTCAATGAAACAAATAACATAAGAAATTCCACAAGCCTTCCAAAGACATAAGAATTCAACACATCAGCCAATGTTGCTAAGAAGGTGACCAAAATTATTGAGTTGTTGATGAAAGATTAACTGCCATTGTAAATCTCATCTATTGGTTCAATCCAAGATTTGTTAAATGCCAACAATATTCACGGGATTTAACCGATTTAACAAATTTCCTCTCACAAATCTTAAATCCCAATGTTCACATGCCAAACAATTTTCAAGTTTGAATTCTCTCAAGATATCATCAAATGATCTCCAACATAAAAATCACAAATGTCCACTCGAAAACAATCCCAATTACCTAATCAAGGATGCAAATCCAATTTAGCTTTTTAATCACAGAGATTCATAGAACCAACCCTATCTCTCAACATAGAATCAAATGCACCCAAATACGCTGAACCATTAAAACCCTGATTATCCACAAACTTTTCTTGAGAAAAAAGAAACGCAAAATCAGGACAGCAATAGAAGAAACGTTAAAGCTCCATTACAGAATGATCGGTTAAATACAATCGGATAGAATCGCCGAACGATAAGGATCTCACCGCCGATGAAACGCGAACAAGCGCAAAGTCACGAGCTGCAAAAGAAGTAAAAAAAAAAAAAAAAAACAGTTTTGGAATTTGGGAATGTGAAGAAGGAAATGGAGGACTCGCGACGACGGGTGGGGTGATGAAGAAGCCGGACAGCAAGGAGAGGTTTTTAATGGCGAGTGACTCTCTCCCTCTCTCCCCCTCACGCTACAGCATAGCCTCTACCAGTAGTTTCCATACATGAAAGAAGTCTTACATGCCGTTTGAGGTTTGGAGGACCATACCATGCATGGTGGACAACTTTTATTTATTTATTTAGTGTGTAAACATAAATTCGATAAAGCGAAGGGCTTCGACGATAAATTCTTAACCTTTTTTAGAAAAGTTTACCTAATAATAGATTTATACATAAATAAAAAATGACATAAAAATATTATTAATATTAATTTATTTAAAATAAAATGTATATTTTGCAATATAAACATATATTCTAAATTAGTTAATGGGACCAATTTGTAGTCGTTGTCAAGCAACCAAAATGGCTCTTATGAGACTTGCTTCTTATACAATGAAAACATATTATTAATTAGTATTATAATGATCTCATTAAAAAAAGTCACCACCATTGCAAAAGGGGGCTGTTATTTGAAAGAAGGAACTAAATGGATGTTATAAATGTGAAATAATTCTTTCTATGTGGTCTTTCTTAGATAGATTATTCTGTGTGGTATTTGAATGCGTTCGGAGGTCAATTCAGATGCGTCACATCATCTAATTCACTGTGCATTAAGTGACGTGACACATCTGAATTAGCCTCTAGACATGTTCTGACACTACACGTAATAAATTTCCCCTTTTTCATGGTAATATACAATGAAGTGAATGATGAAAGAAGAAAGCCAACAATTTATAATCATTGTGATAAAAATTTCTTTGGTGATATACTTTGGGTATGGCACCATGGATGGTGATTAAATTTGAGCTCAAAATTTCATCAATAGTTACTTAAATTTGAATCACAATTAAAATATATAATCTTCAATTAAAATATAGTATTCAACATATATCGAATTCAACTTTAGATTGATTACATATTGATACGTCATGACAAGATTAGCTTGATCGGGCGCGAATCTCGAGGCAAAAGCTAGTTGAAGACTTCAAAAATTAAATCCGGGAGCATATGAACTCCGATTTCAGCGAGCTTACAGTCAAACTGAGCGTCTCGAAAATACAAACTCAACGACGCCAAGATCAACCCAATCCGAGCCCAAATGAGTCCGAATCAAGGGCTCAAAGTGCTGTTGGAAGGTTCAAACAGCAATTTGAGTTACCAAACGGTCTCCGATTTTTACGAGCTTATACTCGAATCGAACGGCTCGACGAGACGAATCCAACGACCCCAAGATCGCTGAATTCCGACATCATTAAGGCCTTCAAATGGCCAAAAAATGGTGCACGGTCGTAGGATTCAATATCGGCCGTCCATTTGACCACTCCCTATTCGGCCTTGATCTCACACCTATTTACGGACCATGCCACTCCAAAAAATCTATAAATAGAGCCCTCATTCTTCACAAAAGGGGATCCAAGCAAGAGAGAGAAGAAGAGAAGAGAAGGGAGAAGAGAAGGAAGGAGCTCCTCCTCGACAGCCGCCGGACCACCGTCAACACCTCGCCGGACCACCGCCGGACCACCGCAGGAACCTCGCCGGACCACCGCAGAACCTCGCCGGACCACCACCTTAAGGCCCGACATTCAGTCCCTACGCTCTACTGAAGACCCGACATCCTGCCGAAGACCCGACGTTCTGTTCAAGGCCTGACACTCGGTCCCTACGTTCTATCGAAGACCCGACGTTCTGTTCAAGGCCTGACACTCGGTCCCTGTGTTCTGCTGAAGACCCGACGTTCCGTTCAAGGCCTGACACTCAGCTCTGACATCTCACTTAAATACTTGATTGTAATCGAATCACTCTTGGAGGTGACTCAGCTCTTTGTAACCAATTCAAAGTCTAGTGGAATCATTTTCAACTGGGCTAGGCCTCGTGGTTTTTCCCTTTTAAGGGTTTTCCACGTAAAAAATCCTTTGTTCTCTGTGTGTGTTAGTTATACGTGCAACGCTAAGACGCAAAATTAAATCTCTATCGTCGCATATTTTCTAGCCCGCAACAGATTGGCGCCGTCTGTGGGAAAGCCAATCCCACTACACTAAGGAATCCTCCAATGGTCAACAGGCGTAGCCATCGCATCATGGGAACCTCCCGCTCTAATTCACACCAATCCAGGAATCAGTCCCTGAATCAAGGACGACAGGCATCTGCCTCCTTTCACCCCGGTAACCGACACCCTGCAAGAGAAGGAACTTCAGGGCCGTCCTTAGAAGAACATATCAGAAAAATGGAGGAATCTCAGAATGAGATCCTTCAGCTTTTAAGGGGAGCTCGAGGACCAGTGCCGGTACCCCAAGAAGATGCTCTTCTCCCTCGAGATCAGCCAGGATTTGAAGACATTCTTCATGTCGAAGTCCCCCTTCCTCCACCAAGGATGCGTCCTCCTACACGTCCAGAGAATGAGCTTGCTGATACAGCAAGCTCTACCCATCCTTCTCGCACGGGTCATCGACAGCATATGCCGCCGGACGTCCCCAAGGACTTGGACCAACAGCGCGTCACTGAACTCCCCCGTAATACTCTACGGCATGAGTTACAGAGACTAGTCCGAGAAGAGTTCCCCACATGGGGTATCAGGCAGTCCCTTCACCAACGGGACATTCAGGAGTCATCACCTTTTACCGAAGCTGTCCTCCGATATCCCGTTCCTGCAAGATTCAAACTCCCAAATATAGATTCTTATGATGGGACTTCAGACCCCTATGAGCATATCGATTACTACCGCACTATTATGCATATCCAGCAGGCCCCAGACGCTCTGCTCTGTCAAGTTTTTCCTGCCACCCTTAAAGGGCAAGCCCGGACATTGTTCTACTCCCTACCCCCTCAGTCCATTCCCCTATTCGTCAAATTGGCCAAATTATTTGTCGAACAATTTGTCGCTAACCGAAGGATGATTAAAGACTCCTCCCACCTTTCGGGGATACGACAGAACGAGAGTGAATCTCTCAAAGAGTATTTTCAAAGGTTTTCTACAGAAGCCCGACAAATTCCAGGGGTAGATCCCTAATTGCTACGAGGTGTATTTCTTGGAGGGCTTCGCCCAGGCCCTTTCTACTTGGCACTTATGCGAGAAACGGTCCATTCTTATGCGGATTTAATCCATCGAGTAGAGGCCCAAATCACTGCCGACGAAGCCATCAATGCTCATAGGAAGCAATTTGAGCAAGCAACCGGGAAGCGTAAAAATCCCCCAGGGACGGAGAATCCCCCCTCGCAAAGGAAGAAGCAAGGAAACTACAATCTTCCTCCTCGACCCTCACAGCCACGACGAGAGCCCCGACAAGAAAAAGAGTACACGCCACTTAATACATCCCGAGCAAATGTATTAATGGCCATCCGAGACCAAGAGAGTGTAAAGTGGCCGTACACCCTTTAAAGCCTAATACCGGAAACTAAGAACAGTATTGTCATTTCCACCACAGTCGTGGACACACCACTGAAGAGTGCAGGCAGCTCAAGGAGGAAATTGAGAGACTAATCCAACAAGGATATCTCCGACAGTTCGTCAAGAATTTGACAGCTCGAGAAGAAATTGTTCCAACTGGGGGGCAAGATCAACAAAAACAGTCGACGAACAATCGCCGGATGGTCGGCGAAATTGAAACTATTGTTGGAGGCCCTTCAACGCCTTGTCAAGTTCTAATCGCAGTGAACAAGGAGCCACCAACAAAAAAGCTTTATGTCGATCACTCCATCACCTTCAAAGAGTCTGATTTAGAAGGCGTAAAGACTCCTCATCAAGATCCACTAGTGATTAGCGCAGGAATCGGCGACCCATGCTACAATGTTAAAAGGATCTTGGTAGACAATGGAAGCTCAGTAGATGTTTTATTCTACTCCACTTTTCTTAGCATGGGCCTATCTAGAGAGAAACTCCAGCCTGCTGCCGGTCCATTGTACGGATTTGACAACCGGCCTGTAAGAGTTGAAGGAACCATTACTCTCCCGGTTGTACTTGGAAAATTCCCCCGCCAAGTTGAGCACCCCATTCTGTTCATTGTAGTGAAGTCCGAATCAGCCTACAATGCGATCTTTGGAAGGCCACTCCAAACAATCTTCGGGGCTGTTGCTTCAATTCCCCACTTAAAGCTCAAGTTTCCTACCCCATCAGGGATCAGAATAGTACGAGGAGATCAACAAGTAGCACAGTCATGCTATCTTAGGCAGGCTCAACCACATTCATCAATTTACTCTAAGCATCGAAGACTTTGATCTTCAGAATGAAGATACTCCTCAAAGGGCCTCCCCTGTAGAAGATCTTATGTATGTCTCTCTATCAGAAGAACATCCCTCTAGAACAGTACAGATCGGATCACTCCTCTCAGATACAGAGAAAAAAGAATACATAGACTTTCTACGTACAAACCAAGATGTCTTTGCATGAAGTTCGGCTGATATGCCCGGCATTAACCCTGAAGTAATTATGCACTCCCTAAAGATAAACCCAGCATATAAACCAGTGATTCAAAAGAAACAAAACTTCGCCCTAGAACGTCAGCTGGCAATCGAACAAGAGGTTGATAAGCTTTTAAAATCCAGATTTATAAGGGAGGTACACTACCCAGCTTGGCTAGCTAACGTCGTAATGGTTCGGAAAACAAATGGAACTTGGAGAATGTGCGTAGACTATACAGATCTCAATAAAGCTTGCCCCAATGACAGTTTCCCGCTCCCCCGAATAGACCAGCTAGTCGACGCCACATTCGGACATCAGATGTTAAGCTTTATGGATGCCTACTCCGGATACAACCAAATACAAATGGATCCTGCCGATGAGGAGGCAACATCTTTTCAAACAGATAAAGGGTTATATTGTTACCTGGTAATGCCGTTCAGGCTCAAAAATGCAGGGGCAACTTATCAACGACTTATGAATAAGGTTTTTAAGAATCTTATTGGGCGTACCATGGAAGTCTATGTGGACGACATGCTAGTAAAGAGCCTCGAGAAATCTCAGCATATCTCGGATTTGGAAGAATGTTTTAACCTCCTCCGATCTTACAACATGCGCCTCAACCCCTCCAAATGTACATTTGGAGTCACCTCAGTAAAGTTTCTGGGGTTCATGGTTACCCACCGAGGGATTGAGGCCAACCTAGAAAAGATCAAGGCCCTAAGGGACATGCTACCCCCCAGAAATATCAAAGAAGTTCAGAGACTGAATGGAAGGATTGCAGCACTCTCTCGATTTCTGGCTCGTTCAGGAGATAAATATTTGCCTTTCTTCAAGATCCTCAGAGGGGCTCGTAGCTTAGGATTCCAATGGACTGATAAATGCCAAGAAGCTTTTGAACAACTCTGGACTTATCTAGCCTCACCACCGCTACTCTCAAAGCCAATTCCAGGGGAAATTTTGTATATGTACATGGCCGTCTCTTCTCAAGCTATAAGTTCAGTCTTGGTTCGGATGGATGATTCGATTCAACGCCCAGTTTATTACATCAGCAAGATACTTTCAGATGTTGAAATGCGTTATCCATTGGCAGACAAAACAACCTTAGCATTAGTCTTCTCAGTCAGGAAGTTACGACCTTATTTTCAGGCACACGCGATCAGGGTTTATACAAACCTACCGCTGAAAAATATTCTTCAAAAACCCGAAGCATCCGGAAGATTGATCAAATGGTAAGTAGAACTTGGAGAGTTCGATATACAGTTCCTACCTAGACCCGACATCAAGTCACAGGTGCTTGCCGATTTTGTGGTCGAATGTACTAGCTATACCTCCGAGGAATCGCCTGATATGTCTCCTTCCTCCTCCTGCTGGACATTATATGTAGACGGAGTTTCTGGGAGTTCTGGTGCTGGCGCTGGATTCTTATTAATCTCCCCGCAGAAAGCCACACTCGAATACGGGCTTAGACTGAAGTTCCCAGCAACAAACAATGTTGCTGAATATGAAGCTTTAATCGCTGGATTGAGGCTTGCAATTGATTGCGAGGTCCAAGACTTAGTGGTTCACACTGATTCCCAACTGGTTGCTTCTCAAGTAGAAGGGGAATTCGATGCTCACAATCCACTCTTGGCACAATATTGCCAGATAGTTAAAACCTTGTTGGCCAAATAGTAAAGCATCAGGTCATCCATATCCTTCAAAAATAAAACGCAAGGGCAGACTCACTCTCCAAGCTAGCAACTTCTACAACGGGAGATGTTTTCAAAAGAAAATTTATTGAGGAGATCCACTTCCCGAGCATTCAAGGCTCATGGGTACTTCAATCAATAGATGAATCAAAAGAAACTTCTTGGATCGACCCCATTCTTGCTCTCCTACAAGAAGGCTCTCTCCCTGAAGACCCAGCTATGGCAGTACAGCTTCGAAGGCAAGCAGCCAACTTCACCATTATTAACGGAGAGTTATACAAACGATCTTTCACAGGGCAATACCTCAAATGTCTTCCTCCTTCGGAGGCAAACTATGCACTTCACGAAGTACACTCAGGCATTTGTGGGGAACATTTGGGTGGATGGGCATTGGCCCAAAAGGTCCTGAGACAAGGGTTCTACTGGCCGATGATAAAACAGGACGCATTAGAACTTGTAAGGAAATGTAACAACTGTCAGTTGCATGCTAACCTCACTCATCTACCCGCCGTAGAGATATCGACATTACAGAGTCCCTGGCCTTTTGCCCAATGGGGGATCGACATAATGGGACCATTTTCTATAGCCACGGGACAGCAAAAATTCATCATATTGGCTGTCGATTATTTCACAAAGTGGGTAGAAGCAGAACCACTAGCAAAAATCACTGAAGCAAATGCCAAACAGTTCATGTGGAAGAGCATAATATGTCGCTTTGGAATTCCTGCAAAAGTTATTACTGATAACGGAACACAGTTCACCGGAAGGGTCTTTACCACATTTTGTAAAGATCTCCACATTCATCTGGTACATACGGCTGTGGCTCATCCTCAGACTAATGGACAGACAGAAGTCACTAATCGAACCATTTTGAGAGGACTGAAAACACGGCTGGAGAAGGCTGGGGGGCAATGGGCTGACGAGCTCCCAAACGTCCTTTGGGCCTATCGTACGACAGCAAGGACTCCAACAGGAGAGACGCCGTATAACCTCTGCTTTGGTACAGAGGCTGTCATTCCAGTCAACATTGGAGTCCCCAGTCATAGAGTACAAACTTTCGACTCCAATGCCAACGACAAAAAACTCAGGCACAACCTAGACCTCCTTCCAGAAGTAAGAGACAGGACAATACTTAAGGTTGCTGCCTACCACCAAAGAATTGCCCGTCACTATAACAGAAGGATGAAGCCGCGACATATATCGATAGGAGATTTGGTCCTACGCAGCATTGAGGCGGCAGGCAAAGGCCCTCAACGAAACAAACTCTCCCCCCTCTGGGAAGGTCCGTACATAGTAGCAGCTATGGTGAAGCCAGGGACTTTCAAATTAAAGGATGCTGAAGGGAAGATGCTTCGTCGAACTTGGAATATCGAGAACCTCCGCAAATACTATCAGTAGAGCATAATTGTGTCGTTTGTTTTAGAATGTTGTATGTCTTCAGTATTATGTGCTTACAGTACATGTCTTTAATCTTGAACTTTGTTTGTGATGTTTCTAGTTTCCTTCTCCCTTAAACTATTTTCGGGAGCAATGTTCTTCGTTTAATGGCAGTAAATACTTTGTTAAGTTATGAACTTTAATATGTTTGAGCAGTAAATGATCATTGTTCAATCGTTAGTTGATCAATCCTAGGAGGATTCGATCCAATCTATTCCACACAGGTTAACGTCATCGAGCAGAGCTCTGACACACAACCTCGGATAGGTCTTACATCCTTGGTGGATTCTTTCGGCCTCTTCCACAAAGGTTAACGTCATCGAGCAAGGCTCTGACTCACAACCTCAGATAGGTTTTACATCCTTGGTGGATTCTCCCGACCTCTTCCATACAGGTTAACGTCATCGAGCAGGGCTCTGACTCACAACCTCGGATAGGTCTTACATCCTTGGTGGATTCTCCCGACCTCTTCCATACAGGTTAACGTCATCGAGCAGGGCTCTGACTCACAACCTCGGATAGGTCTTACATCTCTTATAGATTCTTTTAACCTCTTTCATACAGATTGATGTCATCAAGCAAGGCTCTGGCGTACAACTTAGAGTAAATCGCACATCCTTAGAGGATCATTCTAAACTTTTAAGCACAAGTTGGAAGACAAATACCTTAAGCAAACATGAATAAAATTTACTCAGGACGAATAAATACACCAGAATATCTAAAGTCATATAACAACAGAATAATAATCAACTACTAAGTTAAAGTAGAAATCACACAACAGTATAAACATCAGGTACATCACAATCGCTAAAAAAGACAAACTAATACAGATAACAGGAACTAGAAAACCTACTCAACATCTACTATCTCATCATCTGCATCAAGATTAAGGACCTTCCGTAGATCACTCTCTACCTCATCACCATCAGAGCCTGAAGGAAAGTCAGCTGAAGCCTGGCTAGGGGTCACCTCTTTGGCTGAAACTCCGGTCTTTCGCTGCATCAGGCGAACCCCCTTAAAAAAGCCTCTAATAAATCCATCCTCAGTACACTGCTGCTCCAAACCCTTCACCTCTATGGCATAGATGTGATCTCGGGCCTCCTCAACGTGATCCTGGACGATGGTCTTGAATGCTATGGACTTCTTGAAGTCTTCAATAACTCTTGAAGGTTCTAAGCTAGACAAGGCAGCCTCATTCTCAGCTATAATGGCCTGGGACTTCTTATCCTTCGCCTTCAAGCGACACTATCTTCTTATCCTTCTTCAAAAACTTTCTGCTCCTTCAAAAGCCTGGTGATCGTCGCTTGAGCCTCCTCAAGATCTATCTGATGTTAGTCTGCCTGCCGATTCTGGAGAGATACAGAGCGCATTGTGTTAGCCAGCTCAGTCCTGCACTCGCTAAACTCATCTTCAAGCACCTTCACCTCCTTAACCTTCTGATCATACTTTCGTTTGAATTCTCCCTGGAGATACTTGATCTTAACAAACTCAGTGTTCCAGTCATTAACTGCGATCACAGCACGTGACAGCTGAAATAAAAAGAAAAGTTTATTAGAAGTCACCCCAGAAGCAAATGAAATAAAAAATATTGGGAAATATTACTCACCAAATTACTGGTCTTTTTATGTCCGAGGCACTGATGATTCATGACATCCTCAGGGATATGCAGCTTGGCTGGGGAAGAGTCAGGTAGGGTCTTGTCAGTGTTTGTCTCTTCCAACCTCTTCTTCTTCGAAGCCTGGGGGTCGTTGCCTCTTGTCGGTCGTTTGGGAGCCGCTTTTGAAGTAGGAGCTGGGGGCTCAGGAATTCTGGATGTCGGCTTCAACTTCCTTGCATCAGACCTCCCAATATGAAATGAAATCCCAACCTTGAATAAGAACTCTTCTTCAGTGTATTTGCTCATATGACGAACCTCAAATAGAAGATGTTCGAGATCGGAAGCCTTCAAGATTCTCATTATGTCTTCCTCGCTGACATGTAGAGGGGATGGCAGATCCCTCATCTTCCCTCACTTCTCTATCAAGCCCCAATCATTCTTCACAAAAAAGAAAGCATTGACCCAGTTCTTTGAAGGATCGCGGGTACGCACATCCAACCATTTGGATCTAAAAGTCACACGCCCAGATGTATCGCTGGTGAACTTACCCATCCGTGAAAGATGCTCCGGGGTCATAGTAGCTCCTCGATCCCGAAAGAGAGCAATCAATCTCATAGCCACTAACATTGCTCTAAACGAAAGTTGGAATAGGTTTACACCGCACCATTGTAAGACTTCAATCAGCTCAGTAGGAGGTGGAAAATGTAAACCAGCCTGCAAGTGGGCCTCAAAAATGGTCACGTACCCAGGAGGAGGAAGATTCGCCCGATCAGACATCCTAGGAACCATCGCCTTCACATCATTCGGGAAGTAATAATTTTTGCGAAAAAGGAATATGAAGTCATTTGTAACAGTCGACGTCGCCTCATCCACTTCCCTATTCGGCCTACGCTCGCCATCATGCAGTGCGACGGAGTCTCCTCGGATCGCAGGATCTCTCGGTAGGGGGCGATCACCTGACATTTCTCTTAAAGGGTGTAGGGAGAAAGGAGAGAATCTCCGGACTTTCTTGACAAGAGAGGGGCCTCAGAAAACTGAGGGAAGGCCTCAATAGAAAGGACAGAGGGAGATGAAGAAATGAGAGAATCTCCGGACTTCCTTGCCAAGAGAGGGGCCTCAGAAAACTGAGGGAAGGCCTCAATAGAAAGGACAGAGGGAGATGAAAAAAGGAGAGAATCTCCGAACTTCCTTGCCAAGAGAGGGGCCTCAGAAAACTGAGAGAAGGCCTCAATAGAAAGGACAGAGGGAGATGAGAAGAAAGGAGGAGAAGAAGAGAAGAAAAAAGAAGAGAAGAAGAGAGGAGTGAATTTTCTTAAGGATCTAAGGCCCTATTTATAGTTTTTTGGGAGAAAGAATGGAAGTTTTTAGAATTTTTAATTTCCCAAATTTTTCAAAATTTTTCTTGAATTTTTTCGGAATTTTTTGGGATTTTTTATGCATTTTTTCGGCCAAAAAAGGCCAAAAAAGGCTTAAAAATTCATTTTTCTGCATAGGTGGGGCCCACTAAGTCGGTGGGCTGAACGGACCCGTCCGTTCATTCAAATGAGGCGGTGGAGGAGCAGCCAGCGGGCTGCCGCGCGGGCCCAGGCGGGCCAGGCGGGCCGCCGCGCGGGCCAGAAGCTGGCCCAGCAGCCCACCGCGCGGGTTGCAGGCGCGGCCCAGGCTGGCGCGGCCCCGAGCGGCCCGCGCGGGCCGCCGCGCGGGTTGGAGCGCGCGGGCGCATACGCGGCCCAGGCGGCCAGGCGGGCGGGCCGCCGCGGGTTGGCAGCGCGGGCCGCAAGGCGCGGGCCCAGGCGCCCGGGCGGGCCGCCGCGCAAGCTGCAGGGCGGGCCCGCGAGCGCGGGCTCAGGCGGGTCGGGCGGCCCAGGCGGCGCGCAGGTTCCGCGCGTGCGTTCCACCGCGCAGGCGGCGGTGGCGGCGGCGGCGGCGGCGGCTGGCGGCGGCGGCCGGCCGGTCCGGTCCGGCCGCCTAGTCCATTTTGGGCCCGATTTTCGTCCTGAAAGCTCCGATTTTGACGTTTTTGGGGTCCCCGGACACGTTTTTCGACGTTTCGGACTTGATTTCGACACTTTCGGAGCTCAACGGGGCCTCTATGATCAAGTTTGAGCAAGGCATTAATTTTTCGAAACTCATTTTTTTGGCATTTCGGCCTACGCAAATTGTCGACACTTTTATTTTTGGACTTTTGGAGCTTCGACGTCCGAAAATAGGGGGCAACTGATACGTCATCACAAGATTAGCTTGATCGGGCGCGAATCTCGAGGCAAAAGCTAGTTGAAGACTTCAAAAATTAAATCCGGGAGCATATGAACTCCGATTTCAGCGAGCTTACAGTCAAACTGAGCGTCTCAAAAACACAAACTCAACGACGCCAAGATCAACCCAATCCGAGCCCAAATGAGTCCGAATCAAGGGCTCAAAGTGCTGTTGGAAGGTTCAAACAGCAATTTGAGTTAACAAACGGTCTCCGATTTTTACGAGCTTATACTCGAATCGAACGGCTCGACGAGACGAATCCAACGAGTCCAAGATCGCTGAATTCCGACATCATTAAGGCCTTCAAATGGCCAACGAATGGTGCACGGTCGTAGGATTCAATATCGGCCGTCCATTTGACCACTCCCTATTCGCCCTCTATCTCACACCTATTTACGGACCATGCCACTCCAAAAAATCTATAAATAGAGCCCTCATTCTTCACAAAAGGGGATCCAAGCAAGAGAGAGAAGAAGAGAAGAGAAGGGAGAAGAGAAGGAAGGAGCTCCTCCTCGACAGCCGCCGGACCACCGTCAACACCTCGCCGGACCGCCACAGGAACCTCGCCGGACCACCGCCGGACCACCGCAGGAACCTCGCCGGACCACCGCAGAACCTCGCCGGACCACCACCTTAAGGCCCGACGTGCAGTCCCTACGCTCTACTGAAGACCCGATGTCCTGCCGAAGACCCGACGTTCTGTTCAAGGCCTGACACTAGGTCCCTACGTTCTATCGAAGACCCGACGTTCTGTTCAAGGCCTGACACTCGGTCCCTGCATTCTACCGAAGACCCGACGTTCCGTTCAAGGCCTGACACTCAGCTCTGACATCTCACTTAAATACTTGATTGTAATCGAATCACTCTTGGAGGTGACTCAGCTCTTTGTAACCAATTCAAAAGTCTAGTGGAATCATTTTCAACTGGGCTAGGCCTCGTGGTTTTTCCCTTTTAAGGGTTTTCCACATAAAAAATCCTTTGTTCTCTGTGTGTGTTAGTTATACGTGCAATGCTAAGACGCAAAATTAAATCTCTATCGTCGCGTATTTTCTAGCCCGCAACACATATAATGTGTTGGAATATTCCAAATGATAAAGATAGAGTTTATCGTTGTATTATTATATGAAAATTTTGCATTGATAATTTTGTTAAGGAAGAACATCGTAGGACATGACCCAATTGAGATGGTTTTACTCGTGTGAGTCATATAGTACAAAATATGCTTTTCCTCATAATTGAAGTAGGTATTCATAGAATGTAGTAGTTATAACTTGTAGAAGATGATTTGCATGGTGGAAGGAAGAGAAGCCTTGAGGCATTGAAGTTTTCATCAATATACTATTGTTATAATGTTTAGTTGTTTTTTTTTATAACAATAGAGACCTTCGACCAAAAAGGCGTGCATCTCTTTGGTAATGAAGCTACGCTTTAACATTGAAGTTGACAGTGGCATCTGCTTTACTGGTGTCATCAAGTGTTAAAGTTACCTAGGTCAGCAGCCTCTACTCCATGGGTAATTTCTACCTCCGCCTCTTTTTCTAACCTATCATCAGCAAGTCTATTTGATTCACCAAAGGTAATATGGGTTGATTCCTCTAAAGCTTTGATTCTTTTGTTGAAGACCCTACAGAATTTACTTAGTGAGGAATAAACTAATAAGACTCCTTCAAAACATTATATTAAATGTTGTTTAAATATTACGTGCAATACTTGCATACCGATTTTCAAAACATAGTTATTTAAAAAAAAAAAAAAGTTTAGCAATGCATGAAAAACCTATCGATAATTTATCTTTCATGCAATATTTATACTTTTTTATAAGATTTTTTTAGTTATATTAACATTCATAGATAACATTCCCAAGATATTTTATCACTCATATTGAATAGTATTATGCTTGCATTGTATGGATCTATTTTGAAAAAAAAAAAAAATTCACTTGTTAATGAAAAATTATATTTCTTCTATCCATTCCTCCATTACAACCAAAAAAAGATAATTTATTGCAAAATAAATCATAGAGAAAAAGCTCATATTAAGTAGGAAATAATCTTTTTATTATATCTTTTAGCATCAAATGGCTGAAATATAAAGAGAAAAAAAGGTAGATATTGTAAACCGTTTTGAACCAAAATTTTTAAATAACAATTATAACAAAATTAAAAATAAATCACACACCTTGAGGCCAGGCTTCCACATATTAGCCTGCAACTAATTGGGAGAAACAATTGATTCATCATGGGTCATTGAATGAAATGACTTGGAGATTTTCACACGAGGCGAAACACACTACAAGAAAAATGTCAATTACCGACGGTTTTTGGCGGTTTGTAAACCGCCAGTATAAAGCGCATAGGAAACGAATTGCGGTGTTCAATTTCTGACGGTTTACTTTACCGGTGGCATAAACGGCCGGTAAATTCCTGCGATCATAGCGCCGGCGATCGCCAGTGCATTACCAGCGGCTTACAGGCCATCCCAGACGTTGATTTTACTAGCGGCACAACCGCCAGTTAATCGCCAGCTAATTGGCGGTTTACCGCCGGTATGTACAGTTGTGAGAAATGAATAAAATTATTAGAAGAAACCAAGGATGGATAGGCCACAAGAGTAAATGAAGTTCTGCTCTGCATACAAAATCAATTCTTTTAGCTTCCATTTATGTAATAGGAATAGCATAGTTAAAAACTTAAAATATAAAAAGCAATCTTAAAAAATTTGCAATTTGTAAATGTTTATAAGAACTAAGAAATAGGGGTTACATATATAAATAAAAATAACTGATGAATCCAATATGACCTACTTCACATCCCTTTTCTAAGAATAACAATTAGGATAACATGCATGAACATCGACTGCAATCAATAAATAAATCAACCTTTGTAACTTAATAAAATGATTTTAAGTAAACATAAAAAGTTGTAGACAAATGATTGTGTGATACTGATATGGAAAGTAAAGCTGTGAAAAAATTATCCCAAATGATCTCCTAAATAAGAAATGTTAACTTGGAACTCATAATTAGCTAATTTGACATTTTGACAACATCAATAGGCCACTAAACATTAAAGATAAGCTTTTGTAAAGAAATTTTAAAAAAATGACCAAATTACAAAAAATAAAACAATCCAAACAAGTTAAAGTCAAAATACATACCATATATAATATGAAATCAGGGATTTTAAAAAATTAGACCATATAGACAATTAATAACTGACAGTAAGGAATATGAATATCAAACCTACATACATACAAGCTATAAGTCATCCCTTGAAAAAATAAAAATCAACCCTCCCCAATATATATAAGCACTTGAAAAGACTTCTTCATTTTCTCTTGACTAGAAGCTTCTCTCCCCTTTGACCACCTCATGTATTTACTTTCTTATGATCCTAGAGTGTTAAACCTTTCCTTCTTAAATTATGAAAATATGCAACTAATGTCTCAAAGCATGGAATATCATAGGAAATCCAAGCATGAGGTGTACAACATAGCTGACACGAGCATCATCATTAAAAACAACACTATAAGTACTACAGGAAATTCAGGTAATACTGGCGGTTTTTTACCGGCGGTATACCTGTTTTTACCAATGGTTTGGAAATAAACCGACGGCTTTTTGGCGGTTGTCCGAGCCGCCGGTAAAAACGGCGTCGGTAACCATTGCCGGCGGTGTTTTACCGGTGGTTTATTTCCCCGACGGCTTTCCGGTGGCCTATGCCGCCGGTTATCGACTGAGTTATTGCCGGCGGGGTTCCGGCCATCAAACCGTCGGCAAAATCTACCGCCGGTTAGCTGCCGGGTCGTGCCGACGTAATTGTCAGCGGTTGTAGTCTCGACAAATAACCGCCAGCAATCGCCGGTAGACCGACGGATTACCGGCGGCTAGACAAACGCCGGTCTAGGCCGCCGGTAATAGTAAAATTTCCTGTAGTGAAGGTATGTGGAGGTTGGCATTGAAGTTGGCAAGCACATTATGAAGGGTTGATTCATCAAAGAGAGATCACCAAAGAAGCTCGTAGCTATGTAAATAGTAGAGCAGAGTGCTAGTGATGTCCTCACAATAGGCTTTATATGGCAAAAGTCTTCAAGTTCATTTTCTATGCTTCGAACTGCATAACATCAATCATAAGTATCATCAGTTTCCAGAAGGTCATTACAAGTTGAAATTTAACATGAGGTAAAGAAGTGCTGAAGAAAAAAAAAGGAAAAGAGATAATCATGAAATAATATTCAGTGAAAGTGTACCATATAACTTGTATATAATCACATCTTCTTATAATTTGGACAGATGAAAATTCACTTAACAAAATCTATCTGCTGATTTAACTGGTAATCTTTACTTCATTGTAATAAATCCGTCAAAAATATTAACAACCTAAACTCATTTCTCCAAGCTCCAAGCTTTTTCCTCTTCCACACACTTGGCTCTCAAATCATCTCCATCATTCATATCCTTAATCTCTTTCAGGCTCACCTTGTTCATTTATCTTCCTCAAAGGGTTCCAAGTAGTGGCTCAAGCAATGCATAATGATGTAAAGAACTTAACAAAATTAAGAAATTTTTTATGCAAAAACAATTAGCTCAAAATTAATCATATTTTTTACCAAGTTCATTATTATCATAAATCAAAAGAAAAAATCATACTATTAAACTGTCAAAAAAGCTGTTACAAGAACCAGAACTGTGGTGAACAGGTTCCACACATATTCCAAATCTGATATCGCATGAAGCAAT
The DNA here is from genome assembly GCA_019514585.1 of Dendrobium officinale. Lineage (NCBI taxonomy): Eukaryota > Viridiplantae > Streptophyta > Magnoliopsida > Asparagales > Orchidaceae > Dendrobium > Dendrobium officinale. Next base: position 14,773,025 of record CM033700.1, read on the forward strand.
ATTGGCATTGACATGATTCCATTTAGTAATTAACAATAGCAATCCCAGCTACAATCACAACAAAAACTACATTAAGAGCAACAGATAATGTTGATGTGTAACTCAAAGAATCTGCAAGAGAGGGGAACATAACTCCATTCAAAAGAGAAAGCATAGTTGAAATCATTGTTTTTCCCCCTTTCTTCTTCTTCTTCTTTTTCTTTCCAACTTTCATTTGAATTATCATTGAGTGCTAGTTGTGTTTCAAGCTCTCATCCTATTTGAGACACTTTATGATTTTTCTTATAATAGGTGAAAACATGTGATAAGGCCATTGATAATATGAAAAAAGGTGAAATTTACTTGGTTGTAAATGAAAAATCTTAATCCCCCTAACAAATTATAATAAAAATCTTCCTATAAACATAAATACTCGATCTTTAATGAAAACAAAGAATGCCACTAAAGAAGTACAATCTTGCTTATTTATGCTCTCTTTCCAAATCAGAGAACCATTAAGATAAATAATAAAACCAAAACCTTTACCTGACTGAAGAAACTGAAAATAGAGGATGAATCGTTCTCCAACTTATTGCTGAGGTATTTCATTGGATGGGAAACTGATGCGGAATCTAGGAGAGAGTTAGAGAGAGGAAACTATGATGAGAACATCAAATGTATGAGAAAAAATTAAGGCGGCTCATTTCAAACTCTACCTCATGTGAAGCAGGCGAAGAAGCTTCTTCAACGAAGCACGTGATGCGAGGAGGGAAAGCTATCGACGAGCTTGTTTCGAACGTGAGAGGGAGGATGTTTGGGATCGAGGGATGCAGGGTTGGGCTTGCACAAATGGAATATGAAGGAATGCGATGGAAGGGAATACGAAACAATGCGTTTGTAGGAGCAAAAGGGTCACTAAGGGTCATGCCACATGGAGGGTTATGATAAAGTCACATGTAGCTCCTCAGGCCAATCTAAATAAGTGGAAGGGACACGAAATCAAATGTTGTAAATTAATTTGGATTTTAAAAATAAAAGATGAGGATTTGCTAAATGTAGAATCTTAAGTTGCTTTTATATATTAGTATAGTTTTTTAAATTTATTAATAATTAAAAATATAATGAAGTGACGTGATAATATTTAAAAAAATAAAATGAAAGGTTAAGATTGCATTTGGGTGGAAACTCAAGCCCCTTTTATAATAGTAGTATAGATTAATTATTTATACATGTGATATATTTTATTATCCTACCAATTTTATATGAGATTCAATATATGATACGTCACCAAGAAATTATTATGACGGGCACAAATCTCAATAAACATTTGAATTGAAACTTCCAAAACAAAATCTAAGATCATTTATACTTTGATTTCAACAAAATTATAATCAAAATAAACGTCTAGATGAGAATAACCCAATGACACCAAAATCAATCCAATTCGAGCCCAACTAAGCGAAAATATTGACTCAAAGCATAATTAAAAACTTCAAAACATAAATTAGGTGATCAGATGATCTTTGAATATAACATGCTTATCGTCGAATAAAGTGGCTTAGCGAGACTAATCCAATGATCAATAGATCACTTAATTCCAATATCATTTAGGAGTCTAAATGATGAAAAAAATTGTCTATGATTGGGGAATTAATATGGGCCGTTCAATATAATGCTTTGTATTTGCTCCAAAATTTTTCTATATTTATGGGGCATACCACTCCCATAGATTTATAAATAAGCTCTTAGTATCTACATGAGGGGGATCTTTTGGCTAGAGATTGGAGAGAATTTTGAGGCTTCAAGTATCCTAGAGCTCTACCCGAGCACCACCACTAGCAAACTTTCATTGGCTGATCACCACCGCTAGAATTCCGTCGGACCTTTGCCCAGATACTAATTTTCAGACCTTAAAATAGAAAGCTATCGCAAAACCTTCATCATCCAACCATCTTTAGATTTTAACCCGGTCATTTGCAGTCAGACTTTCGCCTAGTCGTAGACCGCTGCCCAACCTCCACCTGGTCGCTCAACTACTAACCATCATTGGACCTTTGCTCGATTGCCCATAGCCATTGGACATCTGTCTGGCCCTTGCTATCTTCAGGCCTTCGTCGGACCTTCTCTTAGCAGCTACCACTAGGCTTCTGACTTCCATTGCCTATCGACCTCAGTTCATAGACCATTGTTGCCCAACCACGATCGTTTCGACCACTGTCTCCCGACCACAATCATTCTAACTCCCGAGCACCCATATGAACTTTGATTGATTCTCCAAGCTATTATAAGTTCAACGTCTCAAAGTTAAAGAATGTGTCAACCTTTCACCTTGAAGAACTTCGATCAATTCTCTAAACTATTGCAACTTCACTTGAGCAAGGCCACATGATTTTTCCCTTTTTGTGTTTTCCACTTTTTTTTTTTTTGCATTTCCTAGCTCTTAATTATTTGTTTGTGTGCTGGAGATTCGTGTATCACTAAGACAAAAAACTCTCTCACTTTATTGCCTCAAATTTATGAGCCTGCAACAATATGTATACCCATCAACCTATTAGTTATTGATGATTAATTCTTATTCATGATCAAGCAACCAAAAAGATTCTAAGGTAGGGGTGTCAAAATAGGTTGGTGGGTTAGGTTTGGGTCGAACCTGAGTTCACCCAAATCTAAATTGGTCAACCCGAACCCAACCAAGTTTTGTAAATTGGTCAAGATTTTTAATCCAAACCCGACCCAAGCGGGTAAGAGGGTTACGGTTTGACCTGACATGACCACAAACTTGGATGTGAACAGGTGAGGCCAGCCAGTATGGCCTTAGGCAAGGCCAGTGTGGGTGAGGCGATGCTGGAGTGCTGCAAACTTGGGTCTTACAAGATGTGGCATGATGGCTTGACACGATGGTGACATGACGAGTGACAGAGTGGCGTAATGTGGCGATGACCTGTGCATGACGCACTGACAGTTGACTCACGTGCCGATGGTTGTCAGATGTTTAACGCGATGGATAGGTAGCCTGACACGCGGACGCCTGACAACTGGCATGGCGCGACGGTGATGCGACTAGATGCGGTCAGTAGGGCTGTCAATTCGGGTTGCCGGGTCGGGTTCGGGTCGAACCCGAACTAACCTGAAGTTAAATAGGTCGACCTGAACCCGACCCGTTTAATTATACGGGTCCAATTGCTGAACCTGGACCCGACCCGGGTTAATCACGGGTCGGGTTGTCCCGACCTGCCAACCCGAATTTTTTTGAGAAAAAAAAAATGTAATACAGAAACATTTATGAAATAATATGACTAATAAAAAAATAATGAAATAATAAAAGAATAAAAAAATTATGATTAACAAAAAAAAATTATAATTTCTATAATACATTAAATACAAGATACATTATAATTTATAAATTTATAATTTACAAATTACAAATACAAGATACAATAATACAAATATATAATGATACAGTACAAATTTACAATTTACAATTTACAAATACACAAAAAAATTAGTAAATCACAACCAAAGACCCAGAGTTGTTGTTGCTCATTGCTCAAGCGGTTAAGCCTCAAGTAGTTAGCTTCTTTGTCATTAAGTAGTTGAACCTGCAAGGCTACAACAAAATTAAATAAAATCCACAAGCTCAAGGTTAAGGAATCACCGGTTTAGGCTTTAGGGCTTTCGGCTCAGGATGAACCTAGTGAAAATTGAAGCATCATTTGCTAGTCTGCAACAATTTTAAAATTTTACCCTCCAAGATTACAAATTGAGCATACAGATTTTATAATTTTAGTATCTATTCAGTGAAGTAGTATATGCTCAAATCAAATAAAAAAAAATCTTATTTCCTCAATTTGTAAATTGGTTGCAAAACATTTTTATTTATTTATTGCCACTGTTCTATAAATTCACAAGGTTCTTCATCATTGCCATATTATAATAATAAACTAAAATCAACAGAATTTCAGAAGATAAGACAAAGTGAGCAACAGAACAAGTGAACAACCAGAAAAATATGCAAGCAGCTAGCTGCACTGCTGCCGACGACAATGGCCACATTGCCACAAGGCCCACAACAGGCTACAACTACAAGCCAATTAGCCAACAATGAACAATCCAACATAACCAATTAACTATTTAACCATCAGGAATTTTGCATCAAAGGAACCAAGAGGAGTACAGGACTACATGGAAACAATCCAACATAACCATCAGGAATCAAAAATTATACCTGAATAAAATATTTAACACTAAACAGTAAACATCAACGGCCCCAACATTATACATGAATAAAGATAATGTAAAAAAAAACCGTCCAGCACAACCAGATATTGAATGTAAAAGCCACAACCTAGTGTTACCAGAGTTCCATAAGCAGGCTAGCAGCTGCTGCAGTGCTGCACAATGCACAAGAAAAATAGATTTTATAACCCCAGCAACAACAAGGTTGAAAGAGCAGCCATAAACATACTAGTAAGAAGACAGGAAATAAAACCCCACAACTATAAATAGCTGTTGCACAGCAGATGTCCATGTCATTATTGAGCTAACAATAGTTTCTAAACTGCTTAATTTCCTGATGCATTGCCCATTTGATTTCCCTCCATTATAATGTTTTCTGTCACATCATCAAGCTCCGTGTCTTTTATATCTATTAACAAAACAAGAATTTAGTTTAAATATAATTTTTAACAAAAATTGAACCATTCGTGTACTCTGTGACATATAAATTACCTTGGTCACTGTACAACCAATCCTTTGTGCAAACAAATGCTTCTACAATATCATGTTTCAATGCACTTCTAATGAAAGTAGAATTCCATCTAGTTGGTACGTTTTGCCTCAATCCTCTACTTATTTCAAGCAAACTTTGTCGTACACATTCCATAAACCTTTGTTTTCTTGATTGAGAGCCTTTTACATATTTAATGCTCTCACGAACCTTCACCACGGAGGTATCTATATCCTTCAAACATTCCTGCACAATAAGATTTACTATATGTGCGAAACATCACATATGGAAGAATTCACCATTGCATATTAGTGCATTTTGCAAATTCAAATGATTTCTTAAAAAATCAACTGAGGCAGTATTCGCTGAAGCATTATTTAGAGTAATACTAAAAAGCTTACTATCAAGTTTCCAATCAATCAAAAGCTGTTGTAGTTTCTCAAATAATGCTAAGCCATCATGTGGGGGGTGGCATATAATCAAAACTTATAATCTTCTTTTGTAACCGCCAATTATTATCAATGAAATGTGCAGTTAAGCAAATAAAACCATCAGCGTTAATGGAAGTCCACAAATCAGAAGTTAAAGAAACTATACTCTTACAGATACATAGAAGGGATTGTATCTGTGCTTTCTTCTTAATGAACAATTTCTTACAGTCATTTCGTGCTGTATTTCTAGATACAATTTGTAAATCAGGACGTAAGTATCGAAGTAATGTTCTAACACCAGACCATTCCACACACTGAAAAGGTAAGTCATGCTTAACTATGCATGAAGTAAACAAACTACGAAATTCATGATAATCAAACTTATTTTCAACCATAGAAATAGAAGTGCTTGTGTTACTTTGAAGAATAAGTTGACCAATATCATGGGAGTCCCGCTTCTTACAGTTTTGAATGTGACGTCTCAGATTACCTGTCCCATTTTTACTATCAGACAAGTAAGTTGCCCCACATTTCTTACATTTGCAACGTTGTTTGCCATCATTACCAACTGGCAACATTTCATAATGTCCCCAAATAGTAGAGGTCAACCTCCTCTTTTTTATTTATTTATTTTGTTGTTCATTTTGAACTGCATTATCACCAATCTCACGGTCCTCACCCACATCCACACTGTTATACTCATCACTATCACATTCTACATCATTATCAATAGGCTCTTCCTCATTTTGCTCGAGAGGATTACTGTCAACAATTGTATTAGAACCCTCCATCTAAACACCAAAAAAAACACATACTTACAAAATATTAAAGAAAAAAAACTAATAATGTAATAAGACATGAGACATCTTAATATCCACTGTTTTAACACCAACAGTCCAAATCCAAGACTACAAGTGTCCAACAAGGCAACAATCCAACATAACAAGTTAACAACTTAATAAATAACAAATTTAGAACAACAATTTATATTTGTGTATTGTGTAATCACTGATTCATTGTAATGGCAAAAGATAAATGAAAAGCAGATTTCCGACTCCTAACCCGCAGAGGCGCAGACGACATGCCGACATATGAGATGCCAAAAGACTCAAAAAACATTCATCAAACTCAAGAATATGATAAACAACAAGACTGCAAGCCCTAATCTACAAAACCAAATGTCAAAATGACAAAAACAGCAAACTGCAAACCCTAATCTACAAAAACTACAAACCCTCTAACTTCCATATTGATAAAGTGTGAAATAAAGGAAGAGTAGAAATAATGTAGAATAGTAGATCAGTCGATTAGAAACCAAAACTCAGCCAAAATACTTCTAAAAAAACAAAACTAAAATTATTCATGAGTAATGAGTTCAATACTTCACTGACTAGTGATTACAGTAAGTTCCAAATGGTGCGAACGCTGAACGGCCTAGAGAGTGGAGGAAGGCAAGAAGCGAGAGACTGAGAGAGTTGAAGAACGGCGTCGGAGTCTTGGAGTCGGAGATAGAGAAACCCTAACTCAGAAATGAGAAATCCCTCACTTAGCTATCTACTATCCGCTCGGCCGATCGATGCCTCGATGGACCGCTCGACGTTATTAAAACCCTTATTGATTTTGGTTGTTTTAGGGTCGGAATCGGGTTACCGGGTTAACCCGAACCCGAACCCGACCCGATTGTTATACGGGTCCAAATTTAAAACCCAAACCCGACCCGTTTATTAAACGGGTCAACCCGAACCAAAATTTTTTTGGTCGGGTTTTCGGGTCGGGTCAGTTGTTGACAGCCCTCGCGGCCAGGTCATATATTGACACACAAACAGATTCGAGTTTTCGGGTCAATTCGAACCCAATCTGATTTTATAAATGGGTCGAAAACTCAAACCCGAACCAAACCGGTAATACAAATGGGTTGACCCGAAGTCAAAAAATTTTTGGTCGGGTCCGGGTCGGGTTTTGGATTAGGTCAATTTTGACACCTCTATTCTGAGGAGACTTGCTTCATACATAAGAAAATATATTATTAATTATAATAATGCTGTTGTGAAAATAGGACTTGATGTGGAATTGGAAGAAGGGGAAGTACACAAATCAATGATTAGATTGGAATCGAATTGTAGATTGAATCAGATGATGTGATAATACTAATTTATTTAAATGACATAATAATAATGATTAATTATATAATAATAAAATTTTGTGACTTAAAAATAAATAAATTTACACATAAATAATATATTCTATAATTTTAAATTTAAACATCACCTGTTTTTAAATTTTGTCAACTTTAATATAAATATAGTTCATATATAAAATTACAAATTTAATATAAAATATTTCTAATTTATATCATACATTTAAATATAATTTACATTTATAGATTATATATCAAATTCATTTTATAAATTTGCATCCGTAAATCATTCATCAAGACCTCCTAGGGTTTTTAGTGTGAGATCATCATCGTCAATTGGGTGACTAAGCATGGCAATTTCATAAACAATAATTTTGACCCATTGCATGTATTCAGTGATTTCTTTTGTTCACTTGGCCAGAAGGCAAATTCCTTCTTTAAGTTGTGTGAGATGCCCTCAAGATGATTTGGCATAGGTATTTGCAAGAGTATTCCATGCCACTTGCAATGTATGAGATGAAGCAATGAACATAATCATGTTTGGAGAGATGGAGCTGGCAATAACAAACAAACCTTCTTGGCTATCACTGGAGCATCACTGTCTTTGTTCTTTGTCTCCACCGATAGCTTTTGCATTATATCTGCAGCTTCTACACAAAACTTATCAAGGAGCAAACCATATCCAGCATTAATTCCATATTCGGGATACAAAGTAATCTAAAAAACATAAGAAAAAACAGAAGCGGGAATCATGAATAGGAGATGAACCCAGATTCGCAATCCTCTATATATCATAACAAAACCCTCGAAGCGTAGAAAACATGCTGTTTAAACACCAAGCGTCGAATTTAAAGATCCAATAAAAACGGGATCTAAATTGAAGCGAGAAAAGAGGAAGAATCCTGAAAAAAAATTAGGTTAACAAAGCATGACATAAAGGATACGGTCAACAGAGGTTGCAACAGCCGACATAGTCGGATCTGTCGTGGCGTCGCAGGGCGAAGGAGTACAGGTAAATCCTCGAGAAGGAGGGAAGCGAAGAAACAGGCCGATAAAGCAAAGAGAGTATAATAGAGTGTGGATAGATACCCTGGGAGAGAGAAAACGAGGAAAAACCTCAAAGGAAGGAGAAAGAGAAAGGAGATTAGCTCAAATTAAATGTACTTAATTAACACTCTTCTATGCAACACTTAACTTTCTCTTTCTCTTTCTCTTTCTCTTTCCTTTGAGGTTTTTCCTCGTTTTCTCTCTCCCAGGGTATCTATCCACACTATATTATACTCTCTTTGCTTTATCGGCCTGTTTCTTCACTTCCCTCCTTCTCGAGGATTTACCTGTACTCCTTCGCCCTGCGACGCCACGACAGATCCGACTATGTCGGCTGTTGCAACCTTTGTTGACCGTATCCTTTCTGTCATGCTTTGTTAACCTAATTTTTTTCCAGATGCTTCCTCTTTTCTCGCTTCAATTTAGATCCCGTTTTTATTGGATCTTTAAATTCGACGCGTGGTGTTTAAGCAGCACGTTTTTTACGCTTCGAGGGTTTTGTTATGGTATATAGAGGATTGCGAATCTGGGTTCATCTCCTATTCATGATTCCCGATTCTGTTTTTTCTTATGTTTTTTAGATTACTTTGTATCCCGAATATGGAATTAATGATGGATATGGTTTGCTCCTTGATAAGTTTTGTGTAGAAGCTGCAGATATAATGCAGAGCTATCGGTGGAGACAAAGAACAAAGACAGTGATGCTCCAGTGAACCATTAAGATAAATAATAAAACCAAAACCTTTACCTGACTGAAGAAGTTGAAAATAGAGGATGAATCGTTCTCCAACTTGTTCCTGAGGTATTTCATCAGATGGGAAACTGATGCGGAATCGAGGAGAGAGCTAGAGAGAGGGAACTACGATGAGAACATCAAATGTATGAGAAAAAAATTAAGAGCGTCTCATTTCAAACTCTACCTCATGTGAAACAGGCGAAGAAGATTCTTCAACAAAGCACGTGATGCGAGGAGGGAAAGCTATCGACGAGCTTGTTTTGAACGTGAGAGGGAGGAGGTTTGGGATCGAGGGCTGCAAGGTTAGGCTTGCATGAATGGAATATGAAGGTATGCGATGGAAAGGAATACGAAGCAATGCGCGCAGGAGTCGAAGGGTCACTAAGGGTCATGCGACATGGAGGGTTACGATAAAGTCACATGTAGCTCCTCAGGCCAATCTAAAGAAGTGGAAGAGTCAAGAAATTAAATGTTGTAAATTAATTTGGATTTTAAAAATAAAAGATGAGGATTTGCTAAAGGTAGAATCTTAAGTGGCTTTTATATATTAGTGTAGATTTTTAAATTTATTAATAATTAAAAATATAATGAAGCGACGTGATAATATTTAAAAAATAAAATGAAAGGCTAAGATTGCATTTGGGTGGAAACTCAAGCCCATTTTATAATAGTAGTATAGATTAATTATTTATACATGTGATATATTTTATTATCCTACCAATTTTATATGAGATTCAATATATATGATAAGTCACCAAGAAATTATTATGACGGGCACAAATCTCAATAAATATTTGAATTAAAACTTCCAAAACAAAATCTAAGATCTTTTATACTTTGATTTCAACAAAATTATAATCAAACTAAACGTCTTGACGAGAATAACCCAATGACACTAAAATCAATCCAATTCGAGCCCAACTAAGCGAAAATCAATGACTCAAAGCATAATTAAAAACTTCAAAACATAAATTAGGTGATCAGATGATCTTTGAATATGACATACCTATCGTCTAATCAAGTGGCTCAACAAGACTACTCCAATGATCAATAGATCACTTAATTCTGATATCATTTAGGAGCCTAAATGATGAAAAATCTCTCTATGATTGGGGAATTAATATGGGCTGTTCAATATAATGCTTTGTATTTGCTCCAAAATTTTTCTATATTTATGGGGCATGCCACTCCCATAGATTTATAAATAAGTATCTACATGAGGGGACCTTTTGGCTAGAGATTGGAGAGAATTTTGAGGCTTCAAGTATCCTAGAGCTCTACCCGAGCACCACCACCAGCAAACTTTCATTGGCTGATCATCACCGCAAGACTTCCGTTGGACCTTTTCACAGATACCAATTTCCAGACCTTAAACTAGCAAGCTATCGCAAAACCTTCTTCATCCAACCATCTTTAGATTTCAACCTGGTCATTGCCGTCAAACTTTTGCCTAGTCATCGACCGCTGCCCAACCTCCACCTGGTCGCTCAACTATTGACCATCATTGGACCTTTGCTCGATTGCCCATAGCCATTGGACCTCTGCCCGGCCCTCGCTATCATCAGGCCTTCGTCGGACCTTCTCTCAACAGCTACCACTGTGAAAGCTCATTTTTCATGTTTTCCTTCCATGATCGTCTAGGACGAAGTTGGATCATCCTGGGACGATCGGTACAGGTTGTGAAGAAAATTTTGGCTGGAAGGTTCATCCCAGGACGAACTAGGGTTTATCCGTATGAAATTTTTCCAGAGAGCAACTCGTCCAGGTACGATATTTAATTTCGTATGTACGAAATTTGTCTAGAGGGAAAATCATCCCGGGACTATCTGGGATCGTCCGGGACGATCTGCATGGGTTTATATGGAAACGAGATCTTTTTGAAGAGAGAGAAAAGCCCAGGAGAGAGAAATTCGAAGGATAAAGAAGAAAAAGTGATTTTTGGGCGACTTATGTCCGTTTTCGTCCGTAGTTGCAGTTGAGAAAGTTGGCCGGCTCGAGGTAAAGCACATTCCGCCTTTCTCAATTTTCAGAAACGAAGATTTTGACAACTTTTATGTTTCAGATTTTTTTTCCGTTAGCGAATAATTGATTCAGTTTTGTACTGATAAATGTTTTGCCGCGTAACTTTTGGTATGCTTCTGAGATGATAATTGTGCACGTTTTGAGTATTTTCTAAAATATTTTTACCGGGTATTTTAAGTTCTACGGAGTTTTGATCGAATAATAATTTATCTGGATGTCTGAATTTACTGTCTCAGTACAATGAAAGTCTTAGAATGATGTTGTGTACTATCTATGGTAATTTAGTAAATTTCTGAATTTGTGAATTTTGTTGAAATTCTATATACTGCCGTTATGCTGTTGAAGATTTTCTGACGTAATCCGATTTTTTGATTTGAATGAATTGTTGTGCTTTGATATCAAAAGGGAGTTATAAGGGGACGAAATTTTTTGGGATTCCGTTGTCTGGGTCCGGGAAATTTGAAAATCTGAGAATAAGTTCTGTTCTGAAAATTTTGTATATCTATTCTGTTCTGATGCTACAAGCACAAAGGGAGACATAAGGGGCCAGAATTCGTTGAGATTCTGTCAGTGTCAGGGGAAGGAGGCATAAGGAGCCAGAATCTGTAGAGATTTTGTAAGGGTCTGGGAATCTGAAATCTGATATATGATCTGATCTTGAAATGTGATTTTATCTGATTTGAAATCTGTTGTGTACGATTCTGTTGTTATGTATGATTCGGTTTGTTTTGTACAATTCTGTTCGCTATGTACAATTTTTCTATTTATGAAGTGAATTCTATTTTTCTATATCAGTGATTTGACTTCTATTTGAGCAAGTGTCTGTATTTTGATGACTTTATGATTTCTATACGATTTCTGTACAGCTATTAGAATATCTGCTTCTGATATATTTTCTAATATGAATTTTTGGAGATTTAGATTGGTGAGTATAGTCTTGCTGAGCTGTTAGCTCATTCTTATTTTCTGCGTGGCTTTCAGGTTCTGGGAAAGGGAAGGAAGTCTTGGACTATAAGTTCTGTGTCTGATCAGTGATTAGGTATTTTGTACTTTTGATTTTTGTATAGTCATGACTTTTCTGTTATGTTCTTTCTGTATGTAAGCCATGAATTGTATTGTACATGATTATTTTGATGAAAGAAATATAGATGAATTGTTCTGTATATTTGGAAGTCTATAACAGCTCTGTGTTTCTGTTTGTTTTTACATTTGGAAGAAAGTTCTGAAGCAAGTCCCAAAACTAGATCCTGGATTTCAAGTTTCAAGTTTCGTCGCGACCCAATGCGAGCGGGAATCGTTTCGGTCGGGTTGGGTCTAGGATTCTGACTTCCATTGCCTATCATCCTTAGTTCACAGATCACTATTGCCCAACCACGGTCGTTCCAACCACCGTTGCCTGACCACGGTCATTCTAACTCCCGATCACCCATATGAACTTTGATTGATTCTCCAATCTATTATAAGCTCACAGTCTCAAAGTTAAAGAATGTGTCAACCTTTCGTCTTGAAGAATTTTGATCAATTCTCTAAACTATTGCAACTTCACTTGAGCAAGGCCACATGGTTTTTCCTTTTTTGTGTTCTCCACATAATTTTTTTTTTTGCATTTCCTAACTCTTAATTATCTGTTTGTGTGCTGGAGATTCGTGTATCACTAAAATAAAAAACTCTCTCACTCTACTGCCGCAAATTTATGAGCCTGTAACAATATGCTTACCCTTTTGGTTACTTGATAATGGCTAAAAATTGATCCTCAATAACTAATTTAGAATATATATATATATATATATTAGTTATTGATGATTAATTCTTATTCATGATCAAGCAACCAAAAAGATTCTAAGGTACGGGTGTCAAAATAGGTCGGTGGGTCAGGTTTGTGTCGAACCTGAATTCACCCGGATCTAAATTGGTCAACCCGAATCCAACACTGTTTTGCAAATCGGTCAAGATTTTTAATCCGAACCCAACCCAAGCGGGTAAGCGGGTTACAGTTTGACCTGACACGACAACAAACTTGGATGTGAACAGATGAGGCCAGCCAATACGGGCTTAGGCGAGGCCAGTGTGGGTGAGGCGATGCTGGAGTGCTACAGACTTGGGTCTTGCAAGAGGTTGCATGGTGGCTTGACATGATGGTGACCTGACGAGTGACAGAGTGGCGTAATGTGGCGATGACCTGTGCATGACGCGCTGACAGTTAATTGACGCGTTGATGGCTGTCGGCTGTTTAACGTGATGGATAGCTAGCCTGACACGTGGACGCCTGACAACTGGCATGGCGCGACGGTGATGCGACTATATGCGGTCAGGTCAGATATTGACACACAAACAGATTTAGGTTTTCAGGTCAATTCGAACTCAACCTAATTTTATAAATGGGTCGAAAACTCTAACCCGAACCAGACCCGTAATGCAAACGGGTTGACTTGAACTCAAAATTTTTTTGGATGGATCCGAGTCGGGTTATGAATCGGATCAAATTTTGACACCCCCGAGACTTGCTTCATACATAATAAAATATATTATTAATTATAATAATACTATTGTGAAAATAGTACTTGATGTGGAAGAAGGGGAAGTACAAAAATCAATAATTAGATTGGAATCAAATTGTAGATTGAATCAGATGATGTGATAATACTAATTTATTTAAATGACATAATAATAATGATTAATTATATAATAATAAAATTTTGTTCCTTAAAAATAAATAAATTTAAACATAAATAATATGTTCTATAATTTTAAATTTAAACATCATCTATTTTTAAATTTTGTTCAATTGAATATAAATATAGTTCATATATAAAATTACAAATTTAATATAAAATATTTCTAATTTATATCATACATTTAAATATAATTTACATTTATAGATTATATATCAAATTCATTTTATAAATTTGCATCCGTAAATCATTCATCAAGACCTCCTAGGGTTTTTAGTGTGAGATCATCATCGTCAATTGGGTGACTAAGCATGGCAAGTTCATAAACAATAATTTTGACCCATTGCATGTATTCAGTGATTGCTTTTGTTCACTTGGCTAGAAGGCAAATGCCTTCTTTAAGTTGTGTGAGATGCCCTCAAGATGATTTGGCATAGGTATTTGCAAGAGTATTCCATGCCACTTGCAATGTATGAGATGAAGCAATGAACATAATCATGTTTGGAGAGATGGAGCTGGCAATGGCTCTAAAAATAAGTTGATCATGTCGAATCGATAGTGAGTAGGAGGGATTTTGAACATTTCTAGCTCTTGTAGTTAAGGTATGTGATAGACATGGATAAGATCCATCGATGCATTCCAAAAGATCATACCTAATAAATGTGCACAACGGGAAAACACGCGATTACAGTCGCATGTTCAGGCGGATTTTTTTTTCGTCGGAAAGTACGGCGTTCGTACTGGCGCTTTTTTGCGACTGAAAAACAACGGCGTTATTTCTAACGAAACGGTTGTCGGTAGTTTTCCGACACCCAATACGCCAGGGTTAACGTCAGAAAATACAAGCAATATTTCATTATGAGCGGCGGATTTTACTGTGGAAAAAGCTCGGCGCATTTACCGGCGGAGAAAACGACGGCCATTTTAAACTCAACGACTTTTAACTGGCGCAAAAAGACGCCGAAAAAATTTCCGGCGTACAAGGCACCGGAAAATCCGCCGGCGAAAGCCCTATTTCCGAACCCGAGCCCGTCTAGCTGCTCATTTGCTTCCGCCATTTCTCGCATCTCCAAGACGTGGTATGAAATTAAAATCGCCATGATGAGTACTTGGATGGGTTTACGGTTTAATTTGTATATTTATGTTAATGGCGATGTGGGATTGAGGTCTATCAAATGGGTAGAGAATGATATGAGCACTTGGGTTGGAGGAGATAGCGGAGGAGAGGTAGTCATGGAATAATAAGGTAAAAAACTCAATTGAGATAATTGTCTTTGATACTATATAAGAGATTATAATTGAGAAAGAAAAGTTCATGTTACACTAAAGAGCTTGTGAAATATTTATATATACAAAAAATTATCAAATATAGGAAGGTGCATTGACATTTAAATTGAATGAGCATTAACACCTAAATTGAATGGCAATTTAATATGGTAACTATTAAAAGGAATATCATAAAGCGCTATAAAAGTAATTTATGATATTCCTCTGGGACTATTATTTGCCACAAGGAATAATAATTAATTGAATATTATAAAAGTGAAATAATTTCTTATAAGTGAATTTTTTCATAATAAAATATAATAAAGTGCATAATGATGAAGAAATACGTCAACATTATAATCATTGTCATAAAAATTTCCTTCGCCATAAGCTTTGGGTATGGTAATTATATTGAAGCTCAAAATTTCATCTTTAATTATTTCACATTTATTCAAAATTAAAAGTTATATTCTTCAGTTAAAGGATAGAGGTTGAAAAAAAAAACATATATTCAACAACAAATATTTTATACATAATACATGAAGACAAATCATAAGGCCTTGTCCAAATTTTGAAATGATTTTACTCATATGTGTTGTATATTACAAACTATATTATTTCTCGTAATTAGATAAGGTACTAATTTAATGTAATAGTCAAGACCTATGGAAGATGATTTGCATGGTTGAAGTAGGAGGAGCATTGAAGCATTGAAGTTTTCATCAAGATATATATTATTGGTACTATGTTCAATTGTTATTTTTAAATGAGTATGACAAGTGACCATATTGATGTCAATGGTGGGTGTCAGCTTTATTAATGATGTTGGGCATCTATGATTGTGCCAATAATGAGTATTAGTCATGATTATGATCATAGGTGTTAGACTTAGGTTTTGTTTGGGACGGCTTTCTTACTACTTCTTAAAGCAGTTTTTTAGTACAAAAGTTTAAATTTTTGTACTAAAAATCTGCTTCATGAAGAAATAAGAAAGTCGTCCCAAATGAAGCCTTGGTGTCAATGGCAAGCACTAACTTAGGAGGCATCAAGGTTAATGTGGATGGTAGGTGTGAAGATTAACATAACCCACAAAAGTGTTGACTAATATATCATACCAAGATGACATGGCAATGGGGAGTACACATATTAATAATTCGTGGAGACATATATGAGAATATGATGCCGATGTTGGTTATTTGATGGCAAAAGGGCTTTAAATAATGAGATACTATAAAAGAATGGGGGTAATTCTCTAAGAGACTCTTTTATCCATCATATGCTTCTTGATATGCTTTGTGTTCTCTTTTTTTTTTTTTTAATCTTTCTTTTCTTTTAGCTCTATAACCTCTAGGTTTGCCATGTTGCCTAGTTAGCAGCGTCATTATTGAACTCAATGCATGAAACATAGCTAATGATGATGAGGCATTGCACCATCATCATGATATATAGGCCAGTTGTCATGACCCAACCCGATCGGAACGGATCCCCCTCGCATCGGGCCGCGACGGAAATTGAAACTTAAAAATCCAGGATCTAGTTTTGGAATTTGCTTCAAAACTTTCTTCCAAAGATTCAAACAAACAGAAACACAGAGCTGCTATAAACTTCAAATATACAGAACAGTTTATCTATATTTTCTTTCATCAAAATAATCATATACAATACAGTGCATGGCTACAGACAGAAAGAACAGAACAGAAAAATCATGACTGTATAAAAATCAAAAGTACAAAATACCTTATCACTAATCAGACACTGAACGGCTAATCCAAGACTTCCTTCCCTTTCCCAGAACCTAAAAACCATGCAGAAAACAAGAATGAGCTAACAGCTCAGCAAGACTACACTCACCAATAAAAATCTCCAGAAATTCACATCAGAAAACACATCAGAAGCAGTTATTCAAATAGAAATCAAATCATAGATACATGAATTCAATTCAGAGTACAGAACAGATCTGATAAAACTTATAAAACTTTCAAATCACAGAACGTATCAGATCGTACAAATCAGAATTCAAATCAGATAAAATCACATTTCACATATCCCTGACCCTGATAGAAGCTCGACGGATTTTGGCCCCTTATGCCTCTCTTCCATGATACTGACAGAATCTCAGATTCTGACCCCTTATGTCTCCCTTTATGCTTATAGCACCAGAACAGAACAGATATACAAAATTTTCAGAACAAAACTTATTTTCAGATTTCTCAGATTTTCCTAACACAGATAGAATCTCAAAGGATTATGGCCCCTTATATCTCCCTTCTGATATCACAGCACATCAAAACATTCAATTTAGAAAATCGGATTACATCAAAAAATCGTCAGCGACATAACAACAGTTTACAAAATTTATACAAAATTCACAGATTCAGAAATTTACCAAATTACCACAAATAGTACACAACATTATTCTAAAACTTTCATTGTACTGAAGCAACATTTTTTAATATCCAAATAAATCGCAATTCAATTAAAATACCGCCGAATTCAAAATACCCGGTAAACATTTTTTAGAAAATACTCAAAATGTGCACAAATATCAAGTCAGAAACATATCAAAAGTTACGCGGTAAAAAGTTCATCAGTACAAAACATAATCAATTATTCGCTAACGGAAACAAAATTCAGAAAGGAAAAGTCGTCAAAATCCTCGTTTTTGAAAATTGAGAAAGGAGGAATGTGCCTTACCTCGAGTCGGCCAACTTTCTCAACTACCACTACGGACGAAAACGGACTGAAGTTGCCCAAAAATCAATTTTCTTCCTTTTTTCCTTCGATTTTCCCTCTCCTGGGGTTTTCTCTCTCTTTAAAAGATCTCATTTTCATATAAACCCATGCAGATCATCCTGAACGATCCCATATCATCCCGGGATGATTTGCCCTCTGGATGAATTTCGTTCAGATGAAATTATTATCGTACCTGGATGAGTTGCTCTCTGAAAAAATTTCGTACAGACGAACCCCTGTTTATCTTAGGACGAACCTTCAAGCCAGAATTTTCTTCACAACCTGTACCGATCGCCCCAGGACGATCCAACTTCTTCCTGGACGATCCTGGAAGGAAAACAACTTTCACAATCTCCCAAACTTCAAAAAATGTCGTCCTCGACATTTCCAAAACAAAACTGAGTCAGAATAGATGCAGATATAACTGTCTCATATCTGACTCCTTCTCCTAAGTCGCCTCTCGTGCTGTTCTATGCTTCCACTTAACTTTAACCATCGGAATATATTTATTTCTTAACTTACGAACATCATAAGCCAAAATTTGTTTAGGCTCTTCCTTGTATTGCAGATTCTACTGAATCTCCACATCATCAGCAGATAAATTCTTTTCAGAATTAGATATCCACTTTCTCAAAGAGGATACGTGAAAAATTTTATGTATATCAGACATTTGATTAGGCAATAACAATCTATAAGCAGACTTTCTAATCCTTTCAATAATTTCAAAAGGTCCGACATATCTTGGACTGAGTTTGCTCGTTCTTCCAAATCTGCTGACGCCTTTCATTGGACTGACTTTGACATAGACAAAGTCACCAATTTGAAATTCAACAAACCTGTGCTTCTGATTGTAATACCTTTGTTGTCTATCTTGTGCAACTTTCAATCTTTCTTTAATCAGATTGATTTTTATAACAGTTTCATCCACAAAAGTTGCACCCAATTCTTGTCTATCTCCCACCTCAGTCAGAGTCAAAGGAGTTCTACACTTTCTACCGTATAGAGCTTCATAAGGTGCCATACCGATACTGGACTCAAAACTGTTATTATAAGCAAATTTAATCAAAGGAATATGATCATCCCAACTGCCTCCAAAATCCAAAACACATAACCTCGGAAGATCTTCCAATACCTGAATAGTCCTTTTAGATTGTCCATTAGTTTGCGGATGAAAAGCCGTACTGAAATGCAACTTCATACCAAATCCTTGCTGAATATATTTCAAAAATATGGAATTAAATCGTCCATCTCGATCAGATAAAATTACTTTTGGCACGCCATGTAATATGAAAATTTCTTTCATATATACATGAGCTAACTTATCCATCGGATCCGTCTCTCTGATCGGAAGAAAATGTGCAGACTTCATCAATCGATCAACAATTACCCAAATTGCATCATGTCCTTTCCTTGATCGAGGAAAACCCATAGCAAAATCCATCGTTACCTCCTCCCACTTCCACTCAGGGATAGGCAACGACTGCAAAAGACATCCTGGTTGCTGATGCTCTGCCTTCACCAATTGATTGGCTTTGCATTTTGAAATAAACTTCGCTATATCCTTTTTCATTCCAGGACACCAAAGCAAACTCTGCATATCTCCGTACATTTTACCACTTCTTAGATGAATGGTATAGCCTGAATAATAAGATTCGTGCAAAATCTCTTTCTCAGATCTCCAAACATAGGAATCCACAGCCTGTTCTTACAGAAAATAACACCAAAATCAGAAATTCGTAGTTCAAGTTTCTTACCAGTTTCAATCTGACCAATCAGCTTCGAATAGTCAGTGTCTGACTTCTGGGCTTCATGAATCCTTTCTTCCAAAGATGACTGAATGTCCATCTGAGTCAACACACCAGAATCCGGACTAGTAGAGGAAATCACCTCCAACTGTAATCTTTTCATATCTCGTATCAGATACTCATCAGAAGTAAGGTGAATACCTGATAATTCAGAAGACTTCCTGCTCAGAGCGTCTGCTACCACATTAGCCTTACCAGGCTCATACTGAATCGTCAGATCATAATCCTTGATCAATTCAAGCCATCTTCTTTACCTCAAATTTAGATCCTTCTGAGTACAAATGTACTTTAAATTCTTATAATCCGTAAAGATCTCACACCTGACGCCATACAAGTAGTGACGCCAAATCTTCAAAGCAAAGACAACTGTAGCCAATTCCAAATCATGCGTCGGGTAATTTTTTTCATGTGGTTTCAACTGTCTTGAAGCATAAGCAATTACTCGACCATGCTGCATCAGAATACAGCCCAAACCTTTCAGTGAAGCATCACTGAATACCTAAAATTCTTTCGTACCTGACGGAAGTGCTAATACCGGAGCAGATGTTAAACAATCTTTCAATCGCTAAAAACTAGCTTCACACTCCGGTGTCCAAACAAAAGCTATTAACTTCTGAGTTAGTCTCGTCAGAGGTGTAGAAATATGAGAAAATCCCTTCACAAACTTTCTATAATAACCAGCCATGTCCAAAAACTACGTACCTCAAATACCGTAGTAGGCTTTGGCCAATTAGAAACTGCCTGAACTTTATGAGGATCGACAAAAATACCTTCTTCACTCACCACATGCCCCAGAAAAGAAATGCACTTCAACCAGAATTCACACTTGGAGAACTTAGCATATAACTGATGCTGCCTCAAAGTCTCCAACACAATCCTCAAATGTCTGGCATGGTCTTCTTCAAAAGTAGAATATACCAGAATATCGTCGATGAAGACGATCACAAACTGATCCAGATACTCCTCAAACACTCTGTTAATCAAATCCATAAAAATAACAGGTGCGTTGGTTACCCCAAAAGGCATAATTAAGAACTCGTAGTGTCCATACCGAGTACTGAAAGCTGTCTTCATTACATCATCTTCCTTTACCTTCACTTGATAGTATCCAGATCTCAAATCAATATTTGAAAATACAGAAGATCCAGCTAGCTGGTCAAACAAGTCATCAATTCGTGGCAATAGATATTTATTCTTGATTGTGACTTTATTCAGATCTCTGTAGTCAACACACATACGCATTGTCCCGTCCTATAGCACTGGCCAAAATATCGCTATCCACAAGTTTGGCACACAGGTGCCCTACTGACTGATTCAGAACTAGTCACACTGCCACTACCAGAAGCTGTAATGAATCCTAACTGTCCACTCCTCCTAGAGTCGCTAGAAGCAAATCTCTTCTTTCCAGAAAAACCACTGCCAAAAGCATCACCTATAAACCTCTTCCTACTAACAGTCCATCATTGCTGAGTAGCCATCATATCATTCTCTATCAATCGAGCTCTCTCAACAAGCTTAAAAAAATAAAAAATATGAAATGGCACCAGGGGCTGCATTAGACTATCTCGTAGTCCCCTCAAAAATCTATAGCACTTATCAGTAGAAGTACTCACCAACTACGGAGCATATCAGGCCAAAGCAGTAAATCCTACCTCATACTGCATAACCGTCCTACTTCCCTGAACCAACCTCAGAAACATCTCCTGCATTTGCTGTCTTGCTGAAGGAGGTACAAACCACGATCGAAATACTTCAGAAAAATCTTCCAAAGTAATCAGAGAGTTCAATTTACCTTAAAATTTCTCCGCCTGTTGGCCCGTCCACCAGCGCTCAGCTAACGGCACCTTCCTGTCCGAAGGACATTGCATACCGTCAAAAGTCTTCTCCAACCTTCTTAACAAATCCTCAACTGCTCTGGGCTCAACAGTGCCCTCAAACCTTGGAGGTTTAAATCTCAAAAACATCTGTAGATGTTTATCTATATCTTAAGATCTAACAGTAGATGCCCTATTCTGAGTCTCGCTCATCATTTGAGCAACCAACGTAGCAAACTGAGAAACTGTATCAGAACCAACCACTGGGGCAGTACTGTTCACAGGAGCTGCCTGACTAGCACTCTGCCCATCAGTCATATCTGGGTCTAGCAAATCCATAATCACACAGAAAACTATACACAAAAATAATATAAGAAAAATCCAGACAAACCAGAACTACCCCCGACAGACTTACAGATCAATTCCTATAGCTCTGTCTTACAATCCAAATTCCAAAACCATTGCTCTGATACCACTAAAGTTTGTCACGATCCAACCTGACCGGAACTGATCCCGCTCGCATTGGGTCGCGATAGAAATTGAAACTTGATAATTCAGGATCTAGTTTTGGAATTTATTTCAGAACTTTCTTCCAAATATTTAAACAAATAGAAACACAGAGCTGCTATAAACTTCAAATATACAAAACAGTTCATCTATATTTTTTTCATCAAAATAATCATATACAATACAGTGCATGACTACAGACAGAAATAATAGAACATAAAAGTTATGACTGTACAAAAATAAAAAAAAAACAAAATACCTAATCACTGATCAGACACTGAACGGTAATCCAAGACTTCTTTCTCTTTCCCAGAACCTGAAAACCATATAGAAAATAAGGATGAGCTAACAGCTCAGCAAGACTATACTCATCAATCAAAATCTCCAGAAATTCACATTAGAAAACACATCATAAGCAGTTATTCAAATATAAATCAAATAACAGATACATGAATTCAATTCAGAGTACAGAACAAATCTAATAAAACTTTCAAATCACAGAACTGATCGGATCGTACAAATCAGAATTCAAATCAGATAAAATCACATTTCATATATCACATTTCACATATCACATATCCTTGATCCTGACAGAATCTCGATGGATTCTGGCCTCTTATGCCTCCATTCCCTGACACTGATAGAATCTCAGATTCTGACCCCTTATGTCTCCCTTTGTGCTTATAGCACCAAAACAGAACATATATACAGAATTTTCAGAACAGAACTTGTTTTTTAGATTTCTCAGATTTTCCTGACACAGACAGAATCTCAAAGGATTCTGGCCACTTATAGCTCCCTTCTGATATCACACCACATCAAAACATTCAATTTAGAAAATCGGATTACGTCAGAAAATCGTCAGCGGCATAACGGCAGTATACGAAATTTACACAAAATTCACATATTCAAAAATTTACCAAATTACCACAGATAGTACACAACATCATTCTAACTTTCATTATACTGAAGCAACATTTTTCAAAATCCAGATAAATCGTAGTTCAATTAAAACACCACCGAATTCAAAATACCTGGTAAACATTTTCCAGAAAATACTCAAAACGTGCACAAATATCAACTCAGAAATATATCAAAAGTTACATAGTAAAAAGTTCATCAGTACAAAACAGAATCAATTATTTGCTAACGGAAACAAAATCCGGAATGGAAAAGTCGTCAAAATTCTCGTTTCTGAAAATTGAGAAAGGCAGAATGTGCCTTACCTCAAGTCGGTCAACTTTCTCAACTACCGCTATGAACAAAAACGGACAGAAGTTGCCCAAAAATCACTTTTTTTCCTTTTTTTCCTTCGATTTTCTCTCTCCAGGGCTTTTCTCTCTTTCTAAAAGATCTAATTTTCATATAAACCCATGCAGATTGTCCTAGACGATCCTAGATCATCCCGGGACGATTTGCCCTCTAGACTAATTTCGTTCAGATGAAATTATTATCGTACATGGACTTGTTGCTCTCTGGAAAAATTTCGTACGGACGAACCTCAGTTCGTCCTGGGATGAACCTTACAGCCAGAATTTTCTTCACAACCTGTGCCGATCGTCCCATGACAATCCAACTTCGTCCTGGACGATCCTGGAAGGAAAACAGCTTTCACACCAATAATGTCGTGAGAGGTAGAATCTTGAAATGTTGATATTAATTGAGCTGATTTTTGGGGTTACAAAAAGGAGGTTTTTGGTATAATAATGTTGACATAAATTGGCCTTAATGACAGCGAGGGAATCAACCTTATTCAAATGGTTAGTACAGCCTTGAATCTTGATGAGATGATGATAGTCAAGTATTGACATGCAGATTTTAAAACTCTCTTATATGAAATCCTTATTATGACCTCATGCCAATAAATGAATGTATGGTTTATTTATATACTTATATAGAAGGGCTTTACCCACCGATTCTTAGCTTGGTTGGTGGGCGAGTACTGTTGGGAACCCCCCAACCCGTGTTCTAATTCCCCTCGAGCGGCAGCGCCTCTTAAGTGGGGTCCCAATAAGTGCGGGCCAGGAGGTTATTTGGAGTGGGTGCCTCTTCTAGATCAGCTGAGGGATTAGTTACGCCGCCAAGCGCCTCACAAGTTGAGGTGATAGCGGATAGATACCCCCGTTCAATATATATATATATATATATATATATATATATATATATATATATATATATATATATATATATATATATATATATATATATATATATATATATATATATATATATATATATATATATATATATATATATATATATATATATATATATATATATATATATATATATATATATATATATATATATATATATAAGGGCTTTTTCGTTATTTAAATAAAATAATTCTGGAATAGTCTGTTTGTGTTCCCCTCTGATCATATGGTGTTGATCTACTCATCTACTCTCATCACACAGTTTATTTTGGACATTTTAGAGAGTATTTGGGCTAGCTTTTTAATTGTTTTCAATCCTAAAAAATTATCACAATTAAGTTTAGCTATAACTTTTTTATTGCTTTTGAGAAATTTTTGTGGCAAGAAATAACTTTTTATAATCAAATATGCTAGAGTACATTGACTATAAGAAAATTATTGTCTAACTTTTGCAAAGAGGGAAAAAAAAAGAGTTCATACATCCATTTTAAAATGGAGTTTGAATGGTCTAAAAGTTTGTTATAGAAAAATTTTATTAATAGTTGGGCCCTTCGAAATATGATAATTATGATAAGATCTACTTAATTGGATAAATTTTCTAATGATCTATCAATTGTCCTCTTATTTTTTAATATCAAAATCTCGATGTCCCAGAATAATCACATTCCTAAAATTTTTCGTTTTAATATCACAAATTTCAAAAAATATTATAATGCATGATCACTTTCTAGATGTCAACATGGACCTCCCATTGGGGCTGAGAATCATGTAAATTCTCCTCAATCACAACCTTGTGACAACTTTTCATTAAAGATTTAATGTACACATAAAGTAAATTTTTTTATAAAGTTCTAAGCATGGGGAAATAAAATATGTAAAGGCTAAACACTTCATTTCATTATGATGATGCGAGGTTTTGTTTGGGATAGCTTTTTTCTCACTTTCAAAAGCAACTTTCTTGTATAAAAATTTTAAGTTTAAAAAATTTTTGTACTTAAAAGCTGCTTTAAAAGTAGTAAGAAAGTTATCTCAAATGAAGTCTGAATTATAATTATGACTTTTCATGTACTCATGTGGTGTTTAATATTCTCATAACTTTCCATATTCTTCATAATATAAAACTTATAAATAGATATAAAATTATAGGGTGTAAGGCACGGGCGCCTCTTCCAAAGAAGATTTAATGATCGAGTGTGTTGAGGGTTAAACTCCATATGGGGAAGCTCCACCTTCCTCTGAAAATGATATTAACATCTTTATTTGGAGAAATTATTATGTGCAACATCCAGACGAGAAGGACCGTCCGAATATGTAAGTGTATATACTATGTATATATTTGTACACAGTAGATGTCAAATCAGTATATATACAGTGTGTACACTCACAATCCAAATGGTTCTTTCTGTTCGGATACCGCACAAAATAATTTCTCTATTATTGAAAGAATTAGTTCTAAGTTGAGAAAATTCTTCGGCCCATATTAAGATTCTCATTTTCAATCCAAAAGAGTTGATAATCTCCAAATTTTGGCATAAACGATAAAAGGTATGGACATTGAATTGATGAATCATTGGCAGGGTGATATAAAGATGATATAAAAGAGAGGTTCCTCCAAGAATTTGATTAGTTCCTTAAGTTTTAAAATTTTTAGTAAAAGTTGGGCTATTTTCATAGTTATTTACATTATTTCTCTCATATTTTTGTCAATATTCTTTTTATTTATTATATTTTTTGTTTTTCCAAAAACATTTTGGTGTGATATTTTGACTTTTGTAGAAAATTTTACAAATGCTCCAAAGTTAAATTATGAATTTTCATTTTTCTAAATTTTATAAACATTTATGATAAAAATAGTTGTAAAAAAATTTAAAATTTTGAATGGATATTAATGGCTTCATGGGTAATCTCCATGAATTTTCATAATAAAATATTGTCATTTCATATGTTAATAAATTTAATATCAACAACTTTGTTGATTTCTCATTTGCTAATTTTATATTTAAAATTATTTTAAGACTTAAATACTCATAAAAATAGCCAAAAATTATTACAATTTTTTCCCTTTGAATTATAGATATTTCATAAAAAAATTTAGAGCTTTTACAAGTATGCTTTTCAAATAAATAAATAAAAAAGAAGAAAAAGAAGAAAGAATTATTGGTTAGCAATTAGTATGCATACGGGTCAAATAAAGTGAGTTTCCTCTAATTTTAAGGCTTCGTTTGGGACATCTTTCTTACTATTTTTTTTACAATTTTTTTTACAAAATTTTTTATAATAAAATATTAATATAACTATTTAATTTTACCCATTTTTTGATGTACAATTCATATAAATTATTTTAGGTCATTAAAAAAATTATAAAAAATATTCATAAAATAAATCATTTCATTAAAAAAAATATTAGTTAAATCAGTTTGAAAAATGGACATCTAACAGTCTCAAAATCTCCATGTGTACCAACAAGTGTCAATTTTTCAAGGATTTGCAGCAAAGCCTAAAAATATGAAAAAAATTAATGTAATTAAAATACTACAATATAAATGCTATGGTGAAAGATGATTTTCAAATTTGACTTAAAATGACTCCTAAAAAATTTATTTGCTTAGATAAAAATACATGCTATTACAACCACCATCTTATCAAGGATGTTCTTTTGAGTAGCGTGTTATGTAGTTTGTTTGATTCTTATAATCTTTGTACTTTTAATACTTTGTGCCTTGTAGCGTCTATTTGTTCTTGTTTTTCATTGCAGTTCTCCTTTTTGATGATGCCAAAAGGGGAAGTAGGAATTTGTTGGTTTTATTTTTATCATTTGTGCAGTTTGGTTAGTTTCTTGTTGTCTTATGTTGGTTATATTTTTCATGTTCTTAGAAAAAAACCTTCTCCTTATTAAAAAAAGGATATCACTGAGTAAGGGGAAGAACTTACTAGGAAAATAAAATTAATTTATAATGCAATCAATAATTTTTATCATCATTAAAAATGGGAAGATTGTTGCAATCCATGAGCCCGAGCTTATGTTTTCATGATAACAAACATTATTGAATTTTATCTAGTTTCTCTTATTTGTTATTATTTCATATATTTGTATGTGTACTAAAAATTCAGGTACAACACACACCAAGCAATACCAAAAGATCAGAGCTTAAAATTGAGTATTATATGATTGATTTTTACAATAGTCTATATTTTAATACTTATTGAGTTAATATATTACAAAAGGTGTACGTTGGCGTTGTGACCGTACACATAACATATACATGGGTTGAGTAAAATTAAATGTGTTAACCTTTTTTTTAATGAAGTTCATACTGTATGATCTGATTAAAATAGAAATTAATTAAGATATTTAATTAAGTAAATTTAATTTGAGCTAATCATACTGTACGATTCTAATTGTATAGGATGATCAATTGTAATCAGGAAATCCCACCACCAATCAAATTTATGATATATTTTGAATTTTACAAATGGTTAAATTCGTATTGTACGAACATGTTTGTACTATACCATATTTAAAAATTAATCAATCGAATCAGGCTTAATTAATTATTAAGATTGTATGGTACGATTCATATCGTATTGGGCGATCGACACAGACGATATTTAGTTCCCTAGGAGTTCGTCTAGAATGAACTACATTTCGATTGAACTAATCATACTGTACGATCAATTTAAAATTTTGAACTAACCATGTAGTGAACCATTAATCATAAAATATTATAGGGAAAATTGAACTAATTGTATTGTATGATCTTCAGATTGTATCGTATAAACAGAGACATCTATATTGAAAATTAGATTTTTTTTTGGCTTGGTATTTAAACAACTGTTATTTCATTTAGAGAAGTCTTTGGTAGTCAAGGGGTTGAGTCTTCTGTGAGTGGGAGTTTAAAAGGCGAGCTTTAGGCCTTGGGAGTAAAAAGTGTGTTGAGAGAGAGGGAGATATATGTTGTGGGATCAAGGGGGGGGGGGGGGGGGGGGAGAGAGAGAGAGAGAGAGAGAGAGAGAGAGAGAGAGAGAGAGAGAGAGAGAGAGAGAGAGAGAGAGAGAGAGTCATCATACGGTTGTTCCGGTCATCATCCATCTTCTTCCTTCATGAGTCAAAGTTTTGCTTGAGGGAAGCTTTGGGAAGAACCTCTTGGAGCCAAAGGGCCATTGGCAACTTCGTCACACCGTTGGTGAAAGGGATTCGTCTACTCTATGACACAATTGGTGAAAAGGGTTTGACTACTCTACCGTGTCATTGGTGAAAGGGGTTTGGCTGCTCGGTCTCACCGGGTTAATGGAAGAGGATTTATAAGAGCTTATCCGATCCGCCTTGGTGTAGGGGCAAAATGAGAGACACTAAAGATTTAGTATAATATCCGAAGAGGACTCCGAGAAGTGCACTAGGTTAATGCTGACCAAACCAATTTAAATTTCTAGTGTGCTCGTTCTTATTTTTCTTACCACATTTTAATTTCGGCATTTTACTTTCTTGCACTTTTAATTTCTCATAAATATAAGTGAAAACTTTGAGGTTGTTTTGGATTTGATTGTTGTTAGAAAAAAAAAAAAAAATGAAAAAATAAAAAGAAGAAAATATTTTCTAACAAATCAAACTTTCAATTGAGCATACTGTTTTAGCTCCTACTATCACGAAGATAATTTTATTATGATGGTTACTATTTATATGAGTGTATTCTATTTTCTTCATATATACTCTGATAATATATACACCATTTTAATTGCTCAACTCAATTTTTCGTAAGAGAACTGAGCGTATTAAAATTAATCATCATCACATTTAGTGTGGCACTTTTGACTTACCCTTTATTTTTTTTTTTTATATTGCAAAATTTTTTAAGCAAATCGAGATATATTTTCTCTTCTTGATAGTCAAACACTTATACGTCGTCTGAATATAAGAAATTTATGAGGGATGTTAAGAGTTATTAAAATTATTCATTATCACTCTAATATGTTTTATTATAATTCATACCAATTACTTAAGATATTTTTACTTATAATATTTTAATTTTGCTATTCATTTAATTTACCTATTTATAGGTAATTTTATATCAATATATTATGAAATTAAATAATAAATATTAAAAATATATTTTTAAAGATCTATTAAGACCAAATCTCTTTCTCTTTCCTTTGAGTTTTTTCCTCGTTTTCTCTCTCCCAGGGTATCTCTTCACACTCCATTATACTCTTTTTGCTTTGTCGGTCTGTTTCTTCGCTTCCCTCCTTCTCAAGGATTTACCTGCGCTCCTTCGCCCTGCGACGCCACGACAGATCCGACTATGTCGGCTGTTGCAACCTCTGTTGACCGTATCCTTTCTGTCATGCTTCGTTAACCTAATTTTTTTCCGGATTCTTCCTCTTTTCTCGCTTCAATTTAGATCCCGTTTTTATTGGCTCTTTTAATTCGACGCGTGGTGTTTAAACAGCATGTTTTTTACGCTTCGAGGGTTTTGTTATGGTATATAGAGGATTGCGAATCTGGGTTCATCTCCTATTCATGATTCCCGCTTCTGTTTTTTCTTATGTTTTTTAGATTACTTTGCTTCCCGAATATGGAATTAATGCTGGATATGGTTTGCTCCTTGATAAGTCTTGTGTAGAAGCTACAGATATAATGCAGAAGCTATCGGTGGAGACAAAGAACAATGGCAGTGATGCTCCAGTGATGGCCAAGAAGGTTTGTTTGTTATTGAAACTGCTTTTCTTTGAGATCATTTGATTGAGTTTTCTCTTTTGTATTGTTTTGTGATACCAAATAATTGAATTGGACAGCCCTCTGGAATTCAGTATGGACCTGCGAATGCTGGGCAACCTCCAAAGTTTCAGATGACATCATTGGAGCGTTCTTCAACCCCTGTGATTCCGGGGTATATGGATCCTAATGTGTACTTCATACCCAATGGATACCCATCCACAGGTTTTTACTTAGGAGGTGGGGTTAATTCTTTTCATGTCGACATCACTTTGATTATCGATCTTTTCTTTGTACATGGTTTTATTTCATCCATAACTTTTTGAACTATTCTTAGGTTTGTGATTGCTACTATTTCACGTAATGACGCATATTGGTCCAATTTTTTACTTGTGGTTGGATATATGCTCCATCATTTTTGCTCCTACTTTTGAAGTTTCGTAAAAAGTTTTTCTCACTTTATGGGCGTCTGGTATTTTCAATTGATTATTTTGGTTGAAATTTCAGGTTATGATGGTTTCACGGGCGAGTGGGATGACTATTCTGGCTATTTGAACTCCGAAGGAGTTGAGATGCCACATGTGAGTTGTCCATCTTAATAAATTTGTTATGAACTATACAATTTATTTCTTGCTATGAAGCACCAACGCACTATTAGAAATAGTATTCAGTGTTCGATAGATCAGGACATAGAAAAGTATTCAACTAACCTTAGAAACTTGTCCAATTAATATATCTTGAACCATCACCGAATTACCTCTCTAGCTCCCTCACATGAGGCCCTCAACCCCCCTAGTTCATCTTCCTTTCATGCAAACATGATTAGTTATGTATTTTTTTAAGTCGATCCATTCTTCTTATCTTTGAAAAGGGACATCTTTGTAGTCAATTAAAATATAATGAAATTAATGAAATGGGTTGGAATATATATATATATATATATATATATATATATATATAATTTTTAAGATGTATAAATTAGAATGCCATGTCAAAAGCTTATCCGTGTCTTACCATTCTCAATAATATGCTTATCTCGTATCCATATTGTGCTATTTCGTATACTTGTGTTTGTATTGGCACATTGCAGATTCCTTGCCATAAACTGTCTATTGAATTTTATTCATTAAGCATTGGAATTTAGTGATCATGTGATGGTACCTTATCACTCAAGGATTCTCCATTTGGAGATGATTCAGGGTCCATGCATCAAGGATTAAATTTAATATTATGCCTTTTCCTAATCAGTATTTTGTTATTTTTTATGTTCTTCAATTTTATGAGATGAACTATCTTGCTGAGTATTTGCGGTGTTTGACAGGGAGTTTATGGTGATATTTACCACCATGGTTATGGATTTGCACCTTATGGTGCGTACACTTGCTCTGTTTCCCCTGTTCCATCTTTGGAACATGATAACATAATTTATGGATCTCAACATTACCAGTATCCTCCTCCGTATTTCCAGTCACAAGCACCTCCCAATGGACTTTACTCTTCCAACCATTTCCCTGCATCTCAGGCCGAACCTGCTGAATTAGCTCCACTAGTAGCTGTAGGCCAGCCTTCTGTAAATATTGGTTCAGGCAGATCAAATTCAAATGTGATTGTAAATGGAAACAGTGGGTAT
The DNA here is from genome assembly GCA_019514585.1 of Dendrobium officinale. Lineage (NCBI taxonomy): Eukaryota > Viridiplantae > Streptophyta > Magnoliopsida > Asparagales > Orchidaceae > Dendrobium > Dendrobium officinale. The sequence goes on from CM033700.1 coordinate 14,804,396, forward strand.
CTCCAACAAAGGCATAGCCATCAAAGTTCATTAATTCCTTCCAATGACTCTTATAGTGGAGGTGCTTTATCTTCTGGGCAACACTTTTCGGGTTACCAGGATCCAAGTTTGAGTTTCGATGGAATGAGATCGCCAATTACATGCTATTATGGCCCTGCATCCACTAATCCATATCTCAATTCAGCTACACCAAATACTGTGTCTTCAACTGCTTCACATAATGTTAGTTCCATATCAACAAGAAATCAGAATGTATGATCACTCTCTGAACTCATGATATGTTTTGTGTCTTGCAAAATTATGAATTGAGGCTATGAGATTCTCTATTCTGCTAAATCAGCAATTTCATGAGCTTAGTTTTTGTCTTTTTTATTCTTTCTTTATTACTTTCTACAGTGCTGATTGCTTCTCTAATCTAATCTATTTTGTAGTTATGTAAAATGTTAACTATGTAACAAGTTTTTTGTCTGTACTTTTTGTTCATATGAAGATCATATAGCATGTTTATGATCCACCTTGAAGTGTATAAATTATGTTTCTTCAGGTTTTAAATTCTCCAAGAACAGTCCCTGCGATGAATAGGATTTACCCTACGAGCTTGTTGCATGGCCAGAATGGTACTGCAGTTAGAGATGGGGCTGGTTTTGGATCAAAGGTATTTGATTCTCAAATGAATTTTTATGGAAATTATGGATATGGCTATGAGAATTTCGATGGCCTGAGTGAGTTGAGCAGAGGACCCAGGGCAAATCGCTTTAAAATTCGGAACGGGCCTGTTCCTACAAATGAAATAGTTCGAGGAACCTTGTATTATTCCTAACAGAGAGCAATACAACCGAGCTGATTTTCCTGAAAGTTACAATGATGCCAAGTTTTTTATAATCAAATCATATAGTGAAGATGACATTCACAGGAGTATCAAGTACGGTGTCTGGACCAGCACCCCCAGTGGGAATAAGAAGCTTGATGCTGCTTACAAGGAAGCGATGGAAAAACCTGATGGATGCCCAGTGTTTCTGTTTTTTTCTGTAAGCATCAAATTGTTTGTAACTCGTTAATTCCTTCCAGTTCGACGTCCATGGGCGGATCCCCCATGTACTAAAAAAAAAAAAAAAAATTTAGAGGTGTATTTTGAAATATTTTTTTGGGTATTTTGCCTCCCCTCAAAAATCTTTTTTGCCCTAATTTTATCAATAATAAACGTCTATGCCCATCCCCCACAAAAAAAAAAAAAAAGCCCCCTGAAAAAAGAAACTGGATCCGCCCCTTTCGATGTCTAATCTTTTTCCTTGAAAAATTCGCAGGTAAATACAAGTGGGCAATTTGTTGGTGTTGCAGAGATGGTTGGGCCAGTTGATTTCAATAGAACTGTTAATTACTGGCAGCAGGACAAATGGATTGGTTGCTTTAGTGTCAAGTGGCATATTTTCAAAGACGTTCCTAACCACATTTTGAGGCACATAACATTAGAGTACAATGACAACAAGCCAGTGACGAATAGCAGAGACACTCAGGAGGTATAAAGTCCAATCAATAACTTCCCAAATTGATCCTTAGACTTTTTAGGTGTGTTCATTTTAGTTGCTAACTTCTTCGGAACTTCGATTTTGGCTTCGTTTGGGGCAGCTTTCTTACTGCTTCTTAAAGCAGCTTTTTAGTAAAAAAAATTAATTTTCATACTAGAAAGCTGCTTTAAGAAGTAGTACGAAAGTCGTCTCAAACGAAGCCTTAGTCACTAACTCATCAAAATATAAATAAATTTGGTTATATTGTCTACTTTATCATTTCATTGGACGGATTGGTGCATTCTATGGGAGCATTTTAGACTTTATGTTCAATTTTATCAGTTTGAGCTTGAGCTTGATATTAATATTAAGATTTACCCTAAAAAGTCTTCAGAAAAGTCTCCCTCCATCGAATTCCATCCAAAGCAGCAACAAAGTTGATGGGCTAAATTGAATATCTGAAAAAAATTTATAATAAATCTAAAATGTTTAGCAACTATTTTGATTATTCATTCACTCAAAGTTCAATCATTTTAAGTTTAAGGACTTGCATTTCAACTTTGTACTCAGTAAGGTTGCATTTAGTTCAACTTTATTAAAATTTACATTTGATTATCAGTTCTCTCTCTGTCTTTATTTCAGGTGAAACTTGAGCAGGGTCTTCAGATGCTCAAAATTTTCAAGGATCATGTAAGCAATGCATCCATCTTGGATGATTTTCGATTTTATGATTCTAGACAGAAGATGATGCTAGAAAGAAAGGCTTGGCAACAGCAGCATAACAAGCAGGTATGCTTTGATCATCAGATGTCTTCCTTTCTGGTGGCTATATACATGTTTACGAATTAGTACATATTTTATTTCTGTGCGTTAATTCATCCATGCACAAATTTAAGTGTTTGAGGCTTTGTTTGGGACAGCTTGTTTCCTGTTTCTTAAGACATTTTTAGTACTAGAAAGCAGTCTTAAGAAGCAGTAAAAAAGCCGTCCCAATCGAAACCTGAACGTATAACCCGCACTTTCTATTTTCATATTCAAATCCTAGTTTTTGTATGTAATTTTCATTTATTGGGGAAATATTGCCTCATTTGAGACAGCTTTCTTATTGTTTTTTATAGCAGCTTTCGTATTGCGTTTTTTAGTACAAAAATTTCTGATTCAAAAAATTTTTGTACTAAAAAACTGCATTAAAAAATAGGAAGATGATTGTTCCAAACGAAGCATATATATCTGGAACCAAAATGATACATTCATTCATATAATATTTTAATAGAATTTGACTTTTAATAAGACAGTTGAAAAAAAAAATTCATATAGTCGATATCATGTAGTGGGATAAAGACTAGATAATGTCGTTGCATACTTTAATTTTTAAATGATTTATCAGACACTAAAATGTTATATAAATAAATATTGAATTCTGTTGTTATGGGCAGGTTGTTGCTGTTAAAATAACAAAACCTGTTGGTGAGAAAGACAAGGAAACGGCTAATTCGAACACTAGATTACAGAAGCCATTGGAATCTGCTCCAGTTTTGAAGAATTCAGCCATTCCAGAAGCTACTGGTGAGCCATCTGATGAAAATTGCCTGCCTAGGGTTACCGTTGATATCCCAACGGCAACAAAACCAGCAAACGAGAAGAGTGAATCTGCAAATGGTGTTTGATAGGCAAGCTACATTTTCCACCAGTAATTCATTAATTATAAGCTTAAATTTACCTGTGATTTAATTTTTAATTGCTTATCTCTTTTTTTTTTTATATTTTGTATTTTTTTTTATTGAGTTTATAAGGGCTGGGAGTGGAGTTTTTATTTTCCTGATCAATTAATTTGGGGATGAGATCTCTCATATGTGAATCTATTTAGTTTATTGTAAAGTGATCTTTTTCTATCAGGGCTTTGCTGCTGTTGTAATTTGATTATGTTATACTGAAATAATAAGAGTTGGAACAAATTGTTTCATGGCTTTCATTCTTTGATGAGCATGAATGCTTTAGGGGTTTGGCTTGGTTAATTTAAATATCTATTAAGTACTTATATGAATAGGTTAAAGGCTATGCTTGGGATAATTTTTTTGCTGCTTTCTAAAACGGATTTCTAGTACAAAATTTTTAAAAAAGCTGTTTTAGAAAGCAGTAAAAAAGCTAACCCAAACAAAACCTTAGATTTTATTTTAAACTACTTTTTAAAACAATTTTTTAATATATATATATATTTTTAATTAAAAATTTTTATATTTAAAAGCAACAAGAAAATTGTACCACCAAATGAAAATTTAAACTTTAATTTTATTTATTGAATATTTAAAATAACATTGAGCGAGTTTTATTAATTTTGATGAAAATTAGACATTCATTTATGAGTAATGCTAAGTTTATTTGTTTAAACTAGTCACTCATAGCTAGACTTGACTAAAGGTTTGCATATAGTCATTTAACTCATTTAAAACTTAAATTTAATAAAAATAATAATTAAATTTAAACTTGATTTCTATGGTTAGTTTATCTTCAAATTTGCTATATGAAGTTAATTTTATATATAAAAAAAATGAATATATATATTCATTTTTTTTATGTTTCTTTACAATAAACATTTCATGAAAAACTAAAATAACATTGAGTTTCCAAATAGTACCAGAGCAACTTATAGCAATAATGTCAATTCAACTCAAAATGGACATGATTATTTGATTTGAATTCAATAATTCAATAAAAATAATCATAATTGTAATTTAATATTTATTTTTCATTACAAAAATAAAATAGTTAAATTATTCTTATCGGTTGACTATAACCCTACCCAATAAGACATGATCATTTTCTTTCTTTTTTCATTTGGTCACCCAAATCTTACACAAGTTGACCTGAACTTGAAATTTTAGGAGTGGGTTTTCCGTTCGCCCGATATTCAAAAAATGCTTTGAAAGACCATCCATCTCCACCACATTCTCCTACCAATGCTTTTTTTTTCTTCAACCAACTTCAAATGGTTGATATCAACAAAGTCAAAAAATCCTCCCAATGAATCTCAATCACCATCCTTTCTTCATCTCCCTTAATAAATTAGAATATCTTCACCAATAATCTCCACAAGAACAATCCCCTGCTTCAAAATGGTGGAACCTGTAAGAATCTCTCAGTATAATCACACGACCCACAACTCGTGAGATAAACTTCATCCAATTATGGCAGTCAGAGCAGACACGAATATTCTTAATAACCCGTATAGGTACCTCAGGTGGCAGCTTCATATGCCCAAAGGAAACAGCAAGTTTCTCACTGTGTATCCAAGCTGTAGGATCCTTCTGTTCTTGTTCAATTTCCTGCAGAAGACAGTATTTGTCTTGCTTATACCCAATATCAACTGCCCTTTTGTTCAACTCTTCCAAGTGTTCATAGATTGCCTCTGCTAGTGAGTGCAAACGATCACCAACAAAGAATGAATGGATCTCGTTCTTCACCTCAATCCAGCTTAGTCCAGGCTCCTTCTTCACTCCTCTATCTTTCATAACCTGTCTCATTCTATCCCTGCATTCCCATTTCCTTGTCACTGCATATAGATTTGATAGGAGAACATATGTGGCTGAATCATGAGGTTCCAACTCGAGAAGACGATGGCCGGCGAACTCGCCGACCTCGACGTTCTTGTGGATTGTGCAGGCGCCAAGAAGAGACCTCCATATCATTGAATCTGGGGTGACAGGCATTGAATCTATGAATCTTCGCGCACGGTTTAATTGTCCAGCCCGTCCAAGAAGATCCACGACGCAAACAAAATGCTCAGGCTTGGGCACAAGTCCATGCTCCTTGCTTATCGAATCGAAGTGGTTGAGGCCCTCGGTTACCAGACCCACATGGCTACAAGCTGTTAGAACAGCAATGAATGTAACATGATTTGGCTTGAGGCCCTCCTCCTTCATATGCTCAAAGAGTTGCAGGGCTTCCTTCCCGCGTCCGTGTTGCGAATATGCTGTGATAATGGCATTCCAAGAAATCTCATTCCTCTCGGGCATCTTGTTAAACACAAGCTTTGCATCTCCAATGCTTCCACACTTGGCATACAATGAAACTAGTGAATTAGCAGCTTCTATCTCCATGTCATAACCAGTTTTGATCATTTTTGAATGTATCTGATTGCCTAGCTTTATATCTGCAATATTAGCTGAAGAACTAACAGCTGAACCATATGTGAACAAATTAGCTTTAATGTCCTTCTGACTCATCTGTTTATACACTACTAGTGCTTCTTCATAGTGACCACTTTGTCCAAATCCAGAAATCAATGCATTCCATGATACATCATCCCTAACCTCATTAGCCTCAAATGCAGAATAAGCTTCCATGATCATACCACACCTAGCGTAAAGGTTTACGAGGGCATTTCCGATTGATAGATCAGTAGAATAACCCAAAACACAAGCCTGGCCATGGATCTGCAATCCCTGGCTAACAGCTTTTAGTCCAGCACAAGCACTAATTGCACTTGATAATCCAATATTATCTGGTTTGATACCATGAAATTTCATTTCTTCAAATGTTTTCAGAGCTTCTACATAATGCTCATGCTGGGCATAACCGGCGATCATAGCCGTCCAAGAGACCACATCTTTCTCTGTTTGTCTATTAAGGATCTGCCTAGCTCTTACCAGCACTCCACATTTGGAATACATATCTATTAACACACTACAGACAAAGATATTCATTTGGAAACCAGTCTTTATGGTCATGGAATGAATCTGCTCACCAAGATCAAGTTCTCCATAATAAGTACATGTTCTTAGTATACTTGGATAAGTGTACTGGTTTGCTTCCATACCAGCTACCAGCATTTCAGAGAATAGATTAAAGGACTCACTTAGATCACCCATCTGTCCATAAGCTACAAGCATTACATTCCAGAGCACCACATTTTCTTTCTTTGTTGAATCGAACAATTGACGCGAGGTATCTATATCCGCGCATTTTACATATAGATCGAGTAAAGAACCTTCGATAATATAATCTGAAGACAAGCCAGCTTTCAACACATAGGAATGAAGCTGCTTGCCCTTCTGAATTGCTCCAATACAAGCACAAGCACAAAGAAGACTTGCAATGGTCACCGAGTCGGGTTTAAAGCCTGAACTCTCCATTTCCTTAAAAGCACATATAGCCCTTTCACTATTTCCAAACATTCCATATCCTGAAATCATGGAGTTATATGTGACACCATCACGATTCGACATTTCATAAAATACTTTCTCGGCGGATTCCAAGCTCCGACTTCGTGAATACAAGCTGATAAGTGCATTGCCGACAAAAGTTTCGGCGCAGAATCCCCACTTCAAGGACTGGGCATGAATCTGCATTCCCTGATCGAAAAGTTCAGTCTTGGTACAAGCACTGAGGATACTCGATAGAACATAAGGAGTGGGAATAATTCCAGATTGATGCATTTGAAAGTAGAGATTGCAAGCTTCTTTTCCAAGTCCATTTTGAGAAAGACCAGACATCATGGCAACCCATGACACATTGTCCTTTGAACACATTTCATCAAAAACCAAGATTGCAGAGTCTATACTCTTATTTTTTGAATATAAATCAATCAAAGGATTGCAAACAATAGGATCGGCTGTTAAGCCAATCCGAATTATCTTACCATGAATCTGCTGAACAAGAGGCCAAAAGACACTGTTGCCAGTACAGGCTCTCAAAGCACCACTAAATATAACAGGATCAACGCTCTGGAACTCTCTCAACAAATTCATAAAAAAGCTTATGACCTGAGCTTTTTCATTTTTCCGAAGATGGTCGGCAATCATCCTATTCCACAAAGCAACACTTCTAAGAGACAAATCAACAAGCACCTTGCTTGCACTAGCAAAATCACCAAGAACATAGTAAAGATTAAAGAGCCGATCGGATAAAACGCTCTCTGTATCAAAACCCAGTTTCATAATCACTCCATGAACTCTTTGAACTCCTTTAAGGGACCTTAAACTAAAAAAAGTGTCAAGTACCGATGCATATGTGTGAAAATTCGGGCGAACCCCTCGCTGTTCCATGAAGTTAAGAATAGAAAAGGCGTCACCTTTGGCGATCTCCAATCCTGCATTTCCTTCGATTTCTCCGTCTGAAGAGTCGCAGAGGGCGCGGCACGCGGCGGTTTGGAAATGGCGGATGGAACCAAATCCGACATTGCTGATAAATAGCTACAGAGACGAGAGACACGGTCATGAAAAAGCTTCAAAGGATGATATTTTGAAATGAGAAATCAAGGTTTCGGCTTGAAGGTAATAAATACCTTGAAGAAGACGGAGTAGGGTTTCGGCTTGTTGATGGGAATGCTTCGAGGGAAGAAACAGCTTGAGGGACGGGGGAGAGTGAGAGCTGGACAAGAAGAAAGGGGCATATAGAGCTTTTTCTTTTCCGAAATAGATGGACAGGAAGTTGGAGTCATATAGACGGTTATATATTGAAAAGAATTTTTGTTCGAGTATTCTGTTGAAAAATAATTATGATATATATATAATGTTTAGATTTATATTTATTTTAATAGTAATATAATATAGAAATAATTTATATTATATTATTATAAAATATTTCTCAATCAAAAAATATTTTCTACATAAGTTTTAAAATAAATTTGTTTTTTAACTCATCATAATATAATTTGTATCAATATATATATATATATATATATATATATATATATATATATATATATATATATATATATATATATTATTATATATTCATTTATTATATCATTTAAAAATATTGCCAATAGAAATAAAAAAATTTGTATCATGGATTAATTCTATCTTGATAAAGAATTTAAATATCTTTAAATTTTGAGTATTTATCTTAATATTTTGAATATTTTATTTTATAAATATAATATTAATTTATATCATAATATTTTAATTGCTTTCAAGAAGTAGTGTTTTTTACACATCATGTAATGGCTAATAGTTATGTTATGTGTTGGATAATATATTAATATCACTAAATTTTTTTATGGGAGTTGGAGAAAATGACCGTTAAATGTACCAGTCTTTGGAGGATTATTTTTCATGAGAAAATTAAATCTTATTTCTTTTAAAGTTTGGATATGGGGTATTGTTCTTCAAAATGCAGTTGAGAGAAGAACATTTGGCAAGATATAGAATATTAGATTACTTATAAGGTGAGAATTCTGACTCAATTTTAAAAATTTACAACGACAGGTTAGAGATATTTTTATATATTGGAAGTTAATGAATTTTAAGCTAAGGTGGAAGTTAATTGATGAGTACTCTTCATTGCTAAGAATGCTTAAAATTAGGGGTGTCAAAACCCGGTTTCGGGTTGAACCCGGAACTGACTCGGGTTCAATCGGGTTGACCCCCACACGACCTGGGTAGGTAAACGGGTCTGATATTCGAACCAGGACCTGACCTGGCGGGTTACCAGGTTGACCCGACCCTACACGGGAAGGTGGGATGCGGGCGGGCGCGGATGCGGTCGAACTGGCATGGACGCGAGTTGATTGGCTTGGTTGTGCTGGCGGGAGCGCAGGCGGGTGCGCTGACGAGTGCACGGGCGGGTGCGCCATAGCGGGCACGCGGGCAGCCGCAGCGGGTAGACTTGTGGGCAGCCTCGGGCGCGCTACCGATTGCGGGCACGCACGGGCAGCTTTGGTGGGCGAGTGGGCAGCCGTGTGGGCAGGGTCGGCCAGCTCCGCGGGTAGCCGGGCAAGGGGTGGGCATGCTAGGGCGTCTCGTTTTGGAAACTGGTCGGGTCTAACCTGAAATTTTCAGGTCGGGTTTGGGCCGGATTTTCGTGCCGTGTCAAATATTGTCACCCCTACTTAAAACTAAAATTTAATTTTGAAGAGCATTGAAGAAATAACTTATTGAAGCGAGCATGTGAAACAACTTTCATGTCCTAAAGCTAGAGAGGGTGTATTTGAGTCAAGAGATAACTCGTGAGACTGTTTGAGTGGGACTCGATAACTAGCTCATGAGACTTGCTTGTCGAGTTAACGAGCTAAGTTTTAGATGGCATTGACTTGATTCATCAGCTTATTTGTCATATCATTTAAACAAAATATGACAAATAAGGAGATTTGTTAGCCATCAAGTATATATGAGTGTTCCCTATTAACATTAAACAACAAATAGAGACGAATCTAAAATTTTAATAAGAAGGCCTAGTAAATTCTACTAAAAGACTGTACATATCATTTTTATTGGTTGGAGTAGTCTCGCATAAATTCTCTGTATTAATTGATAGTATAATTAATGGAATTTTCTGTATTAATTGATAGCAGATTGAAAAGCAATGAGCTCAATTCTGCCAACCTTCTCAGCTTTTGATATATTGCCTGAGCATCAACATTTTCATGAGATGGTAGGACTGTAATATATAGGACTCTCTCTCTCTCTCTCTCTCTCTCTCTCTCTCTCTCTCTCTCTCTCTCTCTCTCTCTCTCTCTCTCTCTTCGTGCAAACTCCTCCAACCTCGCCATATACTCAAAAAAATATAGTCATTGTAAGCCTTTCACCACGATGACAAATATCTTGGAAGAGTACATAGGCTTTCCTTCCAATTTTGGTCTATATAAGATGAGAAATTATTAGGTGCGGATCGAGTGCAGACGGCATCTGGGCTCTAATGGAAAAGCATCTTGTCATATGTACATAGTATATAAATTATACACACACTGTGTATACGTTGTATATAGTGTGTACAGGCGACGTGAACTACTTTGATTGGAATCCGGACGAAAGTTGTTTGCACTCCGCATGTAATAATCTCTCAAATAAGTTATAATCCACTCACTATCTAAATAGGGTACATACACTATAACATGTTTTAGATCTTTTAAAAAGAATTCTTACCATGCTATGTGATACCATCTCAAAAGAAATTTACATTATATGATTTTCAGAATAAATCAATGTAATAAATATTAGAGGTAAATAATTCTTATTTTATGCAAATGGTTCTATCTAGATATTTGTCCTTCTTATTTAAAAGTATTGGGAAATTTTTCTTCCTATTGCTTCTGCATTACCGTCTATCTTAATAGGCCCATCAATTGATTCATTTTGTAGAAATAAGGTGAGAGCATATAGAAGGCTTATTATAGAAATAAGATGAGCATTTAAGATCAAAAACAGATATTAAATTTATGTAGAATATAGAGAAATTCATTAAAGTTATAAAACCATTAAGATTGGTGCCTAAGATTTTTAAATTAGAAATTAAGGAGTATATTTCCTAAGTCAAACTATTTTGATAAATTTATAGAATGGAGACATCTAACATGCATGCATCTCAAAAGATTTCATTTGATTTAAATAGGATTTAATGCACTACCTATTATGCATGTATTAATGATGAGTGAAGACAACTATATTTTTCTTTACATTATGAAAATCTCTTTATATTACTATATATGTCTAATATATATTTATAGTAGGAACTTATTATCATTATTATTAAATATAACATAATTATTAAGAATATTTTCATTCATTGTATTTTTTTTATTACTCTCTTAAATTGTTTATATATAGGTATTTTTCTATTAACATATCATTCAATTGTGTAAAGCACATAGTTATTAAAGCTTTTTTAACATGGTATCATTGATCCCATATTTAGAGGAAGTTCAATAGCTTATATTTTTCTTTTAGTAATCATGGTTTTTTATAGATAATATTTATCCCACTATGTCTTCATCACATAAATCTTATGGATTTTATAGAAGGATTTCGATCATTTTTTTCTCGAAGAATAGATCGAGATTGTTGCTTTGCATGAGCACTTTCTAGTTTTCTACTTCATTGTCCTAAAGGAATTTTTGTACAACTTTGATGAGTGTTTTTACTGTTCTATTTTATTTTTTGTTCAACTTTGCCATTTTCATTTGTGTAGGGGTGTCAATATTTGGCACGACCCGAAAACCTGACTCGAACCGACCCGAAAATTTTGGGTTAGGGTCAACCCGAACCCGAAACGGGTCGGGTTCGGGTTCAATATTTCAACCCGTTTCAAAAATCGGGTCGGGTTCGGGTTAACCTGGCCTTTGACCCAAAATTGACCCGAAAACCCGATTTTGACCCGCCAACCCGAGATTGACCCAATTTTGACCCGAAAAGAGGAGATTGACCCGTTTTTGACCCGAAAATTAGCAATTTTTCGGTTGAAAACGGGTCATTCGGGTCAGGTCGGGTTGACCCGGACCCGAAGCGGGTCGGGTTCGGGTCCAGGAAACCGACCCGTTTTTAAAAATGGGTCGGGTTTGGGTTGACCCGAATAGTGTCGGGTTAGTTTCGGGTTCGATCCAAACCCGACCCGTGACCCGAAATTAACACCCTTACATTTGTGGACGTTTGTTGTTGATGTTGTTGTTATATTATTTTCCAACAGTTAAGGTAAATGAGTGTTTTCCCTTGATTGTTATAATGGCCATCTTCACCATTCTGATGGTTGTATGTATTTATCTTAACTTCGGTTTAAGAAATAGCTCAATAAATGCAATCATATTTTGTTGCATTTAATTGAAAATATAAAAAAAAATGATTTATGTAAATGAAAATTATTAATCTCACAAACCCCATGGATTAAACATGCATGCAAGCGTGTCTGCTTCTCCGTTATTGGATTAATACATTAATCATTATGGTCAAAGAAAATTCTAATCATTGTTAGCCAAGAACTTCATATCATTGATCAAGCATCAAAATGGCTCAAGAAATGCTTAATATATAGATTTTTACGAGAATATATAAGTTTTTTTTTTAAAAGATAAAAATCCTAGAGCTAGCGTCATTAAAACATTTAAAATAATTTAACCCTTCGTACTTGGAGAAGATCAAATGAAGATCTCTAGACAGACACTCAACAACAAATAATACAAAGAACAGGGGATAAAGGATCATCCTGTCTGCACCTTAATCATCTTTGAAAAACCCATGAGACTTATCATTAATAGTAACAAAATACCTTACATTCTCAATAACATTACTATTCAAATTGGTAGGCTTGTTAGAAAAACCAAAAGTTTTAGAATACAATAAATAAAGGACTAATTTATGTTATCATAGGCTTTGGAAACATCCAACTTTAAAACTATATTTTGACCGGGCACCTTATAGTTAATATTATGATAAATCCCTTGAGCAATTAAAATATTATTAGCAATCCCCATCCCGTTAACAAAGCTTGTAAGATTAATGGAAATGATATTGGGAAGAATTAAAGACATCCAAGAAGCAAAATTTTTAGAGATAATCTTATTAAAAGTCATACATAAATTATAGGTCTAAAATCACTCCAATGTTCAGGATTATAAAAAAACATAGGAATTGGAGAACCAATGAAAAACCCCTTAATAGATTTGCAAATATCGTTTTTTAACAATATTCAAACTTTTTTTAATAAAAAAAACAATGATGGACCCATCACGCCCAGCAACGAAATCTTTGTTCATAGAGATAAGTATATTGTGATTTCAAACTCATTAGGGCATTTACAAAACATTCTATTATCACAATCATAAATAATGGAAGGAATACAAGAAGGATTGGAGATATACTCCGCATTCTTATACTGAACTAAAATATTCTTAAAATGAGTCACAACAAAATAAGAAATAGAATCATCATTAGAATGAAGCCCGATCTTTTGAAAATGAAAAGAAGCAAAAATAACAGAATTCAAATTCTGAATATTAAGAAGAAAAGGGGCATGATCGGAGGAAGTTCTACTAAGATGTTCAACAGAAGTGTTTTGAAATAAAGTGGTCCAATCCATATTAAATAAAACTCTATATAATCTTTGCCACATTCTATTATTAGACCACATGAAACTGAGACCAACGAAACCAATATACGTAAGGCCACAATCCTTAATCATGAAATTAAAGTCCTCCATGGAAGACAGATTAGGAGTGGGCCTATTAATTCTTTCAGGAGCATTAGCAATAACATTAAAATCCCCCCACAAACCAAGGGCCTTTAAAAGAAATATCAAAGTCCTGCAATTGATGCCATAAAAGGGATCCAACCATTTTTATAACAGTTGGTATAAAAAAAAAAAAAAAAAAAAAGAACCCATAACCAAAGATCATTAACAACTGAGTGCATAACTTGAGAGAAATCAGCAATAATAGAGCACTTAATTTTATCATTCCAAAACAACCAATTTTTACTATCAAATTGGCATAGGACGATTGAAAACCAAGCGTTGTTGACATGAAGGTAACTTAGAAACATTAATCTTCATTTTTTTTTTCCATAGAAACATTAATCAAAGGCTCAAGAATGGCTAGCAAATCAACCTTGCGCATTTTACATAAATTACGAATATGAGAATGAGATAAAATATTACCCACCCCCTAACATTCTAAATAAGAATACTAATTTTAAAACACCTGTTTATTATCTGCTTGAGATCTGAAACATCTTGCTTTTTTCTTTTTAAGTTTTCTCATATTTTGCTTACAAAATGGAAGTTTGAAATCCTCCAAGTATTCATGTTTAGCATTATATTTAGAATTTTTAATAGTCACAGGGATTAACTTTGATAAAGGAACAATAGTCCATGTATTGTTTAGTTCAAGAGCTCAAAGTTCCTCATGCATAGCAGCCTTCCATTCTGAAAATTTCACAACTTGGTGATTGAAGGTTGGTTCATAATGTGAGAATTATTGTGTAGTTGGATATAATGAAAGCCACCAAAATATAAGATAAAAGAGCATTTATTAGATATATTGACATAACGCGAGAGATGAATGCAATCAACATGTAAGTATAATTATTACGTTGCACTAAGGGAAAACCTATAGTAATCTAACTTTCTTAATTAAAATGATGATTTTAAAAGTTTCTCAAATATGTCTTACACATATATATACCAAATCCTTTAGTGGAAACCACCAAAGAGGAAGTTAACTTGATTTAGCCATCAGGAAAGATTACATTTGTGAATGAAAAAATTTACACTAAGGCATAATGGCCTCCTTTTCATAACCTATATGTTGCTCACAAGGTAAGTAAAGGCATACATATATTAATACCTGAAGAAGTTCATCGGTGCTAATGGCACAAGAAGGAAGATACTCATTCTTCAATATGCGTATATGAGCACCTGTACTGCCACAGATGCCCTGAATAGTCAATTTGCTACGATTACAGTAAGCATTCATGAGCTTCTTAAGTTGTGTGCTGCATTTGATCCTGAAAAATACCTCATTGCCATCCTGAAAGGCAAAACATAGCATATGAACCAAATATGTTGGGTGAGGCAAAAAAAAAAAAAGGAGAAACGACGACCCTTCAGCAAAGCACCAATAATTAGCCGAGGAATTATTTACTTATCAAACTTTTCTATAAAATTAATATCTCAAACATTTAACTATTAATATTTAGTTAAATAATATTTTAAGATTTTTAAATGATCAAATTTCTTTGATGAAAAAAAGCAGCCAAATAGAGAAATAGGAAAACTCATCCATGAAAAAAAAAAAACATAAACTATCATCTACCTTCCTCTCAGTTGTAAGAGCTAAATAAGAAAAAATAACTGCATCATTTATATGTCATTCTAGATGCCTCATAATTTAAAAGATTGAGAATAAGAAAAATTAGCTAGGAAGATCCATCCAGACACAGAAATCAATAACAATGCCAATAGTTAGAAATCAGAGCCACTGCATCTCCAGTAGAAATATTTGGTTTGCTTGAATGTAAAATTAAAATATTTTTGCATTAGGTTGAATGACAACCTCATATTAAAATCATACTAAAAAATGTCCCCTCTTCTAATAAAAGCTACTCAGGCTCACAATAACTCTACAATTGATGACAAAATAGACTACTTACATTGCATCAGGCCACCCTGATACCACGGTCAAGACTCAAAATAGGCATCACTTGGAAATAAAAGAAGTCGGTCAAATACAAGGCATAAATCGCCACTTTACCCACCAGTAGGAGCACATTTGTTGCCTTCATGAACATTATTTTTAAATTTAAAGTTAGAAATGTATTGAATCATGCCATATCATGTTGATACAACCATAAAATTTTTAATGAATAACAAGATGATCAATGACAGCTTATTACCTCTACATATGTTTGTGAAGGTCCCAATGTAAAAATCTTAGACAACTTTCTACTTAGAGAGCTTTATTTAAGAAATTAATTGCATTTGTAAATTCTGCTCTAAGGATAGATTCTCTTGGTTTCTTCTCTTATGTCTATTTAAGATAAAACAACTGAAAGTATAATAAAATAATAATATATTTATACAAATAAAAAATCAAAAGAAAAACCAACAATTTATATGTGCAACTGTCGATATAATGTGTCCCACAAACAAAAAAGGGATCACATTCAAAGTGGCATACCTTAATTAAGTTCAATACAATGATTGGGTTTCCGTATCTCTTAACAAGATTTTCAAAATGAAGCCGAGTAGCTTCATAATGCTTGTCTTGCTTCTACACTGAGAAAAGGAAATAAAAGGTCAAACTAAGAGAGAACCTTTTTCAATTTTTTCATCAACATGCAAACAGGAATTTCTAACACTCACAAACAATATCAGGCTTCATCTTTGATGACTCCTGGGACCAAAAAAGGGGAATGGAACCCCTATTTTGTACTATAGAACTTATCTGCATAGGAGTTTCACCAGGAACATCTTCAAAAACAATATGCTTTATCTCTACATCATTTGCGACACTACCCTTATCATTAACACTGCGCTTCAGATACCTTTTCCAAAGAATCACATTTTATCAAAAGTTTGTCCAAAGAGAGAATGTGCATTATTCTTGTGTCATACATACTAGCCAACTAGCCTGTCTAATCTCAATTATGTGACGTCAATTATGACAAATCTACAATGGACATGAAAGATAGATAATTGATTAGAACCTAGTTCCAGCATAATGTCGTGATCGCCTAGCAATGAGTGTCAACCTAAAATTTTTCCCATATATTGATAGCATAGCCTAGAATCAAGAAATTTATTTCATCATAACACTCAAAAGATATGGTGAGCATTGATATATCACGGAATCTTTGCCTAATTTCAAGCCTACAATAAGAACTTAAAACAAAAAAAGCGAATATGTGACCATATTGCTGTAAGATGATGTTTCTACAAACAATCATAAATTAAAAGCAATTCAAATAAAATATAAAAGAGAAATTTCATCATATTTCTGAAAACGGGTTGAGTAGTTATCTTTCTCATTTTTCATTAAGGGTTGTGTCCCTTAGTGTTTTTTTTTTATGTTTGTCTTTGTTTACTTGTAAGAGAATGGTGCAATGGTGAAGAGAGATAGAGAGAGCGATAAGATAGATCTATGCCATTTCTTCCAAATTTTCATTATGAATTTCTTACTGTAGTGTGGAACTATGGTTTTTTTTTTCTAATTTCGGGTTTTTCCACGTTAAATTCGGGCATACTTTCTTTCCGTTGCCATTTTCTCTTTTTTTTGTTTGTGTTTGCTACATGGTTTTACTTCCCCAACACTTATGTAGATATATGAGTTGTTCATGTTATCATTAGAAGCACCATACGGAGTCACGAGAGCAAGGTCAAGCATCGCCTATAATGATGCCTTCGACAGTGATGCATTTTAAAGGGAGACTCTGTCATGACCCAACCCGACCAGAACGAATCCCTTCGCGTCGGGTCGCGACAGATGAAATTCAGGATCTAACTTTGAAAATTGCTTTCAGACTTTCTTCCAATAAACGGACATATACAAAACACAGAGCTACTATAAACATTAAAATATATAGAAATTCATCTGAAATTTTCTTCTTTCATCAAAATAATCATGTACATTACAGTGCATGGCTACAGACAGAAAGAACAGAATAGAAAAATCACGACTGTATAAAAATCAAAAATACAAAATACCTAATCATAGATCAAACACTGAACGACTAGTCCAAAACCTCTTTTCCTTTCCCATAACCTAAAAACCACACAAATAACAAGAATGAGCTAACAGCTCAGTAAGACTACACTAACCAATCAAAATCTCCAGAAACTCACATCAGAAAATTCATCAGAATAGTAGCCATACAGAATTCAGATAATTATACAGAAAATCGAATAATCCGATAGAATACAGATACTTGATCAAATAGAAATCAAACCACTGAAACAGAAGAATTGAATTCATTTCATATAACTGAATTATTCAAATCAGAATTCAAATCAGATCACAGAACAGACAAAATCATATAAATCAAATTTCGAAGCAGATAAAATCACATTTCACATCATATAGCCCTGACCCAGATAGAATCTCAATGGATTCTGACCCCTTATGCCTCCCTTCCTTGACATAGACAGAATCTCAAAGGATTCTGGCCACTTATGCCTCCCTTGTGCTTACAGCACCAGCACTTATCAGATATACAAAATTTTAGATTATATCAGCCTTTTCAGATTTCCCTGACATAGACAGAATCTTAAAGGATTCAAGTCCCTTATAACTCCCTTCTGATATCATACAAATACATCAAATCATCAAATTCAGAAAACATTATTTCATCAGAAAAATCGTCAGCGGCATAACGGCAGTATACGAAAATTCCACAAGAATTCACAATTTCAGAAATTTACCAAATTATCACAGATAGTGCAAAACATAATTTCAAGACTTTCATTGTACAGAAACAAATATTTTCAATATCCAGATAATTCGCTATTCAATTAAAACTCCACAGAATTCAAAATACCTGATGAAAATCTTCCAGAAAATACTTAAAACGTGCAAAAACATCATCTCAGAAACATACCAAAAGTTATGCGGTAAAATATTTATCAGTAGAAATGAAACCAGATATTCACTAACCGACATAAAATTCAGAATAGAAAAATCATCAAAATCCACATTTCTAAAAATTGAGAATGGCGGAATGTGCCTTACCTCGAGTCGATCAACTTTTTCAACTACAGCGACGGAAGAAAACAGACCAAAGTCGCCCAAATTCACTTTTCTTCCTTTTTCCTTCGATTTTCTCTCTCCTCAGATATTTCTCTCTTCAAAATGACCATTTGGATATATACAACTTTGGATCGTACGGGACGATTCCTATTCGTCCCGGGACAATTTCTCCTCTGTACAAAATTCGTTCAGACAAAATTATTATCGTCTCAGGACGAGTTGCTCTCTGGAGAAATTTCGTACGAACGAACCTGACTTCGTCCTGGGACGAACCTTCTTTGTCCGCAGATTTTGAACTGATCATCCTGAACGATCCCACTTCGTCCGGACGATCCTGGAAGGAAAAAAAAAAAGGCTTTCACAGACTCCTCGATGGTACCTTTGTAGCATGTCTATTCTAATGCCACAACCAGCCACAACAAGATAACACCTTATGCACATAACCTTTTCACTAACTTGCTTCACTTTTATTCCTTTGTGTTCCACAAATGATGTGAAGTATATAACACAAGTGGAAAATACTTGACGAATAGAAGTTATTTGAGAAATTGGCATCTAGCATTAGAAGTGTTCCTTTTCATGTCATAATTTTATAATTATAGTCTGCTACTCCATAGTCTGCACTCTTAATTTTCATAAATAATAAGCAAAGTACTTGTCAATTGTTTAGTATATATCCAGGCAAAGTAGTCCCTAAATTCACATAGAAGTTCTTTTATTTCTTCTATTTTATCTTTGGGAAGAAGAGAACTAATGAAGGTTGAACGACGATGTTGATGGAAATTTTGAAAAAGAGGTTTTGAAAAGATTTAACCTTACTTGGTAATTTTGAGTTTAAAATTTATAGTCTCAAGATTGAACATCTCATTATAAATAATATATTGCATTGCCCCTTAAGTCAATGATATAATTTGCTAACATGTTCAGGTGATGGAACAGAAAGTTATCATCCTGATTATGGTAGTTGAATTTAAATAAGAATCGCATACAATCCCGAAGGGTCAAAATGAGATTCTATCAATATTCAACCACTATAATTTGGATGGGACATCTTTTATTTCATATTTAATATCACAATAATAAATGATATATCTCTCCAAGGATAAAATATCACTTATTATCGATAGATGGAATATGATGATAATGATCGTTATCGACTTGATTTTCCCAAAGAAGATTAGTTTTTAGTTTTGAAAATTGATTTTAGAAAAAGGTGAATGTGGGTTCTAAATCTCCTATGAGTGCAAGTCCCCATAGTTAATTACATCATAGGAAATTATAATTTCTTACAAATACTCTCGATTAAAATAATGGTGATTTTTTGTTTAAAGATCTTCTATGAGTGATATCAAAGGATGTGAATTTTAGAATTTCAAGTGGAAAGAAAGATCAAATTATTATTATTAAAAGGAACACTTCTAATGCTTGACACCAATATCTCAAATAACTGCTATTCGTCAATTATTTTCCACTTGTTGTACATACTTCACATCATTTGTGGAACACAAAGGAATAAAAGTGAAGCAACTTAGTGAAAAGGTTATGTGCATAAGGTGCATGCTATCTTGTTGTGGTTGTTTGTGGCATCAGAATAGACATGTTATAAAGGTACCATTGAGGAGCCCCCCTTTAACATGCATCACTTTCAAAGGCACCATTATAAGCGATGCTTGACCTTGCTCTCGTGACTCCGTAGGGTGCTTCTAATGATAACATAAACAACTCATATATCTACATAAGTGTTGGGGAAGTAAATCCATGTAGAAATCACAAACAAAAAAGAGAAAATGGAAACAAAAAGAAAGTATACCCGGATTTAACGTGGAAAAACCCAAAATCGAGGAAAAAATCACAGTTCCATGCTACACTAAGAAATTCATAATGAAAATTGGGAAGAAATGGTACAGATCTATATTCTCGCTCTCTCTGTCTCTCTTCACCACTGCACCATTCTCTTATAAGTAAACAAAGACAAACATTAAAAAAAATCACCAAGGGACACAACCCTTCATGAAAAATGAGAAAGAAAACTACTCAACCCATTTTTAGAAATATGATGAAGTTTCTCCTTTATATTTTATTTGAATTGCTTTTAATTTATGATTGTTTGTAGAAACATCATCTTATGGAAATATGGTCACAGATTCACTATTTTTGTTTTAAGTTCTTACTATAGACTTGAAATTAGGCGGAGATTCAGTGATATATCAATGCCCACCATATATTTCTAGTGTTCTGATGAAATAAATTTCTTGATTCCAGGCTAAGCTATCAATATATGCGAAAAAATTTAGGTTGACACTCATTGCTAGGCGATCACAACATTATGTTGGAATCAAGTTCTAATCAATTGTCTATCTTTCATGTCCAATATAGATTTGTGATAATTGATGTCACAAAATTGATATTGGACAAGCCAATTGGCTTGTATTTATGACACGAGAATAATGCACATTCTCTCTTAGGAGTAACTTTTGCTAAAATGTGATTATTTGGAAAATGCATTTGAACCACGACGTTAATGATAAGGGTAGTGTCACAACTGATGTAGAGACGGAGCATATTGTTTTTTAAGATGTTCCTGGTGAAACTCCTATGCAGATAAGTTCTATAGTACAAAATAGGGGTTCCATTCCCCTTTTTTGGTCCCAGGAGACATCAAAGATGAACATGAAGCCTGATATTATTTGTGAGTGTTAGACATTCCTGTGCATGTTGAAGCAAAAATTGAAAAAGGTCCTCTCTTAATTTGACCTTATATTTCCTTTCCTCAGTGCAGAAGCAGGACAAGCATTATGAAGCTACCCGACTTCATTTTGAAAATCTTGTTAAGAGATACGGAAACCTAATCATTGTATAGAACTTAAATTAAGGTATGCCACTTTGCTTGTGATCCCTTTTTGTTTGTGGGACACATTATATCGACAGTTGCACATATAAATTGTTGGTTTTTCTTTTGATTTTTTATTTGTTTAGGTATATTATTATTTTATTATACTTTAGGTTGTTTTATCTTAAATAGACACAAGAGAATAAACCAAGAGAATCTATCCTTAGAGCAGAATTTGCAAATGCAATTGATTTCTTAAATAAAGATCTCTCAAAAGAAAGTCATCTAAGATTTTTACATTGGGACCTTCACAAACATATGCGGAGGTAATCAGCTGCCTTTGATCATCTTATTATTCATTGAAAATTTTATGGTTGTATCAACATGATATGGCATGATTCAATACATTTCTAACTTTAAATTTAAAAATAATGTTCAGGAAGGCAACAAATTTGCTCCTACTGCAGGGTAAAGTGGCGACTTATGCCTTGTACTTGACTGACTTCTTTTATTTCCAAGTGATGCCTATTTTGAGTCTTGACCGTGGTATCAGGTGACCTGATGCGATGTAAGTAGTCTATTTTGTCACCAATTGTAGAGTTATTGTGAGCATGAGTGGCTTTTATTAGATGGGGGACCATTTTTTAGTATGCTTTTAATATGAGGTTGCCATTTAACCTAATGCAAAAATATTTTAATAACATTAATTATTGGTGCTTTGCTGAAGGGCCATCGTTTCTCCTTTTTTTTTTTGCCTCGCCCAGCATATTTTGTTACTTTGCTATGTTTTTCC
Organism: Dendrobium officinale; assembly: GCA_019514585.1. Lineage (NCBI taxonomy): Eukaryota > Viridiplantae > Streptophyta > Magnoliopsida > Asparagales > Orchidaceae > Dendrobium > Dendrobium officinale. The sequence continues at coordinate 14,826,472 of CM033700.1, forward strand.
TTTCAGGATAGCAATGAGGTATTTTCAGGATCAAACGTAGCACACAACTTAAGAAGCTCATGAATGCTTACTGTGATCATAACACACAGATTATTCAGGGCATCCATAGCAGTACAGGTGCTCAGATACGCATATTGAAGATTGAGTATCTTCGTTCTTGTGCTATTAGTACTGATGAACTTCTTCAGGTATTACTATATGTATGCCATTACTTACCATGTGAGCAACATATAGGTTGTGAAAATGAGGCCATTATGCCTCAGCGTAAATTTTTCCATTCATAAATGTAATCTTTCCTGATGGCTAAATCAAGTTAGCTTCCTCTTTGGTGGTTTCCACTAAAGGATTTGGTATATACATGCTATCAAAACCAAAACAACATTTGGAAGCTAAGCCTTTGTCACAAACATATTTTCTGATCAGTATTGGCAAAGCGTAGAAAGATTACACTAATTGTCCTAATTCTGATAATTCAATAAAGCCAAAGTTTAAAGAAATTGAAGCAATTGTACAAAATGTCCATTAAATTAGTTGAGGTTTGAGTTTACATGTGTAAGATAGAATTGAGAAACTTTTGAAATCATCATTTTAATTAAGAAAGTTAGATTACTACAGGTTTTTCCTTGGTGCAACGTAATGATTATACCTACATGTTGATGGCATTCATCTCTCACGTTATGTCAATATATCTAATAAATCATGTTTTATCTTATATTTTAGATTGCTGGAGATGCTTCTATTTTGAAAAAGACTCTTTTTGATGGAATGAGATTTATGTCTTGATTGTCTCTGTTGTTTGGATGAATCTCTATAAACTTTGTTATTGCTTGTAATGTGAACTTTAGCCTTTTTTGAATTATTTTCTTTGGATGCTTGCTAGTTATTAGAGGAAACCTTCCCCAGATTATGGATTTTAAGCTTGTTGCTCCTTTATATCATGGAATTTTAGTTCTTATATTGTTGTTGATATTATGATTTCTATTTGATAGTTTGCTGTCTATTATTTTTACTTATTTTGAAAGTCCTTGGAATCATGCATTAGTGCTGTTAGAGAATTTTTTGAACGTCCTTGGAACGATCTTGGACATACAACTATGTCGAATGTTGAACAAATAGGAACAAATCTTTGTTTAATTATTATTATAGCTCTTTCGAATAAACTCTATTAGATCGTGGTAATTAGTTGGTTGGGCCGATTGAGTATGACTCGGCGTAGTTTTCTTGCTTTTTTTTTTCTCTCAATTTTGACTTGGTTTTATGCTATATTTCAAACAAGAATGTGTGAAGTTAAGAAGTAATTAATTGGTTATAACTGCTGCTAAAACTAGCACATCCTTTCCCATCGGTCTTGAAACTGCTACGAAATGTCGTTGCAGGGCTTGCAATCACAACGGGGATGCAGCTGTTTTAGAACCGCTGCAAAGTAAAATGTAGCGGTTATAACTGCTGAAAAAAGTAAAAAATTTTGCTGCAATAGCCCTATTTTTTGGTTATAGGGTGATGTTCATTTAAGATTTGAAGGTTTAAATTATGCAAGCCCATGATATTACTAAAGTGAGTAGGTTTAGCTTAGTATGGGATTGTGGATTTTGTATGAAGGTCTATTAAAATCTTTAAGAAAATGGTAAAAGTATTTTGAAATCTAAATATCAAGGGGCATTCTTCCTAAAGAAGGATCGAGAGTTGAGGAAAAATGGTAATCTTCGAGGTGTTTTCAAAGAAAAACTCATTTTGAAAGTTTAAAAATCAAAGAAAGAGATTAGGATAAATTTGTTATTGAGAAGACATCCACCATTATGATTTGTTATAAAAAATTAAAGTTGGAGGTTTAATTTGAAGAAAATCACAAGAAAAGTTTATAATAGTATTGTGGTGTGTTAGAACATACATGGGAATGTAGATAATTTATCATCTTTGCATTAATCTCACACATACAAAGATAATGTAAGTTGTGAGTAACTCATAGGAGGCATGAATTTTTTTTTTTTAAATTATGGAAATCCCAAAAAGGAGAAAAATAATGGTGTATGACACAATTAAAATGATTCTACCAAGGTGAATTGTAGGTTACAAAGAATGTCATTTCTTACAATGGGAGAAGTCATTTATACAATGTAGTAGACATGAATTGTAAAAGATAATTTTCATGGTAGAATTAAGAGAGGCCATAAGGCATAAAAGTTCTTATCAAGGGATAATTGAATCTCTAATAACAAAAAAAGTCTAGCATTAAGATAACATGAAATGTCAACAATGGGGGGTTAACCTTATTGGAGACGATAGGCCCTAGTGTTGATGTTGGCTGCAACAAATATTGATGTTATTGGCAAGGGTGGAAGGGGCGGAACCAGTCTCTCATTTTAGGGTGGGCAAATTTTTCATATAAATTGATTAATATTAAAAATAAATATAAATAATGCATAATTCAATGCAAAATTTTGTATTTGATTATGATTGATAAATTAAAAAATGAATACAAGCTTATATTTTGGTTTTGTATTTTTTTATAATGTTGCATTACAAATAAAATCAAGCACATCTTTTTTAATGTAAGATACTATATAATTGTTGAGTCAATCATCCCCCAACCTTTTATGCAATCATTGTTTGAAAATCCACTTTGCAAAAAATGCTCTTTTCATTATAGCAGTAACAGCTGACAAAATTAATGTTAAGTAATAATATGTTGGATTGTATATACTAATCTAAGTCACTTTCATTAATAATCATTTTCTTCAACCATACATTTAACATAACTTCATATTAAAATATACACTTAATTGGCAAAAAGAAAGTACGATAAATAAAAAAGATGCCAAAAAAATAAAGAATATTATAAGGGCTTGGGAACTTTTATGGTTTTACCTACTTTAAGAAATAAGGAATCTACACCAACTTCTTGAGCTTCCAAGTTTTTGCAAGACCAGAAAAGAAGAACATAGATTCGTAGGTGCAGGTGGGATTGGGAACGACAGGCGCAACCTGTATTGGTCTTGTAAGTTTTTTTTTTTCTTATTTCGCCAAATTAAGGTTGCCAGTTGGTGAAATATACCAAAAAGAGTATCAAAGATTTGCGTATTCCCATACGTAAATTTTTTCCTTATTTTGGCAAACTAGGATCGCAGTTGATGGATATATACCAAAAATAATATTACTATAATTAGGGGTAGAACCCTCCTTAGCTTGAGGGGGAAATTGCCACCAACGAATAGTAAAAAGAATTCATCATTTTATTTATTAATTTGAATTCCAAAAATATCCTTACAATCAAAATTTGTTCTGGGGAGCGTTGTCCCCTTCGTGTAAAAAAGGAAATATAACTGAAATTACATGCCAGAAAGGGAGAGAGGACAAGATACTTCACAAAATATGCAAAAACATAGAATACAGAAAAATAACCCAAGCAAAATAAAAGGAGACATGGCTGGATATAAAAAATCATCCAGAGAGAAAGAAAAGCATCACAGCAAGGCCAAATCCACCAACAAGGGGGCCAAAAAAATTCCTACCCAACAATAAATAGGATAAAGCAACATAAAAATATAAACAATATACCAAATAAAACACAAATACATAAGAAGATATGACAATACAAGGATTGCAGCTTAAATGTTCTTGATTGAGATCACGAGGATAAAAAAGTAGCAATTGGCAAATAGTGTAACTGTTTTGTTCTTGTCTTTCTTTCTCTGACTTTGCTTGAAAGATTGCCTACTAGTTTTATTTGCCTCTTGTGATCATAACTTTTATTTTATGGAGTTTATTCTTCATAGTAAACCAACTCCAACACTTATTCATTGTAATCCTTTCACCAATTATAAATATCTTTGATGAATAAAGTGATACTACAATAGAAAATAAAATAAAATGTTAGTAATCTCTTTTCCAAGATATGGTGTAAGTAATTGGGGAAATTTTTTAACTAGGTATTTCTAAAATTTTAATTATGTAATTAAGTATTGAAATAAATTTAAATGTAAGCAAAGTCACCCATTAACCATGCGACTTGTTGTTGACTCAAACTTGTTGAGTCATATGCCATCGTCCGACTAACAGACGACTTATTTCAAAAAAAGTTGTTGTTGCAAGTTGCTTGTTAAACGGGTAATTTACGATAGTAAATTCAAAAAAAATAATTTAAAAATAAAATAGGTAGAAAATACATTAAATAAAATATTAAAAAAATAATTTTAAAATAAACATAGAGGAAAAACAAAAAAAAAATATAGAGTGTGTAAAATATAACTTGTATATTTTAATAGAAGTCAAATAGTTTAAATTCATATATAATGATCAAATTTTGATTAATATGAACTTTCTTTTTTATTTTGACATCTCTAATATAGAAAGTTGTTGAAATAAGAGGTTTAGCATCATGATCATGGCTTCAAGAGAAGCCTCATACAATAAAATCAATTAGTGTTGTTAAACATTGCAATTGATTGGAATAGAGTGAGGGTGGGGGGCTTAGACGCCTTGAATATTGACCTCTAATTAAGAAGCTATGAATTAAAAAGGAAGTTGTTGATTAGGTGGTCATCACCTCTATTATATAATTGAAAGTGGCTTTACAACCACCATAAAGTCACACAACAATAGTGGTTCTATAAAAATTGGGCATGCCGGCACGATCGACTAAGACTTCATTTGGGATGACTTTCTTATTGTTTCTTAAGGCAGCTTTTTAGTATAAAAATTAAAAATTTTATACTAGAAAGCTATTTTAAAAGAGAAATTATTCTGTGCAAAGTCCGGACGTAGCTCTCCATCCAGACTCCAATTAAAATTTTGACACGTGTATTGGATACGTGGATATTCAATTGGCTTTTATTTTTAATTTATGTCTTGTCAGCCGGACCAACCAGACCCGTCCCAAAGATGAAAATTTTGAATTTGCAGGAGTTCAAAAGCTTGAAGCTAGCTAGGTCATTTTACTTTTCATCATGACATTTCACTGCTCACTTTCTCTCTCGTTAGCATTCTAGATTGCTTCACTGCATTCCTTCGACATTTCGGCCGCTGCAAAATTTCTTCACCACTTACAAACAAGTGCAAGAATTTGATGCGTTTGTTTATGCGCTTTTGTTGCATATGCATAGGTATCGATACCATACCGAGTTCTTCTATTTTAAAAACTAGGTTGTTTTGTTTGCTTTAAAATTTTTGAGTTATTTTATTCATTTTAGCATTGTTTTTATTGTGCTTTAAGTTTTCTTTCGCTGTGCATTTTCTTTATATTCACTATATTTGGAAGTTCTCTTAAACTTTTGTTACTTATTTTCTCAACTTGGATAATGAACTAATATTTATTCTTTATTTTGTTCATATTAAAAATATATTTGAGGATGCGAAAATATCCCTTAAGACCAATATAACAAAATGAAATATCCAATGTATCCATGGAATTTTCAATACTGCGTTCTTTTTTTAATGCAGCAAAAGCGTAGTGAAAGCACAAAAAAAGTGTAATAATAGTGTAATGAAATCACAATGACTTATATTATATTGTGTTTTTTTTTTGAGAAATTTTTTCTTATAAATTTATTTCATAGGAAAAACACTTTAGTAACATGATATGAACTAAAAGAATTTAATTGCCATAAAAAATTTCCAAACTATGTAATCCGGAATTGAAAATTAAACTTGACATAGTCGAAAACAATGAAAAGTGCATCAAAAGTGTAGTGAAGGCGCATCAAAAGCATAGTGAAAGTACATCAAAAGCATAGTGAAGGTCAATGAATTACATACTGCATTATCATTTTCTATAAAACAATTGAAAAGGATTGCAAAAGTGAAAGCACAATAAAAACGTAGTGAATTACTTATTATAAATTTCTAGAAAATTTTCCTTACAAATTTAATTCATAGTGAAAACACTTATAGTTACATGATATGAACTACTAAAATATGATTATGATGGATAATTTCAAACTATGCAATCTAGTTTTAAAAATTAAATTTAATATGATGGTCAAAATAATTGAAAAGCAAAAGTGAAAGCACAGTAAAAAGATAGCAAAAGCGCAATGAAAGGATAGCAAAAGGACAGTAAGGCATAGTGAATTACACATTGCAAATTTCTAAAAGATTTTCCTTATAAATTTAATTCATAGTGAAAACACTTGTAGTTACATGATCTGAACTAATAAAATATGATTACTATGTATAATTTCAAACTATGCAATCTAGTTTTAAAAATTAAGTTTATGTTGGTCAAAATAATTGAAAAGGTCAGCAAAAGGGAACCAAAATTAAAAGCACAGCAGAAGAGAAGCAAAAGCGCAATGAATTAGACATTGTAATTTTCTAGAAAATTTTCCTTACAAGTTTAATTAATAGTGGAAACACTTATAGTAACATGATCTGAACTAATATAATATTATTATGTCAGATAGTTTCAAACAATGCAATCTAATTTTGAAAATTAAGTTTATGATGGTCACTGCGCCTTTGTTGCCCTTTTACATCTATTTGTTGCACTTTCATTACACATTTGCTGAACTTTCAATGTGCTTTTGCACAGTTAAAGCGCAGTGAATTTAACAGTATATTGTCTTTTTTAAAAAAGAATTTCTTACAAATTTAATTGCAATTCCATCTACGAATTATACATGTATTTATTATTAGACCATGAACAACTATTTTAATAAACTGTTGACAAAGAGAAAAAATAAATTACTATCCATGACATACAAACAAATACATACAAAAAACAAGTAGAACTCCAAATTAAATTTTCTCTTACAACCAAGTATACAAGAAAAAAAAACTAATATTCCGTCAAGTTACAGCTCTTTCAACTTCAATTCTTCCTCTTTCTTGACGTTTGCATACTGCCTTTTAGATATGTGTTCCGTAAGCATATCATTTGCTTGAAAAATGAAAGTCCTCCTCCAAATCATTCTTCATCTTCATCGGCTCTTCCTCTTTCTCAGCAGATATTAAAATTTATTTAGCTAAAATCTTATATATTGCAGAGGTTTCGCTATTATTTTTATTTTAAAAAAGTGCGTCAACCCTAAAACCTAAATTCAATCGGGATGATGAACCTCTAGGTCGGGTGGATCGTGCCAATAATATAAAAATTAAATACAAAATTTAATTGAATATTATGTGTCCGCACTACAGGTGTCAATATTTAATTGAAGTCCGAACGTAGAAATATGTCCGACCCCGCACCAAATAATTTCTCATTTTAAAAAGCTTGAAAACGCCGCCCACCTAAATTTGGGATATAATAAATCATGAAGGGTTTGAGAAGATTAAAGAAAAAAGACAATAATTAATGTTATTAAAAGTACAGTCAGAACTTCTGAAAGTGAGATAAGAAAACTAAAGATGTAAACTAACTCGAAAAGTACAACTAAATTATATAAATAAATTTCTAAGTGTTGTGGGCTAGAATAATTGCGGTGGTAAAGTAAAAGAGTCTTTCGTCCTAGTGTTTCATGGATATCCAGCACACAATTAGAGAACTTTAAAAACTTCAGGATTTTTATGTGGAAAATCCTAAAAAAGGTAAAAATCATGAGGTCACATCCAATTGAAACAGTTCATCTATTGATTGAATAGATTATAAAGATCATTCCTAAACTTGAGGACGTTCAGATTACAATAGTCTAGGAAGTGAGTTGATCTTCACGTGAATGATGACAGTCGGGCAGAAGTCCGATGATGGTAGAGCGGAAGTCCTACGACTATCAGGCAGAAGTTTGATGATGGTTGATGGCCTGGAAGAAGATTGATGACGGCCGGTGATCGAGTAGAAGTCTGACAATAGTCGGTGGCCGGGTGGAAGTTTGTCATGCAATAGTCGATGGTCGCACGGATGTTCAGCGGCAGTTGATGGCCTGGCAAAAGTCTGTCCGGAGGAAGTAGGTGGTCCAGCGGTGGTAGATGAGGAGTCTGGTGGCAAGAGAGCTCCCATATTTCTCTTCTTTCTCTTTCTTCCTCTTCCCTTCAATGAAGAATGAGGAGTATATTTATAATTTTCTGAGAGAGGCATGACTGATAAATAGAGAGAATATGAAGGGCATATTGAGAGTGTGAAGGGCATATTGAGAGTGTTTTTCATGGATGACTGAAATCAATTCCCTGGATCATAGATCATTTATCGAGCATTTGATTTCTTAATGATGTTAGATTCAGCGATCTTGGGCTTATTAGATTTGTCTCGTCGATCCACTTGATTAGACTATAAGCACGTTACATTTGAATATCATTTGGAATTTCACTTTATATTTTGAACCTTCTAAATGTGCTTCATGCCTAATTTGGACCCATTTGGGCTCGGATTGGATCAAATTTTGGTGTCGTTAGGTTCGCCTCCTTCAGATGTTCGATTTGACTATAAGTTTGCAGAAATCGGAGTTCAGATGGCTCCAAAATTATCTGGGAAAGTTTCCAATTTGAATTTACCTTGAGATCCATGCTTGATCAAGAAAACTTTTTTTTGATGATTTATCAATAAGAAAAAAAATTTGTGGTTTTTCAGATGGTCCAATTAAAACAAGAAAAATATTATGATTCATAAAAAAAAAAACTAAAAACGAACTTTTATAAATTTACTATGTGCAAAATTATTTTATTTATATAGCATTTCCTTAACTTGAATTAGACAAAATTATGACAACCCTACAAAGTGGTGTGTGATCGCAAACTTTTTTAGTTCTTTTGTCGAGTCCAATTTTAGGTGCCTTATTGAACTGCCTTTTTGAACCTCTATAACTCTTCTGATATTTGACATTTTTTTTAATACAAAGTTAAGTGGCAAATACTTGGTTATATTATTTAATAAGAAATTAATATAGATTTGTTACCATTAAACATTAATTATATATATATTTCTTAATGATATTTGTGATTTATGCCTCTTGAAATAGTAAATATTTTGTTATTTCATTGGAAGTTTTAAAATTTGAAATGGAGCCATCTTAATATTTTTTTGTTTTGAAGTAATTTTTCTCTCATATTGTTGATCAATAATATATATATATATATATATATATATATATAAGTTTGTTGTGGCTAATAAGATATATTCCATGAGTCATTTTTAGGAGTAACAATTGAATGCTGCCTTTGAACCATTTTTATTATTGAATTTTATTCTGTGATAAAAAATTTTATGATATAACACATAGAGAGAGGGAGGGAGGGGAGAGAGAGAGAAATAGAAAGAGAGAGATAGAGAGAGTTTAAAGTTTTAATTTATTATAAAAATCCACCATGCATATATATAAAGAAGAAGAACACTCAAAAAGAATAAAAATCATGGAGCCTATCCTTGTTGGAATAATACATTAGTATGTATAGTAGATTTCAAATTATGTCTTTCCTCACAATTGGGAAGACATTGATACAGTGCAGCAAACATAAATTGTGAAAGATGAATTACATAATGGAAGTTGGAGAAAGAATGCTTAAGCATTGCTGACCTTGCTTTTCACTAGACCAGAGTCAAGAGGGTTGACTTTGTCAAATTGACCAAGACAGACCCTAAGACCCCTTCCGTTGAGTTCAGTGAGTCAAACCAAACTTGTTGAGCCCAGATCCAAGTCTTGGGTCAATCTAGTTGACCAAGTCAACCTAAGTTGACCAGATCAATCCAAATCATTCTTATTTGAATTTAAATCATTTTCAAATCCACTTGAGCTCAATTCCTAATTCATTTGGGCTTCATTAACCATCTTGACCTAATCAACACTAGCTTAACTTGGTCAATCCAACCTTCATTTGGTCAAAATTGACCTATTTAGATCAAATACTTGACCCATATGGCATTTAAACACTCCCAAGCTTCCCCTTGACCCAAAACACTTCCAAGGGAGCTTGTATCTCTCTTAATTAACCCTATGAGCCATCTTGGCAGTCCATCCTAGGGTTTGGGATATAAATAGGGGTCTAGGGCCTCATTAGAAAAGGCCTTGCATATTGTTCTTGCGCAAGGCTCCCCAAGCCCGAATCTTCTTTTGTTTGAGCTCTCCAAACCTCCCCCCACCTTTCCCCACTCAAACCCACCATCAAATCCTCGTCGACGATCGGATCTCTGGTGAACCGAACCCTAATTCCTTCCAAGCTAATTTGTCGTTGATAGAGAACTTTTCATATCGTGATTTCTTCTATAAATAGGAGCGTGGACAGTCTACAAGTGTAACAAGCCCAAGATCTCCCAAATTCATCATGTATTTTGGGTAAAATTTCTAACCCTAGTTTGGGACATATAAGGTAAAATAGCTTTCTGTTAAGTGCATTTTAGATCGCAAAATTCAATCCCCATAAATGCTCTTCATGTATGGATCAAATGTTTAAAATTTCATTTGATTTAATCGATTTGAAAGACTAAACGAGTTAAAAAATGCTTTCTAAGGCATCTCGGTGGTGTGTGTTAGGTGTATGAGATCTTCGCCGTTAATCATTTGATCAATGTCCGAGATCCCATCATTTCACGACTGTTCCAAACTGCGGGGTTGGTCTGGTGGCTAGATCCTACATTCGGTGCAATAAGACCCATCCATCTCAAATCATGTGAGGTCAGACAACTCCGTGTAGATGATGTCATAGTTAAGTAAACCTCATTAGTGGTCTCGTTGATTGGGCAATACTTGCTGGCGTGCAATCATTGCTAATCAGCATGCCGTTGGCAATGATTGTCTTCGCAGTTTGGGGTGGCCAATCAAGGCTTGCCATGTAGGTTTCCGGTTGTTGAAATATAAAAAATGTGTTTAAATCATTTTTAATATATTTTTAAATACTATTAAAAATTAATTATAAATTAAAAATATATATTATAAATCTTTATTTTAAAATTAGTAATATTTTACAATACATATTATATATTTTAAATAATTAATATTTAAATATTTTATTAATATTTATTTAATATTAACTTAAATATTTTTCAAATTTTCAAATATTATTTCAAATATTTTAATTAATTTAAAGGAAAATAATTTAAACATCTTGAAATTAAATTTAATTTAAAATATTTATTTTTTATGATTTTAATCATTTATTTAATTATTTCAATATTGAATTTATATTTAATTTATAATTATGCTAAATATTTTAAAATTTTTAAAAAATTTATATATTAAAATTTTTTAAATAATCTAAGAATTATTTTAAAATATTTTAATTTGAAATTAAAATAAAATTATATTATATTTTTATATTTTAATTAATTAAATATTTAAATATTTAATTAATATTTAAATAAATTAAATTCAAGTAATTTGTAAAATTCAAATAAAATTACTTTAAATATTTAAAATTTTAAAAAATTTTAAAGATTTAAATTTATTATAATTTAATAATTTTATTAAATATTAATTTTTTTAAATGCATTTATTTACCTTAAAATTTAAAAATTCATAGGAAATTCAATTTAAATCATAAAAATATAAATAATACCTTAAAGTTGTTAGAAAATTAAATATTTTAATTTAAAATTAATTTCAGAGATTAAACTGTTAATTTATCTTAATTAATCTTTATTATTTAATTACTTTAGTACTTAATTAGTATTTTTATATATATATATATATATATATATATATATATATATATATATATATATATATATATATATATATATATATATATATATATATATATATATATATATATATATATATATATATAATATATATATATTTTAAAAATTTATTTTAAAACTATATATCTTGAGAAATTCCTTTGAAATCTTAAATATAGGTTGAGCATATGAATATAATTTATTGGAAAGGATTAGTGAATAGTTGTACTCCAATTATTCACTAATCAAATCATTAATCATGTTAATTATTATTTAATCTCTGCATATTTAATCTCTGGCATATTTAAGATGCACGAGCACTAAGCCTAGGCTTCTCTTAGTTTTAAAGACATGGCTTGTAATTATGTTATGCATTTACCTATGTTATCCAAGGGTGAGTCATTAACACCTAATTTGAACCCATTCAACCTAGTTATATCTTTAGGATAATAATTAATGACCCGTCTAGAGAACTTACAAAAATTCTAGAGATTAGGATACACATCCAAATTACCTGAAACTTAAACAATTTATACTTAATGAAATTTCAAACCCCCATGAATTTTATAGAAAATTTTAGGAACCCCTAAATTACCATTTTAATTAAACCCTAAAAATTTTAAAATATTCTAATAAATCCAAATTAAAGCCAAAAATTATAAATAAATATCAAACTCTTCAGAATTTAATTCCTAATCCAAAAGAATTAAAATCCCCTTAATTGGACCTTAATTTGAACACTAATTTAATTTTAATTAAAAATTAACCTTTAATTAAATTAATTAATAAAAAAATTATTAAATTTCAAAAATATTCCAAACACTTAGAAACACTTCTTTAGGTCATTCCTCACCTTCAGAGGTGATTCCAAGAGGTTTGGACTTCATTTAAATGAAAATCCCTAAAATACCCTTAGTTAAGCAATCCTAATAATTCATTAAATTCCCAAACTTTGAAACATCATAACTAATTTTTGAAAATCCAAATTGTGTAAACTAAAAGGTATTAAACTCTAATTATAGTCTAGTATTTATTAAAAATATGATCATTCCATAAATTATCTTAAATAGAAAAATTAACTCCTCAGTTAATTGTAGTTTAATAACTAGGCCCAAACTTCTAAAGATCATAATTTTTTATAATAAACTCCAAATCCAACAAACTCAAAGTTTATTTACTCCCTAAAGGGTTTAATATTTAATAAAAATACTAGGACTCTAGAACTTAGTTTGTTTCTAAAAGTCAACTTTTGATCGCTTTAATCTAGCGGATAGGATAACCCCAGGCATTCCAAAATATATTAATTCAACTTAAATCTCAGAGAATATTATTCTAAGAATTAAAATTGACCAACCAACTAAATTAATTAAAATTGATATCAAGACACTAATATTTAAACTTCAATCAAAATTCTTCTTTGACCTTCAACAAATCAAATCACAAATAACTTGAATTTATTATCTAATATAAGACATACCTGAAATCACACAACATATTACATACACATATAGTTGTTTTCTATGACATAACTTCTAGCCTTAGGTTAGGTTGGTATTTCTTTCTTCCTGTTTCTGTGATATGATGATTTACATGTGACACATATGCTAGTTGTTTTAATTTTCTGTAATGATCTTTGTAATGATGATGTTAATTACTCTATTATCTTTATGATATGATGAGGGATAGATTACTCATAAGTTAGGAGCGAATTTGATACTTACGATATTTTCTGCAGATAGTCATGCTCACATAGCGCTAAAAGGGGGCTAAAAATAAATAAATTATATATAATTGTTACAGATGCTTCAGCCACTTAGCCCCTAAATAAATAAGAGCATGGTCAAGTATGATAGGCATGAGTATTTTTATTTTCATATATAATTGCTTGGGATACTTTATTATAACTATTTAGGATAATCTTGTTGGAGAGTCTAGATTTTTTTTTTTTATATTATTGATGCAATTTTATTCAAAGTATAGAGTTATAAAAATCTAAAAATAAGGCATTTTAAATGTAAGAGATCCAAAGAAAAAAGAAAGTCCCCTTACAGATTTTTTTTTTCATTTGGATATCCTTTTTGAGGGCATACTATAAGGAGGTTGAAGCAAGGAGATCAATAGAGGAGCCAGAATATGAAGATCAAAATATAAATGCCTTATTTTTAAGATTTGTATCATTTCGTAGGATTAAAATATACGATGTTCTTGGTGGAGCCTGACCACCATTATTTTTCTATAAATCATAGGTTGTATAATATATGATACTTACCAAGGACTTTTGGATACTTTTTACTCTGGTTTATATTTTATTAATGTGTTTATTTTACTTACACAGTAGAGATGACATCTTTTTTATATATTTATTTCTTGCATATGTTTGTGCCTAATTTTGTTAGGCTCTTTAGGTATAAAACTTTTTTACTTATAATTAAAAGTTAAAATTTTAAGAATTAAATAGCATAGAAAGATAATAATATAGAGAATAAGCCTAAGCTCATCTAGGGTCGCATGTATATTATTGCACTCCACTCTTTCCTTATTTAGACACTTTCCTGCCTATGGGTAGAGTTTAGATAATCTGAACTATGAGGATGAGGTGTTGAACCTAAGAAAGTCTAGTCTTCTAAAAAATTATTTTATAAGCCTTTTAAAATTTTATGAATTCTTGATTTAGAGATTTTGATTAGCGTCCATTGCATTAGAAAATAACTAAAAATCTAAAATTTAATTGTATTAGTCTTAAAAGCATACTACCATTCATAAGCATAAGGTCAATTAGGAACATCTCTAGATGTCAGCCTTAATTTTCAAAGACGTAGCCACCCACCCATCTTTCATAAAAGTTCGGACAGCATGGATTATATATATATAATTATGTGGTTAGCTAGCTTTCCTTTTCAAGCATGATATAAGTCCAGAATGTATTAGCTAGGACATAGGTGTTAGTATTGTGTATAGAATACTAAACATATTCTATATTTAGGGCCTAAAGCTACTACTATTAGTGTCTCGTAGTATGCATCACTGATGAGTAAGTCCTCTATCCTTCAGAGGTTATAAATCTCACCTATCTATGTCACATAGACGATGCCAAATCTATCTTTCTCTCTTGTATGCTAAGAGTGCAGTGTTATCTTTTTCCAGTTTCTTTTTCCTATCTTAGTCCTTCAGGATGATGATATGAGTCGTACATGTTGACCAAGCCAAGTTGAGCCTTTCCTTCCCTCTAAATAGGAAGCTCCTAGACTCCTCCCTATATGTTAATCCCATCAGAGAAAATAATATATATTCCTTAATCAAGAGTCTTCTTAGGCTTTGGCTTAAGATGTAACTAAAAACAGGAGCTTGTGCCCACGAAAAATTGAATCCCACATCAAATAAATTCCACTCGAGCTGATACGGATGGTGGAAATCTCGTGACTTTGATCGTGTTATACATATCATTGCCCATCGAGTTATATAGGTTAAAATCATTATCCTCAATAATTAATCATACGTATGATCTCATTTGTCCACCCATTGGCCTGCTTACGAAGAGTACAAAGGCTTATGATCATTTTGTCCTACGAGGTAGTGCGATTGTACCCTTTGTATTCTGTCCTAGCTGAGCGGTGTCCTTTCGGAGGCCTACAAGCACCTGCAACGCCAATTTAGAAATGCAAGAGTATAATAGGGTAAAGGTAGAGAATGAAATACAACATCTTATATGTTTAATACGTTAACATAGTTTATTATTTATAGTGGTTGTTATATGTAGATAGAGAAGCATCGCCAATCATCTAGGTGAAGTGGAGATGAGTTGCTATTGAATCGTGCCAGATAGCGAGCGATGCAGGTGATCATTTGGCTTAATTATTGCATAGCTTATCACCGCCCTACAAATTAAGTATTCTGATAAGAAGAGTTAATTTGTTCCTCATTCTTTGAAAATTGGATTGTGAAAGTGTTTTGTGAAGATGTTAGCTAGTTAATCATATATGGAGATATAATGTATGGCTATGTAATTCGAGTTGATGTAATTTTGAATGAAATAGTAGTCAATTTCAATGTATTTGGTTCAAGCATGGAAGATGGGTTGTTGGCAAGGGCCATGTCTAAGATGTTGTCACAATAAAGAGGAGTTGGGGAGTTTAATGGGATCTAGAAATCAGTGAGGAGTCGATGAAGCCATGTAATGTCTAATGTTGTCATGGCAAGAGCACTATATTATGCTTTCGTTAAGAATTTTATCATTTATTTCTGCTTATTAACATTCCATGATATGAGATTGAGTCCAATGAAAGAACAATAACATGAGATGGATCATCGATCATGCTTGTCTTAGGCCCAATCAGTGTCTGAATAGGAATGCAAGTTGAGATCACCTGAGGTGATCAGTAAGCCAAGTTGAAGTGTGCCTTTGATGTACCTAAGTAGCCTTTTCATTTGCTAAAAATGAATATTCAGTGGAGAATGCATAAATTGGCACAAGTGATTGGTGATGAAGGCTATGTCTGGACTGGTGATGGTGAGATACTATAGGGAGCCATCAATGGAATGGTATAGGGATGGATTGCATAAGGGTTGTTTATCTTCGGTAGAGGTTGCATCCTTCAAGGAGGTTGGGGAGAGAGCCGCTTTGCAGTCCTTGAAACTTGATTTGAGGAGTTTGTCGTCAGCATATTGTGATTGGTTTAAAAAGAAGGTAGTTGGAGTGGTGTGAATTTGTAGCTCAAGAAAGAAGGATATAGGTCCAATGTCCTTTAATGAGAATTTGTTCTGCAACTGGAGTAGGATATTTGAAATGAAGATATTATTGTTCCCATTTATTAGGATGTCTTCTATGTATGACATAAGATAGAACTAAGTGGTGGTGGATGAAAAAATGAGGAGGGAATGGTTCGACATGACTGAATTGAAAGCCTAACTTAGTGAGGAATTTGGAGAAGGTGAGAAACCATTATCTAGGGGCTTGTTTGAGGCCATAGATGACTTTTTGGAGTTTGTAGATGTTTGTGGGATAGAGATGATCTACAAAGTCAGAAGTTTGAGCCATGTAGACCGTGTCAATGAGTGTTCCATAGAGAAAGTCGTTGGACATGTCAAATTGATGAATTGACCAGTGGTGTTGTAAGGAAACAATTAGAAGAAGGCAAATTGTTGGCATTTTTGCTATGGGACTAAAAGTTTGATTATAATATATGCCATATTATTGATTGAATCCTTGATCTACAAGGAAAGCTTTGTAGCAGTTGATAGTGACATTTGGGTTATGTTTGGTCTTATACGTCCATCGAAAGCCAAGGATTTTATGATTTGGAGGTGGTGGTGTTAGGATCCATGTGCCTTATTTTTGTAAGGCAAAGAATTCATTGGATATGGCTTAGCACTAGTGAGAAGATTTGGATGCTTATATGTAGTATGTAGGGGTGGATGATGAGATAGAGAAATAAACCAAAGTGAATATAATTAAGGGTTTGAGATGCCCTGTTTTGGATCTCATTAGCATTGGGTGAGTAGTGGCGGGTGTGGGAGTGTTTGGAGTTGGTAATGGAGAAGTGGATTGATTGTATGATGAAGGCTGAGTTGCTGGGGTTTGAGTTGGGGTTAAGGCTGAGGGAAGGATGGGTGGCGAGGTGAGTGGTTTTGGTTGGATAGTGGTGGTTGGAACAAGTAGAAGAGGGGATTGTGGGCAAGTTGTTGTGGTGGATGTGTTTGGTTGAGAAAGGTTTTGGTCAGCTTTAAAGGGGAATTCAATTTCATAGAATAAGGCATGACATGATATAATGACTTTATGTGTGATTGTATTATAACAGCAATATCCATGATGGTTGGTGGGATAACCGATGAAGATAGAAGTTGTGGAACATGGTTCTAGTTTGTGTGGAGCTATTTGGTCGAAGCTAGGGATATGCAACCAATGGTATTAAGGTGTTTTTAAAATGGTTTTTGATTGAATAGGAGTTCATGAGGTGATTTGAGATTGATATTTCATGAGGGAGGAAAGTTTGTTGATGAGATAAATGGTAGTTTAGAGAGTTTCCATCCAAAATTTTGAAGGAAAATGAGTTGTTTAAAAAAGTGTTTGCTTGGTTTCAATGAGATGCCTGTGCTTGCGCTCAGCTATGCCATTTTGCTCGGGTATATGTAAAGACATGAGAAATGACGTGAAATGCCTTTGTGAAGAAGAAATTCATGAAGTTTGTTGGAGGTATATTCTTCACCACCATCAAATTATATTATTTTTATATGAGTATTGAATAAAGTTTTGATCATCAAAATGAATTGTATTAGAATGTTGGTTGTTTGATCTTTATTGATGTCTGGATGTATTACATTAAATGATATAGTAGAATGAACTACATGAGAGTTAAAAGGGAGTTTATGGCTTTTTGCCGTATTACATGGATTGCACAAAATTTTGTGAAAAGATGTGCTGGAGATATTTAGAGTATTTGCAAGCTATTGGAGAATGAAGTTGTGTGGATGTTTGAATATTGTGTACCATAAAGTAGCTAAGTTAGTAGTGGTGTGGAGAGCTGTAGCCGAGTGCTTGGAGTGGATTGAAAGGATTGGATAGAGGACATGATGTCTGCAACTTTGAAGAAGAATTTGATTTTATTGAGTCGTCCTTGATGACAAAACTGTTAGCATTGAATGATACAAAATAATTATTGTCTTTGGTTAGTTGATGGATAGAAAGAAGATTGTGTGAAATAGAGGGAACATGTAGGATGTTATGTAGATAGATCTTGTGGTTGGAGTTAGGTGTCGGGAGAAGTCCTTGACCACTATTGGAGATAGGAAGGGATGAGCTATTGCCAAATGTGATGGTGTCGGAGCCTTCATATGCCAATGGGTTCTGAAGTTGAGATACATATGTCGTGAGATGAGTGGATGCCCCAGAGTCTAAATACCAATTGGGATCTAATGGAGGTTATTCACAAAGTAGAGACCGACTAGTATTGATTCATATTTATACTGCATATTGCATATAAGCTAGCATTTGAGAGCGGTGTGTCCGATCTTTTCACATATTTGACAAGTTAGGCGGGAGACTTGGGAAAAACCTCTGCCACCTCTTGCAGATGAGCACCCTTGACCCTTGTAGTTGCCATAACCTCTAGCAGAAGATAGAGCCAAGGTAGAGTTGTCAATAGTTGGGAGCTTCATGTTTTATGTGGAGAGATTAATTTCTTCACTACAAAGCAGTGAGTAAAGATCATCTAGACGGGTTAGGCTTCGTTTTGGGCGAATGGCTATTTTGAATGCCTGATATGAATTTGGAAGCCCATTAAGGATGTGAAGGAAAATGTCTTCTAGGTCAAGGTGAGCACCAACAACAGAGATGCTGTCTAGAAGGGACTTGATTTAGGACAGGCATTGGGCTATGGTGAGGTCTTTCATGGTGATATTATGGAGTTCATCCTTTAGCTAAATGACACTTGAACGATTTGTTGGTTGAAGTCTTTTCTCTAGGGTTTGCCATATCTCATTGTAGCTGTTGAGATTTAGGATGTAGGGAAGAATGCCGTCTGAAATTGTGGAGAAGAGGGCAGCTGAGCGATTTTGGTTTATTAGATTCCATGTATTGTAGGCTGGGTTGGGAGTGATTTCATTGATGGAGGAGAGAATTTGTTTCGGTAGAAATATTTAAGTATCTTGTACAAAGCCTTCATATGAGTTTGTAGAAAAGAGTTTTAGGATTTGAAGCCACCATATATAATAGTTATCAGGGGAGAGTTGTGTATGAACAATATGTTTGATATTCGACATTAGAAATTTTAGGGATGGGGGAATACATTGCTCGGTAGAGGTAAGAAAATTTTCTGGAGCTGGTGGTGGGGATGTGATGGTGCTGTTGGCGTCCCTCGTGGAGGTTGTGTGATGTTGTTGGGCTTAACACATCTTTGATACCATGAAAGAATGCTTAAGCACCTATGAAAAGTTAGAAATGCAAGTGTATAACAGAGGAAAGGTAGAGGATGAAATCCGACATTTCATGTATGTTCAATACGTCAACATAGGTTACAAATAGTGTATATATGGATGAGGAGATAATCATTTCCAGTGGCTGTTATTTGTAGATGGAGAAGAATCGCCAATCATCAAAGCGAAGTGGAGGCAAGTTGCTGCTAAACCGTGCCAAAGAACGAGGGATGCATTGGAAAAGCTTTGAGGCATGCATTTGTATTCAAAAGATTATTTATGGTATATATAATTCATTCTCCTATTAAGAAAAAGGGCTTATAGACCAATAAGTTAAATATAAATCGTAATAGAGATATTAAGTGTCTGAATTAGGGTCGTTGACATGCATCAGCCTTATTGGCGATGATGTGCATCGATGTTATTGGTGATGAAGGAAGATGAAGTTGATGGGCATCGATGTTTGAGTCGATGATGTGCATAGATCTTATAGGTAATGGAATGAGTAAACAATGTGCATCAACCTTAATCTAATATAATTTTATTGAAGATTTAAACATAATTTATTTTTACAAATATATTTTAAAATTTACAAACCTAAAAATTGAAATAAAAATAAGAAAAAAATAAATGTTCATTTTTATTTTAAAAATTAAATATATTAACAAAGAGAAAAAAAATGAGTTGACAAGATTATAATATCTCAGCTTCTAATATCACTTTCTTAAAAATAATTAAAGAGACTTTATTAGTTCCACAACGCTTAAGTGTCTAATATTTTTTAGCTTCACTTTAAATTTATAGTAATTCTATTTTTTGAGATTTAAAAAATTAGAAAGAAATATAAAATATCTTATTAAAATTTTTAACTATTTAATTCTTAGATATGATGTTTTTTCTAATCTTACATGTATAAATCTAAAAATAGAAAGAGAACATTTTTTTTAAAATAAAGCTTCATGCTAATTTAAATTGTAGAGAAATTTTTATTTTATTTTTCTTAATGATGTGCATATAAAAATAAAAATATATATATATTATCAAAATATAAAATCAATTGTGAAGAAAATTTAGCCAAAAATAAACTTATTTTTATAAATGTATCAATTAAATTTGAGGGAGCATCATTTAATTATATTTAAAATAAATAAATATTAATTTGTTGACTTGAAATTTATGCAAAATATTTTACTATTATAATATTTTTATTAAAAAAATACAGTATTTATCACAATTATAAATACTCCATTTTCTCAGAGCCGCTCTCTTATCTTCTGAAGAGTGCTTCCATCTCTCTTTGAGCTCAGCGGATGCTGAGGTCAGCCCCTTCTTGGTGAGCTCGTCTTCCCGATCGCTTTTCCGGCCTAGAGATGGTGGTAATTCCCCTTGCTCTTCGTCTTATCTAGGAAAGATGGCGTTTTTATTTGCTTTTATTTAGTTTGTTTACGGGTTATTAATTTCTGTTGGATATTTCTCCTAAGAATTTATTGTATTTGGAAGTCAAAGAATCTGTTTTAAGAATTTTTTTAGATGGATATTTTTTCTAAGAATCGGTATTTGCTGAAAGGATTATCTTGGAAATCTTTAAAGGTTGAATCTGTTTAGGGTTATTAAGCTTCAGGGAAGTTCTTGTTTTGGAGCCTTCGCCGATCTGATCTTTATTGTATGAACGTTTTTGGTCGTGATGTCCGTCCAGTTCTCTGTCTGGAGAAAAATCACCAACAACGAATGAATAGAGCGGTGTTTGTTTTTATGGGTTGCGATTTGTGATTTTGTTGATCCTGAAGATTGTTCCCCTTTGATTAATCTGAGGTGCTATTCTGCTACGAGTGGGATTTAATAAATCTTGTGAATCCAGATTTAGTAAATCGTGAAGTCATCAAATCCTAAAAAAACTTTTGGCATGATACTTTTTAAATTTGGGTAAATTCTGGTTGACTATTTAACATGTATTTTCAATATTTATGATTTAAACGAAGGACAAGATGATTCATAGTGAGAAGAACGGTTTAAATTTCTTAAATCATACTAAATCGAAAGGAAAAAGGATATAAGAAGATGGTAGAATTTATGTGGCTTAAAAATGCTATTTTACTAGAGAAAATGATCCTTAGGTGTAATGGGTATGTAAGAAAAATGCATACCAAGGGGTGGTTGAATTGGGTGAGCTTGAGCACTTCCAAATCCATTTTTGAATTCAAATCCCACACAAATTGATGCTAATTGAGCTAATAATATAGAAATTAAATTTGCAAATCAATATGTAAAGGCTGTTACGAAATAAACTAGCTTATCAAATGCTTATCAACACACAAGGTGAGTTTATGTATGCGATGAGTTGTGCTTATTTGAGTGACCTAAGACTTTAAGCATTTTATGTACATGTTCCCTTGCTCTAATACAATCAAATAATCCATCGCAACAGACACTTAGATTGATTTAAGGTGTTTAGTTTTAAAATCAAGCTAGTGAGAGAGTAGTTTATCACACCTACAATGTAAACATTAAGGTGAATTTAGCATGCCAGAGCACTGTCAAATTCATTTTTCAGAATTTTCTCAATTCAAGTATTTCACAGTGCAATGCTAAGTGAAGCTAATAACATAGCAGTTGAAATTTAAAATCAAATGTATGAAGGCTTACGATTAAACAAGCAAATAAAATGCTTATCAACACCCAAGGTAAGTTGATTTATGTGATGACTAAGGTGAGTGACTTTAAATTTAAGCACTTAATTGCTTCCTTGTTTTTAATAGTCAAATAATCCATCACAGCTTACACGTTGTTTGAATTAAGGTGTATAATTACAATATCAAGTGAGTTGGAGAATATTTTTTTCATGAGCACAAGGTAAATATTACACTCTACTTCACTTACTATAATGATTAAACTCACAACACGGTGAAGCTACAAACTATATTCCAAGTATAATGATATTGTTATCAAGAGAAAATTTGAGTTATATGTGTGTATTCTGATTTAAGGTATATAATTACAAAATTAAGCTAGTGAGAGAGTATTTTATCATGTGCACAAACTAAATATGGCTTCCAACTAAATTCGATGTATAATGATGTTATGATCAAGAGGATATAGCTATATGAGAGTGCATCTAATTTTAAGCATAAATAAAGTAATTTACTCTACACATTAACATACAAGTAATTATTGTATGGATGAGCACAAAATATTCAAATCAAGCAATTATATGCATATGAAATAAAGCACTAGGAAAATAAATCTAGTAATTAAGAGAAATATTTTTCATGGTTCAACCTCTAATGGGCTTACATCCATGCCTAGACCTCATGTGTTTCCTGGGCTTGCAAGCAAGCACAAGCACCAAAAAACATCTTTTATCGGGCAAAAAAGCCCTTGAACCATCACACTATCTTCACGGGCTAGTGGCACCCAAACTTCACGAAGCTTCTCAAAAGACTTAGCAAACTTTTCCTTACAAGAAAAATTATCCCAAACCAAAACTCTTTGAACTTTGGAGGTGTATTAGATATTTTCATAATCTAGCTTATACAATCTCTTCTTACAAAGCATTGTAAACTACACTAGAAAAGCTAAAGTGCAAAACAATCTTATAACTATGCTAAGAGAATGAGGGAAAGGTATTACCATAAAGTAGAGCTATAAAGACCTTTGAAGGATGAATATCTTAAAGTCCAATTAGATTATTTTTCCAAAATGAAATAAGTCTTTAATCTCACTTAATTAGATTGATCATTAGTCGCAAAAACCTCCAAAACTAGGCATTTGATTCTAAATTTTTTGTACAACAAGCCTTTATTTCACTACGTAGGGTTGACTACATGAATCCTTTTTCTCTTTTATATAAGAGTCAAATTCTCATTTAAATCTTAATAAAAAATGTCATTTTTAATATTTTCTAGCCAAGTCTTTTTAGGTCTACCTCTCTACTTTTCTAATATAGGTCAAATCCAATACATCTACTCTCCTAACCGGGTCATTGGAAGGCTGGCATTTAATGTGTCCAAACCTTATAAGATGACTCTCTCTAATCTAATATATACTCATTTCACATTTTGCCTCTAAGAGTAAAGCCATTCAACC
Source organism: Dendrobium officinale (assembly GCA_019514585.1). Classification (NCBI taxonomy): domain Eukaryota; kingdom Viridiplantae; phylum Streptophyta; class Magnoliopsida; order Asparagales; family Orchidaceae; genus Dendrobium; species Dendrobium officinale. The sequence goes on from CM033700.1 coordinate 14,850,002, forward strand.
ACTTGAGGATCCTCATCTCTACAACATTCTGTGCCATAAAATATTGCAGCCCTCACCACCATCTTCTCCTTATGTGAAAAAAAAAAAATCCTTAAAAGATCATCAAATGACTAACCAGTTGTTTAATGACTATTTTGTATAGTTGGTAAATGAGTTTACCGAATATTGGACATTTTCTCAAATGTTGGGATCTTAATTTTTGAAATAACATAATTAGGTATTGAGGTATTCTCATTTTGTGAGGCGAGGTGTAAGATTCAAGGGTTTTTGAAGCATAAGCCTTAGATTTAAACCATTAAATCAATAAAAAAAAATGAAATAATAAGTGGCTTACTACATCAAGGTAAGATCATAAAATATAAAAATCATTAAAAATCATACAAGACTACAAAAAAAGCTAAATAAATAGTCTTATGCTCTCAATTCAACATAGACAAGTAGCCTAAGGTTATAAATAAATAGTCTTATACTAAAAATACACTAGAAAAGATAAAGCTCAAAATAATCTTACAAATATGTTAAGAGAACGAGGGAAAGATATTACCAAAAACTAAAACTAGAGCTTTAAAGACATTTGAAAGGATGAACACCATAAGCCCAACTAGATTTTTTTTCCCAAAATGATAGAAGTCTTTAATCTTATTTAAATAGATTGTTCAGTAGTTGCGAAATCATCAAAAACTAAGCATTTGATTCTAAATTTTTAGTGTTAAAAAACTATTCCTTAAAAGATCCTCAAATGACTAACCAATTTTTTAATGACTATTTTTTATAGTTGGTAGCTGAGTTTGCCCAATATTGGTTATTTTCTCAAATGTTGGGATACTCTTTTCGAAATTACGTAATCAAGTATTGATGTTTTTTTTTTTTTTTTTGGTGAGGGAAGGTGTATGTCTGGAGGCGTTTTGAAGCTTAAGCCTTAGAAGTTAGAATTAAATCATTAAATTAATCAAAAATATAAAATAATAAGTAGCATAATAACATCAAAGTAAGATCATAAAAAATTGAAAAATCATTAAAAATCATACAAGGCCATAAATAATGCTAAATAAATTGTCGTCCAACTTCTAATTTAACATAAACAAGTAGCCTATTATTTATGAATTCAAGAGTTACTCACTCTCTCATCACTTAGAGGTCATTAGAATCATCATTATAGTTAATTACTTTTCTCATATCTATAAAACTTAATTTTATGCTTCTCTTTTAATGACCAATATTATGCGTCATAAAGCATTGCAAGTCTCACCATCATCTCATAAAATTCTCCTATAAGTTTGAGGGATACTTTTCTATCACACAATATGCCTGATGCATTTACCCACTTTAACCATACAAATTAAATTCTACTAATAATATCCACATCTATTTCACCATCATTTTGAACAATAAACCTTAGATATCTAAAACGTGCACTCTTGATCACCCAATGTCACAATCTCATTGTTAGATTTATTACTACTAAAATTACACTCCATGTACTCAGTTTTAGATCTTCTCAAACAAAAACCTTTAGACTTTAAGGTGACCTCTATAATTCAAGTTTTTCATTAACTCCCTCCTCTCTGGTCTTATCAACAAAAAGAATATCGACTAAAAGCATACACCAAGTTACATCATCTTGCTAATGTCTAGTAAAAAAATTATGACTAAAGCAAAAGGATGTGGGCTTTAAGCTGGTCCTTGATGTAATCAAACTGAAATAGAAAAATACTTGATAAAATTATCTTGTGTTTAAACACAAGTAACAGCTCATGCATATCTTTAATGACTGAATATAAGTATTAACTCCTTTCTTTTCTAGAACTCTATAAAATACTTCTCTAGGAATTTTATCATATGTTTTATCTAAATTAATAAATATCAAATCATATGTAAATTCTTCATACTTTTTTTATACTTATTCATCAAACCTCTCAAAAAATATAGCTTCTATAGTAGACCTACCCGACATGAATCCAAATTGAATTTGAGAGATATTAGTATCACATCATTTCCTATGCTCAATTACTCTCTTCCATAATTCTAATGTAATTTATATTTCTTAATGTTTCTATAATTCATACACTCTTATGCATCACTTTTATTCTCAAAAGGAAAAATCAATAGACTTCTTCTTTACACATTTGACATTTTTTTGTTTATAAATAATATTAAGAAGTTTTGTGAACCAAGAAAATCTTTGATCTTCTTAGCATTTTCTTTATATTGGAATATCATCAGTTTCTACTGTTTTTCTATACTCCAGTTTCTTTAAAGTCTCTCCAAATTTGGTTTTACTGATACGACGATAAAAATAAAAATATGTATTTTCATTTAGGTTGTTATGATCATTAAAGTCAATTGTGTTCTTATGATCTTCTTTGAAAATTTTATTAAAATATCTCATCCACCTATGTTGAACATCCTCTTTAAAATTTTTTTTTTCATCTTTGATGTACTTCACTTGAAATAAATATTTAGTTCTATTTCTTTCTTTGGCTTGCTTATACTTTGTTTGGTATCTAATATATTATATAAATCACTAAAAACTAAATTCTTTAGAACACATTGCTTTCTCAGAATCTTTATAGATATCTTTTCAAAATTTTTGAGTTTTTATATCTAAATCAATTATTATGATGAATCTTCTTATTTTTTATCTTTTCTTGCATATTTTGATTCTACTACTAATTATTTTTATTATTATGAGTTTTTTCTTTTGATTCTTCAGGCACATACTTTACAACATTCTTAATATAACTAATTTTTTTTCATATAACATTAGCTTTCTTATGAACAACCCAAATTTTAGATCTTAATTTACTCTAAAAAATATTTTTATAAGTGTTCATTAAATATCTCTATCTAATCCTAAGTTAGTATTTTACTTTATTTTTTTATTTTTCATCTCCATGTTAAAGTTCAAAACTAATAAACATTATTTGGTATGTAACTTTCATTCAGAATGACAATTCAAATTTTACAACGATTTATTTTTTTAGAAGAAACTAATCAATCTAAGTTTTGTTATGTTCATTCTTATAAGTAATGAGATGTGTATCTTTTTTCTTAAATAAAATATTAGCAATTTTAAAATCATCAACAAGAATAATATCTAATATGGTCCTATTATCTTCATAATCACTTTGAACTTATAGCCACGATGAATAATTTTAAAATCTTCTACCACTTTACTACATATTCATTTAAATTTCTCCGATAAATATTCTTTATATTAATTCTTCTAGGTCATTTCAAAATTTTATTTTTGAATATATATGAAAATCTCTTTTAGGAGCATAAACACTTATAACATTAATAATATTAGCATTAATTACAATTTTAAAGATATAATTTTATGTTGAATTCTAATAATTTCTACAACATTATTTTTCAAACTCTTATTTATAATTACATCCTTACAATTTCTAATACGAGTCTTATCAAAATATTACAGTTTAAATCTTGAACTATCAATCTCATTAGTTTTTTTTTCTGACCCATTTAGTTTCTTGAATATATAGAATATTTATTTCATATCAATCATAATATTTATTAATTCCATTAATTTGCCTGTAAGAGCGTAAGAGTACTTATATTCTCAATTTTTATTCTAATTCTAGTTTTATGAACCAGCTTTTTTGCTCACATTCATTCATAATATGAGAATCATTGCTTATTTAATACTGCACCAGAGCGCCAGCGCATCTGTCTTTGCATATATTTTTTCATTGTATTCAGGGCATACAGTGCGTCGCTTCAACTAAACGCCTTAAAATTAATACATTGTATTAAATGATTTATATCATGATTGTTTGACAAGCTTTATGCTAATTGTCGATTACCAAACACAATTATCCACTTTCTTAACCAGGGCTTGGGGCTCGACAACGACATTGTGTGTCTATATATATTAAATTTAAATTGAACTAAATCTTAATTTTTGAAACTTACGCCTCTTCAAAATTAAGCTAAGGCACAACTCACCGCCATTGAGACATAAACCTCATCTAATAAGCATGAGGCATATGTCTTATTATATTTTTTAAAATTGTGTTGAGATGTTCCTCTAATTACATAATTTAAAACCATGGTTTGGTGACCTTTGTCGTGTGCAATGCTAGCGAAATGGAGAATTAAAAATTTCAAAATTATCGGAAAAATCCAAACAGCACGTTTATTGACTAAAGTGAATAAATACAAATATTTTATATAACTCTGTTAGAAATTATAAATGATTACATCTTTACTTGATTGATCCTAATACTATTACAAATGTGCCTATATAAAAGTAAGAGAAGAGAGTAATAAGAACAATACAATAAAGATAAATATCATAAAAAATGAGGATTACACTAATTAATATTATGAATTCTTAATAAATAGTAAACATATGAGATGATATTAATATGGCAATATAATAATTCTAATAACTCTAATATCTTCCACAAATTCATGATGCTACATCAAGGAGCATAAAATATTTGTATAATGCAATAAGAATCAAGAGATCCAAATTAAGAGTTGTTTAACAATTGTTTTGAAATTGTAGATCTGTGCTAATCGAGGCTAGAATGAGATATTCTCAACTAAACCATGCATAGTCATGAGCTTAGTGCTATGCTAACCATTGTTGAGACTATAGGTGACATAATCATCACAGGAGATATAGACAAGAACAAGGCGGTGTAAGATAAGCTGGAAGGAGATGAATTATATATAAAAATATGTGATAAAATTATGAATGATAAATTAATGAGTAATTATATTTGAAGAATGATTGAAGTGACATTTATTGAATATAAAGTAATTAAAAATATATCTAGATTGTTTTGGCATGCGCAATGTAAGGTAGAAACTGCATTTCAGAAGGGTGCATAAATTTTGTATTGGAGGATTGTGAAAGTAAAAGGTTTAGCCCTAATGTAATATGTTTGAAGTTGTTCAAATTGATTTGCAAAAAAAAAAATGGATAACATATCAAATGACACTTATCATGTATGGATGGAAAGCAGAGATTCAAAAAGTAAATCCTAAATAGTTGAGATAAGGTTAGTGATGATTTATAAATAGTGACAAAATAAAAAAAGAGTAAATTGAGGAATGATAATATTAGAAATGATTAAAGTGACATCTATTCAAGATAAATTAAAAATATACTAAGTAATATGGACGTTCTCAATGAAGGGTACATAGTGCACTTTATTAGATGGGTGATAAATTAGTGGAGGATTATGGAGAAAAGTGTCAGCCATAAGGTAACATGGATTGAAGCTGTTACAACTGATTTATGAAAAATACCGACACTCAATAGGCATTACTGTATGAATGAAAAATAAGGATACATAAAGCTAATACCAAATAGTTGGGACAAGGCATGAATGAAAAATGACTATTCATAAAGCTAATCCTAAATATCTGAGATAAGGCTAATGATATATATATATATATATATATAATGCTGTGAAAATTGTTTTTAGAAATCTTAATTATTACTTTCATGAATGATGGGATTCTGTTTTGCATGAAATGCTGCTTAATTACAATATTTTTGCCCATCTTGTAGCTAATTGAAGATCCATTTGAGATTTTTCAGTCAGTGTGACGTGTTTCTAGAAGGATTATCTCTGAATTTTTCCGCTGTCGTGAATTCTCGATCTGTTCCATTGGAAGGAATCGCATTCAGCTAAACTTAGCACATTAGCTTCTTCCATCTGAACATATTTTCGAATTCATTTAGTTTCAGTTCTTTGTAAAGAAATGGCCCAGGAGAGCTGGAATGAGATCGATGAGACTGAAATCCAAAAGCCCGAGGGTCCTATTCTTTGTGCAAATAATTGTGGCTTCTTCGGTAGTCCAATGACCAACAATCTGTGCTCAAAATGCTACAGAGATCTTGTGATGAATCAAAATGTGTTGGAAGTAGCGAAGCAAGCTACTGTAGCATCTTCTTCTGTGGTGATTGAATCAGTTCCAGCGCAAGAACAGAAATTCAGTGTTGAAACTGTAGGAAATGTCGATAAGAAGGCTTCAGAGGAGGCACTTAACAAGCAACAGCAAAATCGTTGCTTGTCATGCAGAAGAAGGGTGGGTCTAACAGGTTTCAAGTGTCGATGTGGGAGCACATTCTGCTCTACTCATCGTTACCCTGAACTCCATGAATGCTCATTCGACTACAAATGTGCAGGTAGGGAGGCCATAGCCAAGGAGAACCCTGTTGTGAAAGCTGAGAAAATTGAAAAGATCTGATACTGTGGAACTGAAGAATATTGGATGATAGTGAAGCTGATTCCTCAGGTATCCTTAAGTTGCTACTTTCCTGATTGCTGCGTGTATTTTTCAAATCATAACTATTGTAATCAGATCTGAATGTGTGGCTTCTCTGTTTGCTAGCTTTGTATTCAATGGCCAAGCTTATGTTGTTTTTTCCATTTTATGAACTTGTGATGTGTCATCTCATGAGTGAAGAAGGTCGTCATGTTTCTGATTGAATCCAGCAAGTCTGGTGTTATTGTTTTCATTGTGCTAATTTGTTATCTGTTCAGATGATGTGGATTGCACTATGGTTAGTGTACTAAATTAATTTATGTATTGGGAAGGTGTCCTTCAAACGAGAAAGTATTAAGTGCGGAGTTCGGATGACTCTTAACAGGATACAATGGAAAAAAATGGTTCATGTATTCGACCCCACGTAGTGGGACAGAGGCTTGATGTTGTTGTTGTTGTGAAGTCTGGATGTAGCTCACATTCAGATTTCAATGAAATCAAGTTACGTGGTTGGTACATATTTTATATTAAACTTGCATACATGATGTGTACAAGCTATGTGATTTGATTTCATTGGAGTCCGGATGATGCGGAGCCTCGGCATGTAATAATTTTTACCTTCAAACTAGTATTGGTTTTTTTTTTTTTTTTACTTGGGTTTTGTTTATTTATGTGTAAGAAATGGGAAGTAATTGGTGAGGGAAGTGGGCTATTTGGCCTTTCTATCTTAAGAAGTGAGTAACCCTTTGTGAAGGCATTAAAGGTAAAACTCGCACATAGTAGAAAATTTTAATGGCTTTTATATATTCAAGCACATAAGGTCATACATGCAAATAATATAATTAGTATTAAAGTTATATGCACGATATTTATAACTAATGAATTAACTTATTAATTTATACTAAAGAAATATATATTTCAAATGTCATAGATAATGTTTTAGATAATAATAATTATGAATTTCTTATAAGCAAATTATGTATCATTTTGACTAAAAAAATCTTATGTATATCTATATACATTGTATAAATTATTTAGAATATAATTGGTATTATAAAAATCCTTAGATGAAAACCAAATCAAGTATTCAATTATAATAATCCTTAGATGATTCTTCACAAGTTTAGTCTGGTATATATATATATATATATATATATATATATATATATATATATGTAGTTTCATCCTAGAATATTCGCTGCGATAGAAAAATATATAGTTTAATGTATGAAGATCTAACACGCATACAAATAAAAGAAAGGGTGCAGTAATTTTAAGAGACACTAAGATTTTTATGTGGAAAATCATAAAAAGGACAAAAATTATGGGGCTTATCCCAATTTGAATGAATCCAATAGTATATGCAGTTGATTGCAAATGAGACCCTTCCTTGGGGTGGGAAGGTCTTGGTTTGATGTAGCAAATTTACACCATATAAAGTGCCTTACATGGTGGAAATTAGAAGAATTATTGTTGATGTGATCATTTGGTAAGAAGGACCATAGTCGGTAGGCGACGGAGGTCAGAAAGAACATTTTTTGGCGACGAAGGTCAGAAGGACTGTAGCCGGTAGGCGGCGGAGGTCGAAATGATCGTTATCTGGCGATGGAGGTCGAAAGGACCTGAATCGGCGAGCAACGGAGTTTAGAAGGACAATAATCAACAGGCGATGGAGGTCAGAAGGACCGTAATCAAAAGGCGACGAAGGTCGAAAGGATTGTTGTATAGCAACAGAGGTCAGAATGACCACAGTTAGCGGGCGATAGTGGTCAGAAAGAGTATTGTTGGGTGAAGGAGTTCGGAAGGACCATTGGCAGGCGAAACTCCGGTGTGGGGTAGAAATCCAGCAACGGGGAAAAGTTCAGCAAATGGTAGAAGTCCGACAAAAGTTTGACAATGGATAGAAGCCCGATAATGGGTGGAAGTTCGACGTTGGGTAGAAATTCGACGACGGACAGAAATCCGATGACAGGTGGAAGTTCGATGTTGGGTAGAAGTTCGACAAAAGTCCGGCAATGGGCAGAACTCGGGCGACGGGCAGAAATTCAACGTCGGGTAAAAGCCTGACTAAAGTCTGATGACTGACAGAAATCCGGCGATTGGTGGAAGTTCGACGTCGGGTAGAAGTCCGACAAAAGTCCGACGACGGATAAAAGTCCGGCGATAGGTGGAAGTTAGGCGTCAAGTAGAACTCTGACGAAAAGTTCATCTACATGCAAAAGTCTGGCGTCGAGTAAGAATCCGGTGACAGGCTGAAGTCTGTCGTCGAGTAAAAGTCCGGCGAAGGGCGGAAGTCTGAAGTCAGGTAGAAATTTGGCGATGGGCGGAAGTTCAACATCATTCGACCGCAAGGTGGAAGTTCGGTTATGTTCGAGAAGTCTGGTGGCAAGGGAACTCTTCCTTGTCTTCCTTCTCTTCTTCCTTGGCTCCCTTTCTCATATTCTCTTCTTGCTTGGATCCCCTCTCATGAGAAATAAGAGGTCTATTTATAGTTTTTTGAGAGCGGCATGACCAGTAATTAAGAGGAAGATCATGGGTAAATTGAGAGTGGTTTGAATGAACGGTCGATGTTGAATCCCTTGATTATGGAGTGTTTATTGAGCATTTGAAAGCCTTAATGATATTAGAATTTGACGATTTTGGGCTCGTTGGACTCATCTCTTCAAGCCGCTCGAATCAACTATAAGCACACCACATTTAGAAGCTGTTTGGTAATCCAAATTATGGATTGAACCTTTCATATGCGCTTCGGGTATTTGATTTGGACTCATTTGGGCTCAGATTGAGTTGTATTTGGTGTTGTTGGGTCGTATTTTCAAGACATTCAATTCGACTATAAGTTTGCTAAAACCAGAGCTTGCATGGTTTCTGATTTAATTTTCGAAGTCTCTAACTTAATTTTTCCTCAAGATTTGTACCCGATCAAGAAAGCACATATAGTTTTTACAACATTTTACTTGTATGTAGTTTCTCATTTTCATTTGTGGTAGCTTTATTGCAGCTTTAATTTTTGGACAGCCGCAATAGTTTGATTTAGTTATAACTATTTAATCTTTTTTATAGCTTTAATTTTTCGACAGCTGCCATAGACAACTTTTGACAGCTGCCGTTTTTTAGAACAATAGATCTATTAGGTAGTTTGAGTTAACTTTCTTATTATTTTTTAAAGCGGATTTCTAAAACTATTATAGGCAAAAATATTCACGGCGAGAGAGTGAGTGAATTTTTCATCTTTGTCATACTCGAATATTTAGCACACAAATAGGTAATTGAAGAAAGTTAGAAAAATACTAGAAATTTTTACGTAGATAGCTCAAAGAGGAAAAAACAACGTGCCTCACTCAGGTGAAAAGATTCTTCTAGATTTGATTAAGTTACAAAGTTTGATCCGTCTCTCAACTTAGAGGCCTTGATATTACAATAGTCTGGAGAGTTGGGATAAAATCCGACAGTGGTCGGGTGGAAGTCCAGCGGCAGTCGGGTTGTGGTCCGACGATAGTTGGGCGGAAGTCTGGCGACGGTCCAGTTCTTGAAGCCTCAAAGCTCTCTCCAATCTCCATCCAAAAGTTCCATTCATGTAAAGAGTGGATGTCTATTTATAAATTTTTAAGAATGACATGACCCATAAATATGAAGAAGATCTGAGCCAATTTTGGAGTGCTCCATCAGACGACTCATATTGTTCCCCCAATTATAGAGTGCTTTTCAAGTGTTAGGTGTCTTAATGATGTCAGAATACAACAATCTTAGGCTCGTTGGATTAGTCTAGTCGAGCCACTCATGCAATATTTGGTTATCATCTGGTCGTCCAATTTTGACTTTGAACCTTTCAAATAAGCTTTGAGCCCCTGATTTTGACCCATTTGGGCTCGAATTGGACTGATTTTGGTGTCCTTAGATTCATCTCTTTAAGACATTCATTTTAACTATAAGTTTGTCGAAGTTGAAGTTCAAATAATCCCAAATTTAATTTTAGAAGTTTCCAACTTGAATTTGACTTGAGATTCGTGCATGATCAAGATGATTTTTGGTCACATATCAAAACAAAAATTTCTTGAATTAAAATTTTTTATTAGAAAATTGTTTTAAAAAATAATTAAAAAACCCTCCCAAACTAAGCCTAAGTTAGCTTTATTAAACGAAAGAAGTCTATTATATTCCCATCAACTTTTTAAAAAATCTATTTAAATAGACGAAATCTAATTAACTACCAAGAGTAAAAGAGAGCCGAAAATGTAAAATAAGATTAATGAACAAATGCATAAATGATTTTTGGTAGGTATGCCTATAAAATTATAATGAGAAACCTAAGAAAATTGAAAGTTCAATAAAATTTTAGAAATTCCATTAATGAAATTATTTATAAAAATTTAATTTTTTCTTAATTCTTCTTACATCTTTCTTATGAAAGTCGATTCTAGGTTAAGTCTTCATTTGAGACGGTTTTTTTCCTGCTTCTTAAAGCAGCTTTTTAGTATAAAATTTTAAATTTTTGTACTAAAAAGCTACTTTTTAGTTAAAAAATCGTCCCAAATAAAGCCTAAATCTGCCTAACATGTTTTCTTTTTGAGATAAAAATTAAGTTCTCCAACTTAGCACTCATCATGTTAATATCTATGCTATTGAAGTGATTAGAGCTGCCCTAATGCGCCTACCAAAATAATTACTATTATTCGGCTATGTTATGATGAAATTTATTAAAAAGACTAGATTTCAAGTAGAACTGAGGACATGGGCGGATCCCAATGTAGTTGAAATGCCCCCCCTCAAAATTTTTTTTTTTTTAATTTTAGTGAGATATTTTGAAATATTTTGAGTATTTTGGGTATTTTGCCCCCTCTCAAAAAAATTTTTTGCCCTCATTTAATCAATCCTAAGCATCTTTGCCCATCCCCCATAAAAAAAAATTTTTTTGCCCACCCTGAAAAAAGAAGTTGGATCCGCCCCTGACTGAGGAGAAGGAACAAAATTTAAAAATATAAAAAATGCAAACGGGTAGTGCGTCTTGCAGGAACAACAAATTAAACCTGCATTTTGAGGAAAAACGCAAATCATATTTACGTTTTCTTCAGAAAATTTGTAATGCGCTTGCATTTTCTGCTTAAAATGCCACATTGATTTGCGTTTTTTTTCCTTAAAACTGATTTTTGTTCTCAAAGCACGCCAGACCCCACTCAGCTTGCTCCTTTCACGTGAATACTTGAATGGGTCGATCTGAAATTTGCAACCGGATTGCTTCAAACAGTTTGGCCATGCTTTTTTCTTTAAATTGCAGGAACATGGCATTGAGAGCATGGGCGAATTATTGCGTCCGACATTTGAATAGTCCGGAGGCGAATTCAGACACGCCACGTCACTCCGATCCACCCGGATGCACCGGGGTCTGGATGACGTGGCGCGTTAGGATTTAGCTCCGAATGCCGGACGTAATAATTTTCTAAGAGCATGCAATTTTGCAAGGTGCGAGGAACACAGATTTTAAATATTAAAACTTTCAAATATATAATCAAAATTTAATTAACTTTAAATTTCATAACTAGGAATAGTAAATTACGTTTCAGCTATATTTAATATTATGTTAAATTATTAAATATATCAATTTTGATATTAAATTAAATATTAATAAATTAAATCAATTTTAATATTAAATTAAATATAAAATTAAGCCTACTAAAAAAACAAACTTCATTTACTTTCAGCCAGTTAAAACAACAAACAGAAAATTTTCTTTTCCACATAAAACGCAGCCAGAGAAATACATTAAAATGAAAAACGCAAAAAAAAAAGTACATTTTAACAGAAAATGCAATTACTAATCACGTTTTTTTAAAACAATTTTTTTATATATATTTTAAGATGAAACACACTCTATAATTACATTTTTTATTCTTTTTTAAATTAAATTTATATGATGTTCCTCCTAAATCTTACATCAAAACTGATCCTTTTAAAAATTTTGCTCGATCTTATTCCATTGAATATTTCTAATGTTTCTTTTCTTTATGAATGAAATTGAGCCGGCTGGGCGAAGTTTAGGTCATTGGTTCGAATCCCTTAGTAAGTAGTGAAAGTCTTAAGTGTTGGCCCGTATAAATTGGTGTGAGTTGCATGCTAGATCGATCGGGATTTTCACTGACCTGAGGACAGCGCTTCCTCGTAAAAAAAAATTGCTTACTTTGTAATTAATGCTCTGTACTGTTTGCTTCTCTTTATTATTAAGGGTCCATTTAATGGTGTTGTTGGATTCACTTTAATGCTTTTGGAAGTTTTTTTTTTTTTAAGATTGCTACACCTAAAGACTATAGACATTCAAAACTTGCACATAGTTAATCAATTAGTTACTTAATCATTTTTAAGGGGATGAGTTACGATCAAATATTAGCAATTTAAAATATTAACATGTTCTTATCTTTATTTTTAAAATTCCTATCCAAATATTTATTTTTCACTCTTGTTAAACTCCCAATAAGAATTTGATTTTTTTTTTTTTTTTTGAGATATTTAAATCAATTAAGGCAAATTCACACACACATATATGTAAGATTCGAACCCAAGACCTCTTGGTTGGTAGTCAAAGCTCTCTCAACCAATAGAACAAAGATGAGCTACGTGAATTTGACTCTTAATATGACACAATGAAGAAAAAAGATTCATGTAGCCGACCCAATATATATATATATATATATATATTATTGTGTTTCATATAGCTCATTTCAATTTTTGGAATAAAGCTGAGGCATGTGATGATGATTGTTCAAAGTATAAGGTTGAATTATTACAAAATTCAGTTTTAGAAGGATTCATTTCATCAATTGAAAGATGTGAGGACCATAAAGTCCATTAAGGGAATTTTGTTTGTTATGCAATTAAATGATGTTTATTGCATTAATGTGCTAAGTATAACTATTAAGAAGATGTTCTTGCTTTGAATATTGTTGATTCTTTCTCTTGATAACTATTTCATTTTGTTGTTGGTGGGTAAGGGTGTCAAAATCGAATTGCGGGTCGGGTTGAGGTCAAATCCGAGATTGACTCGTTATTGTTTGACACGACCCGAACCCAACCCATTTTTAACATACGGGTTAGAAAATTCAACTCATACCTGACCCGTCGGGTTTCCGAGTTGATCCGACCCGACACAAAACCACAGTTTCCCGCTGCGTCGCGAATGGGAGGTGAACATCGTCGAAGGAGGAAGGGATGTTGTTGAACCGCGAACCTCGCCTACCCGAGAGGAATGAATGTCGTCGAAGGAGGAAAAAAATTGGGTCAAAAATCAGGACCTGAATTTAAACCGTTCTGGTTGACCCAAACTCGAAAAATTCATATATGATACTAGTTGGATTTTCGTGTCGTGTCAATTTTGGACACCCTATTGATGGGTTGGTTTGTGTTATTCAATTATTTTTATGTTTATGTTGTAAGTATTATCAGTAGTCCATATCTTGGGCTCTTCTATAAGTGTACTATTAACTTCTCATTTGGCACCGGGAAGGTCCTTTGATTCAATATTTTCTCACTAGGCATCTTGGCCTAGTCAAATCATGTCATATGGGCATCCCGACCTTAGCATTTTAGATGGCGAGTCTCCATGAAGTAATAATATATTGGCAACTAGTTTTAGGAAATTGCATTGTGACGCCTTCAGGTTCAGCATTTGGTTCTGACAGGAATTTAAAAAGCTAAATATTTAAAATTTTGTGTTTTAAATCTATTTTGAAAGTTCGTTAGGGATGTTAGGCCCTATGTGAACTTAGTCCCAAGCTAATTAAAGAGAGAGGTGAATTGAAAAACTTTAAAACCAAAACACAATCCAAATCACCACAATCAAAGTGCGGAAACTAAAAAGCGGAAACAGTAAAAAGAAAGAACACACCGGATTTATAGTGGTTCGGTCAAACCTTGACCTACGTCCACTCCTTGGAGGCACCCCCCAAGTATTGCACTAAACTAGTGTCTCTCATTTAGCCCCCACGGCTAGGCGGAGAAGCCCTTACAAAATCACTTCCACCTTCCCCGGTGCGGCGGAGTCGCCGGGTCCTTTGACATCAAAGAGACTTCTTCTTTGGTGAACTTACCTCAAGATAAGCCTTGAATCCGATGGTACTAAGGTGTGAGTTCGACGGAGCAACCGTGTGGAACCCCCTCCACACTCCCTTGAGTCCCCCCTCACAGGATCTTCTCCCTCTCTCAAACTCCACCCTTTCCTCTCTCCCTTTCAAGCTCTCTCTTCTAGTTTCCCCCACAAGAACGAAGCTACAATGGCTGCCAAAGACACTTACAAAGTGTCATGCCAAAGCTTAAATAGAAGCTCTCAAAACAAGCTCATTAATGCAAGTTGTCGACATTATCGTCCAGGACGATAGGCATATCGTCCTGACCGATCAGTACAAATTAAGCTCATTAGCACGGGACGATTTGAGATGATCAGAAGAAAATTGGTTACATCGTCCAGGCCGATCTCACAATCGTCCTGGCCGATTAGTTCAAATCAGAGGCAAATCGTCCTGAGCATCGCCCTATTTTTGAGCTGGCCGATATAGATCGTCTAAGACATCGTCCTGGCCGATCATGTGATCGTCCCGGCCGATGTGATCGTATCAATCAACCATTAATGCTTTCCAAAGATACCAGATCAATTTAGGCATGATTGAGTTAGATCGTCCTGGCCGATTGCCTAAAACAAAGAATTCCTAAACTGATTATGGCGGTTGATTCTTTCTGAATTGAGCTTATCGTCCTGGCCGATACAAGTATCATCCAGGCCGATCTGTTGACGGCTGCCTTAATGAGGATGCCCTAATTAGGGTTTCTGATTTTTGGACAGATCGTCCAGGCCGATATTAATATCGTCCCGGACGATGTTACCAAAAGCAGAAATCATATAGGGAGTAAGAGAATTTCTACCAAGTTATAGCCACACTAAATACAACAGACTCAAGAAAGGAAAAAGGTTACAAACTGACACAGACCTAGTCTACCCAATCTTGAGCTGATTCCAGATTGCAGTCTGAACGTGTGGACCTGAAACGTTAGCACATAAGGCAATCGTAGAGAAATAAGGAATGTTTGCTATCATCAAAATCATAAACCATAGATCCGTAACATATTTGTATGTGTTCGTAAGTATTTTAATGCTTAAAAATGATTGCATGTGTTTTAGAGTGAGTTTAAAGGATTTGGAGTGAATTTTGACAAAATCTTGAAAATGTTACTATTTGCGCGTCTATGCGTGGGTGTCTGAGTGTCATGATGCTGCAATAGCGCCAATGTGTCAAATAGTAACATTTCAGTGCTTGAGTCTCAAATTTTTGAAAAATGATTTAACATCCAGTGCTAGGCGATAACATTATAGAGAGGATGGTGATTTTGGAGAGAGAGAGAGAAAGAGATAGAGAAGGGTTTTTGGGTCACTTCGGGTCATTTTTAGCCGTCGGCCTAATTTCAAAAGTTGCCTAGATGTGGATAACATTATACATATCTTTGTTTTTTAAAATGGGAAGTTTTTTTTTTTTTTTCAATTTTCTGATTAAATTTATATTTTCGTTATCAAATAATAAGGATAACTTTACACTGAAACAAATTTCATCATGTAATTTTTTATACATTATAGAGATTGAGATTCTAAACATTTTAAATATTTTATGAAAATTTTTCCATGATAATTTTAAAAATTGTATATTTTTTATTGAGTATAAAATAATCTGTACTCTGAAAAAAAAAAGTATAGAAATCACTTGTCATTATAGTTTACATCATGCTGATAGCCCAGTACAATAACTAAATTTTCCATTATGTATAGAAATCACTTGCCATTATAGTTTACATAGGTATTAAGCAACATATATGCCTACAAATTTTTTGAGGGATTTATAAGCATACCATTTTAAAAGTTCATATATAATTATATAACACTAAAATTCCCTAATAGCTCAAATCTATCTCTTGTTACTTTCCATTTTCTCTCCTTGTTGCACTCCTTATGATCTGGCTGTTGGTTGTAGTCGAAGTGATGGAAAGGAGAAAGTTGTTGCTATTTAAAAGTTCATACTTACTTATATAACACTTAAAACTTAATACTAGTTCAAATACATCTCTCAGTACCCTCCGTTCTCTCCTGTTGTTACTTTTAATATTAATATGTTCTCGTCGATACGATAGAAAACGTTGATGTGAGCTGCTCCCTGTAGCTAGCTTCCCACCATCAAAACCAATCTTGACATTATGTTTGTAAAGGGGATTGTCAAGAAAGTGACAGAGATGGATATTGTCACCACCCCTCGAATTTATTATAGCAAGGTTGAATCTTGTGATGGGCAGCCATTTTAAACATATAATTTACATGGACATTAAGCAACACACATGCCTACTATTTTTTTGATGTGGATTTACATACATACTATTTTGAACATCTATATACATACATTTAGCACATAAAAGTTCATATTTATTTATGCAACACATAAAGCTCTATAATAACTCAAAGGTTTTGTTACCCATAGCTCTCTCATGTTACTACTTTGATGTTTGACATACTTCATGTAGAAAATCCTAATTAAAATAGGATATGAGGCATGATATAAATAAAGCATGAAATTATCTACGGCAGAATCATATAAAGATTGAACTTCATCAAATAGGATAATAATTAGATACATATTTTTAATATTTGTTTTGAAATATGATTGCATACTGTCAAAATTAGGGCTCTCATTGATTTAAAATATTAAATTCAATTAATAATGCATATTGAGGTTCTATCAAATTTTAATTTATTATCTAGTTATACCTACAAAATAAAATACATGAATAAGAGTGAAAGAGAGTAGAAAACTATTTTTATTAAATAGGAGTGTCAAAATTGGGTTGTGGGTTAGGTTCGGGTCGAACTCGATATTGACCTGTCATTGTTTGACACGTCTTGAATCTAACTCGTTTTTCTGTAGACGGGTCAAAACATTCAATCCGAACCGACCCGTCGGATTTCCGGGTTGACCCGACCTGACACGAAACCACGATTACTTGTCGCGCCGCGAATGTCGTCGTAGGAGGAAGGAACGCCGTCGAACCGCGAACGTCGTTGACCTGAGAGGAATGAACATCGTCGAATGAGGAAGGAAAAATTAGGGTAAAAAATCAGGACCCGAATCCAACCGGTTCTTAAAACTGACCCTAACCCGAAAAATTCAGGTCATGGTCGAATCGGATTTTCGTGTCGTGTCAATTTTTGACACCCTTAATATTATATATCTCTAAATTGTGATTTATGTGAAATCTCTTTAAAGCTCGTTTAGTTGCTTGCATACATAAATCACAATTTAGAGTTACAATACTAAAAAGAATTAAATTTATAACTTATTTAAGATTATAATTTACTTTCAACTAGATATGATATGCCCTTATTTTACTTTCAAACCTTCAAAATTGAGCGCAAATTTTCCTTCAGGGCTCATGATTTCTTGTGGATAAAAATATATATTTTTGCAAAATAATGAATATGTGAAAATAAAATTATTATTATTTTACATATTTTAAAATGATTTGCAGGGTTAAAAATAAGTCAACAATAAATTTTAATTTTATCCTTTCAAATAATAAAATCAACTAAACTAACCATTTTTTATAATATAATTTCATAAATCAAGCAATCAAAATGATATTATAGTCTCCTTGCTCTTAATTAAATAATTAAAGAATAACAAATGAATCAAAATTTAACACAAAATATAAAAATGAATTAGCATAAAGCTTTCCCCTTTAATGTTTATCTTATTGGCATTTAGGAATTTAAATATTAATTTAGAAAATAAAATGTTATTGGAGTCCTTATCATAGCTAGAAATAATATTCAAAAGCTATGAATATGAGATCTAATCAAATCATTGATTTCTTATCAGAAACTTTTATCAGTGGAACTGTAGTTTTCATGTCTTTTGTCTCTTCTTTATCAAAGAGTACAATCAATTAATGTTGAATGTAATTGATTTTTTTGGTGGAGGTATTATTGATCATATATATATATATATATATTATCCTATAAATTTATTATTTGTGATTTTTTTTTTAGTTCATAACTAAGCAATCAAACTCAATCAAAGGAGCCCTTATCCTGTCCACAATTCTTTGTCCAAAATAGTGACATTTATCCTAAAGTTTTTTATTTATTATTTGTTAATATGAAAAAAATATATATATTCTTTAATGAATATATATGTATAGCTATTTTTTTCTTATTTGTCCTATTTAATTTACTGACCTATATGGAAGTAGAAATTATTACGTGCGGTCACCGGATCGTACGGATGTGAATCATGTTACGCCGTGTCATCCAGTACACAGTTGTACACAGCTGTAGACACAACAAAATGATGATGTGGCATGTCCTGATTCGCCGTAGGACAAAATCCGGTGACCGCATGTAATAATTCTCTCTATGGCAGTTAAAGCCTTCCCCACTGTCTTCTGTAAGCAAGGTCTTTGGATCACATCAAATCACCAAGTATTCATCAAGTATGATGCCTTATCTTGAGATGTTGACTCCATTATCTAAGTCTCTTTCATACAATAGCTTAAATACAAACACAAATCAAGAATCTTGCTAATTACTTCTATCACTCCACTTTGATTGCTCTAATTCTCCCTCTCCTCTCTCTATATATATCTCTCTTTCTCTCTCTAATTTTTTTGCATGAAATATATTTATATAAATAATTAAGAAAAATTTGGCGTTATATATATAAATATATATAAATTTTATAATATGTATATAAATCCTAAAAAAAATCATCTTAAATTCAATAAAAATGAAGTTTACAATATAAATACGTTTTTTTTGTGTGATATCAAATAATCTTCAAATTAATTTCTCCCAAATTTTAATAGTAGATTTTTTGGTGTGGTCTGCCTTCGTAATTTTTTTTTGATTTCAGAATTTTAACGTTAAATCATGGTATCCATTTATTTTCTATTCATTTCTATTTTCTTCTTATCTTTTTTCGTTGCGGTGTTTTAATTACTTTATTCCCAACAAATTTGATTGATCATTTATGATAGGCCTATCTAAGATAGCTATTTTTATGTTATGTGATTTAAGAGAAAGCTTTAGTAACTCTCATAAGAATCAAAATTCAATAAATGATCATAAAAATATTTTTTCTTGCAAATTAAATCAAATACACATGCTATTATCTCTATGATTATAAAATATAGAGCAAACACTTTGATTAGAAGAATTTTAATTTCTATGTAATTTATCTCTCATCCGATAAAATCATATTAAATTTAGGTTTAATAATAAAGATTAGGAGTTAACATTTTACAATAAATTTTAATATTGAGTGAGAATTTAAAAAATTTGAATATATAAGATTCTTAATTTTATAAATAATAAAATTTCAAATATTATATGCAATTGCCCCCCTTCCTAATTCCTATTTTAGAATAATTTTGCTCTGCAAATATGTTTTTTTTTTTTTTTTGTCCTAGCAATAAAAATTTTATTCCATTAATTTCAACATTCATAAGTTGATAAAAATTAAGGTACAAGACAGGAATAATGAAATCATCAAACACCTCTGGCCCAGCCCTGTACTGCCTCCCGTTTGCATCTTTTCTCCTCCAGATTGGAAACTTTTATTTGGTCCGGTCACAGGACGTAGCACTACGTTCGGCCGCAAGTAGAATCGCGCCACGCATTTTCATTATTTATCACGCGCCTCGACAACCCGACCAGGAACGGACCCAGGATAGCTCGGTATTTCTCGATTTTGCTAGGTATTACTCCTTATTGCTCGGTATTGCTAGGTATTGGTCATCCGGTCAGAGGACGTAATAATTGTTCCCAGATTGGCGCTTTTACCTCTCTCTCTCTCTCTACGATGATATCGAATTAAACAAGATGGAACAAAGCCAACCTGTTCCACTTTAAAATGACCCCACCATGGCCATGGCCAGATACAATTGAACGATTTTCTCAGATTTATTTTCTCTCACCATCTTTTTGAGGATAAAGATGATTGAAGAATCTTCCTCCTTTCTTTTTTTTTTCCTCTAAAGTTGGCTTGTTTGGAGCGGCCTTCTGTGGGATAAATTATTATGTTTGGACACCGGATCGTCCGAAGATAAATTAGAACGTATCACGTCACTTGGTACACAACAGTACACAGCCGCGGTACACAACAAAAAAAAGTGATGTGGCGCGTTCTGATTTGCCTTTGAACGGTGTCTGTATCTGCACTGAATAATTTTACCTTCTATGGAAGATGATTTGGTATTCGTGCCAATAAATGATCGGACCTATCAATCTAATTTGAAAAAAATTGGGTTCAAATTGACCTGTTTAATAAATAAGTTATTTTCGGGTCTGAAATTTTGGCTTGTTTGTAAATTGAGTCGGGCTTATGTTGACTCATCAATCTATTTTGGACTTGAAATTGATATATTTAATAGCTTTTTTTTCCTTGAATTCTTTTGTTTGTTTGTATAATCTTTTTATTTTTTATCAATTAATTTCAATTCTAATGTTCATATGTTATAAGAAAAAAATTAATTATATTGTGTTATTAGGTCATGTTCAGGTCATTTGGGTTGCTAGCGGGTCGGATTTGGATTCACCTTAAAACTCATTTATTAAACGAGTTATGTTCGAGTTGATTGGATTCTGCTCGGTTCAATTTTAGGATGAGCTTAAATTAGACCTATTAACCCACCTTGATGGCTTCATGATTAGGTTAGTTCTCCAAAAAAAAATGCTAAAAGGGTAGGGTTAGAAGCTCAAATAAGAACTCTGGGTGAAGATCGAAGGTCTAAAAATTTTTTATGACCTAAAAGTTGAAAATTTCAAAATATGTAGAAACAACATGATCAATTTATAAATTTATAAGGGGTGCATTATCTAATTATACTTATTAAAATTTATGAGGAGAAAATTACATTTTAATTGTGAATTGTTGAAATTAGGGCTGTCAAAATAGGGTCACGAGTCGGGTTCAAGTCAAACTCAGAACTGACCCGACATAAGTTAACCCGACCCATTTTTGCAAACGGGTCATTTTTTCAGACCCAGACGCGACCCGCTTCGGATTCGGGTTAACCAGACACGACTCGCCAACCCAGGTCAGCGACGGCAGAAGGCGGCTAGCAGACTGCACATGGACGGCAGAGGGAACACAAGCAAATGCCACACGGACAGCGGATGGCGAAGGGCGGAGGGCGACATGTTGACGGCGCATGGCACACAAACGGTCTGTTGGGCAAACGATGGAGGACGGATTGCAGGGGGAAATTGACACGAGGAGGCAGACGGTCTGCAGGGGCTGACAACACGCGAATGCGGACGGTCTGGCTTCACGTGGACGAGCTGGCCAATGAACTTGACTAGACAAGGCGACGTGATGAAACGACGTGAGAGCTGATGCGACACGCGCAATTTTCAGGTCAATTCTGGGTTACTGGGTCAACCCAAACCAAACCTGTTTTTCTTAACCGTTTTAAAAATCGGGTCGGATCTAACTAGAAATTTTCGGGTCGGGTCCTAGTTGGATCTGCCTAGCAGACTAAAGTTGTTGTTGGCGATAGTCCCATGGTGGAGCTGATGAAAATATTTTCGAGAATACTTGTAAATCAATTGTCAGACTGATTGAAAATGACGATGAAGGACTATAATATTTTCTTAAAAATACTCAGCTCCTAAATCCTAATGAACAATTATTTATCATAAATTATTAGCAAAATAAAAATCTAAAAGATCATAAGAACCCTAAAATCCAAACTTTGTCATATGAACTATTTAGCCATGCAAAAAAAAAAAAACTATTTAGCCATGCACACGTACGCTATTTTTATTTGCGCAAATAAAAATACTACTAAGAAAGAAATACCATTAAAATATATAAAATAATATTTATATTGATTAAGCTAGAATACTGTTAAAAGATACGATAATGTTATTTTTTTATATATTAAATTATTAATTGCTGTAAGAGTCAACAACTACCTAACATTAGATTACTGAGCCCTGCACACGTACACTATTTTTATTCATAAAATGCCACATAAAATATACGTGTCAAGCATTTTGGCGATGTTACCAAATGAGGTTTTTTTTTTATTATTTTGAGATTAATATTTATGAAAAAAAATTATATCATAATATTTTCATATCAATCACATAAAGATAAGTTTAATAATTATTAAATTTATTTTAAAATTAATATTATTTATACCGGGTCATTATTGACACGTCTAAGAATTAAGCCTATAACAAATGAGAATAAATATTAAATATTTAATAATAATCCATTTTAAAATTATTAAATTTCGAAAGTAAATCTAAAATTTCATGTGCATGACATAATAATAATTATTATAAAAACTATTAATTTAGATTACCATGGAAAATGACATCATAGCTAGCTACAAATAAATATTAAATAGATGGTCAACTTTATTGTGTCGATCATGATTCTGAAATTAATATTTTTGTAATTAATAACGTCTAATACACTTTGTTTGAAATTTGAAGCTTTTCATTAAAGTTAGTTTAATGATTAACCTAATCCAATTCATTAATTTGGATTATTAACTATTAATAACTCTTAGGTAAATAATGACAAAGTTCTAATAGTTTAAATAATGTAAAGTATTTTCTTTGTATGATGACACTTGATAAGTCAAAATAGTCCCTTTAAACTAGGGGTGCAAACGAGTCAAGCCAACTCGTGAGCTTGTTTGAGTTCGACTCGATGATGAGATCATGAGCCGAGCTTAACGAATTTGGACGAGCTCGAGCAGATTTACTAGCTCATCGAGCAATCCAGCTTAATTTCGATTGAGTGGTTGCTCGACTTGTTGACTTGTCAAGCAGCTTGAGTGCAGAAGACAAAACCACAAAGGCACGGAAGGAAAAAAGACAGGATCGCAAGCATGGAAGGCGGATAGCAGGCATGAAAGCAAAAGCGAAGGTACAAAAGTGGAAGTGCATGAGCGGAAGCGTAAGGGGAAGTGCGGGTGCCGAAGTGAAAGCTCGAACACGGAAGCTGAAATCAAAATCAGAAGCGGAATGGAATGTCAGCCTTATGCCTAGCGAGCTCACATCCTTCACCACGACTTGTGTTCGAGCAGGCCATTTGAGCTCGAGTCAAGTTGGAGCTTGAGTTTGAGCCAACGATTTGGCCGACGTGCCATGCTCGAGTAGGCCATTTGAGCTATAGTCGAGATGAAGCTCGAGTTCGAGCCAATGTTTTGGTTAACGAGCCAAGCTCGAGTTAAGTATGACTCAAGCTCAACTCGACTCATTTACACACCTAAACGCCATTCTTATCCAAAAATACTCTTTTATATTGGCAGAATTTAATGTGGAACCATAGTTTAAAATTAGAAAGATATTGGTCCTTAAGTACTAATATATCATTAAAAAAATTGATCGATCACGAATCTCGAGGTAAATTCGCATTAGAAATTTGTAAGATTCAATTCAGAACCATCAAAACTCTGATTTCAGCAAACTTATAGTCGAAGTAAATGTTCGACGACACCAAATTCAATCCAATCTAAGTCCAAATGTGACCAAATTGAGGACCCAAAGCGCGTTCTGAAGCTACAAAGCATAAATTGGACAACCATATAAATTCCAACTATAGCATGCTTATAGCCGAATCGAGCAGCTCAACGAGAAGAATACAAAGAGCTTAAGAACACCGAATTATGACATCATAAAGGCACTCAAATGCTCGATAAACAGTGTATGTTCAAGGGAATCAATATCGGTTGTCCATTCTAACCACTCCAAACATGCCCTTGATATTCTTCATATTTACTAGTCATTCCACTATCAGAAACTATAAATAGACCTCTCATTTTTTGATTGAGGGAGTGAGAAAGAGGGAGGAGGGGAAGAAGAGAGGATAGGAAGATAAAAATGAGATTTCTCTTACCACCAAGTTCCTCCTTGACCACCATCTGGCTACCTACTGTCGTCAGACTTCCTACCAACCACCGACTATCATCGAACTTCGGCCCGGCCACCAACTATCATTGGACTCCGCCCGGCCACTAACTGTCACCAGACTTTCGCCGGACTTCCTCCCAATCACTAACTTTCATCGGACTTCTGCTCGGCGAGCAACTATTGCCAAATGTATGCCCTGCCACCGACCTTCGCCTGATTTTCGCCTGACCACCAACTGTCGCCTGACTTTGCTGGACTCCTGCCCAACCATCGATCATCACCAACTATGGCCTCTTAGACCAACATCACTGACTACGGTCCTTACAACCTCCATTGTCAGACAACGATCTTTCTAACCACCGTACATCTCCCTCCTACTACGGTCCTTCTGATCACTGCCATTAGATTGCAATCTTTTTGACCTACGTCGCCGTCCAACTATGGCCCTTTCAACCACCATTGTCAACTAACGTTCTTTCTAACCTACGTTACTCACCAACTATGGTCTTTCCAACCTTCTTCGTCAGTCGATTATGATCTTTTTGACCTCCGTCGCCCGCTGACTATGGTCTTTCCGACCTTCATCGTCTGCAGACTACGATCCTTCTGACCACCGTCGCCCGACTACGATCATTTTTCAACCTCCTTCATTCGACTACTACGATCCTTCCAACCACTGTTGCCTGATTATGGTCTTTATGACCTCCATCGTCCACCAACTACAATCCTTTCATACTATATCATTCACCTATTATGATCTTGCTAACCAAACGAACATGTCAGCACTTATTCTTCTAACTCCCACCATGTAATGCATTATATATGATATATATTTACTACATTGAGCTTTCCCCCAATGAAGGGCCTCATTTGTAATCAACTGCAAATAGTAGTGGATTCATTTAAACTTGGCAAGGGCCCATGGTTTTTTTCTTCTTTTTAGGGGTTTTTGCATAAAAACTCTGATATGTTTTGTTTGTATGCATGGCTAAGACGCTAAATTTTATATTTCTCTATCACCGCAAATTAGGGGTGTCAATTCGGGTCGACGGGTCTGGTTTCAAGTTGAACCCGAGTTGACCTGGTTCTAAAAAGGTCAACCCGAACCTGACCCATTTTTGTAAATGGGTTGGCTATCTCAACCCGGACCCGAACCAGCCGTGCAATTGACGCATGCAGCCTGGCAAAGACCATTTCCGGGTCATTTTCGGGTTCCTGGGTCAACCCGAACCCGACCCAATTTTTGAAACGGGTCAGTTTATTGAACCCGAATCCAACCCGTTTCACAAACAGGTTAACCCGAACCCAGATTTTTCGGGGTCGGGTCAACAATTGACACCCCTACCGCGAATATTCTGGGATGCAGCAAATATAATTTGTTTAAAGTTTAATGTAATGGAATTTTACTATTATAAAGCGCCATGGGAAAAATATTTGGGGAAAAATTAAGAATTTTTTTTAAATGGAAGCAAAATTTAATTTTTTTAAATATATTATTCAGCATATTTAATCGAACAATTATTCATCTAAGTGTCTCATATACAGTTGACACTTCATAATATTTATTGCATAGAATGTCCACTTAACTATTATTGTAATAATGTTAGCATCAAAGTAAGCTTAACAAATACACCAAAGCATAAATATATCATTCTTTTTGGTCTCCTCTAATATTTATAAAATAAGTCTAATCGCCATCAACTTAACAAATACAATCCTAGATTTTATGTCAATAATAAATTTCTCATAGTGACTATCTAATATAATAAGATCTATATTTGAAAAATATGATGGATAAACTTTGGTCAAACATAATTATTGTTCTTTATCAAAAGCTAAAAATGAATCATATGGATTCAAACGTGCCACACATTGAAACAGCATAATATTTATCTCATTAAATCTATTATTGAGTTTTTTGAAATTGCATATCAATCATGGAAGTAAAATAACTCAACTTTGTAATTGATACATCATCAAAAATCAACTTGTTTGGCATAAATTTAGATGCACATTTATATTAAAAACATTCAAAATCATACTAAAAAATCATTCAAACTTTAATATCAACAATTTTATAAATAAACCAAAAGTCTCAACGAGATGAAGCCATCAGCACCAGAAGTGATATGATTCAAGTCCAAATGGTCCAAATGAAGCACTTAAAATATAAGTGAAATCATTAGGACATTAATTGGAGAATAAATTGAACTCCAAATCTTGCATGCTTATAGTCAAATTGAGTATCTCAAGAGATGAATCAATAACCCAAAATCATATTATTCTAACATTATTAAAGTATCTAAATGCAAAAAAATGGCACATAATCAATGGAATCATAACAAGCCATTTGATAAAGTGTTCTAAATTTTGGCTATGTTTATGGAGTATGCCACTCTCAATAAAGGGAATAACTTCAGGGCTTGGATCTTAGCTGGAGACTTAAAAAGGCTCTGAGGTTTTAAAGAATCTCAAAGCTCTACCTAAGCTATGTTTATGGGGCATGCCACTCTCAATGTTAACACTAAGGTTTATGTTGAACTTATTAGTCTCTAATCTACACTTATCAATGGAGAATGAGAAAAATAAACAACAAATGATCTCTAAAAAAATAGCTCCTATCATAAAGCTCTTTTAACTTTCACCACAAAATAGTATGTCTATTATATTTTATCAATACCTTCCCCTAACATAAAAAAATAGCATCATATATAATTGATGAAAAACATTAATAAATTCATTTCAATTAGATTAGGCCCATTATTTTTTTTATTTCATGAGATTTATATATATATATATATATATTATATATATATATATATATATATATATATATATATATAAAATCATATGTCTCTTATAACTTATTTATTATATGTGTGTGTGTGTTGAATCTTCATGCAATGTTAAGATGCTAAACTCACTCACTCTACCACCATAAATATTTTGATACTTCAACAAAAAGCGACTTGATCATGCATGAATCTCAAAGTATATTTGGATTGAAAACTTTCATAATTAAATATAGGAACATCTAAACTTCAATTTCAGTAAGTACATAGTTAAACCAAATGTTTCGACCACCAATCAGCACTAACAGTGATTTGATCTGAGTCCAAGTGAGCCTAAATCAACCATTTGAAGTATAATTGGAAATTTTAGGATGATAATTCGAGGACCAAATGATCTTCAAATTTTGCATGCTTATAGTAATCGAGCATCTCAATGAGTTGAATTCAATGAGCCTAAAATCATTTAATGTTGACAACATTAAGGCATCTAAATGTTAAAATAATAGTCTATAATTAGTAAAATTTATATGGGTCAATCCAATGGAGTGTTTTTAATTTTAGCTATATTTAACAGGTATGTCACTCTCAAAATTTATAAATAGACCCCTACTCTCTACATGAAGGGAGAAAGCTTAGGCTTAGACCTTGGCTAGAGAGTAAAGAGAGTTAAGATACTTAAATAATCTTACAGGTAGACTTGAGCGCCATTATTAGACCATCGTCGTTGGACCACCACTTGACTTATCTTCAGACCATCAATTGATCGTAGTTGTCAAGCCTTCATCCACTATCCCCAAATTTAGTCCTATGTATTATTGACTAAACATAGCACTTTGACCAATGTCACTCGCCTGTGGTCATCCAACCACCATTGCCTAAATATTCAAATCATTATCTTCAGACTGTGAACCCTCAACCACCATCACTTCACTACAAATCTCTAATCACCATCACAAAACTATGGTCCTTTCATGACCATCGCTCGATTATGATCCATTAACCATTATTGCCTAACTACATCAATGTTAATTACCTTCATCACCTGTTGTCACTAATAACATCAACGCAACCATCATCATAAGATCGACGAACATCATCGATATCAACTTTAGCTCCTATAATTAGTGCCAAGATTTATGTTGGACTTCTTATTCCCTATTCCCCCCTCCTCCAAAGAGAATGACTAAAATAAATAACAAATAATCACTTGAAACTTGCTCTCATGCCATAGGGCTTCTCCAACTTCCACCATGAAATATGTTATATTATTATATGTATAATATATTTTGTCAACATTTTCTCCAATAATAAGAAAGGACATCATTTACAATTGATGATAAACACTAATGGAATGAATCATTTCAACTAGGTTTGGCTCCATTAATTTTTTTCTATTATGGGTTTTTCACGTAAAAAATTTATCTTTTGTGATCTTCTCTTATACGTTTGTGTGTTATATTTTCGTGCAATACTAAGATGGTTAACTCTCTTACTCTATAACCACAAATATTTTGGCACAAAATAAAAAAGAAATAAATTTGTTATTCATTAAGCATGCCACCTCAACTTCCCATGCATTATAAATATCTCAATCATATTCAAGGAAAAATATATATTTTACATACAAATAATAAAACTTCTTTAATTAAAATATCATCTCCCATGTTTTAAATCCATTTCTTAGAAAATTTAGATAAATTTATGCCATTTATGATATCATAATCATTCTTTTATATAATTTTAGATAATTTATTTGTATACCCTATTATAGAACTAATCAAATGTGAGTTAAAAACAAATTCAATATATTATATAGAAGCAAGTAGGGTATATATTTCACCTCTTTGCTCCACGTTTGATCCATATTTTACTATTATCTCATTAATATTAACAAAAGATTTAAATAGGTGTTAAATTAATAAGTCGTTCTTAAAAGAGAATAAAATAGTTGTCGTAGTCATTTCATAACATTTTAAATTATTTTATATGTTTCTCTTGTTGGATTTGATCAATTATCATAGTCATATCTTGAGTGCCTTGATTTTAGTACCATTTATAACAATCTCTTTGAAGACCCAAACAAAACTATAAATGATTGTTAGCTTTAAGAGGAGTGCATTTATGTATCTCAAAGACCTCACTTAGAGATATTCTAATTTGGGAATTATATGAAAATAGTTTAGCTAGTCACTTTGATAGTGCTGCTAGAATTATCATTAGTATGTAGGACTTATGCTAAGCTAAGCAATGCACTTAGTATGCTGGCTTATACACCCCATTTCCTATATGTAATTACTCTAGGGAGGATATCAGCATGGATTTTACTCTAAGATTTCCTAAAACTACAAATAAGCATAATTCTATTTTGGTAGTAGAAGTCTAGTTTACCTAAATGTTTTTGTTTACCCCTTATCTTAAAATGTTATTTCTTCTCACATAACTTATTTTAAATTTTTTTATGTAGTTAAATTACATGGTCTGTCAAAGAGTATTATTTAAGATCATGATATTTATAATTTTATACCATATTTTTTCAAAAATTCAATGGCACATAATGGGTACAAAATTAAAAAAAAAATTTGTCTACCACATACAAATCGATGGGCAAACTGAAGTGATTAATTTGTCCTTGAGAAACTTGATTTGATTCATTATAAGAAAATATACAAAATGATGGGTTTGCTTCTGTTGATAATCGAGTATGCATATAATGATTCAATAAATAAGTCTATGAGCAAGTCCATTTAAAGTATATCATGTATATAAGTCTCATATGATATTAGATTTAATATCATGTTCTGTGCATATACATATTTCTAATTTTGCTCAAACATTTGCATAATATATCCATGACATACAAAAGAATATTAAGGAGAAAATAAACTAAAGCTACAAAAAATTTAAACGTTATCTAATGCTCATAGACTATATAAAAAAGTTTTAAAAGAGTTTATTTCATGATCCATGTGAGGTATGAAAGGTTTTCAACTAGAACCATTCAGAAATTACATACTAGGGGTGCCAACCCATTTTGGACCTTGAAAAAGAATACACTAAATGTATATATAGTGGATTCACCTGGTGAATATAATATCAAAAATATTTTCAACATCATAGACTTACTACCATATAAGGAACCAATTATGATACCTAATGAGCCATTTGATCCTTTGTCCACACCTCTAAATAATGAGGCATCCCTTAAGCATCAATTAACCCAACATTATCAGTAGGGTGAGCATATTGACTAGATCTTATATAACCAAACAATAGTCACTATAGGTTGTAATTATCAATGGTACCATATATGTGGAAAGATCAACTAGATACGTAAGGCGCATGGATGATCAGAGAGAAACTTCAAAGAATCAATTCAGGGTTGCGCGAGTAATATCATGGTCGATCAAACTTATACACATTAGAGATGTGTTCTCTTGATATTGGGAGAGTTGTTACAAACATCTTTAAAGTTAAAGATTTTTATCTAATTAGCCTGATTTGTTCTCATAGTCATTCTCACTAAAATTTTACTCAACATAAGTGACAACTCATATTACTCCTATCTTAGGGAATAATTATTATATTATTTAATCTTTATGATTTAATGGCAACTCTTTAGTCTTCATAAAGACTCAATTCAATAGGTTTTCTAAGTTTATACTCATTTGGACAACTTTAGTGTTTTGACCATATTGATTAGCTCAATAATTCATTTTATGTGATCTTAGAATTGTTAAAAAGATAAGAAAAAAGTTCTATAAATCTCTAGTTCACACATTAGGCCATATCAAATGTATCTTAATTACAAATTCTAATCTTTTGAGATGGACATACAGATCGATTTTGTACTTTTATAAGAAAACTTTAGTCAAACATCATGCATTCTATTTCTTGTGAAAGTTCAAAATAAATTCTTTTTCATTGTCGTAATGAATTGGCCAGACTCCAGGAGGAGGGGTGGTAATGTCCAAGTAATGAGATTTAATCGCTAAATGTCTACTAACTTTTCAATATTTCATTGCTTTTCTTTGGTTGGCCTTTTTTTGTACACATCTTACTTCTAGTTTATGTGATGGATGATTATCTAATGTTTGATTTCTAGATCTAGTAATTTTATGGCAAGGTACACTTTGATTTGTTACTTTTTTAATCCTTATTATGTTTAAATATTTTCACGTACTTTTTTTTTTCTATTTTGTTGAAATTTTTTGTGCCTAATCAAAGGAGATAGCTTATGTGCTATCTCAGTCCTTTTCATTGATAACCATTGCAAATAGACACACCTCTTGTATTTCTTGCAAATATATTTTATATCCCTTATATCTATATAGTATTCTTGTGAACAAAGTTACCGATCAAATAATTCAACATCTTCATGAGTCATGTAATGTATCAAAGTTTCACACTCCTATGATCATACAAATCTCACAAGCCACACTCCATACTTCTTAGGATATTCTAAATATCATACAAAGTGCATATAATTGTCATAATATGATCACATACAAAATCTAAATATCTTACAATATTTTGTTTATGAACTCCATTATTTATTTAAAATAACATCAAACTAAAAGTGCTCATCCTACATCTGTGTTGACTATCTTTGACTGCTCACAATCCAATTGTGTTATGCATCTATATGTTGATGATACCCCCTTCACCATCACACGTGTGAATCCTCTTATATTTCCTTCACAACCAAACCCAACATAATGGAAGTCAACACTTCTACAACCCATTGATCGACCAAATCTACTAAATAGATCATTCATACTCAAATCCATTAACTCAACCTATTGACCACCACTCACCAACAGACAGAACCCCTCCAGCAGTTTAATGCTCATACCAACTTAGGCCTATTCACTCATGTTCCTTTATTAGTCATCACATTCATAATGTTCCGACTAGTTTGGCCCCTCACAATAGTTGCTTATACCATCAATCCTAAGTCTACCTTCTTCCACTCCCTCTAATAACTAAATGATAAAAAAAAATGAGCTTAAAATAAGATTTCAATTTCCTTAATAAAATATCTGATGTGATACATGCTTGGAGTTACAAAAGATTGTCAAGAGAATTTAATAGAAGTTTAACCTTTATAAAATTAGGCGTGAATTCAAAGTAGGTTACAAGAATTATCAGTCTTCCACTTGCTTAGGCAAATAATTGTGTGAAGATTAACCAAGACACTCTCAATCAAATACAAAGGTGAAGTAATGTAAAAGCTTATAACACAAATCCAAAAATTAATAATGAAATGTTCACCTTTGAGGATCTACTCTCTTCCCTACGAATCTAGGTTGAGCGGAGAAAGATCTTCCACACTAGAAATGAAGTAACCACTAGGACGGATGTAATATCAAAAATCTGCTCCATGATCGTCCAGGATGATCTGGATCGTCCTGGGACGATCAGTTGTAATTTTTGCTCCAGATTTTGCCCAGTTTTGCTCCAGGTGGTTTTTTGTACATATCGTCCAGGCCGATTTGGACATCGTCCAGGCCGATCGGCACTGTAGAAAATATCGGCCTGAGCATAGTTCTGGGAATCGTCCAGGGCGATCGGGACGATCGAATTTTGGTCTGATCATCCCGGGACGATCTGGCGATCGGCCGGGCCGATCTGAAGGTTATAAAGCTGAAATCAGTCGTTTTAAAGAGAGAGAAAATCAGAAATTAAAAAATAAAAAATATCTAAGGAGAGAGAAACTCGAGGATTTTTGGAGAAAAGTTGATTTTCGGACGACGCGGAGCCGTTTTCGTCCGAAGTGACTGTTCAGAATATTGCTGTACGCGAGGTAAGGCACATTCCGCCTTTCTCAATTTTCAGTTCCGTCGAGTTTGGCGATATATTCTGTCCGGATTTTGTTTTCGTTACGGTTTTTCGTCCGTATCTTTTGATTGGTTCAGTTTTTACCGCGTAACTTTCCGTATATTGTTGACGTGCCGAGTGTGCACATTTTGGTTATTTTCCGAAGATTTTTGTCCGGGTATTTTTGATTCGGCGGAGTTTTTCGTAGACTACAATTTTCTGTGAAATGGTAAATTCACTATGCAGTAGAATAAGTGTTCTGGAATGTGATTATCTATATTCTGTGGAAATTTGGTAAATTTTCTTTGCAGGAAATTTTGTGTAAATTCTGTCTACTGCCGTTGTGCTGCCCGATTTTTATCTGATTTCTGATTTGTCCGGATTTCTTCTGAATTGAAATGCTATGTGTATAAGCTATAAAAAGGGAGTTATAAGGGGCCTGAATCCTATGAGATTCAGTTAGTGTCTGGGAAATCTAAAATGAGCTCAAATCTGAAATCTGATATCTGTTCTGTTCCGGATCCGATGAATTCTGTTCTGGTGCTATAAGCACATTTGTTCTGGTGCCGTGAGCACAAAGGGAGGCATAAGGGGCCTGGATCCTATGCGATTCAGTAGTGTCTGGTAAGGGAGGCATAAGGGGCCGGAATCCGTAGAGATTCCGTCAGTGTCAGGGCATTTAGCTATGAATTAAATATTTGATATCTGATATCTGATTTGATCTGATTCTGATTTCTGTATCTGTTCTGTAAGCAATTGTGATTCTGGTCTGATCCGTTCTGTTTCTGTTTCTAATTTCTGATTTCTGTTTTCGTACCATTCTGTTCTGATATGATCTGAAATTCTGATTTCTGATTTCTGTATGACTCTGACTCTGTTGATTCATTCTGTTCTGTGATCTGATCTGTACGACTCTGATTCTGATTTGATATCTGTCCGTATAAGTTCTGATTTTCGATTCTGTTCTGATTCGTGATTCGATTCCGTTCCGATTTCTGATCTGATTTCTGTCTGATGAGTGTGGTTTTGGATTCTGAGAGTTTAGATTGGTGGTTTGTTGCTTTGCTGAGCTGTTGAGCTCACCCTTATTTTCTGGTGGTTTTCAGGTTCTGGGAAAGGGAAGGAAGTCCAGGACTAGAGTTCAGAGTTTGATCCGTAGGTATTGTTTTACTTTTGATTTTTGTACGGTCATGGCTTTTCTTCTGTGTTTATTCTGCTAGCCATGTACCGTATTTGTAGATGATTGTTTTGAGGAAAAGAATAAAAATATAGATGTTTTGTTCCGCTGCATTTGGTGACTTATAGTAGCTCTGTTGTTCTGTGTTTGCGTGTCTGTTGAGTTAATTATTTTGGAAGATTCAGTTCAGTAACCAAATTCCAAAGCCAAATCCTGGATTAGAAGGTTCTGTCGCGATCCAGCTCGGGCGGGATCCGTCCCCGTCGGGTCGGGTCGTGACAAACTTTAGTGGTATCAGAGCACTGGTTTTGGAAACTGGTTGGATTGTAAAACAGAGTTATAGGAAGTGATCAGTGAGTCTGTCTGGGGGTAGTTTTGGGTCGTTTGGCTTTTTATTGTGTTGTTTTTGTGATAGTTTTCCGGATTTTCTGGATTTTCTGTATGGATCAGCCAGACCCAGACATGACAGACGGGCAGAGTGCTAGTCAGGCAGCACCAGTGGGGAGTACAGCCCAGTGGCCGGTGCAGATACACTGTCTCAGTTTGCTACGCTTGTTGCTCAGATGATGAGCGAGACCTAGAGCAGAGCTTCTACTGTTAGATCTGAGGACATTGATAGACATCTGCAGTTATTTTTGAGGTTGAAACCTCCGAGATTTGAGGGCGCTGTTGAGCCCAGAGTAGCCGAGGAGTGGCTGAGGAGATTGGAAAAGACTTTTGACGGGATGCAGTGTCCTGCAGACAGGAAGGTTCCGTTGGCCATTTTTCTGTTAGATGGAGAGGCTGAGCACTGGTGGGAAGGCCAGCAGGCAGCCAGATTTCAGGGTAGGCTGAACTCTTTGATTACCTGGGAAGAGTTCACTGAAGTATTTCGAGACTGGTTTGTTCCCCCTTCTGCACGACAGCAGATGCAGGAGACTTTTCTGAGGCTGGTTCAGGGGAGAAAGACGGTGATGCAGTATGAGGCTGAGTTTACTGCCTTAGCCAGGTATGCTCCGCAGCTGGTTAGTACTTCTGCTGAGAGATGCTACAGATTTCTGAGAGGGCTACGAGACACTTTGAGGCAGCCTCTGATACCATTCAGGATTACTGATTTTGCTGAGCTTGTGGAACGAGCTCGTCTGATAGAGAATGACATGACAGCTACTCAGCAGCGGTGGACTGCGAGTAGGAAGAGATTTGGAGGTGAGACTTCTGGCAGTGGTTCCTCTGGGAAGAGGAGATTTATAGCTGGTTCTGGATCTGTCGATTCCAGGAGGAGCGGAGGGTCGTCTGGTACTGCTACCAGTACGACGACTTCTGGATCTGTTAGTACGGCACCTGTGTGCCAAAGTTGTGGACGGCGACACTATGGCCAGTGCTACAGGATGGCTGGTCTTTGTTTTAGATGTGGTCAGCCGGGACATAGGATTGCAGAATGTCCACAGGCTGGATTTGATCGGCGTTCTGAGTACCGATCAGAGGGTTCTGTTAGACCTGTCAGTTCAGCAGGAAGACCGAGGACTGTTCCTCCTCGTCCTGAGGGATTTTTTGGGAGAGGTGGTAGTACTAGTTCTGGACCACGGAGACCACCTACAGTTCAGAGAGAGCAGAGTAGTTCCGTTGCTTCAGCTCCTGCTCCAGTTCAGCCACGAGTTTACAGCCTGAGTCAGCAAGAGGCTCGTGATGCTCCGGATGTTGTGACAGGTACGGTTTACATTTCTTATCAGCCCTGTCGTGTTTTGTTTGACTCTGGAGCGAGTCATTCTTTTCTGTCCGAGCGGTGTTTTGAGACTTTACATTCGGATTCGATGGTTTTACCGGTTTCTTTGTCTGTGATTTTACCGGCTGGAAATCCTTTGATTGCTCGGAAATTTTGTTTGTGTGAGATTGACATTGCTGGCAAGAAGTGGAAAGCTAGTCTAATTTTGTTGCCGATTTCGTCTTATGACGTGATTTTGGGAATGGATTGGCTGAGTCGGTATGAGGCTCAGATAGACTGTCTGAAGAAGCAAGTGAGTTTGCTTGTGGCTGGAGAGAGAGTTGTATTCCAGGGATTACGAGGTGTTCTTTCCAGTCTGATTTCTGCGTTGGAGGTGAGCAGGATGTGGAAGAAAGGATGCCCAGTGTTTTTGGCTTCGGTGCGGGATTTGAACCTGGAGGTTGGTTCTGTTTCTGAGATCCCAGTGGTACGGGAGTTTGCTGATGTTTTTCCTGAGGAGTTGGTTGGTTTACCTCCGGATAGAGAGGTGGAGTTCTCTATCGATGTTTTTTCGGGTACAGCTCCTATATCAAAAGCTCTGTACAGGATGGCACCGAAAGAACTTTCTGAGTTGAAAGTTCAGCTTCAGGAGTTGGTTGATAGAGGTTTTGTTCGTCCTAGTGCTTCGCCTTGGGGAGCACCTATTCTGTTTCTGAAGAAGAAGGACGGGACACTCCGTATGTGTGTGGATTACAGAGATTTGAACAAGGTCACGATCAAGAACAAGTATCCGTTACCTCGGATTGACGACTTGTTTGACCAGCTTTCCGGATCTTCAGTATTTTCGAAGATTGACTTGCGATCCGGATATTATCAGGTGAAGGTGAAGGAAGCGGATGTAGTGAAGACTGCTTTCAGTACTCGGTACGGGCACTACGAGTTTTTGGTTATGCCTTTTGGGGTAACCAATGCGCCTGCGATTTTCATGGATCTGATGAACCGAGTATTCAGGGAGTTTTTGGATTAGTTTGTGATCGTCTTTATTGACGATATTCTGGTATATTCTGCTTCTGAGGATGATCATGCCAGACACTTGAGGATTGTGTTGGAGACTCTGAGGCGGAATCAGCTGTATGCCAAGTTCTCCAAGTGTGAATTTTGGTTGAAGAGTATGTCTTTTCTGGGGCATGTGGTGAGTGGAGAAGGTATTTCTGTGGATCCCCAGAAGATTCAGGCGGTTGCTGATTGGCCAAGGCCGACTACAGTATTTGAGGTACATAGTTTCTTGGACATGGCCGGATATTATAGGAAATTTGTGAAGGGATTTTCACAGATTTCGATTCCTTTGACTAGACTGACGCAGAAGTCAGTACCTTTTGTTTGGACACCGGAGTGTGAAGCTAGTTTTCAGAGATTGAAGGATTGTTTGACTTCAGCTCCAGTGTTGGCACTTCCGTCAGGTACGGAAGGTTTTCAGGTGTTCAGTGATGCTTCACTGAAAGGTTTGGGTTGTGTGCTGATGCAAAATGGAAGGGTAATTGCTTATGCTTCGAGACAGTTGAAACCACATGAGAAGAATTACCCGACACATGATCTGGAGTTAGCTGCTGTTGTTTTTGCTCTGAAGATTTGGCGTCATTATCTGTATGGCGTCAGATGTGAAATTTTTACTGATCATAAGAGCCTGAAGTATATTTTCACTCAGAAGGATCTGAATTTGAGACAGAGAAGATGGCTCGAGTTGATCAAGGACTATGACTTGACTATTCAGTATCAGCCTGGGAAGGCGAATGTGGTAGCGGACGCTCTGAGCAGGAAGTCTTCTGGATTATCAGGTTTGCAGCTTACTTGTGATGATTTCCTGATTAGAGACATGGAGCGATTGCAGTTGGAGGTGATTTCCTCCAGTGATTTGGAGTTGGCTCAGATGAGTATTCAGTCTTCTTTAGAAGCACGGATTCAAGAAGCCCAGAAGTCAGATTCTGATTATTCGAAGTTGATTGCTCAGATTGGATCTGGTAAGACTCCTGAACTTCGAATTTCTGATTCTAGTGCTATTTTCTGTAAGAACAGGTTGTGGGTACCTGTGTTCGGAGATTTGAGGCGGGAGATTCTGTATGAATCTCATTTTTCTGGCTACACTGTTCATCCAGGCAGTGGTAAGATGTATGCTGATATGAAGCTTTTGTTCTGGTGGCCTGGGATGAAAAAGGATGTGGCAGAATTTGTGTCGAGATGCGAAGCCTGTCAGTTGGTGAAGGCAGAGCATCAGCGACCAGGTGGACTGTTGCAGTCGTTGCCTATCCCTGAGTGGAAGTGGGAGGAGGTGACGATGGACTTTGCGATGGGTTTTCCTCGATCACGGCAAGGACATGATGCCATTTGGGTAGTCGTAGATCGATTGACGAAGTCAGCCCATTTTCTTCCGATCAGACAGACCGATCCGGTGGATCGTTTGGCACAGATTTATGTGAAGGAAATAGTCAGATTGCATGGTGTGCCTCGAGTGATTGTTTCTGATCGAGATGGACGGTTTACTTCCAGACTTTGGAAAGGTATTCAGCAAGGCTTGGGTACGAAACTACATTTCAGTACAGCCTTTCATCCTCAGACCGATGGGCAGTCTGAGAGGACCATTCAAGTGCTGGAAGATCTATTGAGGCTTTGTGTTCTGGACTTTGGCGGAAGCTGGGAAGATCATATTCCGCTGATTGAATTTGCTTATAACAACAGTTTTCAGTCCAGTATTGGTATGGCACCGTACGAGGCTCTGTATGGTAGAAAGTGCCGTACTCCTTTGACTTTGACTGAGATCAGAGATAGACAGGCTTTGGGTGCCACTTTTGCTAATGAAACTGCTCAAAAGATCAATTTGATAAAAGAAAGATTGAAAGCGGCACAGGATCGACAGCAGAAGTATTATAATCAGAAGCACAGGTTTGTTGAGTTTCAAGTTGGTGACTTTGTATATGTCAAAGTCAGCCCGATGAAGGGTGTGAGCAGATTTGGTCAAGTGAGTAAGCTGAGTCCAAGGTACGTTGGACCGTTTGAGATTTTGGAAAGAATTGAAAAATCTGCTTACAGACTGTTGCTTTCTGATTCGATGCCTGATGTGCACAATGTGTTTCACGTATCCACTCTAAGGAAGTGGGTATCAGACTCTGGGAAGAAGATATCAGCTGATGAGGTTGAGATTCAGGAGAATCTGGCGTATAAGGAAGAGCCAGAGTTGATTTTGGCGTACGACGTCCAAAAGTTAAGAAATAAAGAGATTCCGATGGTTAAAGTCCAGTGGAAGCACCGGACTGCATGAGAAGCAACTTGGGAAAAGGAGTCTGACATGAGACGGTCGTACCCGTACTTGTTCTGACTGTGTTTGGATTGGATAATGTCGAGGATGACATTTTTTTGAAGTTGGGGAGATTGTAATATCAAAAATCTGCTCCAGGATCGTCCAGGACGATCTGGATCGTCCTGGGACGATCAGTTGTAATTTTTGCTACAGATTTTGCCCAGTTTTGCTCCAGGTGGTTTTTTGTACATATCGTCCAAGCCGATTTGGACATCGTCCAGGCCGATCGGCACTGTAGAAAATATCGGCCTGAGCATAGTTCTGGGAATCGTCCAGGGCGATCGGGACGATCGAATTTTGGTCTGATCGTCCCGGGACGATCTGGCGATCGGCCGGGCCGATCTGAAGGTTATAAAGCTGAAATCAGTCGTTTTGAAGAGAGAGAAAATCACAAATTAAAAAATAAAAAATATCTGAGGAGAGAGAAACTCGAGGATTTTTGGAGAAAAGTTGATTTTCAGACGACGCGGAGCCGTTTTTGTCCGAAGTGACTGTTCAGAATATTGTTGTACGCGAGGTAAGGCACATTCCGCCTTTCTCAATTTTCAGTTCCGTCGAGTTTGGCGATATATTCTGTCCGGATTTTGTTTCCGTTACGGTTTTTCGTCCGTATCTTTTGATTGGTTCAGTTTTTACCGCGTAACTTTCCGTATATTGTTGACGTGCCGAGTGTGCACATTTTGGTTATTTTCAGAAGATTTTTGTCCGGGTATTTTTGATTCGGCTGAGTTTTTCGTAGACTACAATTTTCTGTGAAATGGTAAATTCACTGTGCAGTAGAATAAGTGTTCTGGAATGTGATTATCTATATTCTGTGCGAATTTGGTAAATTTTCTTTGCAGGAAATTTTGTGTAAATTCTATCTACTGCCGTTGTGCTGCCCGATTTTTATCTGATTTCTGATTTATTCGGATTTCTTTTGAATTGAAATGCTATGTGTATAAGCTATAAAAAGGGAGTTATAAGGGGCCTGAATCCTATGAGATTCAGTTAGTGTCTGGGAAATCTAAAATGAGCTCAAATCTGAAATCTGATATCTGTTCTGTTCCGGATCCGATGAATTCTGTTCTGGTGCTATAAGCACATTTGTTCTGGTGCCGTGAGCACAAAGGGAGGCATAAGGGGCCTGGATCCTATGCGATTCAGTCAGTGTCTGGGAAGGGAGGCATAAGGGGCCGGAATCCGTAGAGATTCCGTCAGTGTCAGGGCATTTAGCTATGAATTAAATATTTGATATCTGATATCTGATTTGATCTGATTCTGATTTCTGTATCTGTTCTGTAAGCAATTGTGATTCTGGTCTGATCCGTTCTGTTTCTGTTTCTAATTTCTGATTTCTGTTTTCGTACCATTCTGTTCTGATATGATCTGAAATTCTGATTTCTGATTTATGTATGACTCTGACTCTGTTGATTCATTCTGTTTTGTGATCTGATCTGTACGACTCTGATTCTGATTTGATATCTGTCCGTATAAGTTCTGATTTTTGATTCTGTTCTGATTCGTGATTCGATTTCGTTCCGATTTCTGATCTGATTTCTGTCTGATGAGTGTGGTTTTGGATTCTGAGAGTTTAGATTGGTGGTTTGTTGCTTTGCTGAGCTGTTGAGCTCACCCTTGTTTTCTGGTGGTTTTCAGGTTCTGGGAAAGGGAAGGAAGTCCAGGACTAGAGTTCAGAGTTTGATCCGTAGGTATTGTTTTACTTTTGATTTTTGTACGGTCATGGCTTTTCTTCTGTGTTTATTCTGCTAGCCATGTACCGTATTTGTAGATGATTGTTTTGAGGAAAAGAATGAAAATATAGATGTTTTGTTCCGCTGCATTTGGTGACTTATAGTAGCTCTGTTGTTCTGTGTTTGCGTGTCTGTTGAGTTAATTATTTTGGAAGATTCAGTTCAGTAACCAAATTCCAAAGCCAAATCCTGGATTAGAAGGTTCTGTCGCGATCCAGCTCGGGCGGGATCCGTCCCCGTCGGGTCGGGTCATGACAACGGACGAGCAGAGGAACGTCGTTCTTGGGAAGGTAGTCGGAGGTGGAGGTGACACGTATCTTCTGGTGAGGGACCACTGGGTCCTTGTTCGTTGAAGCTCAATGGTGTGGGAAAGGCAATACATGATCTGGTTGACGTAGCATTCAACAGTGATGTCGTATTCCCAATTCGGTTCGTAGAAGGGGAAGAGAAAGATGTCGATCTCCCCTTGCTTGTTGTACGCGAAGCCATGATCAACTTCGGGATCCACCATGCATCCTTACCGGGAATTGAATGAGAAACAAGGGAAGAAGGGGAGAAGAGGTGGCGGCTTGGAGGGGGAGGGTTGGGTCGGCGTGAGAGCTAGAAAGGGGCAGCTAGAGTTGAAGGCCAGGAAATAAAATCAGGAAATCTGATATTATTTTAGGTTTAGGTGAGTAGGAGGGAATTATTTTGAAAATTTTAAATTAATTCCAAGTAGAGAAGGGGGGGGGGGCGACAATGGGAAGTGAATGGGGGCTGATTTGGTGGGATTAGGGAGCTAATTTAGGAGAGGGAGAAATCCCATGAAGGGGGCCGGCCACATATAGAGAGGAAAGAGAATAATTGTCATTAGTGAGTGGGGTCCACAACACTAATCAAGGA
The DNA here is from genome assembly GCA_019514585.1 of Dendrobium officinale. Lineage (NCBI taxonomy): Eukaryota > Viridiplantae > Streptophyta > Magnoliopsida > Asparagales > Orchidaceae > Dendrobium > Dendrobium officinale. Next base: position 14,891,632 of record CM033700.1, read on the forward strand.
TTTATTAAAATCTAAATTAAATTTCAAATTTTGTAAGAAAGGAAGTTTCCAAATAGGAGGGCTATCAATTAGGATTAATTTGAATTTCAAATTCAAATTGAAATTCAATTAATATGATAGCCTAAAATAAGGAGTTATTTTAGGAAAGTAGTAAATGGCTCATGAGAAATTCGAATTTCAAATCCAAGACCCAAGAGGGGCCGGTGGCAAGGCTGGATGGTTGCAAGGGGTCGACGGGTTGGGCTCTTGGCCAGCGGTGGGGTTTTAGCCGGCGGCTAAGTGGGGCGGGGCGGCGGGATGGGCTCTTGGAGAGAACCGTAGGGGGGGGGGGGGGGACTAAGGGAGAGGGACATGGACCTTGGGAGGAGGGAAAGGAAATTCAAAACACACAAACCTCAACTCTTCATTCACTAGAACTCACAAAGAGATCCACAATATCATTTCCTCAAGAACTCGCAAAGAGATCTAGAGAAATGTAACGAACTCACAAAGAGATCAACAAGAGAAATTTTCATTCATTCATCAATAATCTCATACATAAGAAGATGGCCATATATATAGGCCTCAAAATGACAAAGAAAACAAACGACTAGAATGCCCTTGGGCTATAATAGCTGCCAACTACCCATAAGGGCAAAAACGAAAAAACTGAAATAAAATAATTAATACATAAAATGCTAATACATAAAATGCATCAAAAGTAAAGACTCTCCATTATGGCCATCGATCTCTTGTTTTGCCTCTGATAAACGCGTCGAAATCTCTTGTCGATGTCCCCATCAATATCTCTCCATGCTCATAATCAAACCGCAGGGGACCTTGATCCCACCTTGGTGACCAAAGCCATATAAGATTCGAAATAACATCACACCATGTCCAAATAGTTTGATGTTGTTATTAGCAATAAAAAAATGAGACCTAATTCCAATGGACCCATAGCAAAATCTTGTTGGGTGCAAATGAATATTTTGTACTATATACCATTATGATGGCTTTATTCACATATGCAAATCATGCCTCTTTGCTAAGGATTTCCATCAACACAGTAGTATAGACTACTATGACAAACTAATCACTATCATGAAACATGTTATAGTTAGACTTACTCTCAACATTATTGTTAGTCAAAACCAACCCATTCACCAACAAGATGTCACAATACTTTCCTCTAAGGCGCATTCAACGATGAAGTCTTTATGACCCAACCTCTCGAGTTTTTTGATAAAAACAACCCACATCTTGTCAAAAACTCAAGAAGGCTTTTTATGAACTTAAACAATCATCAAGTGTGTGGTACGATGAACTTCATCAATTTCTGCTTGCAACTAGCTTCACAAACTCTCTTGTCGGCACCTATGTCTGTATCCTCATCACCAATGATCACACTACCTACTTTTTTGTGCATGTTGACGATATTATTATCAAAGACGATAATCCATAATTTATCTAATAATTCATTAACATCTTATCAAAATGATTTACCCTCAAGGATCTTAGACAATTGTACTTCTTCCTTTGAGTCCAAGGTGATTCCTACTTTCAATATATTTTTTCCATACTTATAATGATACATCTTTGACCTACTTTCAAATTGTTGCTCGATTGTCTACTAAATCTGAGTACTACTCTGTTTCATTTGACACGTCTCTATTTTCCAAACTTGCCTTAATGCTCATTATATACAGCAATAATTTATTAGCACATTGATTTCACCTGAACGCCAACATGATGAATGAAACATTTAACACTAAGGTTTCATTTGAGACCGCTTTCTTACTGCTTCAAAGTAATTTTTTAGTTAAAAAAATTTAAAAAACTACCTTAAGAAGCGGAAAGAAAACCGTCCGAAGCAAAAACTTAAGCTTCATCTGGAATAGCTTTCTTACTGCTTTCTAAAACAGCTTTATAGTACAAAAAAATTTTGTACTAGAAAATTGCTTTATGAATCAATAAGAAGGTTGTTCCAAACGAAATCTTAATTTTCATTTTATTCATAAGAAAATTTAATAATGATGATCTCTATATCACTCATATCCCTTCTATAAATCTACTTACAGATGCATTCACCAACTAATTCTCTTCTATTACAGTCTAAGATTAACATCTCCAAAGGTAAGGCAATTGACAAGCTCTCCCTCGCCATCTCCATCCCCTCTATGGGTGAAATGCACCAACACACCTACTGAAATACAATAACTTTAAAAAAAGAAATATAAGAAAAGATCTCTCTGTTAATCAATGAAGGCTCATAATTGTGTCCTTATTAAGAAAGCTACATTATCACTCCACCAAACTAATCAATCTTTCTTGTCATTTTCTGACCATGACAACAGTAGTTTTCATAACTAAGCAGAATTATTAGTTTCTACACTTTCATTTTCAAACTGTTCACACTTCTTCACCAATTCCTTCTATGTGAAGGCATTCAATTGGTAGTTAAATATCCACAGTATACTAAATAACTAAATCATTTTAGAAATCGCTAAGAAATACAGAAAATTTACAGAGAATCAAACACAGAAACTATTCACAAGTACTCAACTGAACTTTGCACCTATTCACAACAAATCAAACAGCTCTAACAGATCTCGAGTTTCAGTAACTTCTCCTGAATGATTCTATGCAAAAATATGCAGATCTTTCATCGAAAACTGCTTCCAGGATGACAATTCAGACTAAAAAAGCATAAATGATCATATAAAACATCATGAGCTAAGCTCCCCTACTAATTTCTGAGTTCTAAACATGTTCAGAAGCTCCAAAATAAACCACCTCCAGGCTCTCAAGAAGTCTGAGACAAAGAAAACAAGAGTAAATAGCTATGAGTCCAACACCCAGACTCCTATTCAGCTTCATCTGTTTCCTCGACAAAAACACCAAAGCCCACACCAAGCCACCAATAAGAAATCCTATAATCACAAACTGAGAAGGGTCTTTGGGAATCTGAAAAGGTTTAGGAAGAGAAGCCCAAGAAGAGAAAAGAAGAGACATTCCTAACCCAATCAATATGTTGAAGATTGGACCAGCATAGCAACCGGAAATAGCAATCTGAGCTCCATTCTCTCCTCCATTGACCGCCATGGCGACATTAGCTATAAGGTCTCCAAGTGAATTTCCCCAAGCTAAAACAGTCACTCCTAGCACTGAAGGACGTATTCCAAGTATATGACCTATGGATACCAGAATAGAAACAAGTTCTCCTGCTATTAAGTAAGTCCATACTACACTCATCAGAAAGCCAGCTGCAAGCCATGGGAGAATAAACTTTGGTGGTTGGGAGGATTCAGTGCGTTCGATGGCAATGATTCCAAGAGCTATTCCGATTAAGGCTGCAAAGAGGAAGATTGTGATGCTTTCTTGTGAGTCCATCTCTCCTTTGCGAGAGTTCCATAAGATTGCAAGAAGATTTGGTGATAGAATCATGGAAGCTACTGCAAATGGTTTTGACCAATTTTCTTCTGTCACGACTGGGATTGTTAATCTTCTTGGTAGATAGAGTGGAAGCTCCAATAAGAAAAGTACCCAATCTAATAAAGGAGAGAACTTTACAATTTGTTTGCTCTCTTGAGATTGAACAGCGGGTTGCTCCACCTCAATGGACTCCAACAATGGGGATCCCAGCTCTGCATGCTCCTTCCTGTAACAATGGCTAGTGGAGACGACGATGACATAGAGAATGTACAGCGAAACGAAGATCATCGATAACAAGATGTGAACTTTCCCGACAGAAAGAATTAGGAGAAGGAAGAAGAGGGTGAAGAGGAAGAAACAGAGGTCTCTGATGAATCCGACGCGGTCGATGGCGACCACACGGCAGTGCGAGGAGCAGCAGATGCTGATTACGCCAACAACAACGGTGGAGACGAAAAAGGCTCCGCCAAGAACGCTGCTAAGGCCCACGGAGGCCGCGCCGTCAAAGGAGACGATGGTGGAGAAGACATCTGGCGCGCCGTTGCCTAGGGAGAGCAGGGTGACGCCGGCGATGGTCGGGGAAAGTTTAAGCACACGGGATAGGCCCTCAAGGGAAGGGCAGAAGTACTGCGAGGCAGTGTTTCCAAGCAAGTAGAGGAGTATCAGAAGCCATAGAACAAGGACGATGTGGCCGAGAAGAGGGGAGAAGCCGAAGCCGCAGTAGAACAAATTGAGGTAATCGATGTAGCCGCTAGTGTCGCATGGATGGTGTGTTTCGATGTAAAAGCATTTTGTTTTGGCGTCGTTGAGCGACTCTACTGATCTGCAACCGTCTGGGTTTGTGGAAAGCGGAGGGAAGGAAAGAAAACTGGATTGTTTCGGAGAGGAGAACGAGAGGAAGACGAAAAAGAACCCGAGCAAGAAGATGACAGAGAGGTTTATGAAGAAATAATGAGCTTTGTAAAGGAAATCAAGAGCCATTCAAGGAAGATGGGTTTCCGAGCTAATGGAGAACAAGAGATTCCAATAAAAAGTAGGGATTTGGGGGCATGGGTTTTGTAGAAAAAAGGAGAGGATTCGTTGATGGAAGAAAGGTAAAACCTTTGGTTTTGACGACGCGTTCTCCGCTGCTCTCGAGCTCGCTGTCCCCTTTCTCTGTCTTGGAGTGGTTTCTGCTTCTGGAAAAAGTAAATGGAGGAAGAGGACACCGAGTGGATTTCGATTTATTGGAAGGATGTGGTGGAAGGGACAGATGTTGGCATAATATGGCCTAATTTTTAATTTTAATGAGAATTCCGATCAGGGCATCAGGCCATTTCCAAAGGAGGAATGGAATGCCAGCTGATCGCGCTTAATCCAAAATCAGTGGAAGAATCAGTGGAAGGCCAGATTCTTCAGCGTGAGATACAAGGTTTCCTCTGAATATAATATATAGAGGGATTACTATTTCAGTTAAGAAAAGTCAAATTAATTATATTTTTTCTTCAAATAAAGAAATAAAAGATTGCGAGATCCCACTAATCCAAAATAGATTAATTCAAATTTGGAGTAAATAATTGCAATAAAGAGGGGTGTGAAATGTGAAAATTAGCTGTCAACATGATGAGAGGAATTTTGATTTTTTGAGATTCAAAGGATTTGTAATATGAGAAAGGAATATATACGCAATACTTGGGATGAGGGTAGAGAGGTACACTGACATTAATCTTGAAAATGAGATAAAATAAATAACATAAAGATTAAAATAATTTGATCAGGAGACCTACGTTAGCTATAGAGTTGAGAGAAGAATAAGAGTGCATAAATTCTATCTCTTCTTTTTTTTTTCAAGAGTAGAATCTGGCAAGATTGACTGGTTAACGAGTATCTAGTATAATGATCTTATGAAATCTCTAACGTCATCTTCGAAAGTCCTGATTGATGTTCTTTATACTGATGTTCATTGTGAAAAATGAATGAAAAGATTGATTAAAAATAGACATAGATCTAAAATGAATAATCATCCTACATGAATAATTGGATTTCAAGCATCATTTGTAGCATCTGTCATATTCTTCTAAGTGTAATATCTTCCTTCAATGAATTTTCAATGTGCTTGTGTATTCAAATATGTTTATAACTAACATTTCATATTACCTTGAGAGAACTTATATTTATTGAGGTTTAAATATCATGATCATTAATGTTTGAATGATCGTCTTGTTCCATCATATATATTGTACACTCATATATACCTTTTCTAATATCTAGCAAGTAGCCAGCAAGCATAATAGGCAAACTCGTACCTTGTGAACATCAATAATGAAGATTTCTCTAACAATCATCGATCCCCATCATGGCAAAATAGGCAGAGAGGAGTTATATCCCACAAGAGCCAAGGGTACACATGGATCGCTTAGATCAAGAATCACACCAGCGAGAGCACCATTCAAAGCCACTAGTAGCTATCTAGGGTGGAATTTCATCATCTATGATCATCATCCAAGCTGTAAGAAAGGATCTTTCTAATAGGATTCTTGCTCGCCTCATCACAATCAGCTGATCATTGAGTCTACGATCATGGTGACTTGGACACACTCAATTCTCACATTGAAGCAATTCATAGCTCCATCAAAAGATTGCCAACGACTTTGAAGCACTCGTCAGCCTTAGCTCTCTTTGTTCTACTATCACAATCCAACCTAATATGACGCACAGATAGAACATGTCATATCATATTGAATGGTGATAGAGCAAACCCAAGTTCTAGTTCTTAAGATTTCTCAAATTTTTCTTAAATTTAAAACATACTACAAAGCTACTAATTAACTTCCAACTGGTTAAAAAGTAAAATCATCCATAAATTTCTTCTCCTTCATTATCAAAATAAATATACAACAAAATATATACACTAAAGTATATGGCTACAAACCAAAACATGGAAAAAAAATAAATAGTCATGATTGTATGAAATCTATAAACTAGAACATATCTATACCAACTCATACAGATCAAAAAATGTAACTTCAACTACTCAACAAGCTCTTTACCTTTCCCCTAACCTAAAAAAAAATGCAAAAAAGGAGAGAGCAAACACAGCCCAATAGTTCACATCTATCAATCTTAATTTTCAATAATTAATGCATGATATAATTAATTAAAATTAAAAGTAGTTATTAATCATTATTCTAGGCAGAATAGTACTTGTATGTATCAAAAATTTAATAAACCATGCAGAGAAAATAAATAAACAAGAACACTAAATCATAGTAGAGAATAACATATTTTTCTTAGGTCCTTATATCTTTCATAAAAAATAGATTTTAGAATTCAGACCCTTATAACTCTCTATGCTATCATATTAGAAAATAGTTTCTTATATAACTCTCAAATACTTAGCACATATCAAATATTTAGAATAGGCCCTTAAGACTTCTAATACATTCATCATAATAGAACTTCCTTTAATATCAGATCTCCACATAATGTCATAATTCAAGCATATAAGCACATATATCATTGCATTGCAATCAAAATAATATAAATAAACTAATTTTAGAAATTCACAAATTGCTTTATTTGTAGGAAATAAATTCAATAATAGAGTAAAATTTTATAATTTTATCAAATTCAACAATAGAGTAAAATTTCATAATTCAATATATAGAAAGTTACATGATAAAAGTTTAGCAGGTAAAACGTTATCCACATTTTTATGCTATAAATTTATAATTTTAATAAAAAATTCCCAAATTTTTTGAATTTTTGAAAACTTAGATATGCATATTGTAACCTAACTTGATCCGGATAGCTTTTTGAACTAAGCTTATAGTAGAAAATAGATTGGAGTCCCCTAAAATTTTTTTCTCACTCTAGGATTTCTCCTTTTCTCTCTCTAGTTGGTTGCCAAAGTAGGGTTTTTGTTATAAAATAAAAATGAAGTGAAAATTAATATATTTTATAAAAATTTTGATCTTGCATCACAGTGCCACAACTTTTAATTTATTTTTCCCAAAGACAGAGAGCTTAATGCCACAGAGCTCCAACCTAGTGTCGCAACGCTCCTAGAAAATTTTTTTCATATTTTTCATTCATACATACAAATCCTTGGGACCTACTTCAAATTAGGTTTAAACACTCACATACACACTGAATACTCACATACATACACAAGAGATGATAATACAAAATTTTCATTACATTGTATTTACTAGATTGGGTTTGAACAAGAGTTATTGTACATGGTTTAAGTGAGTATTACCTCTACCCTCATCAACGAACTCACTCACACCTAATTTTCAATATGCACTTGATACAAGGGTTTTATTGTTATCTTATTTGTTGTTTTTCTTGCCTATTAATTTGAATATGATCATATCAAGAAATTTTCAAGTTACGTCAATCCTTACGCAAAAAAAATCATAATTTCTTTCTTGAGAGTATTTCCTATTACAAATGATCATCACCAAAGGTATTCAAAATCTTACAAAAACATCATATCATAAAATCTTATCAATTCTTCATATTTTAGCTTACAAAGCTTAATGACTTTCACCCATTTAGAGAAATAATTCATCAAGTGCAAACATCTTTTGCTGAGAAATTATCAATATTTGAATTTTCACATTTTTAACCCCAAACCTTTGTCACTTCTACCTGATTCATATTCTAAGACTCATAATTACTAATTATCTTATAATTGATGATTAGTAATAGAGAATTACAAGGCTTCAACGACAAATATTACATATTATCTATCTTATCTACCATATATACGCTATCTTATCTGTCATTTATCATCTATCTTATGTATTATCTATCACCTATTTTATTTGTCACATGTATATCTATCATCCATCTTATCAATCACATCATGTTTTTAATACATCAAAAAAAAAAAATCATCACCCTCTACCCGACGATATTTTTTTCAATCAATTACATACCAACATCAAGGATTACATAAAAAAACCTTTTATTTTAAGGAAAGCATGTTGACCCACCTCCTATACTAGGTAACATGTCTTTAGCCCATCACTAAATCATTTATAACTAGTCTTTCTTACTATTACATACATTTCATATCATATTAATCATAATAGCAAACATCATATTCACTTGAAGCAATTATCAGTAAACTCATTGATATGCATGCAGTATGTCAAAAATATAGTTTATGTCAAATGAATAATAGCCATATGCTTGTCATATTTCATATCTGGATTTAGTACATTTGCTCCTGATTATTTTATACTTGATATTTATCTACTTATTTCATTTAAGAGGTTATATAAGTCAAACAACCTAGTAAAATTTTAATATAAATGTTGCGGGCTAGAAATTACGCGGCGATAGAGATTTGATTCTACGTCTTAGCGTTGTACGTATAACTAGCACACACAGAGAACACAGGATTTTTTACGTGGAAAACCCTAAAAAGGGAAAAAACCACGAGGCCTAGCCCAGTTGAAAATGATTCCACACTATTTTTTGAGTCGGTTACAAAAGACTGAATCACCTCCAGGGGTGAACAGATTACAATCAACTACTTGAGTAAGGCGTCGGGCCCTCGGCAGGACGTAGGGACTGAATGTCGGGCCCTGAGTAGGACGTAAGGACTTAGTGCCGGGTCTTGAACAAGACGTCGGGTCTTTGGCAGGAAGTAAGGACTGAATATTGGGTCTTGAACGAGACGTCGGGTCTTTGGCAGGACGTAGGGACTGAACGTCGGACCTTAAAGTGGTGGTCCGGCGAGGTTCCTGCGGTGGTCCGGCGGTGGTCCGACGAGGTTTCTGCGGTGGTCCGGCGGTGGTCCGACGAGATTCCTGCGGTGGTCCGGCGGTGGTCCGGCGAGGTTCTGCGGTGGTCCGGCGGTGGTCCGGCGGCTGTCGAGGAGGAACTCCTTCCTTCTTTCTCTCCTTCTCTTCTCTTCTTCTCTCTCTTGCTTAGATGCCCTCTTGTGAAGAATGAGGGCTCTATTTATAGATTTTCTGGAGTGGCATGGTCCGTAAATAGGTGTGAGATCAAGGGCGAATAGGGAGTGGTCAAATGGACGGCCGATATTGAATCCTACGATCGTACACCGTTCGTTGGACATTTGGAGGCCTTAATGATGTCGGAATTTAGTGATCTTGGGCTCGTTGGATTCGTCTCGTCGAGCCGTTCGATTCGAGTATAAGCTCGTCAAAATCGGAGACCGTTTGGTAACTCAAATTGCAGTTTGAACCTTCCAACAGCGCTTTGAGCTCTTGATTCGGACTCATTTGGGCTCGGATTGGGTTGATCTTAGTGTCGTTGGGTTCGTATTTCCGAGACGCTCAGTTCGACAGTAAGCTTGCTGAAATCGGAGTTCATATGCTCCCGGATTTAATTTTTGAAGTTTCCAACTAGCTTTTGCTTCGAGATTCGTGCCCAATCAAGCTAATTTTGTGATAACGTATCAGTTGCCCCCCTATTTTCGGACGTCGAAGCCCCAGGAGTCCGAAAATATAAGTGTCGACATTTTGCGTTGGCCGAATAGCAAAAATTGCTTTCCATAAGTTAAAATTTTGCAAAAATCAAGTCAAGGAGGCCTCGATGAGCTCTGAAAGTGCCAAAATTGAGTCCGGAACGTCGAAAAACGTGTCCGGGGACCCCAAAAACGTCGAAAACGGAGTTTCCGGGACGAAAATCGGGCCCAAAATGGGTTTGGTGACGGACCGTTGGAAACAAAATTTTCTTACATTTTTAATTGACGTTAGGCATTATTGATTTTCAGATTTTGTTCTTCGCTTTTTGTTTTTTGTTTTTTGCTTTTTCTTTTTTAGGGACAAAAATCTTTTTTCTTTATTGTTATCGTGTGAGTTTCGTGTCGATTAATGACCTGTGGACGGGTGGGGGTGGTGATGAGGTTTGAGGGAGCAGGGTGATTGTTCCCGACATGTATTAAAAACTATATAGTTTGATATATAAATATTTTCTTTGATGTGAACTTTCGGGCCTCGAGACCCGCCTGTGGCCCGCCTGGGCCGCGCCTGCGGCACGCCTGGGCCGCGCCTGCGGCCCGCCTGGGCCGCGCCTGCGGCCCCCGCGCGGCGGCCCGCCTGGGCCGCCTGGGCCGCGCCTGCGGCCCGCGCTGCGGCCCGCCTGGGCCGCGCCTGCGGCCCGCGCTGCAGCCGAAGAGGTGACCCCTAGCCAGGCTTCAGCTGACTTTCCTTCAGGCTCTGATGGTGATGAGGTAGAGAGTGATCTTCGGAAGGTCCTCGATCTTGATGCAGATGATGAGATAGTAGATGTTGAGTAGGCTTTCTAGCTCCTGTTGTTTGTTTTTAGTTTGTCTTTTTTAGTTATTGTGATGTACCTGATGTTTGTACTGTTGTGTGATATCTACTTTGACTTAGTAGTGGATTATCGTTCTGTTGCTATATGACTTAAATATTCCAGTGTATTTATTCATTCTGAGTGAATTTCTTTTATGCTTGTTGAAGGTATTTATCTTCCAACCTGTGCTTAAAAGTTTAAAAGGATCCTCTAAGGATGTACTGTTTACTTTAAGTTGTACGTCAGAGCCTTGCTTGATGACGCCAACCTGTATGAAAGAGGTTAAAAGAATCTATAAGAGATGTAAGACCTATCCGAGGTTGTGAGTCAGAGCCCTGCTCGATGACGTTAACCTGTGTGGAAGAGGTCGGGAGAATCCACCAAGGATATAAGACCTATCCGAGGTTGTGAGTCAGAGCCCTGCTCGATGACGTTAACCTATGTGGAAGAGGTCGGGAGAATCCACCAAGGATATAAGACCTATCCCGAGGTTGTGAGTCAGAGCCCTGCTCGATGACGTTAACCTGTGTGGAAGAGGTCGGGAGAATCCACCAAGGATATAAGACCTATCCGAGGTTGTGAGTCAGAGCCCTGCTCGATGACGTTAACCTGTGTGGAAGAGGTCGGGAGAATCCACCAAGGATATAAGACCTATCCGAGGTTGTGAGTCAGAGCCCTGCTCGATGACGTTAACCTATGTGGAAGAGGTCGGGAGAATCCACCAAGGATATAAGACCTATCCGAGGTTGTGAGTCAGAGCCCTGCTCGATGACGTTAACCTGTGTGGAAGAGGTCGGGAGAATCCACCAAGGATATAAGACCTATCCGAGGTTGTGAGTCAGAGCCCTGCTCGATGACGTTAACCTGTGTGGAAGAGGTCGGATCGAATCCCCCCGGGATTGATCAACTAACGATTGAACAATAATCATCAACTGCTTAAAATTAAAGTTCAAAATTTAACAAAGTCTTAACTGCTATTAAACGAAGAACATTGCTCCCAAAAACAGTTTAAGGGGAGAAGGAAACTAGAAAAAACACCACAAACAAAGTCCGAAATTAAAGACATATACAGTAAGCAAAAGACATACAACATTCTAAAACGAACGACACGATTATGCTCTACTGATAGTATTTGCGGAGGTTCTCGATATTCCAAGTTCGAGGAAGCATCTTCCCTTCAGCATCCTTTAATTTGAAAGTCCCTGGCTTCACCATAGCTGCTACTAGGTACGGACCTTCCCAGAGGGGGGAGAGTTTGTTTCGTTGAGGGCCTTTGCCTGCCGCCTCAATGCTGTGTAGGACCAGATCTCCTACTGATATATGTCGTGGCTTCATCCTTCTGTTATAGTGACGGGCAACTCTCTGGTGGTAGGCAGCAACCTTAAGTATTGTCCCGTTTCTTACTTCTGGAAGGAGGTCTAGGTTGTGCCTGAGTTTTTCGTCGTTGGTATTGGAGTCGAAAGTTTGCACTCTATGACTGGGGACTCCAATGTCGACTGGAATGACAGCCTCTGTACCAAAGCAGAGGTTATACGGTGTCTCTCCTGTTGGAGTCCTTGATGTCGTACGATAGGCCCAAAGGACGTTTGGGAGCTCGTCAGCCCATTGCCCCCCCCCCAGCCTCTCCAACCGTGTGTTTTCAGTCCTCTCAGAATGGTCCGATTAGTGACTTCTGTCTGTCCATTAGTCTGAGGATGAGCCACAGCCGTGTGTACTAGATGAATATGGAGATCTTTACAAAATGTGGTAAAGACCCTTCCGGTGAACTGTGTCCCGTTATCAGTAATAACTTTTGCAGGAATGCCAAAGCGACATATTATGCTCTTCCACAGAAACTGTTTGGCATTTGCTTCAGTGATCTTTGCTAGTGGTTCTGCTTCTACCCATTTCGTGAAATAGTCGACAGCTAATATGATGAATTTTCGCTGTCCCGTGGCCATAGGAAATGGTCCCATTATGTCGATCCCCCATTGGGCAAAAGGCCAGGGACTCTGTAATGTCGATATCTCTACGGCGGGTAGATGAGTGAGGTTGGCATGCAACTGACAGCTGTTACATTTCCGTACAAGTTCTAATGCGTCCTGTTTTATCGTCGGCCAGTAGAACCCTTGTCTCAGGACCTTTTGGGCTAACGCTCTTCCACCCAAATGTTCCCCACAAATGCCCGAATGTACTTCGCGAAGTGCATAGTTTGCCTCCGAAGGAGGAAGACACTTGAGGTATGGCCCTGTGAAAGATCGTTTGTATAACTCTCCGTTAATAATGGTGAAATTGGCCGCTTGCCTCCGAAGTCGTACTGCCATAGCCGGGTCTTCAGGGAGAGAGCCTTCTTGTAGGAAAGCAAGAATTGGGTTGATCCAAGAAACTTCTTTTGATTCATCTATTGATTGAAGTACCCATGAGCCTTGAATGCTCGGGAAGTGGATCTCCTCAATGAATTTTCTTTTTAAAAACATCTCCCGTCGTAGAGGTTGCTAGCTTGGAGAGTGAGTCTGCCCTTGCGTTTTGCTCTCGAAGGATATGGATGACCTGATACTTTGCTATTTGTGCCAACAAGGTTTTAACTATCTGACAGTATTGAGCCAAAAGCGGGTTGTGAGTATCGAACTCCCCTTCTACTTGAGAAGCAACCAGTTGGGAATCAGTGTGAACTACTAAGTCTTGGACTTCGCAATCAATCGCCAATCTTAATCCAGCGATTAGAGCTTCATATTCAGCAACATTGTTTGTTGCTGGAAACTTCAGTCTAAGCCCGTATTCAAGTGTGGCTTTTCTGCGGGGAGATTAATAGGATTCCAGCACCAGCACCAGAACTCCCAGAAGCTCCGTCTACATACAATGTCCAACAGGAGGAGGAAGGAGACACATCGGGCGATTCCTCGGAGGTATAGCTAGTACATTCGACCACGAAGTCGGCAAGCACCTGTGACTTGATGTCGGGCCTAGGTAGGAACTGTATATCGAACTCTCCAAGTTCTACTGACCATTTGATCAATCTTCCGGATGCTTCGGGTTTTTGAAGGATATTTTTCAGCGGCAGGTTTGTATAAACCCCTGATCGCGTGTGCCTGGAAATAAGGTCGTAACTTCCTGGCTGAGAAGACTAATGCTAATGCTGTTTTGTCTGCCAACGGATAACGCATTTCAACATCAGAAAGTATCTTGCTGGTGTAATAGACTGGGTGTTGAATTGAATTATCCATCCGAACCAAGACCGAACTTATAGCTTGAGAAGTGACGGCCATGTACAAATACAAAACTTCCCCTGGAATTGGCTTTGAGAGAAGCGGTGGTGAGGCTAGATAAGTTCGGAGTTGTTCAAAAGCTTCTTGGCATTTATCAGTCCATTGGAATCCTGAGCTACGAGCCCCTCTGAGGATCTTGAAGAAAGGCAAATATTTATCTCCCGAACGAGCCAGAAATCGAGAGAGTGCTGCAATTCTTCCATTCAGTCTCTGAACTTCTTTGATATTTCTGGGGGGTAGCATGTCCCTTAGGGCCCTGATCTTTTCCGGGTTAGCCTCAATCCCTCGGTGGGTAACCATGAATCCCAGAAACTTCCCTGAGGTGACTCCAAATGCACATTTGGAGGGGTTGAGGCGCATGTTGTAAGATCGGAGAAGGTTAAAACATTCTTCCAAATCTGAGATATGCTGAGATTTCTCGAGGCTCTTCACCAGCATATCGTCCACATAGACTTCCATGGTACGCCCAATAAGGTTCTTAAAAACCTTATTCATAAGTCGTTGGTAAGTTGCCCCTGCATTTTTGAGCCCGAACGGCATTACCAAGTAACAATATAACCCTTTATCCGTTTGAAAAAAGATGTTGCCTCCTCATCAGCGGGATCCATTTGTATTTGGTTATATCCGGAGTAAGCATCCATAAAGCTTAGCATCTGATGTCCGGATGTGGCGTCGACTAGCTGATCTATTCGGGGGAGCGGGAAGCTATCCTTGGGGCAGGCTTTATTAAGATCCGTATAGTCCACGCACATTCTCCAAGTCCCATTTGTTTTCCGAACCATCACGACGTTGGCTAACCAAGATGGGTAGTGTACTTCCCTTATGAATCTTGCTTTTAAAAGCTTATCAACCTCTTGTTCGATTGCCAGATGACGTTCTAGGGCGAAGTTTCGTTTCTTTTGAATTACTGGCTTACATGCTGGGTTGATCTTCAGGGAGTGCATAATTATTTCAGGATTAATACCGGGCATATCTGCTGAACTCCATGCGAATACGTCTTGATTGGTGCGTAGAAAATCTACGTATTCTTTTTTCTCTGTATCTGAGAGGAGTGATCCGATCTGTACTGTTCTCGAGGGATGTTCTTCTGATAGGGAGACACAGGTAAGATCTTCTACAGGGGGAGGCCCTTTGAGGGGTATCTTCATTCCGAAGATCGAAGTCTTCGATGCTTAGAGTAACTGATGAGTGTGGTCGAGCCTGCCTAAGATAGCATGACTGTGCTACTTGTTGATCTCCTCGTACTGTTCCGATCCCTGATGGGGTAGGAAACTTGAGTTTTAAGTGGGGAATTGAAGCAACAGCCCCGAAAATTGTTTGAAGTGGTCTTCCAAAGATCGCATTGTAGGCTGATTCGGACTTCACTACAATGAATAGAATGGGGTGCTCAACTTGACGGGGGAATTCTCCAAGCACAACCGGGAGAGTAATGGTTCCTTCAACTCTTACAGGCCGGTTGTCAAATCCGTACAGTGGACCGGCAGCAGGCTGGAGTTTTCTCTCTAGATAAGCCCATGCTAAGAAAAGTGGAGTAAAATAGAACATCTACTGAGCTTCCATTGTCTACCAAGATCCTCTTAACATTGTAGCATGGGTTGCCGATTCCTGCACTAATTACCAGTGGGTCTTGATGAGGAGTCTTTACACCTTCTAGATCAGACTCCTTGAAGGTGATGGAGTGATCGACATGAAGCTTTTTTGTTGGTGGCTCCTTATTCTCTGCGATTAGAACTTGGCAAGGTGTTGAAGGGCCTCCAGCAATAGTTTCAATTTCGCCGACCATCTGGCGATTGTTCGTCGCCTGTTTTTGTTGATCTTGCCCCCCAGTTTGGAACAGTTTCTTCTCGAACTGTTGGATTCTTGACGAACTGCCGGAGATATCCTTGTCGGATCAGTCTCTCAATTTCCTCCTTAAGCTGCCTGCATGCTTCAGTGGTGTGTCCACGACTGCGGTGGGAAATGACAATACTGTTCTTGGTTTCCGGCATTAGGCTTTAAAGGGTACGGCCACTTTACACTCTCTTGGTCTCGGATGGCCATCAATACATTTGTTCGGGATGTATTAAGTGGCGTATACTCTTTTTCTTGCCGGGGCTCCCGTCGTGGCTGTGAGGGTCGAGGAGGAAGATTGTAGTTTCCTTGCTTCTTCTTTTGCGAGGGGGGATTCTCCGTCCCTGGGGGATTTTTTCGCTTCCCCGGTTGTTTGCTCGAATTGCTTCCTATGAGCATTGATGGCTTCGTCTGCAGTAATTTGGGCCTCTACTCGGTGGATTAAATCCGCATAGGAATAGACTGTTTCTCGCATAAGTGCCGAGTAGAAAGGGCCTGGACGAAGCCCTCCAAGAAATACACCTCGTAGCAATTCGGGATCTACCCCTGGAATTTGTCGGGCTTCTGTAGAAAACCTTTGAAAATACTCTTTGAGAGATTCACCCTCATTCTGTCGTATCCCCGAAAGGTGGGAGGAGTCTTTAATCATCCTTCGGTTGGCGACAAATTGTTCGACAAACAATTTGGCCAATTTAACGAACAGGGGAATGGACCGAGGGGGTAGGGAGTAGAACCATGTCCGAGCCTGCCCTTTAAGGGTGGCCGGAAAAACTTGACAGAGCAGAGCGTCTGGGGCCTGCTGGATATGCATAATAGTGCGGTAGTGATCGATATGCTCATAGGGGTCTGAAGTCCCATCATAAGAATCAATATTTGGGAGTTTGAATCTTGCCGGGACGGGATATCGGAGGACAGCTTCGGTGAAAGGTGATGACTCCTGAATGTCCCGTTGGTGAAGGGACTGCCTGATACCCCCTGTGGGGAACTCTTCTCGGACTAACCTTCGTAACTCATGCCGTAGAGTATTACGGGGGAGTTCAGTAACGTGATGTTGGTCTAAGTCCTCGGGGACGTCTGGCGGCATATGCTGTCGGTGACCCGTGCGCGAAGGATGGGTAGAGCTTGCTGTATCGGCGAGCTCATTCTCTGGACGTGTAGGAGGACGCATCCTTGGTGGAGGAAGGGGGACTTCGACATGAAGAATGTCTTCAAATCCTGGCTGATCTTGCGGGAGAAGAGCATCTTCTTGGGGTACCGGTATTGGTCCTCGAGCTCCCCTTAAAAGCTGAAGGATCTCATTCTGAGACTCCTCCATTTTTCTGATACGTTCTTCTAGGGACGGCCCTGAAGTTCCTTCTCCTATAGGGTGTCGGTTACTGGGGTGAAAGGAGGCAGATGCCTGTCGTCCTTGATTCAGGGACTGATTCCTGGATTGGTGTGAATTAGAGCGGGAGGTTCCCATGATGCGATGACTACGCCTGTTAACCATTGGAAGATTCCTTAGTGTAGTGGGATTGGCTTTCCCACAGACGGCGCCAATCTGTTGCGGGCTAGAAATTACGCGGCGATAGAGATTTGATTCTACGTCTTAGCGTTGTACGTATAACTAGCACACACAGAGAACACAGGATTTTTTACGTGGAAAACCCTAAAAAGGGAAAAAACCACGAGGCCTAGCCCAGTTGAAAATGATTCCACTAGATTTTGAGTCGGTTACAAAAGACTGAATCACCTCCAGGGGTGAACAGATTACAATCAACTACTTGAGTAAGGCGTCGGGCCCTCGGCAGGACGTAGGGACTGAATGTCGGGCCCTGAGTAGGACGTAAGGACTTAGTGCCGGGTCTTGAACAAGACGTCGGGTTTGGCAGGAAGTAAGGACTGAATATTGGGTCTTGAACGAGACGTCGGGTCTTTGGCAGGACGTAGGGACTGAACGTCGGACCTTAAAGTGGTGGTCCGGCGAGGTTCCTGCGGTGGTCCGGCGGTGGTCCGACGAGGTTTCTGCGGTGGTCCGGCGGTGGTCCGACGAGATTCCTGCGGTGGTCCGGCGGTGGTCCGGCGAGGTTCTGCGGTGGTCCCTGCGGTGGTGGTCCGGCGGCTGTCGAGGAGGAACTCCTTCCTTCTTTCTCTCCTTCTCTTTCTCTTCTTCTCTCTCTTGCTTAGATGCCCTCTTGTGAAGAATGAGGGCTCTATTTATAGATTTTCTGGAGTGGCATGGTCCGTAAATAGGTGTGAGATCAAGGGCGAATAGGGAGTGGTCAAATGGACGGCCGATATTGAATCCTACGATCGTACACCGTTCGTTGGACATTTGGAGGCCTTAATGATGTCGGAATTTAGTGATCTTGGGCTCGTTGGATTCGTCTCGTCGAGCCGTTCGATTCGAGTATAAGCTCGTCAAAATCGGAGACCGTTTGGTAACTCAAATTGCAGTTTGAACCTTCCAACAGCGCTTTGAGCTCTTGATTCGGACTCATTTGGGCTCGGATTGGGTTGATCTTGGTGTCGTTGGGTTCGTATTTCCGAGACGCTCAGTTCGACAGTAAGCTTGCTGAAATCGGAGTTCATATGCTCCCGGATTTAATTTTTGAAGTTTCCAACTAGCTTTTGCTTCGAGATTCGTGCCCAATCAAGCTAATTTTGTGATAACGTATCAATAAATTAATCAAAATGTTCATTATATATATATATATATATATATATATATATATATATATATATATATATATATATATATATATATACACACACACACACACACACCAAAAGTTAAATAATGAAAGTTCACTAAAATGGGAGATATCATATATTTTATTAATTACAGGAGAGAGAAAATAAATTAAACTTAAAATCATTGAAAATAGAAGTCACTTACAATGATTAGAATAATTTTTGTAGTAGAAGCGGCGGACGAAAATGCCCTGAAAGACCTTCTACCTCTTCTTTCTCTCCTCTCCTCGCCCTCTCTTCCTATCTTCTTCTCCTTCCTTTTCATTCTTTGGCAAGGCAACAAATGAGGGAGAGATGGCTAAGGTGATGAGTGATATTTATTTTAAATATATTAAAATTCATATTTTAATGCCCATCACTGTACCGCATGTTGAATCCAGGGTTACTAAATAATAGAGGCTTCAACGCCGCACCGGCGCTTTCCTAGCACCACTACACTCATAAATACAACGTTACAGTGCTGATGCCCATAATTTTCATATTTTCAAATAAATGTATTTCAAGAAATATTAGATTAGTACAACTTGGCACTAGCGTAAATAGAGTTGAACCTAAGTTATACCATTTGGAATTAAAAGACCCTATCCTAATTAGGACACATCTAAAGCCAATAAACCTTTGGAGTCAGTCTTAAACAAACCTATACATCCTAGTTCACATATCTAATCGACCTAGCCCATTTTATTTAGCCTACTAAGTCAATCAAGCCAACTCGTCCAAAAATATATGTTTGTTGAGCTGCCTATTGTCTCAATTAAGCTTGGTTGGATTTGACTTGAGCTTATTAAATGTGTCATGATCCATGCATGGCTTCTTACATCAACTAGTGAAAACCAATCATTTGCCTTTAAAATGCTCACAACCCTATATACATCTACCACAATTTCGGCTTCATTTGGGACGGCTTTCTTCTTGCTTCCTAAATCAGCTTTCTAATACAACAATTTCTTGAATTTGAAATTTTTTACAAAATAAACTGCTAAAAAAAAGTATAAAAACTACCCAAAACAAAACCTTCATCACAAAGCTATTGCGGATTCTACTAAAGCAATCAATCGTCATAAATCCCTCACAAAATCTTCAGAAACAAACCGACAATAAAAAGTACTAAATAATAAAGTTTGCACACCTACAGCTAAAGCACATTGCAGCCTATCATTCACAACCGCTCAACAAACACAGTTAAAAAACAATAAATTACACTATTAGTACTATCATAAAAACTTATCTCCACCGACTCCACAACCTCGCTTCACTTATGTAGTAGAAAAAAAAAACATAAAATTAAATAATTGCAGGATGTTACGTATGGTACGGCCTGCATAAATATATCAAATGAGAGTCTGGACATAGAGAACCGTTCAATTTTATGACTGTAAATAGTAAAAAATGCATGGGTAAAAAGTAAAAGTACAGTGATGAACGGTAATAGTGCTTTTACTATTCACAGTCACAGAACGGAACGGTTCTCTGTCTCCAGACTCTTCACGCGATTTGAACACCTTTTTTACTGTATAAAAAGCATAATCAAAGACAATATGGAAAAACTCTTTAAGAAAATAAGATAATTTCTTAAAACATTGAGAAGTTTTTTTTAATATAATGGCTGAATTTTATTAGAAACTTTAAAGTTAAATGTGCTTGTATAAGAGCACTCTTAGCATATGTGACTTATTGAGAAGTTACACGAATGGGATAAAATTATGAGGCTATTAAGCTAAGCGGATAATAACTCGTTGGTTGAGAGTTTGAATTTTTACCATTAAGCTCGTAAAACTTTGTTCTGCTAAGAAAGAAATTCTTTTTTCAATTTCATATATTAGATCATGTATTTTATAATTTTATTTTGTTCATGCTCAAAAGAAAGTGGTTACGCCTGGGAGTCATTAACAGAGATTAAGGCTTCGTTTGGGACGGTTTTTTTATTGCTTTTTAAAATATAGTTTAAGTAAAAAATTAAAACTTTTGTACTAAAACTATGTTTTAATAAGCAATAAAAAAGCCACCTCAAATGAAGCCTAATTATGCTCATTTTTAGACGTGGAAGAACAATTGGGAAGAACTTCAGTAAAATTTAAAGGTAATTTACGGTATAATCATCTAAGTTAAAACTAGTTTTGAAATTGGATTAGGATTACTGGTTTTTTAATTACTTTCTGTCTTGTAGTAAGAATGATTAGTTTTTGTTTGACATTGTAACGGACATCTAAGCTTTTTCTTAGGTAAAAGGCTTCGATCAAAAGTGAATTATATTTGGTTCTCACTCTTGGGTAGGGTGTCAATTAATGGCACGATATGAAAATTTGAACCGAGCCCGACAGAAAAAAATTCACGTTCGGGTTGACCTGTTTAAGTAATGGGGTCTTAATTCTAGCCCCGTTTGAGAAATCTAATCATGTTTGGGCTAACTTGCTAACCTAAAATGACCTGAATTTAACTTACGCTCGACTCGCCTGCCTTGCCCCGCCCTAGCCCCACCCCTGCATCCGCATCCCTATTCCGCAATCCTGCAATACAACCCGTGCTCAAGCTGGCATCCTCACAAGCTCGCACCCGTGCTCGTGTTGCGCTTGGAAGTTGCACCTGTGCTCCCGCAGTCACACCGCTCGCTTCCTCATGCACATTACTTGTCCTGCACCGCATGGTCCTACCCTCACCCACAGTCTCATAGTCCCGCCTTCACTCAACGCTCACCTGTTACTCGCACCTGCAAATTAGCGGGTAGGATCAGGTCATCCCAGTAATCTGGTGGGGGTTGACTCCAAGTCTGAGTTTCTAATCCATTTTTTTTAATCGAGCCAGGTTAGAGTTGGGTTAATAGAAGGCGGGTCAATTCAGGTTGGACTAGAATGTTTATTATAAAAAATTATAATTAGAAGAACTTGAAGTTCATGATTTCAAACTATATATTTTACTTAGGTTATCCAAGTTTGTTTGGACTCAATTTTTTAAAAAAATTATTTTAACATGATAATTATATTTTTATTTCATTATAATGTTTATTATAAAAAAATTATGATTAGAAGAACTAGAAAATTATGATTAGAAGAACTTGAAGTTCATGATTTCAAACTGTATATTTTACTATTTCTATTTAACTGTTACTTTATATTGTTTTAAAATTTCATGCTGTGAAAAATATTTTTTATAAAAAAATCTATTAAATTATGATACAACAAATCAACAACAACATCAAATCTTAATCCCATTACATGGGATCAGCTACATAAATCTTTTTAAGAGTCAAAAACTCTTATAAATCTAATTAAAAAAAAAAAAAGAAATTTGCCACATAATAATCCCAAAATGTATTATTCAATATTAATAAATAAAGATACTGTATTGATTTTGATAAATTTATTTATTAATTGATGCGTTTTTTTATTTATTATGAAATTTAAAGATTTTCTGACTCGCATATTTTTTTTTAACTGATAACTAATTTATCTATTTTCATTTATCAAATAAATATTTTTGTAAGTGTTTAATCTTTCAGCAAAATTAATCTAAAATTATAATAATAATTTCGTATAATTATTTGACAATGCTATTAGTAATGCATTCTGCAATACAAAGTTTTTTTTCTTAACTGGTCAATTAAAAAATCTTTTTATTGCAAATTATAATTTTTCAGTGTGGGAATGTGGGCTATTCCATCTGAAGTTAATAGGATAAAAAGTATTTCAAATATAGAGATTTAAAAAAACAAAAAAAATTAGTCAAAAGTTTTAAAAATAGAGTGTATTTGAAATTTGCTCTTTAGTTCATTTTTTATTTTTTGTGTATTTGAAAATCGTTTTATTTGATCAATTTTCAAATAAGCTGTAAATTCTCTATCATTGAAAACAATTCTGAACAATATGAAACTTTAATTCTTGTATTATTATTTTATTTATTTATCTATTTTTGACTTAAAAAATAAGAAATCGAATTAGAGAAAACTATCATATTATACGATCCTAATCATATAGTATGAACAAATAAATACAACTATTGAATAGATTGTATTGTACGTTCTAGGTATCGTATTGTATGATCAACCTCAGAAAATTATTTAAACAATTTTTGTAGGATTTTTTTAAATCCCTAAAATAAATACTCAACTAAAAAACAAATAACAAATCTGAGAGTGTCTAAGAGATTCAAAGAGGGATTCTTGCCCAAAGAGAGACCATAGATTCTTGAAGAAAGTTCTAGAAAGCTTCATGCAATAATTTGAGGGAGAGGGTGAGAGAGAGTAAAGAGAATATGAGGGATTTTTTGGAAGGGTGTCCAAGAGATCGTTGTGTGAGAGAAGTGCAGGAGGCTGTTCATCTTCATATATATCCTTATTCATCGGGTTGTTGTAAGTAAGAGCTCTTTGGTGAAAGAGAATTGGAGAGTCTTTGGCTTGGGAGACCCTTTGTCTAGTCATGAGGCTAGAGGCGTAGGCATCTTGGTCTTGCTAAGTGCAGGAGGGTGGCTTCTTAGGAAATAAATGGTTTTAGTTCTTTTGTAATTGACTACAAATAATAGTGAATTCATTCAAACTTGGTCAAGCCCCGTGTTTTTCCCCATTTTTTATGGGTTTCCACGTAAAAACTTTGGTGTCTCTTATGAATGCTACACCCTCTCTCTTATATGATTGTGTGATGGATCTTCGTACAATGTTAAGATGTTAAACTATATATTTCTCTACCGCCGCGAATATATATATAATCACCTCTTTTATTTTAATTGTGATAAATTGATTTTTAAACACAAGGAGGAACCAATCTAGCTTTTATGCTCTAAAAATTCTGAAGTCTTCCATTAATAATAATATTTCAACTTTTTAAAGGCACCAATTTAGCCGCCACACCCCCCCCCCCCCCCCCCCCCCCCCCCCCCCCCCCCCCCCCCCCCCCCCCCCCCCCCCGTGTGCCACTAATACTTTCACCAACCTCCTATCCAACTTCCAAGAAAGCTCCAATGGTTGAATGGAAATAATGAAGATGATTTATAATTAAGGGTCTCCTCCACTAAGTAATGTTCCTATCATTTATTGAATCAAATCATGAAGCTTTTAATTGTAACATGATGTGCTTCCTGCTTACCCTCCTCTTCCCTCCATGAAATTATATAATTAATTATTAATGTAATATGTATTTGAATTCATTGTAAAATCATATTAGTGTTATTCAATATATTAGTGTTGTTGGTGGCAATATATGATGTAGCTTAGTAGCCTTTTCTCCTTCATGGAGGTTTTGGTGAATTTTTTATATAAATAATATCAATATCTCTTTTATGTTATTATTCTTCTTTAAAAACAAATATATCTTTTTTTATTATTATTCTTGTTGTTATAGGTAAGATCCATCATCTTTATCAATTGATATTAAAGTGAGTTCACTAGGATATCAAGGGGGCAAGATAATATGGTCACTTTTCATATTAGAGAAGAGCATAATATGGATTATTTGATATCGAATTAGATAAAAAAATTGTTTGAAATGCCTTTCTTAGAATCTATATATGAGCCATATGTCTTCACATTATGAATAGTTAATGCAGAATCAAAATACCCCAATTTGTAGATAATTATAGAGCTTTGATCGCCATTTGATGTACCAATTCATCATCTTTTATGTTCTTGAATTCATCATAAGCTACTCATAGGTTTCTTAGCCCCCTACTCCTTTAAGAGAATTTTCCCTTGAACACCTTTAGCTACCGAAATATATTGGGTTGCACAATTCCTCCTCCTTTTAGTAAAAGAATTACCTTGATTACTCATGTTGCCTGTCAACCTTAAGTCGTATGGTTCCTCTTCCGTACCTTACCTCTAGCCTCCCATTGTCTCCAAATAGCCCCACTCCCCCTCCTAAGAGAGAGACTATGAAGGAGTCTTGGTTTCCTTCAAACCCACTAACTCTGAAATATTTGGCCTCTCTTTTATATTAAGTCAAGGGATCATCATGCATTAAATAAATAAATAAAACATTTTTAGCATAAAAATCCACCAAAAATAGTTTTAGCATAAGGAAAATATTTTCCAACAAATTTTTATCTATTAGTAAAAGTGTTGTTGAGAACACTTTTCGAAAGCCCAAAATTCATCAATAATTTTTTCACAAGGTAATCCATTGATGATGATTGTTAAAAATTTAAAAATTATATAGCCAAAATGCTCATAATAAAGACTATAATAATATATTAAAACTATACGGTGAAAATTTTGCAAAACTAAAGAATAACATATTTCTTCCATAATTTTTTTATAAACTTGTTGGAATTAAAACCTAAGACAATGGTTTAGGAGTCTACATGGTGCTCTACAAATCCTAAATAGGCCTAATAAACAAATTTTGAGATTTGGCCTCTGAATTCTCTCTCTCCTTCCTCCTCTTTTCTCTCTTCTCGTCCTTCTCACCCTTTCTTCTCTGGCAAGGTTGGATTGGGAATGAATTATGTAAGTGATTATAGATATTTTATCATTTAAAAATCACTAACTTAACCAACTACCATGGTGCCCCAACTTCAAACCATTATTGTGCACCAAAAAGTTTTTTTCAGATTCTCCTAAAATCTCTTCACTTGAGACTAGGTACCACAACGGTGCCACATAGCATCATAACTATCACAATCCTGGATTTATATTAAAAGAATTATATTACATGTCTTTTATTTTAACCATTTAACTAGAGTTTACCAATGAATAATGGAAATAAATATGAGTGCATTTTGTGTCTTATCCGGAACCTCATATCATAGGATCCTTATACTTTTCTAAAAATATGTAAAACCTCATAATGAGCACATAACCTAACTATAACTAAAATTTTACAACTAAAATTAATAAATCATATACAAAATATAAACATCAATGTCTATACTGGTTGTTTGTAACAATTTATCCTTTAAAAAAATATATATATTTTTATAATTTATCACATCTCAATCAATTATATCATCAATCATAATATCAATAATAGTCAATTATACTAATAACATTAACAATATTAATATCATGATCAATAATGTTAAATAGTGTTAATGACAATAAATAATATTAGTATTAGTCACAATATCATTACAATGTTCATAGATGTATCCATATCAATATTCAGATATTCAATAAGTAAGGGTATCTTACTCTGACACATACGGCTCCAAATCAATCGCCCCTTATAACTCTTAATCAATGCATTCTTTATAACTCTCCTTAAATCATGTGAATCAGTCACCCCGACTCCTTATAACTCCTAATTAATATCTAGCTCCTTATGACTCATAATCAATGAATTATATGGATCAGCAGAGTATCACGTTGAATTATCATGCCATGTATCTGATATCATTTAATACTTCATTTAAAATACAATAAAATCATATCAAATTATTTAAAATGATCAAATATATAATATATCCAAACTTGTACGGTGAAAGTTTATGAAATCAGAAGATTATGTATTTTTGTATATTTAGGAGAGATAAAATTCTTAAAAATAGAAGTAAGAGATTAGTCACTTATAATGAATAGAATAAAGTAACATGAATGACTAACAAATATGATCCAAAGACCTTTTTCACTCTCCTATCTCTTCTTCCACTCCTTTAATTTCTTCTTGGCCAAATAATCATGTGAGGGAGTCGGTGGGGTGATATATATATATATATATATATATATATATATTCATCGTCTAGTGCCGCAGTGCTCACCGAATCAATGCCAAAGTGCTCTACTTCATAATTTATATTTTTTAAATAAATTTATTTCACATATTTGAGTTATTATAGTAGCGCACACCCATTTTTCCATTTTTTTTCTATTTTCCAAAGCGCTCATTTTCAAGGCGCTGCCAATCTTGTCCCTTTTTTAACTTGGATTTTCACTTCTCTAACTCACTTCTTGACTTATTAAAAACTTCCTTAAATACTATATGACTTATACTTGTTAATCAAATTAAAATTAATGACCATTAATAAAAGGTTACTTAAATTTTATACAATGAATATTACATAGATAATCCCATCCTATTAATGTCTGACTGTAAGCACATATACTCATCTTGTAAAAGATATATATTAGAAATACATTTTCCTTTAAAAAATAATCAATATTAGGATTATAATATTTTTGTATTGATATAAATGTGCTATAATTAACTACTTACACATTGTTGATTCTCTTGTCATTCTTAGGTGTGCTCATGCAACTCTTCCATAGTGGCTTCTCTTTCCAACATATCTTTCGATAAAAAGTTATCATAAATATTAAGAGTATATGTTAGGAATATAATAAAAATATGGAAAATTTTTTTTTTCTAAATTTAATTCCATAACATATAAGGAGCATCAAATTTACTCCTTATTATATCTCTAATTGTATGCGTAGTGTGCTTAGAGAAGTTAGAGCTATTAAAAAAAAACATATTAGTAGAACAAAAGGTTTAAATTTAATGTGTATTCATCAAGTATTATTAGGGATTGCACCCATTCAGACATCCCTCTTCTTTGATTTATTGTGAGTTGATATTGAGTTGTTGCTTCTAAATTCTTTCCATTGGCTGATTTTAAGAACTGCAAAACTCTTCTTCTACCATTCTCCTTGCATATTCATTCTTATTTTAAAGTTATAATTAGACATTCTTATTTTAATAGCTGCAAAACTCTTCTTTCCATTGCAAATTAAGAATTTAGAAGCAAGGAGAATGTACATCCTAACTCCTCTTTGTACTTTTATGATTAACACCATAATTTAGGAGCCTGCTATCTACTAATATTGGTAAATTGTGCTAATTCATTGTAATATTTGTCCTCCACTCAATCTTATTGAGGGGATCCAGTTGTACTCTTTAATAATTCAACTCAGTTTCTTCTAATGACATTCAAAATATATATTTTTGCCATCACATTTCAATGAGAATATTTTTTATAACTCCATTTCACAAGGGCAAGCTAGCTTTCTTGTTGTGCTTTAATGTGATAACATGTCATATGTTAAAAATTCATTAATTATCCACAAAAGCACTGCTTTCATACAAAATTTTGCTTTCTTAAGATATGATACGTGAGCATGCGTTCTTTGAAAAGAGTTTCAACTAATTGATCAACGACTACAAATATACATCAAGCTTTTCATTAGATTATGCAGACTATGAGAAGGGGCGGACCCTACCATTTTTTAGAGGGGGCAAACTCAATATATAAAAAAGTAAATATCAAAAATTATATATATATATATATATATATATTATAAGTAATGCATTCTATTTCATTATAATTTATGAAATAAAAAAAATTACAAACTTTGCATTCTACTTTGCATTTTCTGAAAATATTGCATAATGACTTCATTTAGAGCATAATCAAATACTTCTTTCTTAATATATAGCACTAGACAGTTATTGAGCCAAACATTGCCCATTTTGTTACACAGCTGATGCTTAATAATCTTCATTGTAGAAAATGCTCTCTCAACCATAGTAGTAGTAACTAGTAAAGTTAGTGCCAAAATAATAAGTCTATAAACTAGGAGATTCACAATTTTTTTTTTTTCTTTATAATCTAATTTGCAAGAACAACAATATTAGTCAAAGATGTAAACTCATCACTAGAGTGCATATTAATAATATAAGTAGATAACTGATGTTCAAGAGACACAAATTTAATCATAGAAAAATCTATCAGATATAACTCTATAAGACGAAATAATTTTCTCTTATCACAAGCATAGAACATATTACTCGGATTTAGACATGTCACACAAAGAGGTAACTCAGTACTAGTTTTAGATAACTGATTATTAAGTTCTAGAAGTTGCATATCAGCAACAATATAGAATAAATCAACTCGATAGTGATGAAAGATTATTATTTTTACCCCTTCTTATACTGACCATCCATGAGCCTTGAATTTAGAATCTATGTTTGGAACTTCAATTTCAAAATATTTTTAAAATGTGACACTTCTTCAAGTAAAAGTTCTCATCCATTTTCCCTCAATATATGCAATTATTTCTTGGCCTCTTGTACTAATTTCATTGCATTTATAATATCTTGATCATTTTCTTGTACGGCTTGTGATAATTTATTTATAATTCCTAAAACATCAATCACTAAATATATTATTAAGATAAAGTCAAATGATTTCATAGCATATATTAAAACACCTACTTCAATTGAATGTTGATCATGAATCCCCTCTTCCTTAATAATTTCAAGTACTTTGATCATAGAAGTATACATTTTTGTTTGACTGATTAATATTTGAAAATACGAACTCCAATAGGTTTCCCCAGCATGATGCAAATTGGTTTCTTGGTTCAAACCTCATCCACTAATTAACTCTCCACTTCTTAAATAAAAAACTATTTTATCATGCTGAATAGTTTTTAAAGCAACATTTCTCTTATAAGAAGCTCCAACAATATTGACAATTCTTGAAATAATCTCAAAATAAATATTTTATTTGTCAATGATTTTTTATAGCAAGCACCAAATATAATTGTAGTTGATGAACAAAACAATGAATATAGAATATCTGAAAATTATCTTTCACAATGAGTGCTTTCAAACTATTAAACTCAACCCGCATATTAGATGATTCATCATAACCTTGTCCCTGTATTTTATGTATACTTAATAAATGTTTTGTGAAAAGCGTTTCAACTGATGCCTTGAGTGTTAATGCATTTGTTGAAGGTTTATGACTAATACAAATGAACCTCTCAATCACCTGGCCCAATTTGTTTATGTATCTCACGTTAACATCTAACTGTTCTTTTGTAGATACATCATGAGACTCATCAACTAGAATGGTGAATTAAGAATCATCAATATTATTCAAAGTTACAACAAAGGTCTCAACAACCATAGAACTATAAATCTCTTTTTTGGACTTTTAGTGCAATCAACTTTAACATAGCACTATCACTTTTTTTAATATCTTCATTATGATCTGTAAGAAATAGAAATTATTTCATATAATTTTTTTGGTTATCCGAGCTAGATGACTCATCATGCCCATGAAATGATAACCCTTGATAAATAAGAAATAAAACACAATCAATACCTGCAGTTAACATGATGTGATATTCTTTTTTATTCTTGTCTTCCTTACTCGATCATAAATCAAGAATACTCTTTTCTTGAAGCTTTATTAGAGACTCACATTTCTATCTTTGCCTTGTTGTGTGCACTGTTGTGGTCTCTGACATGACCAAACAACTGCTCTTTTCACTTCCAGTTCTTAAATCCCTCACTGTTGACCTCTATAGATCTACCATAGTGATCAATAATGCAAGCAAAAGAGATGATGATCAATTATTGTTGGTAAATAATACATCATTGATAATGAAGATCAGAGTGTCTCGATCATAATGAAATGATTTAAAACTTTGTCTGATTACCAAATGGATCATATCGATGAATTCAAGACATCAAATATACCATCAAGAAGTTGTTCGTATGTGACAATGTGTTAGTGGATGCGATGCTAGCAAAAACTATCCAAATAGCTTCCACTTGTTAAACAGGCTTCGTCGATGAGTTTAGAGCATCGAATTTAACCAAAGAGGGATCCATCACAATCAAATTGAACGAAAGCAATCAAAATTGATGGACTACGGACATACGTGACGTTGCCCAAACGCCGTATTTGCAAAATGAATATCTTCATTATGTTCAGAATGTCAAACCTACTAGAAAATGATTATATTGCTTGGATCCTTGCACAAGCGAAAATGTAAAATTTGACGACGTATGAGGCGGTGACGACACACAAATTAAGTATAAAAAAAAGATAAATAAATAATAATAAATAATAGTAATAAAGAATGATAAATAGATATAAATAATAAAATATAATATAATATTAAAATTCTTCCATATAAGGTAAATATAAATATAAATTGAATTTTATCTTTTTAATTTAAATATAAGCCTAAATTCTGCACATATATTTTTATGTTATATTAATATGTAATTATCTTTATTTTCATGATACATCTATATTTTTCATGATACATTTATGTAACCTTATAATTATTAAAATATTATAATTATGTTTTATATAATCATTAGATATAAAATTCTGTGAGCTTTTTGTTCTAAATTTTGCTAATATTTAAGTACTAAGTCTTTATTCATTATCTTTAAAATAAGGGTAAGTAGGGGTGTCAATTCGGGTCAACCCGTCGGGTTCGGGTCGAACCCGACCCGACCCGTATATAAACGGGTCAACCCGAACCCGACCCGTTTTTATAAACGGGTCGAACATTCCAACCCGGACCCGACCCGAGCGGGTCACGGGTTGACCCGACACGACCCGTGACCCGGTTTTTTCACTCGCGGCTGCGAGGCAGCGGCGGCAGCGCGGTAGCGGCGACGTTGCGGGGCGCGGCGGCGCGCGCGGCAGCGGCAGCGAGGCGGCAGCGGCAGCGAGGCAGCGCGGCACAGCTGGCAGCGAGGCGGCGGCGGCAGCGGCAGCGGCAGCGCGGCACGCGGCAGCGCGGCAGCGCAGCAGCGGCGGCAGCGCGACACGCTGCAGCGAGGCGCGGGGCAGCGCGGCAGCGGCGGCAGTCTGGGCGACGCGGGAGTGTGCAGCGAGGTGCGCGACACGTGGCACGCGGCAGCGAGGTCCGGCGTCAGTCTGCAGCGAGGCGCGCGGCACGCGGCAGCGAGGTGCGGGCGACGCGGGCAGCGCGGGGCAGCCGGGCACGTGGGGCAGCTGGGCAGCGCGGGGGCAGCTGGGCAGGCGGGCAGCGGGCAGCGCGGCAGGGGCATAGGGGGGCAGCAGCAGCGGGATTGAGCGGGAAATTCATTTTTTTAAATTAAATGGGTTTTCGGGTTGACCCGGCAACCCGCCAGGTCAACCCGACCCGACCCGTTTTATTAAACGGGTTGAATCTGCAAACCCGGACCCGACCCGTTTATCAAACGGGTCGGGTCCAACCCGGATTTTCCGGGTCGGGTCCGGGTCGGGTTGTCGTGTCGTGTCAAATATTGACACCCCTAAAGGTAAGTATATAATTTTAAATGAATATAATGATTCAAATTCTGACATATATATGCTCTCAAATAAACGTGTCTCTTGCCCTTGCTTTGCATCGCCTCTGTATGGCTAAGGGATAATCATAATAATAAAAAAAGTGATGAGCTCATTCCTTCCACAAAGATTGATTTTATCTGTCGCATACAAGTCATTCTGTATACTTACGCGTCCTGCTGCATGTTCTCAATGAACTTTTGTTTGATCCGGTAAACGTACGTAGAGCTATTTCCGGTCGGTACTAAGATTGCATACACAAAATGAGAAATACCAAGCAATACCAATAATAACGAGAAAATATCATTAGGTGAAGACGAAATATCGAGTTATACCGAGCAATACCGAGTTATACCAAAAAATACCGAGAATAACTCGATATTTTTTGGTATAACTCGGTATTGGTCTTCTCAGAGCGGTATTCCTCGATATTATCAAACAATACCTATCAATACCGATCAAATACCGAACAAAATTTGAGTAACATGCCTATGACCGGACGTAGATCTACGTCCGGTCAGAGGACGTAATAATTGTTCGTTCTCAACTGCCTTATTCTGCTAAATAATAAAATTAAGTATAATAAAACCCAAGTCTCTATCTCATTCTCTAGTTCACGCATCTATCCACCAGTTCGCTCTTGTTCGCAAGCTCTTTCAAGTCTCAGCTTCTCCTCTACAGCAGCCGAACTCCCTCTCAGCTTCTCCACTTCGTAACAGCAGCTCAAACCCTTCCCTGCTTCGACTTCAATCAAAACCTACACACCTCTTTCCAATCCCCTATAAACAGAGAGTCCAATTCTCCACTTTTTCTTTCTATTCTTTATTTGCCTCTCTATTTTATATATATAAATATATTTCTATTAAAAAAAAACAAAATTAGAAAATAAATAAAACAAAAAAAATCTTTTTTAGCCTCGCTGCAAGTCTCTGTTGTCGTCGTCTCGCTCGCTCGTCAAGATATACCATTCGCCAAACTCTTAAAACTCAAATCATGTTTTCGGCGCTTGCGGCGCAACGATGCGCACTTTTCTTAGCACGGTGGGAGGGAGCTCGGTGCGGCATTTGTGGCGAGGCGGGTAAGCCATGTGCGTATTTTTCTTAACACAACGGGGTAAAAATTAAGTACTCGTACGTGCTTTCATGCTGGCAGGGAAATTTGTAAGTTTCCATGCAGGCATCCCAAAGACCCATGCACGCCTTTCTTGGCGTGGTGGGATTGAAGATTACAGCCGCGGTGTCACTCAACACCGACCATGCACGCCTTTCTTGGTGTAGTGGGCAAGCCTAGAATCCATATAGATTCCCCTTATGCATGAGAGACGCTGGGATACTGCCAAAATTTTGATGATCATAAGCTTGAATAAATTAATTTGATATTTCAAAAGCTCAAATAAACTAATTTAATATTTCTTAAATTCAAATAAATAATTTTGGGAGATTTTTGAACTAAAATCATATAATTGTTAAAAAACATTTGAGCCAGAATTGAAATATTACTATAAAAAAAATCAAACCATTCAATCAATCAAATGAATATCAAATTATTTTGTTCAGCAACTTTGATGTTAAAAAAATAAAATAAAAAATAAAAAGAAGAAGTAGGATTTCTCTTTTCATACATTCCTGAACAAGCAATGATTAATTTGAGTATGAAAAGGAGAAATAATAAGTGCTTTAAAGTCTCAAAAAATTGTATTGATTGTTGGGAGAAACTAAAGCCCAATGTAAACAAATCCAAATGCAATCATAACAAATTTAATGGCTACGATTGGATTATGGATGGTGGAGAGAAACATAATTCAACAGATTTTAGTCATTACATTTTGGTGTATTAAATTTAATGTTAAATTGAATTCAAGAATAATAAAAAAAAGAGAGAGGGCAAAATTCATGAGTTCCTTGTTAAGGATTTCAGCTCTTTGGAGACATTACAGTTCATAGAAGAATAAAAAAGCCCTCCATTCCTTATGAATATTGTTGCTATATTATGATAGTAACTTCGATAAATATCAATTCAAGGCTTATGTTGATCTAGTGGATTAAAATATAATCAATAGAATGGAAAGAGCCATCAGTAAGTGTTCATAACTATCAAAGACATGGGCACTATATGTAAGAAGAAATTGTTGCAGCCGAAGGAAATCAAATTTTAGTAGCAAGTGGAAACAAAGTTCTCATATAAGGCAATGAAATAAGATAGCAATGGTTTTGGTAAGATTTTTTTATGCAAAATGTGATACTTTTTCAAAGATCTTGTTTAGAGTAAAACGTCATCGGATCCGCAATACGTTTATAAGCGGACAGAAGGCATTTGTAGACCCCTAAAATGAAATTTTGTGCATATCTTAACGGCAAGTACTTGCACAAATGATCATATTTGAGTATTTCAAATGCTCCACTCCTACATTAAAATTGAATTTTCTAAATTTCAATATGCAACATCGGGTAAGGTACTGACGCCTCTAAAATGTGTGTAGTAGCCTCGGAAGAAAGCGACTGCCCCAAGAAGAGTGCTGCCACCTTGAGAAGAAAGCCACCACATCAAGAAGCATGCATGATTTTAAAAGCCTAATATACATGATATTTTATCCCTGATGATGGCCATGTTGAATGTCTATATCAACCAGAGGGGTCTCTATACATTTAAATGCCTCCAAATATTTATAAAATGCAAATGTTTCTCAATGGCTATAATAAAGTCGCTCCGATGATGGCCGTGTTGAATGTTTATATCAACCGGAGGGGATTCTACACCTTCAAATTTTTTTCAAATGCTTATGAAATACAAATATTTTCAAATGCCAAAGTTACGCCGATGATGACCGTGTTGAAAGCTAATCTCAACCGGAGGGGATCTCAAACATTTAAAATATCCCCAAATTTTAAAATTAAATCATGCTTGAAATACTCAATAAGTTTTATAATATTCAAATGAAATTTATTATTTAAAACTTAAATAAAAAATTCATCCATCATCCGCAAACATTTGTTAAGGATGATAAATTTCAGAGTAACTTCAGCTCATAAAGTGCAAATTGTCTAATTGAATGTATCACTGCGATTCATTCTCAAATGATTTCTCGCCAGCGGGGATGTGGCATGTGCCCTCTGACCGGGTGGCTTTGCTACAAAATATCACCACTATATCACGGTTACGGTCAAAGATCGTATGTTCTCCAATGGTTAAAATCCCCTTGAATAATGAATCATAGGGTGCACTCAATAAGGCATAAAAGTTTCTGTTAGTTAAGGTTGACTAAAATTCATCTCCTTAAACAAGCATTCACCCCAAGTCTATAAGGTACCCTTGGACAAAGCAACCCATGGCTGTCGACTCAATAAGGCATAAAACTTTCTGTTAGTTAAGGTTGACTAAAATTCATCTCCTTAAACAAGCATTCACCCCAAGTCTATAAGGTACCCTTGGACAAAGCAACCCATGGCTGTCGACAAGGATCTTTCTGTCAGGTTGAGTCGACTACCTCCTCTGACTAAGTAGACTAGGGACCACTATGGTCCGGGACGATGGAATCATGGGATCTTGATTGAGCTCGTCATCATTCCCCCCACCATCCGCTTTAAGTATAAAAATAATATGCTAGGTATTTCATACCTACTTAATGACTAGCCTTAATCGAAACTGCTCTCTCATTATGGGAGGGGTAATTAACCATAGGTGTTTGCACCAATGGGAAACCTAGAACCAGATTATAAAGTCCTCACAAAATGAGGGTGAAATCTTTGGGTATTGCTTTATCCCAAAGTTAATCTATCTGTCTTCTGAAATTTGACCCGGAACATCGTTAAAACTCTCCTACGCAGGGGAGTCCAGGGTGCGAATTTTTAGAGCCCACTCTCACCAATAAATACGTCTCCACCGCCTTCGCTAGTATAAACATGCTCTTGAGACTTAAACAAGTAGCAATAAAGATAACATACAACATCTTTTTGTACAATATACTATATCCAATCAGAATATTTTTCAAGCCATTTTGAGTTAAATCTACGAGCAATATTTCCTATCATTGTTTGAGGGAAATGATGATTTTTTGTTGATGTGGTCCCTTTAACAAATAAGCTCTACGAACTTTATTACGCTCATTCACATCATAACTCCAAATTGATGGTCAAAGATCAGGGTCGGTAGGGAGATTATTAATATCAATCTCGACGCGTTCTTTTTGTTTCAAGAATCATTCCATTTCGCTAAAGCCTAACATAAAATTCAAAGAATGAAATGTAATGCTCTACAATGATTTTACATAGACATTTATTTTGTAGATATTTTAATCATGCCAATGCTCTATAATGATTTACATATGCATTTGAAGGCCCTATGTTCCAATACCCAAGCCAAAGCTCAAGCCCAAACCATAAAACAAATAAATAGAGAAATAATGTTTTCATCCATTCAAATCAACACAATTCAATAGTATTTTTTGAATTTTGTATCAATTGAAGTTCTAATGTCAGCAATAATCATTTCAATACTACAGAAGGATTTATCTCAAATCTTTTATTTTTGTTGACATCGTCTTCGATTAATAGGCATAAAAATTGCTTAAAAAAATACTAAACAACAAACATAATAATCGAAGCAAGAAGATAACACTGATAATAAGTTTATAGAACCAAGTTATTATTTTATAACTTGCAACACCAAAAACCACTAAAATCTACTAAAACATATAATAGAAATTATAAGTTAGCCATTTTAAACACCAACATAGCGAGCACAATCAAATATCAAGAAAATTGATATCATGATTCTTCTGCAAAAGACCAAAATAAAGAAAAAAAATAAGCCTTTACTCAATTAACAATAATTGTGTACAACTATCCAACTATACAAAAAACAAATATTGAATATAAGTACATAATGGAATGCAAAATCTTTCCAACTACAAGAACTAGTGAACTACCATAGTTTTTTCAATATGCACTCATGCATATAAGGATAAAAGTGAAGTAAAAACAATATGCAGATTAGGAAAAAGAGAAGCAAGAAATATAGCAAGTGGAGTAATGAGAGGGATGCGAAGATGAAGGCTATGAGGCGAAGGTTATGGCTGCGAACGAGAGGGATGCGATGACTTCTTGAGAAGTCAGGAAGGTGACAGTTGAGAACGAGAGGTCTGCGACTACGAATGAGGGGTGCTGCAAGAATGCGAAGATCTCTTATGAATAGGCCGAATTGTCGAAGGCGTGATGGGAAAATTTGTTGCACGATTGAGTAATTTAGGGCAAATAGGGTTTTCTAAGGAGGGGAAAAACCCAAAAATGCCCCCTCTGTTGACTTAGTTTTTTTTTTTTCAGTGTGGGCATTTGTCCACCCTCACTTGATAGGAGATCCACTCTTGACTAGGAGTGATGAGCATGAGAGGCATATAAGTTATAATCATATGAAACAAAAAGAGAGAGACTTGATAGTGTTCTAATTATTGAATATCATGAAACTTAAAACATATAAGTCAAGTTTAATATTTTATGGTTCATAAATAAATTATTGATATATGTGATCAAAATGTTATATAATGGCTTACTCCATGGGCGGATCCACCAAGGGCTTAGGGTGGGAAAATGTCCACCCTAAAAAAAATCAAATATTTAGATGGGATGTTTTGAAATATTTTAGGTATTTTGAGCATTTTACCCCCCCCCCCCCCCCCCCCCCCCCCCCCCCCCCCCCCCCCCCCCCCCCTCAAAAATCTTTTTGCCCTACCCCCCCCCCCCCCCCCCCCTTTTTGCCCTACTTTTATCAATCCCCACATCATCCCCCAAAAAAAAAAAAAAAAAAAAAATTGCCCACCCTAAAAAAAGAAGCTGAATCCGTCCCTAGCGACTCAATATACATCAGTTAAAAAATCTCTCATGATGTCATCTCAATGATATGTTCCTCATATTACAACTTATAATCAATATCACAATAATTTAAATTGATGCACATATATACATAAGCATGCACACAAATACATACATGCATTTACATGTGCACACTCGCATAGATACATACATACTACAAGCGCACATATACATACATTAATTCTACATAAAATAAATAATATGTATATATATAAGTTTAACTTAAAATCTTAGTATTACTAATAAGTAATATAGACATACACAACAACAACATCAAGCCTTTATCCCACTTTGTGGAGTTGGCTAGATCAATCCTTTTTTCTCTATTGTGTCTCGTTAAAAGATAAATTCTCATTTAAATCTAAAAAAGAAAGGTCATTTTTAATATTTTCTAACCAAGACTTTTTAGGTCTACATCTACATTTCTTAACATAACATAAAATAAAATAAAAATAAAAATAATAAAAATTTTACTAGTGAAATTAATTTGTATATGAATATAAAAATAATAAATTAATTTGAATATTAATAAATTAATACTAGTTACCCATTTTGTTGTGAAATTCTAATTTAAAAAAAATGTAATAATGTCATTGCCATGTCCCAAGCCTTAAATGAGAAAAGTGGAAAGTTTCGTTAAGTAATCGATAACCAGCGTAAAATTTGTCGAATAATCATGACATGAATCCTTTAATACATTATATTAATATCAAGATGTTTCCTAGAAGCTACACATTGTATGGTTTGAATACAATGAGAAGTGTGTAAGGGCCGCTGCATCAATGCCCAGGTGCAATGTTAAATAAGTAAAGATTCCCACATCATGGACGGATGATGACAGAGAAGTTAGACAATAAAACTAGGATATGATAGAAACATAATTATAATATATATTCTCTTTCACGTAAATGAATGAAATTAATAGATATTATAATTCATATGAAGATAAATATTCTATAAATTCAGAAAACTAAATGGATTGGATAGAAGGATTAGGATATTAATAGTTTAGGATTTAAATTATAGTATTCGAGTAGGAGTCATACTAGAAATGATATAGGTATTATTATCGATAAGAATATAAAAGAAAATATTGTGGAAATTGATAGAATTGTAGATAAAATTATGACTTTAAATATTTTTGTTGATGCTAAGATTATTAACATTATAAGTGTTTATGTTTCTTATGAAAGTTTGCTTAAAAATAAAATTTTGGAATAACTTAGAATAATTTTTACAAATATACCTCTTGAAGAAAGAGTTTTTATTATAAAAAATTTAAATAGACACGTTGATCGAATGATAAAATATTTTAAAATTATTCATGATGACTATGCGTTTGGAGGGAGTGATAAAGTTTGTAGATTCATATTAGATTTTACAATAGATTATGATTTTGTGATTGTTAATAACCTATTTAAAAAAAAATAGAAGAGCACATCATCATTTATAAGAATGGATATAGTAAAATTCAGATAAATTATTTTTTAATAAAAAAATTGATCGTTTAGATTGCAAAGATTAAAAAGTTATTTTGAGTAAAAATTTATGTATCCAACATTGCTTATTAGTTTTGAACTTTAAGATAAATAGGTAGAATATAAGAAATAAAGTAAAATATTATCCTATAATTAAATGGGGACATTTGAAAATACTACAACTTCAACAACAATATCGAGCCTCTATCCTACTATGTGGGGTCGGCTACATGAATACTTTTTCTCTATTGTGCCATGTTAAAAGTTAAATTTTCATTTAAATCTAATAAAGAATGGCCATTTCTAGTATTTTCTAACCAAGTCTTTTTAGGTCTACCTCTACCTTTCTTAACATAAGTCAAATATAATACATCTACTTTCCTAACTAGGTCATAAGAAGGCCGCCATTTTATATGACTAAACCATTTAAGACGACTCTCTCTAATCTTATCTTCCAATGGAGCTACTCAAATCTTTTCACATATATGCTAATTTTGTATCTTTTCTCTAAGAGTAAACCCACTAATCCACCAGAGCATCCTCTTCTCAATAACACTTAACTTAATATTATGTTTCTCTTTTAATGGCCAACATTCTGCACTATAAAGCATTGCAGGTCTAACCTTTATCTTAAAAAAAAATTTCTTAAGTTTGAGGGGGACTTTTCTATCACATAACAAGCTTGATGCATTCCTCCACTTCAAAATTTTACTAATAATTTTCCAATCTTTTTTACCATCACTCTGAACAATAGACCAAAGATATCTAAAACAAGTACTCTTATTAATGAATTGATAACCCAAAGTCACAATCCCCCCACTAGAACTATTATTACTAAAATTATACTTCATATATTTAATTTTAGATCTACTCAAGTAAAAGCCTTTAGACTCTAAGGTTGATTGGCATTATTTAAGTTTTCCTTTAACTCCCTCTCTAATCTTATCAACAAGAAGAATATCATCAACAAAAAGTATACACCAAGATACAACCTCATGTAAATATCTAGTGAGAACATCCATGACTAAAATAAAAAGATATGAGCGTAAGGCTGGTTCTTGATGTAATTCAACTGAAATAAGAAAATACTTGGTTAAACCACTTTATGTCTGAACACAAGTAACAACTCTTGCATACATATCCTTAGTGACTTGAACATAAGTATTATTAACCCCTTTTTTTTCTAGAACTCTCAATAACACTTCTCTTGGAATTTTATTATACGCTTTCTCTAAATAAATAAATATCATATGTAGATCCTCCTTATTCTCTCTATACTTATCCATCAAACTTCTCAATAAATATATAGCTTCTATAATAGGCCTATCCGACATGAATCCAAATTGATTTTTAAAAATAGTTTCTAAAGTGCATTATGGATGAAGATCAAAAAGTACTTTTATTATAAGAGGATATTCAATAAAAGTGGATAAGGTATTTCGATAAGCTTCTTAATAAAGATTATGAGAATACAATGGACTTTAGTGACCTTAGCATTCTAAATGAAAATAGATATTTTTATTTTTATCTTCGCATTAATAAAATTGAAATTAGAGAGGCCTTAAAGACATCAAAGTATGAAAGAACAGTTGGAATTGATGATATTCCAATAGAGATGTGGAAATGTTTAGGAGATGAATGAATTTCTTTACTTATTAAACTTTTCAATATAATTTTGGGGACTTAAAAAAATCAAATGAGTGGAGAAGAAGTGTTTTGATTTCTATTTTTAAGAATAAAGATGATGCACAAGAGTGTATTGTTGATCTCCCTTTTATGCCAATACCCTTTTGGGAAGAATAATATTGGATCCTTAATTGAGAGTATTCTCGGGCTTCAGCCTAATATGTTATTAACCATGGGGGCTTATGCCCATGGGATATGGAATTCCATAATAAATAAACCCCACTCAAGTTGATGTATAGGGTGGGGGAAACCCCGTGACATTGATCAGGTCGTGCATATTATCATCCATCGTGGTAAGCTGGCGAGAGCCGCTGTCCTTAATGGTTGATCGTATGCAGGATCTAATATGTCCTCCCATTGGCCCGCTTGTGAAGAAAGCGGAGGCCAATGATTACCTATATCCCTCGGGGTGGTGCGGTCATATGC
Organism: Dendrobium officinale; assembly: GCA_019514585.1. Classification (NCBI taxonomy): domain Eukaryota; kingdom Viridiplantae; phylum Streptophyta; class Magnoliopsida; order Asparagales; family Orchidaceae; genus Dendrobium; species Dendrobium officinale. Next base: position 14,932,594 of record CM033700.1, read on the forward strand.
CCTCTGCACTCTACAGCCGTGAGCGGTGTCCTTTTGGAGGTCCACATGTTTTTTACGACCACGGTGGGACTCATTTCTCTCTCCATCTTTGGATCATATATTATTCTTTCTTGTGTGTACTCCAGGGTTGATACACATTAGATTAGGTCCATCGTACTCTTAATTAGGATCCTTTCTTAGTTAGATTCCCTTCTTAGCTAGGGTTTCCCCTAGTTATGATCTCTTTTCTTCTGACCTTTCGGATTATTCTGTCCTTTCTCTTCATTCTTCTTTTTCTTGGGGTTTTCCCTCTACACTCTGTAGCCGCGAGCGGTGTTCTTTCGGAGGTCCACAAATTTCTAAAGACCATAGTGGGATACTTTTCTTCGCAAATGAAACTGGCTTATATGAGCTTCTTAGTTTTAGCGATCACCTGTTAATCAATCTTTAATCTTATCCGACGAGGTGACTGCTTTATATGCTCTACATAGGGTTTAATGGCCAACTTATGGACTGCTACCTCTAGATTTAAACAGGGTATTTTGGTGTAATTCCAGGCAAAATAATCTTTGAACTCCAAGAGAAGTTTTATGTAATCTTGAGCCTCTGAGTCAGATAATAAAGCACTATAGAAAATAGACTTAGGATCTGATTTAGTTCCTAAGTTTACCTCATATAGTTAATCCATGATGAAAGTAGTGCCATCTTAGAACTCTCGTGGAGCATCAAGGATCCTACATTCATCATCATCCATATCTTCTTCATCGATAAGAAAAATAACCATATAAGAATGAGATACAACACGAACATTGGCATTATTAGACTGACTTTGCCCCATATAACCCACACCTTCTAGGGTTCGAGGGAGATCAATTCGCCAAACCTGAGCTTATTATAGAGCTCGTTCATCGGACCAAGTCGAAGGAATGACACCCCGCTCTATATAACCCTCTATAATAGTGGAAAAGTAATGAGGGACACTTGTAACCTTTATATCCATAGCGGTCTCCTCTGGACCCTAACTCTAAGGACCCAGCGGGGCACCTATACTTAGGATGAGGCACACTCCTTAGACTGTGCTTGCCCAAATGTCTTGTAGAGTGGAGGCTTAGGGTATTCTCTAGTCTGTAGCGAAGTACCAGCACTAGTGAAAGGAGTGTCAGAAGGTCTTTGATGGGAATCCTCAACCCTTATTCTGCACATCTGATGGGGAATATGTTATCTGCTAGTAATCTGACATCAGAAGACTCCTTCCTCATCAGAGCTACTATCATCAACTAATCCACCCTCATGTATTAAGTACCTACAAAAGGTAAGAAATGAATCGTAACCAGCGAAACCCAGAGGTGATGAAGAGACTGAATGATGAAGGACATCGATCATCTCATAATCTAAAGAGTCGGACTCGACAGTCAAAGAAGTGTAAAGGTGTGATGGAGGAGGAATATAAGTATCATAGTTTCGCAGTCCGTAGGTCGACTCTCTACCCCTACCTCTACCTCGTCCTCCCCTATCTTTACTAGGGGGAACATCATGCTTAACTATAAAATGAAAAGGATATCTATCAGGATATATAGTAGAAACATCTGCCTCAATACTAACCTGTGATGACCCCTATACTAATAATTGTATAGGATCCTATATAGGTGATGGCGTCGGACCCTATATAATGGTAACATGTATCACTGTGATTGGGCAGGGGGAGGTCTACGAGTCTTCTAAGGTACATAATACTCGACATCATCATAAACAAAGACCTTGTGCATGAAAAAGGGCTAGGTATCTCTAGGAATGGAATACTTGACATAATTTCTCATATACTTCATACATTAGTGCAAGGTAGAGGGCATCATTCCATACTCGTGGAGCTAAGGCCTTCCTAAGAGAGCCATGTATGAAATATCAGCTTGAATCATATGAAACTTCACCTAAGTTATGAAACTTCTAAACTTCAGAGGCAGGGTAATATATTTTAAAGTGCGCTGGCCTTGCTCATTAAATCCTTTCAATATGATCTTATCGGAAGTGAGCTTTAAATGACCTAGGGAGAGTCCATTCAAAGTTTCATAGGTAATGATATTTATTGAAGTCCCTTAGTCGATGAGGATCCTGTTCAACTCATAACCATTGACTTCAGTAGTGACGTATAAGGGATGGTTGTACTCAAAAGTCCTTAAAAGAAGGTCTCGATCTGAAAGGTAATACATGGCATCTCTCTCAAATGGCATGCATCGCCAAATAGTACTTTCACCACTATCTCTCAAATGGTATGTATGGTATCTTCATGAAGCGAGGATGAAGAACCTTCTCTGAATGCAAGTGAGCTTCATGTATCGAGTCATCCTCAACAGGAGATTCACTTGGCTCTGGGATGATGGATTTTACTGGCTCTAAAGAGAGTGCTTGGAGTGGGTTCTCGAATTTATCTTTTGAATCCATATAAGAACCACCCTCTGGAATGGTAAAGACTTGTTTATCTTCATACTAAGACTCATCTTTACATACAGGATCATTTATATTGCAAGCAATATGTTAAATATGAAAAAAGCAAGTGCTAGAAGAAGTAGAAGAAAAGTAGGAAATCAAAAGTAGCAAGAATCACCTTCTTCTATTATTTTATCATCGATAAAAAGGAGAATGAAGTCCTTCAATGTAAGTGCTGGAAGGAGCACTGTCTTCCCCTCTAAAGTTACAACAAGCTTTTATTTCTCATATATTTTTCTAGTACATATAAAAGAAGAAGAAATGTGCTAAGTAGGCACTACAACAGAAGAAGGAGAAAAAGGTGTTGGCGTAGTAACTGGGGCAGCAACTATCGACTTGGCCTGGGAAGACATCCTCTCAACTGCCTCTGAACTCTAAACTACCCGGTCGATCATCTTCTTTATCTTTCTAGAGAGAGTGCTAGCTGCCACTCTCTCTCAGAACCTCTGGGTGACCTGCTACTACTGCCCTGACTGTCACTGTGGTTGGAACCATAAATTATCTAAATTGTCTGAGTGGTTTTGCCCTAGGGCTACACTAAGTTATTATCCTGCATATGTATCTTCCCCACTGGCCATGAGCCTCTCACCCTTATCCTTGAAAACATAATAGTCCTCTAAAATATGTCTGATATATTTATGAAATGGATAATATAGTGGGTGATCTGTCTGTCTCCCCTCCTCCACTCTATCGTTGTTTGGAAATGTTAAGATATTTTTCTTAATAATGAATTTAAAGATCTTTTTCACACTTTCTTTTTTGAATGAATATTCCTCACTAAGCTTCTCTTATATGTACTGCTGACTCTCTAGACTCCTATGAAAAGGTCTGGACTACACTACTGACTGACCCAGTGAGTACGACTGTTGTAGAGGTGCTGAACTGACTGTAGGCCTCTTGCCCTTATTCGGTGTCCCATATGTACTATGTACCTACCTCTCCTAAGAGGAGGTGCCCCTGAAGACTCCTACAGCTGAGGTTTACGCGAATGCTGACTCTCAACCTTAGGAGAGACTGCATCAAGTATGCTGTCTTGCATGCTAATAACCTTCATAAATAACTTCTAGAATATTATAATATTGAAACCCTTCAAATAAGGTGTTATGGGACCATTGATGTTCTTCAACAGGATTTCTACCACATGCTTCTCCTATAGCTGGGGCTCACACCGCATGTTAAGATTTCTCTATCTAACTTTGTAATCCGGGAGACTCTCGAGGATGTTGTCTAGTCACAACTAACTCTTCAACTGTGACCCGGTGCTCAACACTAGCAAACCTCTGAACAAAAAGCTACTCTAACCATGCAAATATGCAAATTGAGTCATTGAGGAGGTCAGTGTACTAGACAAAGTTCACACCCAACTATGCTGCTAACAAAGAGTCTCAACATCAAGGCATTGTTCCCCCTATATTACAACATACGGCTCGGTACTAAGCCACATACTATCTCGGGTTACCAAACCTGTTGAACACTTTAAACCATGGGGAAATAAAGCCAGGGGGTAGGGCTCCCTCTCATACTCAATTAAGTAGGGTCTTTCCCTGCTAACAACATCTCCAAACTTCCTATAGGAAATCGTCTGCTCAACCTTCTAGGCTATGAGGTTCTGAATCTGTCATATTGACAACTGTGCTGACTGACTTTGAATCAGGGTCATTACTATAATAGATGGGTCTGGTGCTAGTGGTGGTATTATGGCTTCATCCCTGGATGTAGTAGGAGTGGCTACGCCCATCATTTGGGGCATCACCTCCAAAGTAGTCAACTACGCAGTCATAGTCGCTATGGCCCTGGTCATATCTTCCATCTGAGTCTGAATGAGCAAAACTGTAACCTCTATATCAACTAACTTGGGAGATCCACCCACCTCGGGCTCTCCCTGCTTGTCGTTTTCCTTGGGTTCTTTCTACTTGTCCGAGTGACCTCATTGGGTAACTACATAAACTGTACACTGGAAACATCCCCATCCGTCGAATCATCCCTGAGTGAATCCTCCTCGGAAGGGGATATATATAAGGACCCATAGGGGAGGAGTCCCTATGGGGGCTAAAAACTGAACCCATCTCTGGCTTGATTGGTGGACCATCGAGGGAAGCTACAATATCTACATTACAAACCATCGGGGCTGTCTCAGACACAAAAGGAACAACTGCCTCTATCTTCTCAATTACCTTTGCTAACTGTATGGTCTTGACAGGGGTATTCGTCTATCGTCATCTCCAAACCCACATACAGTGGTGGGACCTAGTGGGGACAACTAACTGCTAATGGGCCACAACTACTAAACGGATATGAGCTCTGGTAGACTCTAACTATTATTTGGGTCTATGATGATGTGGGCGTCATTCTACACTAGGGGTAATTATCTGTGGTCAAACTGACAGAGCTAAACTACTATGCTAGCTGGGTGGCTGTTGTCACGACCCAACCCGACCGGGACGGATCCCGCTCGCATCGGGTCGTGGGCCAGACTGAAACTGATTCCAGGATCTGGCTTTGGAATTTGTTTCAGAACTTTCTTCCAAAGATTATATACAGAAACAGACACACAGAGCTACTATAACATCAAAAATACAGCGGAACAGATCATCTATCTTTTCGTCCTGAAAAGAATCATATACAAATACAGCTCATGGCTTTAGACAGAAAAAAAAAGCATAACAGAAAAGCCATGACTGTACAAAAATCAAAAGTGCAAAATACCTATAACAGATCAGACTCTGAACTTTTACTCCTAGACTTCTTTCCCCTTCCCAGAACCTGAAAACCATAACAGGATGAGCTACAACAGCTCAGCAAGACAACAAACCTCCAATCAAAATCCTCAGAGTCCACATCAATCACAACAGACAGAAATCCGTACAAAAACCAGAATACAGAATTGACAGATCAGAACAGAATGAATCAAAATAGAACAGAACAGATTAAATCTCAAATCAGAACTGAATCATATATCACATCAGAACAGATAGAATTGTACGGAGATCAGAGTCAGATCATATCAGAACAGAACAAAATCGTATATTAGAATCATATATAATCATAATATAGATCAGATCAATTTATATCGTACGGAAATCAAAAATCATATCAATTCAGAATATATCAAATCAGAACGTATCAAAATCAGAACAAAACAAAAGTCAGAACATATTCCCTGACACTGACAGAATCTCAATGGATTCTAGCCCCTTATGCCTCCCTTCCCAGACACTCACAAAATCTTTCGGATTCTGGCCCCTTATGCCTCACTTTGTGCTCATGGCACCAGAACAGATGTGCTTATAGCACCAGAACAGAACTTCTCATCGGATCCGGAACTTGTATTCAGAAACAGATTTCAGAGCTCATTTCAGATTTTTCCTGACACAGACAGGATCTCACAGGATCCTGACCCCTTATAACTCCCTTGTTATAGCACACAAGCATAGCATGTAATTTCAGAACAAATCCGAAAAAATTTCAGAAATCGTACCAAAATCCAGCGACATAACGGCAGTATACGGAATTTACACAAAATTGACAGAATCAGAATTTTACCAAATTACCACAGAACATTCACAACAATAATGTAAGACTTTTATCCTACTGCCACAATATTTCCAGATATCGTGAAAATTTACAGTCAACAGAAAACACCGCCAAATCAAAACTATCAGGTCAAAAATTTTTCAGAAAATAACCAAAACGTGCACTCTCGGCACTTTAATAACATACCAAAAGTTACGCGGTAAAAACTGAACCAGTCGAAAAATACAGATGAAATTCACTAACATAAATAAAATCCGGACAGAAAATTCGTTCAAACTTCACCGTTCTGAAAATTGAGAAAGGCGGTATGTGCCTTACCTTGCGTACACCACTTTCTTGAACTGTCTCGTCGGACGAAAACTGCCCGGCGTCGCCCGAAAATCAATCTTTTCCCAAAGTCTCCTCAACTTTCTCTCTCCTCAGAAATTAAGATATTTTATTTTGATTTTCTCTCTCTTCAAAATGAGCTGATTTTCATTAAATAACCTTCTGATCGGCCCGGTCGATCGCACGATTGTCCTGGACGATCTGACAAAAATCCAATCGGCCTGGGACGATTTCTCATGACGATAATTAATTTCCTGGACGATTTGCTTTCTGATTTTTGCCATGAACTGATCGTCCCGGGACGATCCCAGATCGGCCCGGACGATCCCTACAGGAAATCATTCCTGTAACTTCTGTACAGATTCTGGAACAAATTGTGAACTAATCGTCCCGGACGATCCTGGAGCAGATCTGATGTTACAGCTGTCCTCTCTGCCACTTGTATCTCTGACTCAGAGTCTGACTCTATAACTGAACAGACGCCTGAGGGATTTAACGGAGTAACCTCTCTCGATTGATAAGCTCTCGACCTTGCGCTAGGCAAACGATGCTGCACGAACCCTCTAAGAAACCTATTGACCTCCAAAAGGACATCGCTCACAGCGACATTGCAGAGGGAAAGCCCCGAGAAAAGGTAGAATGAAAAGAAAGGATGGAATGACCTAGAAGGTTAGAAGGAAAGGGAACATAGCTAGGGGAAACCCTAGCTAAGAAAGGAACCTAACTAAGAAAGGACCCTAATTAAGAGTACGATTGACCTAATATAAGGAGTATCAACCCTGGAGTACACACAATAAAGAATAATATATGATCCAAAAATGGAGAGAGAAATAAGTTCCATCGTGGTCGCTAGAAACCTGTGGACTTCCGAAAGGACACGATTCGCGGCTATAGAGTGCACAGGGTATACGACCACACCACCCCGAGTGATAGAGATGATCATAGGCCTTCGCATTCTTCACAAGCGAGATAATGGGAGGGTAGATTAGATCTTGCATACAATCGACCATTGAGGATAGTGGCTCTCACCAGCACACCCCAATGGGTGATAATATGCATCACCGGATTAGTGTCACAGGGTTTCCCCCACCCGATACATCAACTCGAGTGGGGTTTATTTATTGTGGAATTTCATTTTCCATGGGTGCAAGCCTCCGTGGTTAATTACATTTTAGGCCAGAGCCCGAGAATAATATCTTGATTAAGGATCCAATATTATTCTTCCCAAAAGGGTGTTGACCCTTCCCCAAACCTAGGTCAAAGAGTTGACTTGGTCAAATTTTACCCAGCTAGATCCCAAGACCCTTCCCCATGTGTTCAGGGAGTCGAGATAAGTATGTTGAGCCCAGACTCAGCCCCTGAATCAACCTGGTTGACCAGATCAACTTGGGCTGACCCAAATTGACCCATTTGGCCCTTTTGAGTCCAAATTAATTTCAAATGCATTCAAACCCCATGCTAATTAGTTCAAAATCCCTCCTAATTGATCTTAGAACAGATCTAGGTCATTTATCGCTAGCCTTCGCCTATAAATACCCTATTTAGGGTTCCAAGGAAGGGACTCTTGCTCATAACTCTCTCCATAGGATCTCTCAGCTCAAGATCTCTTGTTGGATAGCTCTCCCACATCTTCGCTATCTTCCCCAACCAAAACCCGGCCTTTCCAAGCCGTTGGCGGCCAGTTTTCGGTGACCCAAGGTTAGATCCATCTAAGGCTTTGATCCCTTCGATCCAGAGCTCATATAAACGTGGTTTCAACTTGGAAAGCATACGAGAATAGTCTACAAGCTCAAACGTGTTAAGATCCTGAAGATCGAATGGTGAAATCTCTCAAAAACCCTTACATTATGTCAAATACTTAGATTTAAATATCTTCTTAAGAACTGAATTCAGATTATGAAATTATTTCCCCGTTAATTGTGTTCATTATCTTGATCTAAGTTTCAAATTTCAAGTGATTTCATTGAGTGGATTGAGAGAACGAGGCATTTCTTTATTCTAGGGTTTCGGTTTTCGTTATCATCAAGTGGGCTTATCCTGGACCGTTGATTTGCTTATCAAAAGCTCAGATTATGCTGTTCGGATTGAATTTCGAACCTTGGATTTGATTCTGTGATCTGCTCTTGCATCCGACGCGATCCACATCGTTGGTTCGTTTCCACATTGGATCATATGGCTCCGCGCCTCGGCTAACGTGGTTAAGTCGAGCTGCGTCCGCCGCACCGCCTTTTCAATCATTTACAATGATTGCACTATTGCGCAATCATTGCAAATAATTGCCGCACTGATTCCACATTTATGGGAACGAATCGGGATGTGCCACGTGACATATGAGCTACTATTTATTTTTAAATTGATTTTATTTTCTTTTAATGCATTTTAAATTCAAATTTCATTAAAAATTTATTAAAAATTATTTTTGAAATTAATAAAATAAATATTGGATACTAAAATTTTTTAAAAAATTATTTTTCTAGTTTTAAAAATAAAATTAGTATTAATTATATTTTAAATTATTTTAATTATTAAGTATGTAAATATTTTAACTAATAATTAATTTATTTAAAAAATTAAATATTTTTCAAATTCATAAAATTAATTTTGTTAAATCTTTTTTTTATTTTTAAAAAAAAATAAAGAAAAGTTTTCTTTTTCTTTTCAATTTAAAAATAAAATTAGTTTATTATTATTATTATTCTTATTACTAGCTTCCTTTAAGTTATTTTAAGAATTGCTTTGTTATTATTATTATTATTATTATTTAATTATTACCTTATTATGATTTATAAAATATGTTTATTTATTTAAAATCCAAAAAAATTATTTTTTTCATTTAACTTTTAATTAAAAAATATATTTTTTTTTTTTAAATTTTTTTCCTTAATAATTTATTACATAAATCATTTAGTTAATAGTTAATTAATTTTAAAATTTATTTATTTTCGAAATTTAAAAAAATTATGTTTAATAAATTATTATAAAATTTTTGAAGCTTTTCTGTTTAATTTTAATTTATTATTTTCAAATATTAATCATTTTAAATCATTTTAAAATACCCTTTTAATACATTAAACTTTTAAAATTCATAGTAATTTCATTTTAAATTGGATTTTAACGTATAATATCTCATTATTTTTAGAAAAATATTTATTTTCATATAAAAATATTCTTAGATAGCAAATTTTATTTTCTGTTATATTTATGTATTAATTAATTAATTAGATATTTGTATATTATTTAAATAATTAATATAGTAATTATTTTAAAATTACAAAATTATTTTTAAATCATTTTGAGACCTCATTGGGGTGACCAATGGATATTATCTATATTTATTTATTAAAAATTGATTTATTTTTAATTACATTATTTTTTAAAAATTATATATTTATGGGTATTTTAAATATTTTAAAATTACATATATATGTTAAATCCCTAATTCCGGGAGATCCACTAATTGAAATTTTAAAACTTATGTCTTGTTTATGAATAGCATTTATGGGAAAGGTGAATTAGTGGGAGGTTGAGTCTCAATCATTCACTAATCTTACCATAAGTGCGCTTTCTTTTCTTTTATTATCTTTTGTATGTGTAGGATGCACGAGCACTTAGCCTAGGCCCTCTTAGATTTTTGGAATTTGTGTATTTATTTATTTATATACTCCTTGCATGTTGCCTCGAGGGTTAGTCCAAAACTCTATTTAAAACCCACTTAATATAGTGACACCATAAAGACAATAATTAAGGATTAATCTAGCGAACTTAAAAAAAATTTAGGAGTTAGGATAGATCTCTGATTGACACAAAACTTTTAAAATTTATACTTAGTGACATCCTAAACCTTCTAGAATTATTTAGGATATTTTAAGACTCTTTGGACCCCTTAATTAATAAATCCTAATTTAACCCATTAATTAGGTCCTGGTAACTTCATAAAATTCTAATAAATCCAATTCAACTTAGAAAATTATCCATAATAGCTTGAACTCTCCAAAATTCAGTCCTTAACCTTAAATAATTAGGGCCCCTTAATTGGAGTCCAATTTGAGCTTTAATTCAACTTTAACTAAAAATTATTGTTTTGTCCTTATTAGATAATTAAAAATTATTAAAAATTTCACATTTTTTACAAACACTTTGGAACACTTCTTTGGGTCATTTCTGACCTTTGGGGTGATTCCAATTAGTTTGAATTAAAAACATAAAACCACCCCTAATTAACCAATTTCGATAATTCATTTAATTGCCCAAATCTTTAAAAATTCATAACTTTGTATAAGAAATCCAAATACAGCAAACTCAAAGCCTAATTACTCTTTAAAATGTTAGAAACCCTAACCCTAGCTTAATTTTTATAGTGACATTTTGGATCCCCTTAGCTTAGCGTATAAGCAGACCCCGAACCTCCTAAAATTCAATAATGTAATTTAAACTTCAATTATTCTTACCCTAAGCATTAAAAGGAATCAATAAACTAAATTAACTAAAATGAATTATGATTCACTAATATTTAAACTTTAAATAAAGTTTCCTTTTCAGACCTTTAACAAACCTGAACTTTAAGTAACTTGAATTACCTAACCAGCTCAGGATCTATCCTAGCCACACAGGTCTTTAAACACACGTAGAATTGTTTGTTATGGCACCACTTCTAGACCTACGCTAGGCCGGTGTTTACTTTTCTATTATGTGTCAAGCTTTTCAAGATTTTACTGCATGTTATGAGCAAAATTGATATTGTATTTGCTTACTTTTGCTGTACTCTGGAATTGATTTGATTGTGCGTTAGATTTACTCCTAGGTTAGGATCGATATTTTAATACTAACGATGTTTTATGCAAATGGCCATGCTCATGCAGCACTATAGGGGGGCAATAGTCATGATTTAAATACTAACATGTCTTATGCATGCACTTCAGAAATTGCTCAGCTCCCTTAAATAAATGAGGGCTAAATAAAAATCATAAATAATAACTACTATAGGTGCTCCAGAGATAGCTTAGCCCTAAAAAATAATTAAAAGCAAGGCCAAGTGTGGGTGTAATGAGTTTTTTTTTTCATATAAATTGCTTCGAATGTTATAACTACTTGAGATTTTTTTTTCATTAGGATAACCTTGCAAGATAGTCTAGAATTTTTTAATTTCTATTCATATAATCATTTGTAATATTGGTTTGAGTCATGAAAGTGTCTTTGAGTTGGGATATCCTATCCAACTCGAATTTCAAAAGAAGAAGGCATCCTCAAGAGGAAGAGTCTTCTTACATTTAGAAGGTCGAGTTTGGATGGCTTTTAAATATCCAAAGAGAAAAGACAATATCCCTTTAAGGGAAAATTATCTCTTCATTTGGATATTCAAGCCACGAAGGATCCAAGGAGTCCAAGGAGGAGAGATCTAAGGAGCCCAAGGAGAAGAAGTCTAAGAAGGTTGAAGAGCTGAAGACCCAATATCTCACTCAAAGTCATTTGCGTCATTCCTAGATTTAAAAATCCGGGTTGTTGACAGTAGTGGTGCACGACCACTTTATTTCCTATAGACCCTGATTTGTAATTAAGGGCAATTTGCCTATGATCATTTATTAATTTGTTCAATTATTCTAATGTATTTTATATATATTGCTTGCCTCTAGGATTGCTTATATTTCTTAGTTTAATGGCGATTTGCATGCCGCTTTTATTTTAGTCTGGATTTCATTAGACTCTCTAAGGACTCAAACTTTTTCTACTTATAACTAATCTTTAAAATTTTAAGAATTAAATAACATAGAAATATAATGATCTAGAGAATAGCCGGAATCGTCTAGGGTTGTATGCATAATGTTGCATTCTTCTCTCTCATTCTAATAAGAAACCTCTCCGCCTGCGGGTAGAGTCCGAATAATTTGGCCTATGAGAATGAAGTGTCGGATCTGGGGAGGCTCAGTCTTTTCTAAAAATTATTTTATATAAGCATATTTTTAAAATCTCAAGCATATTTGATTTAGACTTTTCAACCAGCATGCATTTCATTAGAAACTCATTAAATCAAAATTTAATTGCATTAGATCTAGGAGCATTCACCCTACATAAGTCTAGGTCCAATTAGAAAACTCTCTAGACGTCGGCCATACTTCTAAAAAACTAAACTACCTACCCATCTTTTATAAAAACTGGATAGCATGGATTTAAAGCGCTTATATGGTTAGCTGGCTCCCAAATCCAGGCTGGGGTAAGTTCAGGTTTTACACTAAATTAGTTAGGATACGGGTGTTAGTGTTATGCATAGAACACTAAACCCAATTTAGATTTAAGATTCAAGACTACTATATTCGATCTCGTAGTACATCTCATTGATGGGTAAGTTTCCTATTTTTTAGGGACTATAAATTCTACCTATCCGCGTTACATGGATGATACCACTTCTATATTTCTCTCCTGTATGCATGGAGTTCTTGACTTTCTTTTCTCCAGTTTCTCCTTAGTGCCTTAGGCCCTCCGATTGCTGGTATGAACCACGTGTATTGATTAAGCCAATTAGACCTTTCTTCCCCTTGATTAAGAACTTTATAGTCTCCACTCTTGTATCAATTCCATTCGAAAGGATAATATAGGATCTTTAATCGACGGTCTTCTTAGGCTCCGATCTAAGATGTAATTAATCATGGGGGCTTGCGCCTGTAGGAAACTGAATCCCACGTCAAATAAAGCCTACTCAAGCTAATGTATTGAGTAGGGAAAATCTCGTGATTGTGATCGGGCCATGCATATCATTACCCATCGAGGTGCATAGGTGAGAGCCGCTATCCTCCATGGTTAATCGTATGTATGGTGTAATCTGCCCTTCCATTGGCCAGTTTGTGAGGAGCGCCGAGGACCACGATCGTCTTTATCCCTCGGGGTGATGCGATCGTATGCCCTCTGCACTCTGCAGCTGAGCTACATCCTTTCGGAGGTCCACAAAGAGGATTTGCACAAAAGAAAGATTAACACGTATGAATTATAGAGGAATTAAATTAATGTTCATACTTTAAAACTATGGGAGAGAGTTTTTGAGCATAGGTTATGCTGTACTATTAAGGTTTCTCAAAATCAGTTTGGATTCATATTGGGTAGGTCTATTATGACATTTATTGAGAGGTTTAATGGAGAAGTATAGAAAGAATAAATACAATCCACATATGATATTTATTGATTTAGCATATGATAAAGTTTCAAAAGATGTGCTTTGGAGAGTTCTAGAAAAGAAAGGAATTAATAATGCTTATGTTCAAGTCATTAAGGATATATATGTAGGAGTTGTTACTTATGTTCAAACAAAAGGTGGTTTGACCAAATATTTTCCTATTTCAATTAGATTACATCAAGAATTAGCTTTAAGCCCATATCTTTTTGCTTTAGTCATAAATGTTCTTACTATATAATTATAAGAGGATGTTCCTGGGTGCATGCTTTTTGTTGATGATATTCTTATAATTTAGTTTAAAAATTAGCTGACCTCACATAGTATGATACAAGCTTGATATTGTTGTTGTATTTTTTTATTTTTATTTTTTGTGGGGTCTACCTCTTGAGGCGCACGACAAATCTCCTTAAGGAAAACTATTTATTTCAATTTTATTATTATTGTTTTTTTTTTTTTTAAATTTTAATATATCGGGCAACGATCGAACTGTGATATTCAGATAATGGTGGTCAGCCAGTGGTCTAACGGTGGTACTTCGAGATTATTCCAGTGAAAACCACTACAATATATATATATATATATATATATATATATTCATTCATTCAAACTACGATTTACAACAACTAGAAGATCATTCAAGATATTAATATATCTTTCAACTCAAAACTATAAAAGAATAAAAGAAAATACATAACAAAATAAACCTGGAAATACTGATCAGCCTCACTCTATAGGATCCTGACCCTTTCCCATACCACATTATGAGCTTGCAAAGCCCATCCAACAATTAAAAATTACCACTACATTTAATATAAGATAAAAGAATTAATATGTATGTCCAATCCAAGTTAATATTAATTATTATACTATCAACATGAACAATAATCAATCTAGACAATAAATATTAATCACAAATGGAAACTCATATAATCAGTAAAATCATAATGTCTCAATAAGCAAAAGAAATTCATCAATTTATAAGAAAATTAAAAAAAAAAGTTTGCCATTCAATAACAGGTGTTGCACAATAAAACAAGTCTAAATTTTTTAGTAGTTATATTCATATTTTTCATTCCATTATCTACTTCTATCAATCATTATATAATGTAGCAATTGAAAATTCTTTAGGGATGTTAAGCCCTTATGAACTAGCCCGAGGCTAACCAAGAGGAGAGGGGGGGGGGGGGGGGGGCAAGGGGGATGTGTTGGTGTTTTAAAAATTCTCAAATAAAATTCACGATCTTAAACCAAGCCAACATTCACCAGAAAATAAATTGTGAAAATTAAATGCGGAAATATAATAAGAAAGAACACACTAGATTTTATAGTGGTTATGTCAACTTGACATACGTCCACTCCCCGGAGCATTTCTTCCGGGTATTGCACTAAACTTAGTGACTCTCCTTTTGCTCCCACAGCAAGGCGGAGAAGCCGGTACAAAAAATCCTTTCCATCGACCCTAGTGAGGCAGAGAACCCAACTCCTTTTACTTCCACCTGAAGTAGGCAGAGAACCCAACTCCTTTTGCTTCCTCCTAAAGCAGGCAAAGTACCTCGATCAATTGCTGAAGTAGACCTCTCTAGAATCTCCAAGGAACCAGGGATGATGACCGAAGAAGATGACGCAGATCATTGCTTGGAGCAATCTTTGTGAAACCCTCACAAACTCCCCTTCACAATATCCTCTTTATCTCTGTCTCCTAAGCTCTCCCTCTCCTTTTAGCTCTCTCAGGTCAGGACAGTAGAAAAATATTACTTTTTGAGTAAACATGAGATCTAATAAAGAAGTGCTTTAAATTTGCCCTAAATTGCAATTAATCGATAAATATCATCCAGGATGATTGACGGATCGTCATGTACGATCAATACAAATTTAGCTCAATCAGTCATGATGATCTAGGGGAGGCTGGACAATTAGAAGGTTTGTTTGTTCTGATCGTCCAGGATGATGAGACAATCTCTCTATTCGGTCAGACTTTACCTGTCCGAATGATGAAAAAATAACTGATCATTTAGGACGATTTCACGATCATCCTGTATGATGAGTTCAAGATGTTGAATGTCGTCCAGACAATTGCTCTGTTTGGCTAGACTTTACATGTTCAGATGATAGAAAAAATAAATGATCATTTAGGACAATTTGGGATCATCCCGAATGATTAGTTCAAATCAATACATATCGTCCAGAACATCATTCTGGTCGTCTAGTAAGAAACTAATATTTGTTTAACTGATCGTCCCAGACGATCCTGTGATCATATAGGACGATATGATCGATAAATCAAATCTTAATTGCTTTCCTTAATCGTCTGACTAATTTAGGCATAATTATTATGCATCGTCCAAGACAATGTCCAAAAATAATAACATGCCTAAAAGAGTTGGCGGCTGATTCTTTCTGATTTGAGCCTATCGTCCAGGACGATGATAATATCGTCTAGGATGATGATAATATTGTCCAAGGTGATTTGCTTAATTTTGGCTATCTTAACCAGGATGTTCTAATTAGGGTTTCTATTTTTAACTGACGTCCAGGATGATTTAGGATTATCCCGGATGATATGATCAAAAATAGAAAACTCTAAAAATAGACAAAATTTTTCCCTTGAGTGTGTGTGTGTGTGCAAGGTTACTTTAGCATCAGGACCCACTTTGTTACATTTGACTTAAGAAAAGATAAAAAACACTTAACTAACGCTTACACACTGACTCAATCCTAATATACCTAATCTTGAGCTGGCTTGATTTGCAATTGACCTTATTGACCTGAAACGTTAGTAGGCAGGATAATCGTAGGAAAATAGAAGTGTTAGAAATATTTGCTATCATCAAAATTATAATCTCTGAATCTAGATTCGCAACAGCAGTATGTAATATCAATAGATCATATTAATATGCTATATAAATATGTTTGTAAATATCTATCAGTATCCTTATTACAACTATCAATTTATTAGGTGAAATTCAATAATATTACAATCAAAATTCTCATATGAATTATATTTATTATATATAAGAAAGTTACGTTGTGAAAGTTTAGTAAATTAAGAGAAAAAATATATTTTTATCAATTTGGGAGAGATTAAATTCACCAAATATAAAATCATTGAAAATAAATGTATGATTCGAGTTACCTACTACATCAAAAGAAGTCTCAGAGCATAGCCACAAAAAAAGGCCCGAATAACTTTTCTCTCACTTATATTTCGTTCTTCTTTCTTTCCTTTTCTTAACTGGCAAGTCAATGATTATGAGGGTGGGGGAATATGATAGTGAGGGATATTTAATACTAAATAAATCAATTAAAAAAAAGTTTTTTAAGTGCCCAACATTGCGACGCTCTAGACTCGACACCTAGTGTTGCATGTTTATTCTAGAGTTACTATAAAATAGAGAGCTCAACGCCATCGCGTTGAATTCTAGCACTCCAATGCTGCTCCCCTAGCGCCACTATGCCAAATAGCACAATGCTGCAACACTCCAATTCAGAAGTTTCAGATGTTTCAAATAAATTCATGTTAAGAATTTTTGGTCATTACAGTTATATCTAAAAAAATACAAAAATATTTGAATCACTTCATCATATGGTCCATATTAATTTTCTTGATCGTATTTCATTCTTTCAATATTTACGTGCCTTAATGATATCCAAATTAAATAATATTGGGCTTGTTGGATTTGTCTTGTGGGGTATCTCATTTTAATTATAAGCATGCAAGATTTAGAGAATATTTAATCACCTAATCAATATACAAAAAAATTTTAATTGTGGTTCGTGTGCTTGATTTGGGTTACTGGACTTAGATCAGCTCACTTTTGATGTTAATAATTTTGTCCCATTGAGGTGTGCGATTCTATAATAAGTTTGATGAAATTAAAATTTAGATGGTCATGATTTTGGTTATAAAAATTTCTAATTAAAAATTGCATCAAAATTCGTGCTTGATCAATATCAACATTAAAACATATAAAAATATGCTGAGACATTAAAATATAAAAGATATATTTATTATAACACGAAACAAATTTACCTTATAAATAATTCAAAACAATTATCCAACTAGTTCCGAAGACTAATTTGTACTTGTCCGAGATCAAGCGGATTAGAGTAGACCACTTCTCCTCTCTCATTTGCATTCCGGCCGAGGTCGAAACCCTAAACCCAGTATCTGTATATGCTCGAGTGCGGTATCGGATCTTCTTCATCCGTTTTACGCCATGGGAGCGAGCCGAAAGCTTCAGGGTGAGATCGATCGGGTCCTGAAGAAGGTCCAGGAGGGTGTCGATGTCTTTGACAGCATCTGGAACAAAGTCTGTCACAGACTCTGTTTTATAGTTTCGCCGCGTTTCGTGACTCTGCTTTGATTTTGCATCTTATGCATTCTTGGAGCATTCTGATGTTTTTTTTTTGTGTGTGTATGTTTGTGGGAATGTGAAGGTGTACGACACTGAGAATGCGAACCAGAAGGAGAAATTTGAGGCGGATTTGAAGAAGGAGATAAAAAAGCTCCAGCGATACCGAGATCAGATCAAGACCTGGATACAGTCCAGTGAGATAAAGGATAAGAAGGTAGAATTACGCCTTTTTTTTTTCTTCTCTGGCAAATTTTAGGGATTTGTTGGCAATCAATTGAATGGCTTCTAAATATATGGTAAGATAAATAATTGTGGCAGAATGATTTGAAAGGTTTGGAGAGTTATTCGGAAGATATTGTTTATTGAAAAATCATGGATTATTGTTTCCAAATCATTAATGGTTTTAGGAAAATATTAGGGACAAAATAAGTTTTTATTTTCACGGTTTTGTAAATTTTGCTTACTTTTAAAGCTATAAATAGGATTATATCTTGAGTATCTATTATGCTTTCTTGATCTACATCAAGAAGGGGGAGACACCTTTTGAGTAGGTGTGGATTCCTTAAGGAAGAACAAGGGTAAGAAGAGAGACTAGAGAGGTAGAAACTAGAAATCATTCATTCCATAACCTTTTCTTACAATAAGAGGTGTATTTATAATGCTTGGGTAGGCCAAGTTTACAATAGAGACCAAATTTGCAATATATAATTGGTCTACTTAACAAGAATTTAAAATAGAATACAAAAAATAAACTAGTGCTTATTACATATGTATATACTATTTAGTTTGTCTTTATTTAGCTAAAGATATATTGTAGATGTATAACATTCCCATCGTCATGGAAAAAATCTTGTCCTCAAGGTTGAGAGAAGGTAAAGATGAAGAAAGGGTTGCAAAATTTTTCCTTGTAGCATCATCCAAAAAATTAATTTTCATTGCAAGAAAATTTGACTGCGAAGTTGTAAAAAGGTAGACGGGGGAAAAAACATAAGGAGAAATTCATAGTGACCATCATGAAGTTTGATGAATATTTTTAGAATATGTCCTAACTCGTTGAGAGGCATAATGAAAATGAAGTTAAGAAAAAAAAGCTCTATTTAATTCATCTAAAAATGTATGTACTATTGGAATAGTAAATTTATCTTTAATGGTGAGTATATTAAGGGCTTTAGAGTTAATGCAAACACGCCAAGTACCATTGGCATTATTTTGAAAATGTGGAGAATGATAAGGACGAATGTTAAATAGTTGAGATAAGGATTGAAGATGAATATATTGAGAAATGGTATGAGGTTGAGGTAAATCTTGTGGTGGTTGAAATAAATGTAGAGATTGTTTGAGTAAAGTAAAATTGAATAATGATAGATGATCTGTGAGAAAAGAGAAACTTGTCGGAGAAGGTGACCTTCGTGGAGAAGGGATTTGGCCAGCGGAACCAAGGATGATGACGGAAGAGAAAGTATCTTGATGGAGTGGATGATGTGGATGGTCATTACATAAACTATCAAGTTTCTTGTCAGTGAAATTCATAAAAGAATAGATTTGTTGAAGGGATGAGCCAATGGAAGCAAATTGAACATCAACTTGTTGGAATGATTTTTGGATGTCAGCAAATTGCAAGTCCTAATTACTTTGTATTAGGCCAAATCAACATTCTTCATGTTTAGTGTTCACAGATGATGAAGTTTTGGAAAGATGTAATTCTTGATAACAAGAATTGGTACTTGTACCAAAATAGAAAGAAAAACCCAGAGAATAAAAAAAAATAAAGCTTCACCCGACAACCTAAAGGTTTGATTCCAAAAGATGCAACCTAAAGCTCTGATATCAAAATGATGCAACCTAAAAACAACCTTGGTTCTAGGACTACAAATCACAAACTTCCTTTCAATATAAAAACAACAAACACCGATAGAACATAACACACCACTTCAAACTCACATTAAACAACACATAACAACATCACTTACAACTTCCAATAGTTTCGAGAAAAAGGATAAATGTGGATTGAAAGTCATAGAGATAAAAAGAAGATAGAAGTTCAAGATGAATTAGTAGAGGGAAGGTAGAAGATAATAGCTCGCAAGCTAAAAACCCACAAGTTTCACATTCCAAAAATTCATCACAAATATCTTTTTTTTTTTCACAAGGAAATCAACCGCATTATATAGTAGAGGAAGGGGGAAAAGACATCAAATGCTCTCCTAAATGAGCTACCCTAGCAGTCAATAGAACTCAACCAAATAGCCAACATAATGAGAAGTCAAAACACCGTTATAGGAATTAGCTAGGAGCCTAAAACGAGCAGCCAACAGTTGGAGAAACCGAAGGGCAGTAGGGAAACCGAGCGGCCAACAGGGAAAACAAATTGTCAGCTGAAGAAACCGAAGGGCCAATAGGGGACCGAGGGCCAACAGGAGAAAATGAAAAACCACATGAGAAAGAGAGCTAAAAACATAAGTGAAAAAAACATAGAATAGCTAGCCTTGACTGCATCACTTGCCTATCTCATAACTCATAAGCCATTGTGAGGAGGTGCTCCACTCTAATAGAGTTGAGAGTGCATTAAAAACTGAAAGTTTTACCTCCCACTTTAGAAATTAGATTAAAATGTTGAATTTTGATTGCTTATTTGCTGTTTATCATTATCCTTAACGTGCCAATTGCTTTAGGAACTAGAAGCTGATTTCTTTCTATTTATTCTCAAATCTTATGCACCAAACTTAAATTAAATATGTTTCTGCAAATAATTGAAAATCCTAAATTTGCAATTACTTTCACATTTCATTTGCATGTAGAATTAAATTAATTGTTGCGTTGGCACATACCATTATTGCCTGTTATTGCATCTTGATTGCATAAGAATGCATTATGAACTTTGCCGCTTTTTTGGATTATTTGCCAAGTTATGTCAAATAGAGTAGACTTAAATTGAAGGGTAGAAATGCTAGAATATTAACTGATTATATCAGATAAAAGATTATAAAAGTTAATTTCCTATTTATTATGGGAAAATTATATGAAATGAGACCAATTTCAATGAGGTTGCATCCCGTGCTAATATTTCTATTCTAAATGACAAAGCTAGAGCTCCAGATTATTTGAACATTCATCTTATGATCCACCCATTAGGCAATACTATCATAATGATCTTAAAACATCTTTATGGCCTCAACTTGATAAATTTTACTTACTATAAATCCTGAATATGGTTAAATCAATAGGATTTAGTGGTCGTTAGTATTGATGACTTGATTGCTTTGGTGATGAGTTTGAATATGAAGCACCACCTTGTAGATATCATGATCGAGATTGCTGTGATTTTCATCTTTTGATGAAAGTGAGATTGCTAGGATAGTGCGTCTTGACAATTGAGGAGCCACTTTTTGTGCTAGTTTCTATCACTTCAATATATGTTTTTTTGATATCGAAAGAATTAATTCTTTTATTGCTCTTTCCTCTCCTTTTTTTTTTTTAAATTTTGTTGAGGGCTGACTCACATAGATGTCTCTATATATGCTTGTACCCTCTTGTACATTTTTTGCTCTTTTAAATTGATGCAAATGCAACTTTCAAGGATATTGTGATGTAGTACTAGCATGTGAAGACTTGCATTATGAAATTTAAACACAAGTTGAATTTAAAATCAGCAAGCTATTAATCACGGGGATGCATAAAACAAGCTTCAAAATAAGTAAGAAAGACAATCCACAAATAACAATTAACACACAACCATAGTTCTAGAATTCAAGAAGGATAAATCAAATCAATAACTTAGCTAACATGGGTTGGCAAAAAAAATCTAACTTTTAACATAGATTAGTCACCACAAGAACCATACTCTCAATGATTTTAAGAAGCTAGCGGATTTAAATTATCATGAAAATAGTGATGCCATAGAGAATTGGACTTCAAATATGTCTATAGAAGTAAGAGTAGAAAGACCTAGCTATTTGCGTCGCAGAGAAGCTTCCTTCAGATGTGGTGTGGTCTCGTCCAGTTGATCTTCAAAGGGTTGCTCCGTAGTGCCTTCCTTGTGTCTTGGTTCACAGTGGAGAAGACGAGATGCTGACCAAAATTTGGAAGAATGAGGGAGGCCACAAATTTTGCTATTTGGGGGAGATTAGGAATGGTGTGAGGTTAATTAGAGTGGTGGGGCTAGAAAATGGAAAAGTAGTTTTGGAAAGGGGAAAAGTTAAAATGAACTTTGCAATTAATGGGTCAACTTCCCATTAATTAACATGGAGAGTTCCAAGAGTGGCCCAACCATGGGGAAAAGGAAGGGGTTGTGGCTTTTCCAATTCCCAAGTAATTTTGAAAATAAAAAGGAGTGGAGTAACTTATGAATTCAAAGTTCCAAGAGACATGTGGGGTCCAATTGGAATCCCAAAGGTCAAAATTTCAGATTTGGAAATTTTGGATTGGGGACTTGGATGGGGAGTTGGTGGTGGTGGAAGGGGAAGGGGTGGCTGGCCGAGAGAGGGAATGAAGAGGGGGTGTTGACCGGGGGCTATGGAGGAAGAAGTAGGAGGGAAAGGGGAAGAGATATAAGGGGAAAGCCAAGAGCTCACCTTAATGGGCTGTTGGGCACTTCATTTTCCTTTTCCTAAGGCTTCACTCCACTACACTTACTCTCACACGAGAGAAGAAGGCTGAAATCAGAATTCATTCAAAATAATCGCCATCCCGTACAGGGGAGAGAGCTGTATAGGCTTCACCACATAACAGACAAAAGATGCAAATGCCTTTGGGCTTACAACATAACATTTCCCTCAAATGAGGAAAAAAAAAAAGTTCACAAACTAAATTAAATCACATACAACACACATAACAACTAATAATATAACGACTCAATCGTGGCCGTCTATCTATGATCCCTTTTATGATAAACCTTCCATGCCTTAATGTCCCCATCATATTGTATCTTGCATAATTGGTTTTGAAATATGAGGATCTTTTTGAATGAGATTGTATTAATGACCATTAGAGTATCAAGTATGCAAATGCCAAATTGATTGAAGTTCTAAAAAATTTTTGGTTGGAAGTCATTAAAGATCTTGAATGCCAAAGAGCACAGTGAATTAGAACTTGGGAAGATATTACATATAGATTAAATCAGAATTATACACAGTAAGATATGATTTACCAACTCCAAAACCATGCTAAGCATTCATACCATCAACAATAATCAAATAAATTTGAGGATTTTATCATCAAGTATAATCTACCTGGGATATTCGTGTCTAGGTTTATTGAATACTTGGTGAATTTATGTGTGAAGCTAACTTGTATGCACTGAAGTCTCACACCCTACACCTTATGGTGATTTGAGATGGTGTTATTATCATCCTTTTATTAATGAGAACATAACTTTTGCTTGACTCTAAGGCAACCTTGAATAAAAGCAATTAACTTCGCAAAAAAATAAGCGAAGGCTAACACTTTTCCACTTAAGGATACACCAACTTCTAGAACCCATGTTAGTTAGTCCATTCACTTCAAGTGCCATTATTGGGGACATATATCTTACTAATATTCTTATAGAATTTTTACTATTATAGGATCAACATTTCATCCTTAAATTAGAACATGAAATTTCAAACATTATGAAGATAATTAAACGCTATCCTATGAGGATGATGAGGATAAAAAATATGAACAAGGGGGAGTTGTTAGATCTTTTTTATCTCATAGGACTATAAAGAACTAATATATTCTTTACTTATATCCTTATACCATGAGGAGTAGATAAAAACTGACATATTCTTTACATATATCCTTATACACTGAGGGCTAGAGAAGAACATATTCTTATACCAATTTTAAAGACAAGGTATGTTAGTAAATGATGGTAGAATCACTATAAACTTTTATTAAAAAGCTATTCTTACTAGGATTTATTAAACACCCAAATGCCATCTTAATTCCTTACTTGGCTGGTCACTAAGAGGTTCTACTTGGATTACTCTTCATATCACTAAAAGTTGTCCTTTCTTCATTAAGTTAGGTATCTACTCAAAACTAATGCTTTATTTAGGACAACTTTTTTTTATTCTTCTTAAAGCATTTTTTTTAGTATAAATTTTTTTAATTTTTTTACTAAAAAATCTTTTAGAAAATAATAAGAAAGCCGCCCCAAACAAAGCTTAAGTGCGGTGTGAGGTACTACTTGTGGATGTTTCCTCACTCTTTTTTGGTAATACAATGGATGTTTGATTTAATTTGATCAATTAGTGAGGGTTATAACACTGCCGTTGCCAGGTCCCAAGTCCTGGATGAGAAAAGTGGAGGGTTGCGTTTAGGTAGTCGACAGCCGGCGTAAAACTTGTCGAACAATAATGACATGAATCCTTTAAGAAATTGTGTTAATGCTAGGGCGTCTCCTTGAAGCGACGCGCTGTATGACCTAAATACAGTGACAAGTGTGCAAGGGCCGCTGCACCGGCGCTCGGGTGCAGTGTTAAATAGGCAAGGGTCCCCACATCATGGACGGATGTGGGCAAAGAAGCTAGTCCATGAAACTAAAATTAGGATAGGAACTTGGAATATAGGTTCCCTTACAGGAAAATTAATGGAATTAATAGATATTATGATTCATAGGAAGTTAAATATTTTGTGCATTTAGGAAACTAAATGGGTTGGAGATAAGGCTAAGGAAATTGATAGTTTAGGATTTAAACTTTGGTATTCGGGTAGGAGTCGTACTAGAAATGGTGTAGGTGTTTTTATAGATAAGAGTTTAAATGATAATGTTATAAAAATTAATAGGATTGGAGATAAAATTATAGCTTTAAAGATTGTTGTTGATGATAAGATTGTTAATATTATAAGTGCTTATGCTCCTCAAGTAGGTTTGGATATGAGTTCTAAATTAAATTTTTGGAATGACTTAGAAGAATTAATACAAAATATACCTCTTGAAGAAAGAATTTTTATTGGAGGAGATTTAAATGGACATGTTGGTAGAGAGGTAGATGATTTTAAAAGCATTCATGGTAGCTATGGATTTGGAACGACGAATGAAGGTGGCAAGACCATATTGGATTTTTGTTTAGCTTATGATTTTTCAATTGCTAATACCTTATTTAAGAAAAGGAATGAGCATCTCATCACTTATAAAAATGGATATAGTACAACCCAGATTGACTATTTTCTTATTAGAAAATTAAATCGTTTAGATTGCAAAAATTGTAAAGTTATTCCGAGTGAAAATTTATGTACCCAACATCGATTATTAGTTTTGGACTTTAAGATAAAGGGGCATAAAATAAAAAATAAAGTAAAACAATTTCTAGGATTAAATGGGGGCATTTAAAGAATATTAAAAAAAATATTTTTGAAAATAAGATTTTAGATCTTAAGATTTTGTCTGTGCATGAGGATACTAATGTTATGTGGGAAAAAGTGGCTAGTGATATTAAGAATATTGCAAAAGATGTCCTTGGAGTATCAAAGGGAAAAGCTCTTGATAGTAAAAATAGTTGGTGGTGGAATCCTAATGTGCAAGAAAAAATTAAAAATTAGAAGCTTTGTTATAAAAATTGGTTTAATTTTAAAAATTTTGATAATTGAGAAATATATAAAGTGACTCTTAAGGATGCTAAGAAAGCAATATGCGATGCAAAGACATTAGCTTTTAGTGATTTATATAATATATTAGATACTAAAGAGGGAGAAATATATATGTATAAGTTAGCCAAACAAAGAGAAAGGAGTAGTAAGGATTTAGTTCAAGTGAAGTGTATTAAAGATGAAGATCAAAAAATACTTTTCTTAGAAGATGATATTCAACAAAGATGGATGAGATATTTTGCTAAACTTTTTAATGAAGATTGTGAAAATAAGATTGACTATAGTGACCTTAGCACCCTAAATGAAAATAAAGATTTATGTTTTTATCGGCGTATTAGTAAAACTGAAGTTTAGAGCTTTTTAAAGAAAATGAAGGGTGGAAAAGCTGTTGGACCTGATGATATTCTAATAGAGGTGTGGAAATGCTTAGGAGATGAAGGAATTTCATGGCTTACTAAACTTTTTAATACTATTTTGAAGACTAAGAAGATGCTAAATGAGTGTGTTAATTCCTATTTTTAAGAATAAAGGTGATGCACAAGATTGTGTGAATTATAGAGGTATTAAGTTAATGTGTCATACTTTAAAATTATGGGAGCGAGTTATGGAGCATAGGTTGCGGCGTGATAATAATGTTTCTCAAAATCAATTTGGATTCATGCTGGGTAGGTCGACTATGGAAGCCATACATTTATTAAGAGATTTGATGGAGAAATATAGAGAAAATAAGGAGGATCTACATATGATATTTATTGATTTAGAAAAAGCATATGATAAAGTTCCAAGAGAAGTGCTATGGAGTGTTCTTGAAAAGAAAGGAGTCAATAATGCTTATATTCAAATCATTAAAGATATGTATGCAGGAGCTATTACTTGTGTTCAAACACAAGGTGGATTGACCAAGTATTTCCCTATTTCGGTTGGGTTACATCAAGGATCAGCCTTAAGCCCATATCTTTTTGCTTTAGTCTTGGTTGTTCTCACTAGACATTTGCAAGAGGATGTACCTTGGTGTATGCTTTTTGCTGATGATATTCTTCTTGTTGATAAGACTAGAGAGGGAGTTGAAGGTAAACTCGAATTATGGAGGTCAACCTTAGAGTCTAAAGGTTTTTGTTTGAGTAGATCTAAAACGGAATATATGGAGTGTAAATTTTAGTAGTAATAGACCTAGTGAGGGGATTGTGACTTTGGGCGATAAAGTCATTAATAAGAGTACACGTTTTAGATATCTTGGATCTATTGTTTAGAGTGATGGTGAAATAGATGGGGATATTATCAGCAGAATTCAAGTTGGATGGTTGAAGTGGAGGAATGCATCGGGCTTGTTATGTGATAGAAATGTACCCCTCAAACTTAAGGGAAAATTCTATAAGATGGTAGTGAGGCCTGCAATGCTTTATGGTGCCGAATGTTGGCCTTTAAAAGAGAAGCATAATACTAAGTTAAGTGTGGCAGAGATGAGGATGCTCAGGTGGATGAGTGGCTTTACCCTTAGAGATAGGATACGAAATGAGCATATACGTGAAAAGGTTGGAGTAGCTCCAGTAGAAGATAAGATTAGAGAAAGTCGCCTTATATGGTTTGGTCACATAAAATGGCGGCCTTGCGATGACCCGGTTAGGAGAGTAGAGGTATTAGATTTGACTTATGTTAAGAAAGGTAGGGGTAGACCTAAAAAGACTTGGTTAGAAAATATTATGAATGACCTTTCTTTATTAGATTTAAACGAGAATTTGACTTTTAATAGGACACAATGGAGAAAAAGGATTCATGTAGCCGACCCCACGTAGTGGGATAAATGCTTGATGTTGTTGTTGTTGTTGTAGTGAGGGTTAAACTTGTGTTTTTAATTTTAAGGGATCTATCATAATGCTATTTCCAACAAGCTACTAAAATCAATACAAAGTTTTTTGAAATCCAAAAAGGAATCACAGGCCATTTATAAAAATAAGGTTGTATGCAAATTCTCTTGCAAAGTGATTTTGCGAAGGTCAAGGTTCAGTTATATGGTTTTTCTAGCTAAAGCTAAATGATCTCCAACACCATAAACATTATACCAACTTTTTAGGGCCTGTTTCATGAATTCTCATTTTCCATTCATTTTTTAATTACCCGAGGAGTTAAACCTATTCTCCACAGCTCATTTTAAATAACTCATACCTGTATTACCATGTCTGCTTTTTCTCTATTCTAAATCCTTTCTAATCCTCTTAAACTAATTTTATCTATAGGTATAATGGTTACATTTTCTACCTTTCATTGTACATGTATAAATGATATAATTATATTTTAATTACTTTATCTTCGTTAGATGTCACACCAACTATTTTATAATATAAGTGTTTTTTTAATTTATTTATCCTAGTTTTCTACAAATCCACCTTTTCTTATTTTCATGATATCCTCTTATCAAATAACTCTCTTGAGCTTTTTTTTTTTTTTTCATTTTCATCTCATATCTTTAAATTTAGAGTTGATATCCTCATATATTCCCATTTTTCGATATGATAGATCTAATATATTTAAATTATCACTCATGGGTTACTTTATTTTTTAGTAATATTATTTGATAATTATTAATATTCACACCCACTAAATTTACATATCTTATACTTTATTTTTGTCATATTTATCCTAAGCGCACCCTAGTTTCTAAATAAGTTTTCCACCTTTCATTGTTGCTAATTGTTATAATTGGCTTTTGCCTTAAGTGTCTCTACTTTTTCTAGAGGCTTGGTGATGGGTTGTATGAGGAGAGAAGGGTGGTTGAAGTGGTGGAGTTGGGCTATGTCTTATGGTGGTGATAAAATTGAAAGATACAAACAAATTAGTATTTGTTGTTTTGGGTTTCTATGGGAGGATGAGACTTTGAGGTGGACATTTAAGGTTTGTGGGAGACGATTGAGCAGGGATTGGCCTTGGGTTTTTGGAAGAGGGGTTAGGGCTTGATGAAGGGTCCAAAATCAAAAGTGCTTAACAACTTTGGGTTTGGAGGTGTAGCGGAAATGGCAATTCTTGGATTGAGAGGGAGAGAGAGAGGTTGAAGAGGGGTGATGTGTGATGGCTGGCTTGTGAATATTTGAGAGATTTAGATGGAATGAAATTATAAGAATTTAAAACAAAAGAAAACAAAACTCAATCCTCACCAAAGGATTGAGGTGGTCTTCACTACCACACGTCCAACCAATGTTTTTGGCCATTAAGCTTCTTCAAAGATAGAAGAAAAAAAACTTCTTTCAATTTAATGAGCAAAATATCCTTCTTATAACCATTTATGATTATTTAAATCATTGCATCGGAATTCATTGGAGAAGGGGATTGAA
Organism: Dendrobium officinale; assembly: GCA_019514585.1. Lineage (NCBI taxonomy): Eukaryota > Viridiplantae > Streptophyta > Magnoliopsida > Asparagales > Orchidaceae > Dendrobium > Dendrobium officinale. The sequence continues at coordinate 14,961,333 of CM033700.1, forward strand.
GCCAACAGTTCTAAGTAATGGAGGAGTTGAGATGGAGTGGCATCTTGAACTGTTGATGAGGTGGGTTCTGTTGTTAGAAGTCTTCATACATGTGATTTCTTATCTCATTGGATGTGTGTTGCATCGGGAAACCAGTGTTGAACATGTCTTGCATGGAAAAAAATTAGCTATAGGCCATGTTCATACATGTTGGGTCATATCCATGCATTTCACTTGCTTATGGCTTTGATATGGTTGGCCACTTGATGATAATCAACCAACAAAATTTGGTCAACTACTAACCACAGCCAAAGTTCCAAATTACAACTGCTAATTAATACTAAAGTTCCAGATTACAAGAATAGTTCAACAAGTCATGAAACCTGTTTCAATACTTTAAATTCTTTCTTAAATTTTAAATTCATGTAAATTTTTGACTGAACTTCAAACCTAGATGTTTAATTTGAAGCATAAGTTCCAAATCACAATAAAAGTTCAACAAGTCTCCAAAACTTCATGATTCAATACTTCAAACTCTTTCTTAAAAAGTTCATTTAAATTTATGACTGAACTTGGAACCTAGATGTTTAATTTGAAGCATATGCTAGTGTGAGTATTAAATCTTTAACTTTCATGCTAAATACCTGATAAAACATATTTTGTACTTTTTAATAGTTTTATTTTGATCATAGCATGTGCAGTGATCTCTAATATGAATTTGCTTCAATTGATAATTGAACACAAAAAAACATTAAATTTCAATTAATTAGTTGATTAATTTTTGTGATTACATGCAATGCAAGGATTAGGCACTCCTATGCACACACATTTTCACTTACTAATTCTTGTGATTATGAAGTAATTCCTTTGATATTTTACTATGTTCTGATCTATTTTATTTGAAATCTCTTCTCCTTTCTGTAAAATCATAGAGGTTAAATATAAGAATATGAGTTGGAATACTTGTTCGCTAGTATCATTTCTTTTAAATCTCTCACTTGTTTAAGTTATTGTTTGTTTTTCCATGGTTCTGTTTTTTTAATAAATTACCGTTTCACAATTAGATCACTGAACAACAGAGCTTGTGGCGCATGAGAACATGTCATTGCAGGCTTGCTCAACTTTTGGTTTTCTATTTTTATAATGTTTCAATTTACGGTTTCTAAGCATGAATTACAGCTACGATCTAGTAGTTTTACTGTATTTTTGGGTTTATAGATTCTGCTATATCAGCAATGTTGTTTTTCATTGTCTGCTTAACCTGATTAGCTGATTTAGAGTTAATAATATTCTCCTGTAGCGGCATAAGATGTAATTCTGAGGTTGACAATCAATTTTTGGATATATTTGACATAGGTTAGTGCCTCTTATGAGCAGGCTCTGATGGATGCTCGAAAGCTTATTGAGCGTGAAATGGAAAGATTTAAGGTCTGTGAGAAGGAAACCAAAACAAAAGCCTTCTCTAAGGAGGGTCTAGGTCAACAACCAAAAACTGTAAGGCCTGTGCTACATTTGTGCCAGTTGCTATTGCCTCACTTATTGTGTAGTTGAGAAGCACAGTTACATCTCTCTCTATTTGATTGTTTTACAGATGCAAATATTGCTTTATGTTCCATTTTTCTTGTGTAAAATAATTATCATTTTTTGTCTGCCATACGTTACTTTGGCCATTCATATAAAGTGAAATGTTAGTTGTACTTGAACTCCTAGTAGATAGTATTTCTGTTGTGTCAGAGTGGTCCCATAGTTGTGTCCCCCATCATCACCTACCATGAACTCTGTTTTGGCTGCATAAGAATAGGGACCAGGAAATTAAGGCCAACGGAACAGCATCCCAACTCAGAAAAGGTGTTGGATCTATTTTTGTGTTCTGGCTTATGTCTGTCATTACTCACCGAGCCTCCTACCAGCCAATTTGAATTGCTGAACTATTTGATATAAATGATCTAGTTCCTTTTGTAAACTTCACTTGATAACAGTTGTTTCTTGTGAAATGGTAAATGGGTTAGGTCAGGATGATATGACTGCCATATTGGCAATCCTCTTCTTTTATTCCTTTTCTTTGTTCTGACTGTGCTGAATATTCTGTGTAGACAGCTTCCTTTACATGTTTAAATTTTGAGGCTATACTGTCAGTTTAGCGCCATACTGTCAATTTAGTTTCTATACTGTATTTAGCATGTTTTTTTTTTAACAACTACCTTAACATACTGAAACTTCTTGAACCATTCTGTCTAGTTTAACATGATTGTTATCCTTGTTGCATTTTTCATATCCTCTTTTGATAACACTGTCAACCCCGATTCCCCTTTGATCTCCTCACCTTGATATCTTTTTCATCCTTTCTTCAAACTCTGTATATTTACATCTTTGTGAAGAGTCTGAAAATGTAAATGGGCTGGTTCTCGTCTAATGTTGTGTTCTTCTAGATCATTCCTTTGCTTCTTCGATTGTGTTTCAGAGTATCAATTTTGAATTTGACTAATGATTTCCTTTAGCTATCCTTCTAATGTTTAGATATATGCTCTAGTTTTTGTTCATGTACTAATTATTCTTTTTCTCGCTGATCTGCTTACTGTTTGACTTTTTTAATAGTTGAATGCTATTTTAAGGAGCATGTTGGCTATCAGCATCCTGTATTTAAGGATGTTGCCTCATAAACCTTTTATTATTATTTGATAGGATCCCAGAGAGAAGGCCAAAGCAGAAACACGGGATTGGCTGAACAATGTGGTATGCTTAGCAACACCCCCCCCCCCCCCCCCCCCCCCCTTATTAGTTTTTGTTCAGTATATATTGTAGTAAGCATTGATAGAAACAATATGGGAAAGTTTTATTTACTCATATGAGTCATATCCAAGTTTTATCTTATAATATATTATTGGACTGCTTTAATGTACTTTCTATTATTTTTCTGTTAATATTTTTACACAATTAGTCATAATCTTTCTTTTATACTTTTGATAATTGGGATGCACTGGATATGCAATGTTATGTTATGCTTGTGATATATTTGAACATTTTGGGTGGATTCATTGTGTCAATCTTTATTATGTTGTCTTGATGACTTGTTTCAGGATGGTTATTATTAATATAATGGTGCATGACATTTTCGAACATTAGGTTAATGTTGTTCTAACATAGCTCATGGGCTTTATTTAGTTAATTGATACATTACATCTTGAAGTCTTCAGTGTGTGCTTCTCGCCAAAGTATTAGCAAATTAAATTTACTATTAAGTTTTTCTTTTTGTATCAAAACTTCAAGAAGCCCATGAGCAAATTAAATTGGATAAGTTTTTCTTGATTTAATTGGTTTGGCTGTATTTAATTGGAATTAGTCAACTTTATGAATCATCCTCCATTTAGCGTGAGTCTTATGGTTGTTCCTTTCTTAATAGGAAAGCACTAGTTTGGAAAGTATCAATGGACGAAGGAGTGTACTTTATTTTGCATGTAAGGGGAAGGAAGTGTGTGATTTTTCATGGTAGGATGGGAGAACGGTAGAGTGAAGTTTTATTTGTTTTTTTTTAGATTTGAATTTTGGATGGGAAGTTTGTTTAGTATCATGCAGAAGTTGAAAATATTGATATTAGGTTGCTAGAAGTTTTAAATATAAAGAAGGGTTAGGTAGGAAATTTTGGTATGCTGTTTAGATTTGTGTATAATTGGTTATAGATTCAAATGTTAAATTGAATGAGATTTTTTTTTTTTTAAAGTTTAGTTTTATAAGTTAGAGGGAGGGGGGATTAGATGAATGGAGACTTCTTGAATCTTGTAGGGAGCGTCATTATTATGAGCAAAAGATGGGTGTGATGGTGGAACCGAGGAATGGGTATTCACATATCATAGAAGCTGATTTTCATTGAAGTCGGTTTTGAGGTTTTTGAATTGAGTTTTATGTTTATTTTGGATGGGGTTTTGTTTAAGAGTAAAATAATTGATTGGAAGTTTAAGAATTGAGGGTGTATTGAAGAAGCTAATTGCTTAAAGAGTCCTAATGAAGAGAGGTTGCTGCCACACTCTTCTCGAATATGCAAATCAAAGCACCTTAACTCTTTCATCAATAACTTCTTGATTCAGGAACTTAGGCTCTGATCCTAATTAATATAAGTGAGGCGATGAAAGTAGTGAATGCAGACTTGTGATATTTTGATTGTTTAGAATGGAAGAAATTGATGTAGAAAAAAACTCGGGAGGTAAATTGAGATAATAAATTGAGAAGTGATAAATCCATTCATTAATGGTAGAGTGGCTATGATGTAGAACGGAGGGGGTCGGCCAAAAGAAGGAAAAAAGGGAAGGCGTCCACATACGTTGAATGTGTCCACATATGATGAATGTGTCCACATACGATGAATGTGGACTTAAGGAATTTCCAACTTGAATTTATTAAGATAAGGAAAGGGTAATTATGACAGGTCGTTAATTAAATTTAAATTGGGAGAATTAAGAAAAGTCTCCTAATATAATTCATCCTATTTTTTTTAAAGAAAGAATTTCAAATTCAAATTAACTTAAATTTGAATTTAAAAAAACTTTCCAAACATAAGATGCATCGAATAAGGAATGCCTTCAATAATCAATTTGAAAAGTGGAGGGAAAGATGAAATAGGAAGGGGGGTAGGGCCGGCGGGTAGTATGATTATGGGTGATTGATATGAGGGGTTAAATGTGACTATTTTTAGAATCTTAAATTAGGAAAGTGGATTTAAATCAACTCCTATTTAAAATTCAAAATTGCATGATTTGAGGGACTTCCCTAAAATAGTTTTCCTCATTTAGGAAGTAAAATTCAAATTCAAATTCAATTGAATATGAATTTAAATAGTTTCCAAAATTAAAGGGAGCTAATTTAGGAAATGATTTGAATGCTAGATTTTGAATTTTGGAGCCAAGGGATGGATGATGGCCAGCGGCTTTGGGAAGGGGATTGGATTGGCGGTTGGGTGTCTTTTGGCCTAGGGTTTGGGTGGAGTTTTCGGCCAATATGATAAAGAGAGATGGGGAAGTGGCGGTTAGGAAAATAAGGAGAATAATAAAAAGAAAAGAAGACAAAACTGCGAGCATTGGGCTCTTTCGAAGACTTTCGGGTGATACGTTGCCCTTCTACAAGGGACTTCAAGCCACGAGTTCGGACCCATCCTGCGGCTGGTGAAAATTCCGATTCCTTCCCATAGAAATCTCACTATCGTCCTCCCAAAAGAACACAAGTGCAGAACACAAATTTTTATTATAATTCCATCATGCCTAATACAAGAGAAGGGGCATCTATATATAGGCCTCAAAAGAAATTAAAAGATACATTTGCCCCTTGAGCTTACATAAGATAAGACTCTTAAATAAAAAAGTAAAAAGGGAAAATTGTAAAATTAAATCAAAATACAATTAATAAACTAAAATAAAACAGAGTGATCTTGGCCGTCGATCTTCGACTATTCCTTTGAATGTCGTCCACCGTCGGATGTCCGCATCAGGCTATAGTTTAAAGAGAAAGAAAGAACCACATTGTTAGGAGAAAGGGAGAAAAGGTGATACCCAACAAAAATGCCAAAGAGCGACCATAACTTTATTTCATTATCAACCATCTTCAATAACAACCCTAGTCCTACTATTTTTAACTGTATCCATAAATTTTTGGATAATTTAATTTGACAACAAATAACAAAATGTCAATTAAAGATGGAATAATTATATGACGAATACAAAAATACAGACAAAATTGACAAACGGGATGACATGATTCATGGCTAGGGATATTGACGTTGCTGTTTTGCAACATTATCGTCTACTCTAATGATTATATTATATGGATGGATGGACTAACAGATATTGAAGATATGCAGTGAGAAATAGATTAGGTAGTTTTTGGCATCTGCATGGTAGGATGAGAGATGCATCACTAACGTAAGTAGATAGAATTAATGCAAAAGAATTAGGAAGGAATAGAGCAAATGTAGCATGACTAAATTAAGTTAACATCTAATATAGTACTCAACATGAATAAATGGAGGATGATTCATAAAGTTGACTCCTAGTAATTGGAATGTGGTTAATGATGATAAAGATCCTACTTTTTATAAAATATCAATCAATTGTAGACCTATTACAATTGATGCTGAGCATTTCTTGATAATCTTAATTGCAAAATTGAATATCTCTATATGGCCTTCTTATCAGTGGTTTCACATCATTTTAGGTCAAAACATGTAGATTCATGTTCTTTTTTTTTCATGATTTATTTTACATTTAATCTAACAAATTATTCAATTTCTTGTTTTTCCTGTATGGTAATTTATTTTCTAAATTATAGGTTGGGGATTTGGAGAGTCAAATTGATAACTTTGAAGCTGAGATAGAGGGACTGTCTGTTAAGAAGGGAAAGGCTAGGCCTCCTCGGCTGGTACAAGTTCTATCTCTAATCATGGGCATCAATTGTTACTGTTTGTAATTTTTTTGAAATATCATATAGTTTAATTTTTTAGTGCTACTTTAATTTTTAGGCACATTTGGAGACATCCATTGCTAGGCATAAGGCTCATATAATGAAGTTGGAGTTAATTTTGAGGCTACTCGATAATGATGAGCTAAGTCCTGAGCAGGTAAATGATGTTAGAGATTTTATAGAAGACTATGTGGAGCGTAATCAGGTATGCTTGTTAGCAAGTCATTTGATTTTTGATATATCTTAATTGAAGCTTTTCTTCTACTAACATGAGCTTTCATTTTTTTTTCCTTAACTAATAGGAGGATCCTGATGAGTTTAGTGATGTTGATGAACTTTATAGCTCTTTACCTTTAGACAAGGTGGAATCCCTTGAAGAACTTGTTTCACATGGTCCCTCTAGTCTTGTAAAGGTAACTTATTTATTGTTTCATTTTCTTTCTCAATGTTGAAATAATGTCTCAAACTTTTCAAATTAAAATGCTTGAAAAACTTGTGTATGGGATCCATTAGTTATAGTGATGCCAATTATATTTTTCATTTTGGTGATGTCATGGTATTCTGATAGGAAACACTTGTAGATCTCAAATATTTCCTATCAATCTTTGGAAAACAACAAGAATTCTCCACAAAAATCCACACAAAACCACGAAAACGGTAAATAATATGTATTATTTGATGAAAGGGAAATGGAAAATAGCAAGATACAATTGATCCTCTATTCGAGAGGAGGATCGATCTCTCCCAAATCTCTAGACGCCACTAGAGCCCAAAAAAGCCTAAATCTAAGATATCTCAAATTTCAGCCAAATTCAAGATGCCCTATCTCTAGGAAAACAAACTATTTAATGCATACAAATCAAAAGGAAATCCCTAAATAGTCTCTCATTCAAATTCCCCTTCTAACTCCTTAAAAAATCCTTCCTAAACGGCTCACGCATGCCCGAGTATGCGTTCGACGTGTACATGAGATGGACATTTCCGCCTCTGTTCACATAAGCCAGTCTTGTTGGACCGGTTAATGGACCGGTTTAACAATACTATCCTCCCAAAGATCTATCCTTGTTTGCAAGGTGGAAAGACGACACCCTCCATTCCTTCTTCATCACAAACGGTAAGAACCTGAAGAGTTCGGTCCTTACATCGGTGCCCCGACGTATACTTCTCGTCACATCTGAAATAGAACCCTTTCGCCCTCTTCTGTAATTTCGTCTCTGTGAGCTTCTTGAAGTTGTCCCCAAGTCTTCCTTTTACAGTCTTTTCATTCAAAGTCCCCCGAAGAGTATCCGGTGTTGGCTCCTTTGATTTCAATATGGTGGTGGTCATCTTGTATGAGCCTTCTGAGCTGCTGCCTCTTATCTCTATAAGTGCCTCTGATCCTCTACTAATTGAGCTAGCTCCATAGCCTCTCCCAAGTCACGAGGCTTCATTACTCTAACCGTTGCCCGGATCTCTGGTGTCAATCCCTTCATGAAGTTCCCCTCTAGCACTGTCTCAGAAAGGCGGTCCAATCAGGGCTAACAAGGTACTCGAACCTCTCCTGGTACTCTATCATTGAACCATCCCGAGACAAGGCAAAAAATTGCTCGTAGAAGTCTCCTTCCCTGCCGGTTCGAAAATGTTCTATTAAACAATCCTTGAACTCCCTCCAACTCCATATGAGTCTTCGCATATCCCTCCATTGGTATCAAGCCAAAGCTTTCCCTTCCAAACATAGGCATGTTGCTGTCAGTCTCTCCTCCTCCGTCAACCCATTGACAGCGAAATATCTTTCAACCCTGTAGATCTACCCGTGCGCATCCTCCCCCTCAAAGATTGTCATATTCAATTTTGTCACTCTCGGATTACCTCCGTTCCTTCTGTTCCCTCCATAATTTTCCATTCCCTAAGGGGGTGGTTCCTCCCAATTGTCTCAATCATTCCTTCTACGTTCATACCTAAGCATTTCATCAAATTCCCACCTTCTTTCAAATTCAGCACCCCTTGGATCATCAAAAGCTCCTCTTTCCAATTCAACCCTCCTTTGGTCAAAATTCTATCTTTCCCTTTCAAATTCAGCACCCTTCCACTCATGTTCAACCCCCTCACGCCTCCCCACATACCCTCTGTCGGACTCCTCCCTAGGGGAGGCCTTTTTTCTGTACCGTTCAAAATCTCCACCTCTTGATCTTCCTTTCATCTGATATGCTTCGGATTTTCTCCACTTCTGTGGCTGTCATCGCCTTCCCTTACCTCCGACGACGATATTTTGGTTTGGCCCTTCAGCACTTTCTTCAACATCTCCTTCAGGATGAAAAATTTCGAATTGAATTTATCATGGATGGCTGAAACATCATTTTTTAAATCTGAAACTTTGAGTTTGGAGATATGAAATTTCAGATTTCATTTGTCCAATCTCCACTTCGAGATATTCCTCCAACACATCCATTTTCTTGGCCGCCATTGATGCCTGAATTTTCGTAGAAATAAAAATTTAGACTTCGACCTTCAAAAACATCAACGTTTTTCTTCAAAAGCCTAAGAACAGCCGCTGAAATTCACCAAAACAGCCCACGAAAGGTCCCTAAAATAGCTATGATACAAATTTGATAGGAAACACTTGTAAATCTCTAAGTATTTCCTATCAATTTTCGGAAAACAACGAGCATTCTCCACAAAAATTCGCACAAAACCACAAAACAGTAGATAATTTGTATTATTTGATGAAAGGGAGACAAAAAATAGCATGATACAATTGATCCTCTATTCGGGAGGAGGATTGATCTCTCCCAAAATCTCTAGATGCTGCTAGAGCAAAAAAAAAAAATCTAAATCTAAGAGATCTCAACTTTCAGCCAAATTCAAGATGCCATTTCCCTAGGAAAACAAACTATGTAATGCGTACAAATCAAAAGGAAATCCCTAAACAGTCCCTGCATTCAATTTCCCTCCTAATTCCTTCAAAAATCCTGCCTAAATGGCTTACGCACGCCTGGGAGTGCGCTCGACGCGTATAGGAGGTGGACATTTCCGCCTCTGTTCACGTAAGCAGGTTCCGTTGGACCGACTGAACCGGTCTAACATATTCCTAATGATTTTATGGTTTTGAGCTTCATGCTTGTCGTTTTAGAGAAAAGGTTAAAAAATGGTCCCTCAACTCTTTGTGAGGGACCAAAATGATCTCCAACTCTTTTGAGTGACCAATTTGGTACCTCAACTATTTAAAAATTAGTTTTTTATCCTAACTTCAAATTTTGGGATTAACGGTATAAAATCAAGGGGTATTCTAGTTATTTTTTAATTAAATTATTTATTAAATATAAATTTTAAGTAGTAGTAATTTTTTTTTTAATTTTTATTAAACATTTCTTTAAGAAACAAATTTAGTAATAATTCTAATTTTTAATTTAAAAATTATTAGTAATTCTAATTTTAATTTAGGATCATTATAGACTTGAATTATTAATAATTGTTTTATGAAAAAATGTTTAATATATAAATTTTTAAAAATAGTATAACTTGAAAATTATATTTAATAAATAATTTAGTTAAAAATGATCAAAATACCTCATGTTTTAACATCATTAACCCAAAAAAATTGATGTTAGGATTAAAAATATCCCTTTTTAAGGAGACGAGGGATCAAATTGGTCCCTCGAAAGAGTTGGAGACTATTTTAGTCCCTCACAAAAAGTTGAGGGATATTTTGGTCTTTTTTTTCTTCATTGGTCGTGTTTTTCCTTTTAAGGAGTTATACAGTCAAAGTTCTTGTTTATTGCAACAATCTCTATGTTATTTTCTAGTTTATTTGTCTTAATTTTATAAATTGCACCATGCTATTTGCAATTAAGGCTTCGTTTGGGACGGCTTTTTTACCGCTTTCTAAAATGGAGTTTTAATACAAAAATAAAAAAAAATTATACTAAAACTCCGTTTTAGAAAGCAATAAAAAAGCCATCCCAAACGAAGCCTAAGATCCATGGTCTTGCTTATGAAAATTTTAAATTATCTTTATTTTATGGGTTTAGAAGAACTTAATGATATTTTTATCATGACATTATCAATTAACCTAGCCTGACAGTTTTAGTTTAGTTAGGGTCCACTTGGAATCACTTTTATCTTTTGTTTTATTTTTAAATTATGTTCTAATATGAAGTAATTTTTTTTTAATATATGCTTATACATAATTATTAAAAAAACATACTAATAATATGCACTTAAATGTGAGAACTACCACGTCATTGAGAAAACCTCTCTACGTTCACCAATCCCCATTTGAGTTCTATCCCTGACGTCATTGTCTTGGGTGTCGGCATGAATGATGAATCACACTTCTTGCTCCAACTGCTCCTAATTTTGGGCATAATTTTGAGATAGCCTTAGTTAATTAATTGCTTCCGCTTCAGAGTCATTATCTGCTTATGAACATCCCTCTTCTCCGACAGATATTGTAGGCTATCACAACAGCAGTGATATTTTGTCAGGTTCATCCTCCCTATATGCTCCGCTTTCAGATCCAAAGCTCCGTCATCACATGTCAATCTTATTCTAAATCTAAAGTTGACTTTTGTTGTGCGTGTTGTCAAACACATATGCTTTCAATTTGGATGTCAACCAAAGCATTGCATGTTGTGGTGGTTGTGGCATATATTATTCTAACGTCTACTCTTTTTACAACTCCTGATATCGCTTCCCTTAAAAATTTTGGTTGGAAGAAAACTTGTGCACTGGATCTTCCTAGATCTTTCTAGTATGTTTTATAGCATCTAGATCTTTTAATTGCTTCCACATCAGGCGATGATTCATACTTGCTCTATTGCTGGGCTCACTACGAAATTTTCTTTCCCGCACCCATCAGAACTATTGTCTGCATTGAGAATCAAAATTCTTTTGCCGGAATTGATAATCAATACCATAATAAAGATCAAGAGTTAGAAGTGTTGCTTGGATCGGAAGTTGGAACTTGAAGGTGCCCACCAAGCTTATGAGTCCGAAGTTCCTTCGTGAGTGCGAGTCAAAAGTGCCATTGGGATGTAGAGTCAGAAGTGCTATTAGGATTGGAAAAAAAAAACTATTTTGAAAAAAAAAATCCTACATTATTTTGAATATTTTTTAAAACATTTTAATTAGTTTTTAAATATAAAAATAAGTAACTTATTTTATTTTCTCATTAACATATGCTTTTAGAAGAAAATAAAAAATTATTCCAAAACAACCGATTGACTCTTTTTATATGTACTTGGGCTATCTCGACTTGCGCTCCTTTCCATGTTGGACATGTTTTGATAGCTAATTTGTTTGTATTTTCAATGTTCCATATCTTTGCATAAATTGTTATTACTGAAATGATTGATGATATTTAGAAGTTATTCTTCTGTGTACCCTCAAAAGTGGGATGCCGACTTGTTTATAATTTTTATAAGCCTCTCATCATTGAATTTTTAGGTGAAAGAAGATTGAAATTAATGTTAGAAACTACATTCTTCTTGGTTTCAGTTAAGTTGTTCGTAGGGGTGTCAAAATGAGTTTTTGGGTCGGGTTCGGATCCAACCCAAAAATGACCCGTTATTATTTGACCCTATCTGAACCCGACCAAATTCTGGAAACGGGTCAAAAATCCGAAACCAAACCCGATTCGCCCCAAACTCTAGTCGACTAGACCCGGCACACTGACCTTGGCGCAGAGTAGGTGAGTGAGCACGGGTTGCAGGGCATGGGGTCGAGCATGGGTGTGGCAGAGCGCGGGTGTGGTATATTGAGTTTAGCGCGGGCGAGGCTGGCCGGGTGCACATGCGAGGGCTGGTATCGTGCGTGGGCGAGGCAGGGTGTGGGACGTGTGGTCAAGCGCGGGCGAGGTTGGCCGCAGGTGCGCTGGTGCAGGATGCGAGAGTGACGCGTTGTGGGCGGGATCCTAGTCAACTTCGGGTTTTCGGGTCACCCGTAGCATACCCGATTTTAAAAATGGGTCAGAAATCTGAACCCAAATTTTTTCGGGTCAGGTTTTTGGTCGGGTTAAATATTGACACCCCCTAGTTGTCCGTTCATTGTTCAAACCTAATTTGTCTTTTCCTAAAATTTTAATGATTTAATGATCCATAAACTACTTTAATTAAGTTAATATATATAATTTGTGATTTTCAACAATGATTGGTTGTCATTTTTATTTTTCTTTGAAGTTGTGCTGTGCTTTGCTTTAATTTATGTATCATCATCTCTATTATTGTTGTAAGATGAAAGTAGAATAAAAGTGTGGAATACCTCACATATAATCATTTAGATTATATTTGTTACACATGTGCAGGTACATATAAACATTTGTTGCATTGTTTTTATCTTTTTCAAAAATAAAAAGTTATATATAGACTGGTCATGTGGCTTTTTTTATCCTCTTATGATTAGGTTTATGATTTCTATATAAAATTACTGTGAAAACAATAAGGAAAATCATAGATCAGATAGCATGATTAGAAATTGTGCAAAAAAGATTTGCATAAGCTAGAGTTCTTTTTGTTAAATAGTTGTGCAAACCATTATCGTTGATTAACAACAAAGTTTACATGTAATTTGCAAAGCCTAAAGAGACATGCTATTTGTAGGGAGCAGCATGTTGATTTTGATCAACTTCTCATCATTGATGTTATTGATCTAGAAGTAATCAAGATTGATAATATTGATCTTGAGGGACTTTTCATTTTTATTGTTTATAAATCATCTTTCTTTCTTTTTGCACTAGTTCTACTCATTGGAAAAGCAAAAGAAGGCATCCCAAATATCTTGGAAGTTTTTTCGATCCAGGAAATAAAAGCTAGATCCAAGTCAATAGTGGGCAAGGGTATATTAAATTGATTATAGTGTCACTTCCAAATATTTGATATTGACGACGTACAACCAAAAAAAATATGCAAGTCTTTTTTCCAATTTGTTAGTGACGACTACACGAAAGTAGAGGTGACATTCCCTTTGATTGAAAGAGATTTTACTGGGGATTTTCCTTATATAAAGAGACCAAATAAGAATCTTACTTTGAGAGGACCAATATATTTCCATATCCAAGGGCAAGAGTGTGTAAGAACAGGCAACCCCCCCCCCCTCCCCCCCCCTCACAGAGAAAAAAAAAAAAAAAAAAACAGGATTAAGTAAAACGAGCTGACTGACAATATACTAACAGACGTTGAAAGTCAATATGGAGTGTCATTCTTTGAGGTCAGTTGAATTGATTGATTTAAGGTAAAAAAGCTTCTTACAATCACTTAAATGAAAAGGAGCGACACTTCTCCTAAGCTAATGCCAACCATTACCACTAAATATAAATAAGCAATTGAATCGTTAAAATCATAGGCAAAACAATACAGATCTTTGAGTTAGATAGTCAATGGGCAATCAAAGGTCAATTTATCCTTCAAAATTTTTTTTTTTTTCATTTTCATAAAATTTCTAAGATATATTTTGTTGAAAGGCATGAAAAGATTTATAAACCTTCTTTAATGAAATTGGATTGATGTGATGCATTACTAGTCAAGAAAGTTCAAATGGGGTGAGTTATTAAAATACTTTTCATGAATAATAAAGCTAATATAAGAATTATTGTTAGTTTGTACTTTTTCAAGCCTTGCGAATCAATTCACCAAGAAGAGAAATTCACACTTTAAGGTTCTTTGATTACAAGGCTTCTTTTATCTTTTTTAAAATAAATTCTTCTAATTGATGATTTAAAGAGCAGTATTAGACTCAAACTCTTTTTAGAAAAAGTTCCTTCTAATGCTATCAATTTTTTTAATGATCCATTTAATAATCCAAAGGCTAATAAGCCATTTAAAAAAAAAAACATAGAGATGCTCAAGGTTTAAAATTGCGTAATTAAGCCTCGAGGCGGTCTGAGGCGTAAGCCTCACGGACACAGAATTGCGTAAATGAAAAATTAAGGGTTTTAGCAGGAAAATAATAGCAATATTGTATCTTACAATAAAAACATCTAAATGATATATGAAAATAATGGAAAGTAAGAAAGTAGATGCAACAAAATCATGTCCCAAAGTACAAAATCACAAAATATTAGTTTAACAAAACTCCCAAAGTACAAAAAACATATAAAATGCAATCATATCTCATCAATAAATGGGTTTTCAAGAGAATCTTCTTCTCCAATTGTATCTATGAATGTCATATCATCATCATCTTCAATATGACTCACTTTTCTCTTTCCTGTTCAATAAGAGAAAAGATCATTATTATGTTAATTGCTCACTTGATATAAATATAATGCAATAGCATATAAGAAGTTGTGGAATATCTTTACTTGATTGTTGTGCTGTAGAGCTAGTGGATGTGTGTGATGTGGTACTAGTGGATGTGTCAACTTGATCTGCTTCGCCCCTCAAGACATCCACACTTAGATCTTCTAGGTGTAAGTCTGATAATGGCAAATTTGTCTCATCATCTATGAACCACTCATTATCAGATGACACATCATCACACACCAACGGGTCCTCATCATCCTTCAACCCCTTATTCCTCAACCTCATTTCTCTTAACCTCTTATTGTGCAATATATACAAGGTAGTTCATTCAGAGTGTTGATAGCCGATTTCTTTTATTTATTTGCACTTGACTATATGTACTCCAATTTCGCTCACACCCAGAAGAAGAACAAGTGAGGCCCAACACTCTTACATCAAAACTCTGTTACTCAGGGGTGGAATCACCAAATTGGATCCACCATTCAACTGTTTTCAAGAAGAAGAAAAAATATAATCAGAACTGAATAAAGTGTCTTGCATTTACCAAAAATAACTATACATGGACATCGTTTGGCAATGGTTGCTTTTGCTGCATTCAGACCAAAAAAAACCCTATTTATTCCGGAATAGAACAAGTTGTAAATCTGCAAGCTCCCTATCTGCCTGCTACGGTATTAGTCTTTCCATACAATGATGCAGATCAAGCTTCACCTCCGGGTTTGAAGATTTCTTCTCTGAATATTGAAATTGATGATTGAGATAATATGCCGCTGCATGTAGATGACAGTGTAACTGCACCTCCCACCGAGCATCAATGATATCCCAAATCTCCCTATAACTTGCCTCCTCTCCTCCTAAGTTGTGTGCAATCAACTCCTTGGCCTCATCCATAGCATTTTAAATAAAACCCATAGTTGGTTTCTTCTATGCATCCACTAAGCGTAGTACTTGCACTAAGGGTCTCGTGCTCAATATGGCATAGGTCATAGTAGCCCAAAATGTATCATTCAGAATAATCTTTCTTATTTTCTTCCCCTCACTTATCTTCCCCCCAAGCAGAGTTAAGCCATTCAGTTGATGTAAACATTGCTTCCAAAGGTTGTCTCACTTCCATCAGGCTCTGCAGTGTCAAATAGGATGTGGCAAACCTATAGATTTACAGTGCACAAATGTAAGAACTAAAAACATACAGTACAAATTGCAATAATGATTTGCAGTGCACAAAGTTAAGAACATACCTAGTGGTTGCAGGGCGAATGATTTCCTTCTTTGAATACTTTCTCATCAAGCTTAAGACCAATGAGTGATTGTAGATAAACTTTGTAATCTTCTTCGCCCTAGAAAAAGCACTCTTGTGTTGAGGTAAGTCACCAAGATCCTCCAAAATGAGATCGATACAATGTGCTGTGCAGGTGGTCCAATATAGGTGTGTCCTCTTCTCCATCAACATCTGACCAGCTGCTTTGTATGCACTGCATTATCAGGCACTACCTAGACAACCAATTGCTCCCCAATCTCCTCAATAACCCCATCAAGTAAATTGAAAATGAATGTAGCATTTTTCACCTCATCTGAAGCTTCAACTAATCGTAAAAATACCGTGCCGTAGGGATTGTTGACAAGGATGTTCATGTCAGACCATCTATCTGACATAATGGTCACACCAGTCTCAATCCATGTCCTTTTAATCTCATCAATGCTCCGCTCTGTGTTCTGCAACTCTTTTAAAATTCATGTTCGCAACTCATACATGGAAGTTGCCTTCAACCCTCTCCCATACAACCCTACAGACCGCAGCATACTGAAGTAGGCAGGCGATGTAGCAACATTAAATGGTATGGCATTCTAAAAAAAAATCTCCCAATGTCCATGCAAACCTGTCGCCAACCCTCTCTGGTACTAGCTGCAGGCATCATCTCTGCTTGTCCTCTATCCGCTCTTGTATTAGTCATATACTGATCCATAGGACCCCGTGCACCTCTATTATGTATAGTGGAGGAAGACCCCTTTCCACTCTCGCTCCCAAAATAAGCACCATGTTCGACCCTTTCATCAAATTGCTAAAGTTGTAAGTGTTTCGCCGTGGTTGTTTTCTTCATGTAAGCACTTATTTCTTCCTTCACATTGTCCGGCACTTTTACACACGGTGCTACGTTCTTATGAGAGCATGATAAGTGCTCCTTCATGCGGGTTACTTCGCCCTTCACCACTTTCTCACAAAAATTGCATTTTAAATAGACATACATTTTCTCGCCCCCTCCTACGTCAATTTGCACGCTATATTTCCAAGAAGGGTCACGCCGCAATGACGTATTCGCCTTTTCTTTACCTCTAACCTTATCTTCTAAACCAAAAATCCAAACACAAAAAAACAATAAAAAAAGTATAAACCCTAGATTTTCTTACAATAACAACAACATCAAGCCTTTATCCCACTACGTGTGGTCGGCTACATGAATCCTTTTTCTCCATTGTGTCCTATTAAAAGTCAAATTCTCATTTAAATCTAATAAAGAAAGGTCATTCGTAATATTTTCTAACCAAGTTTTTTTAGGTCTACCCCTACCTTTCTTAACATAAGTCAAATCTAATACCTCTACTCTCCTAACTGGGTCATCGGAAGGCCACTGTTTTATGTGATCAAACCATCTAAGGCGACTCTTTCTAATCTTATCTTCTACTGGAGCTACTCCAACCTTTTCACGTATATGCTCATTTCGTATCCTATCTCTAAGGGTAAACCCTAGATTTTCTTAAACTTGAAAAATCTAACCCTAAACTTAAAAAAAAAAAACCTAAAATCCAATGTGGAGTGCTCCTAGAGGGCGGCCGGAAGTTTCAACTTTGCCGGAGCGAGGCGGCCCCGGCGGGAGAAGCGGCGGGAAGGAAGCCGACGGGTAAGCACCGTGCGAGCTCCCTCTGTTTCGCGAACTAGAGCGTGCGGGATGGGGAAATTTCGGGAGAGCTGTTGCCGTTCGGGTATAAGGAGAAAAAAACTTCATTTTAAGTGAGTGGGCCCATTCCCATGAGGCGTACGCCTCACTAAGAATTGCGCAATTGCGCCTCTGAGGCCGCCTTAGTCCCAGTGAGGCGTACGCCTCTTGCAGAGGTGGAATTGCGTAGGCTTCAAGGCGGTTTTGGGAGGAATTGCGCAGAGGCGCGCATTGCGCAATTTTAAACAGAGGAGATGCTAAACACAATCTTACTCCCTTTAAGATAAGAAGTTTGCTTTCCATGAATAATAAAGTTAAACATAAGAATTATTGTTAGTTTGTACTTTGTCAAGCCGTGTGAATCCATTCACCAAGAAGAGAAATTCACACTTTAAGGTTCTTTGATAACAAGGCTTCTTTTATCTTTTTTAGTATAAATTCTTCTAATTGATGATTTAAAGAGCAGTACTAGAAAAAAAAAGAAAGAAAGAGCAGTACTAGACTCAAACCTTTTTTAGAAAACGTTCCTTCTAATGCTATCAAATTTTTTAATGATCCATTTAATAATCCAAATGCTAATGAGCCATTTAAAAAAAAAACATAAAGATGCTAAATACAATCTTACTCCCTTTAAGATAAGAAGTTCGCTTTCCATGAAGAAAGCCTCAATCAGATCTTTAAGTATGAGAGGATTTCAAAGAGCATACTGGATACCTTTAGAGTCCAAAGGTACATCCAAGTAATTGAATGTTAAAATTCTACAAACATCCAAAAATATTAGTATGAAGTGCATCTAGGCCAGGTTGCTTACCTAGGTTTATTAGAGAGGATTTGGAGAAGTTGATTCTAAGGCCAAAAAACTTCCTCAAACATATTTAATATATTATGGGAGCGAGTTATGGAGCATAGGTTGCGGCGTGATACTAATGTTTCTCAAAATCAATTTGGATTCATGCCGGGTAGGTCGACTATGGAAGCCATACATTTATTAAGAGGATTGATGGAGAAATATAGAGAAAATAAGGAGGATCTATATATGATATTTATTGATTTAGAAAAAAGCATATGATAAAGTTCCAAGAGAAGTGCTAAGGAGAGTTCTTGAAAAAGAAAGGAGTCAATAATGCTTATATTCAAATCATTAAAGATATGTATGCAAGAGCTGTTACTTATGTTCAAACACAAAGTGGATTGACCAAGTATTTCCCTATTTCGGTTGGGTTACATCAAGGATCAACCTTAAGCCCATATCTTTTTGCTTTAGTCGTGGATTTTCTCACTAGACATTTGCAAGAGGATGTACCTTGGGATATTCTTCTTGTTGATAAGACTAGAGAGGGAGTTGAAGGTAAACTTGAATTATGGAGGTCAACCTTAGAGTCTAAAGGTTTTCGCTTGAGTAGATCTAAAATTTAATATATAGAGCGTAATTTTAGTAGTAATAGACCTAGTGAGGGGATTGTGACTTTGGGCGATCAAGTCATTAATAAGATTACATGTTTTACATATCTTGGATCTATTGTTCAGAGTGATGGTGAAATAGATGGGGATATTATCAGCAGAATTCAAGTTGGATGGTTGAAGTGGAGGAATGCATCGGGCTTGTTATGTGATAGAAATGTACCCCTCAAACTTAAGGGAAAATTCTATAAGACGGATTCTATAAGACGGTAGTGAGGCCTGCAATGCTTTATGGTGCTGAATGTTGGCCATTAAAAGAGAAGCATAATACCAAGTTAAGTGTGGCAGAGATGAGGATGCTCAGGTGGAAGAGTGGCTTTACCCTTAGAGATAGGATACAAAATGAGCATATACGTGAAAAGGTTGGAGTAGCTCCAGTAGAAGATAAGATTAGAGAGAGTCGCCTTAGATGGTTTGGTCACATAAAACAGCGGCCTTCCGATGACCCGGTTAGGAGAGTAGAGGTATTAGATTTTGACTTATGTTAAGAAAGGTAGGGGTAAACCTAAAAAGACTTGGTTAGAAAATATTAGGAATGACCTTTCTTTATTAGATTTTAAACGAGAATTTGACTTTTAATAGGACACAATGGAGAAAAAGGATTCATGTAGCCGACCCCACGTAGTGGGATAAAGGCTTGATGTTGTTGTTGTTGTGTTGATGGGATTGTTAAATTTAAAAGGAGAGGCGCCATAGAACAACAAAATATCATCAACAAGTGATGAATGAGTTCAAATTATACTTTCCTATTGTTGATTTACTTGATGTAATACATTCAAGACGAGGAGCAATTTTCAAAACCCACTTTGATTTTTTTTTTTTTTTTTTTTTAACTTGTTGGCTGATGGTATATCATGGATGATAATCAAAGATATTTCCAGCAATGAGTTCAAACAAAATGTTAAGAAAATTTAAATGCACCATTAAGAAAACTAATAGCGTTGAAATAATCTCTATGAACTTCACAATCATACTTAGGGACCAGACAAATATAAGTAGAATTGAGATTGGCTAATGATAGGGCATGCCAGAGGTGTTTCAGGTCTAACAGATGTCTATTATGAATACAAAGGCTTTTTGAATATCCATATTTTATAGCTTGAAATCAATATTAAATTAATTTTTAGCCTTACACCTCTCAATGCTCAACTTGAACAAGATCCAGTCCATTTGATTTCGACTATGAAAATTGAGTGAATTTCCATTATAATTTTTACTAGAGAAATACATTATATCATAAATGAGTTTTAGTGGGTATCTCGCCAAAGCCCATCATTAATGCAAACTAGCCAGAGTCCATGTGATGAGGACATCAGAGATCAACGGCTACGATCTTGAGTCTATTTATTTATGTGTGTTTTATTTTATTTTGTTGTTTTTCCTTTTTACCCTTATGAGTGGTCATGTAATGTTGTAGCCCGAAGGGCATTTTAGTTTTTTATTTCTTTTCTCTTCATGTGGCCTATTTATAGGCTAGTTTCTTGTAATTTGAGGATGATGAATATTGATATGAAATTTTCAATTTGTGCTTATGGATCTCTTTGTGAGTTCTAAGTTCTCTCTCTTGGAATGATCTCTTAGTGAGTTCGTGAGAAGAGAGGCACAAGTGGGGCAAAAGCAATACCCGTCAATCTTGGTGGATTCCAAGGTTCGCGGTTCTCTTATCTTCTTTTTCTTTTATTTTTCTTCTTGCATCGAATTCCCTCTCCACCCGCTACGTCCATAGCTTCCACCGCCGGCCATTCTCACCACCCAAATTCTCTCCCAAATTCCTCCACCTCAAGCCCCTATTTCCTCCAACCTGCTGGCTGCCTTGGCCTACCCAGTCGCCGGCCACCCCTCCCAAAGACACCATCTCCACCACGGCCCGTCACCATCTCCACCCCTATGCCGCCGGCCACCTCTCCCTCTCCCATGGAATTTGAAATTCAAAATTCTAAGCCCCATAAATACTTTCCTAAAATAATCCTCCCAATTAGGAAGGTTTATTAATTTGAATTCAATCCAATATTTGAATTCAAATAATTCCCTCCCTAATAAATTTCAATTAGGAAACTCCTTCATCTAATGAAATCTGAATTAAAATTTCAGATTTGATTAAAACCTTTAGTAATTTCAGTGGGCCCACATACTAAGCAATTAACTCCCCCTCCCCTCTCCCTACATGGCCGGCCACTTAATCTTTCCCCCTCTCTCTCCAATTTTCATTAATTGCTCTCCATTAAGATTCTCTAATTACCTCCCATAATTCCTCACCTCCCATTAATCCTTTGATTTGAATTTGAATTCAAATTCAAATCCTTCCCTCCAATTTTATTAAATCTGAGAATTAATTTCAGATTTTGTTTGACTTTTCTCTCCCAAGTTAATCTCATTAATTCCCCTTACAATTCTCAGCCCTAGCCGCCACTTCCCAAAACTCCTCTCACGTTTTCCTCCCTTCCCAGAGATTCCTGCTGACTGTCCCCATCTTCCAGCCATATTGGCTGGCTGTTCTGCACTGCTGAAGGCCAGAGCTTGCTGCCCAAAGGCTCCCAACACCCTATCAAAGCTGTCCAAAATTCTTCCGAACATTGAGAGCTGCTGTCCAGATTTTCTGGGCGTTGTTTGGAGGCTGTCCAGATTATTCTGCTCGTCCCCTTGCTGTCCAGAGGGAGGAAATCCCTGAAATTCCCTCCTCCAGTTTGCTGTCCAGATTCTTGGACAGGTGCCATATGCTATCCTAAGTATTGGAAACTTGAATGCTACTATCCATAAGCCTACGAGTTGCTGTCCAGAACTCCCAAGACCCAAAACCTGCTGTCCAAACTTCCGTGGATGCTGTCCAGAGATTTTGGCTTGCAATCCAGAACATTTCTGCAAAGTATTAGGTTGTCCAGTGCACCAAAGAAGAGTCGGCTGCTATCCAACAACAATTAAGAGGTCTTTCTTGTCTTCCCATTAGGTAAACTCTCCCTCCAAATCTCTTATTTTCCTAGTCCACTTCTCGCTTGTGATTATTTTGGATCCATGAAGATCATGTTAATTATCCTCCGCTAAAAAAACTTAGTAAGCTAGAGAGTGAAGTGAGGGATCTTTGCATTGTGGCTAATCTTATTGTTAATCTAGGGATCTCTTGTTGAAAATCCTCCATGTATGCAACATCAGATTAACGTGATTGTTTTATGATATTAACTTTTACGCGTGTGATTCGGCCTAAGCTTATTTTACCGCTCCTAGTGCTTTCTTTTGTCGTTAGAGCATTCATTGTGAAGATATGATTATTATGGCTTCTAACATTAAGCGTGCAAACTCCCTAAGTTAATCATCCTTGCAAGTACGTTTCACATCACCATGATTTACTTCTTAATGCTTATTTTACTCCTGATTGATACTTGGTTGAATGTCAAAACTATAAATTTAGTTGGTTCAATTAACAGTAGCTAGTTGATTTTGTTGTTTTCATTATTAGATTTGCTCAAACATGTTGAATATTTTCAACAAAGGTCTGATAAGGAGTGTATTTGGTGAATGGAGAAAATTTTAATAGTTTGTATTAATATTTGCTTGAATCTGTGAATGCTTTTTTATAATGATGAATGAGTTCAAATTATACTTTTTTAATGTTGATTTACTCGGTGTAAAACATTCAACATGAGGAACAATTTTCAAAACCCACTTTGAAAATATTTTTTTTCTTGTTGCTTGATGGTAAATCATGGATGATAATCAAAGGTACTTCCAGCAATGAATTCAATCGAAATATTAAGAAATTTTTTAATGCACCATTAAGCAAACTAATAGGGTATGGGTTGAAATAATTTCTAAGAAGTTCACAATCATCCTTTAGAGACTAGACATATTTAAGTAGAACTGAGATTAGGTAATGATATAGCATGCCAGAGGTGTTTCAGGTTTAATTGATGTCTATTATGAATACAAAAGGGCTTTTTGAATATCCATACTTCATAACTCAAAATCAATATTAAATGATTTTTTTGACTTGCACTTCTCAATGTTCAATTTGAACAAAATCGAGTCCATTTGATGTTAATTATGAAAATTGAGTGAATTTCTATTATAAATTTTATTGAAAAAGTACATTATATATTTATATCATATGTGAGCTTTAGTGGGTATCCAACCATGCCCATCATTAATGCAATCTAGCCGAAGTCCATGATGAATTTTAGAGCCCATTTGACACTTTCAAATTCTTATTTTTCTCGCAAGTGATACTAGGTTGAATGTAAAAACTAAATTGAGTTGGTTTAATTAACACTAGCTATTTAATTTTGCTGTTTTCATTATTGGATTTTCTCAAACATATTGAATATTTTCAACAAAGGTCTGACGAGGAGTGTATTTGGTGGATGGAACAAATTTTGTTAGTTTGTATTAATATTTGTTTTTAATCTGTGAATGATTTTTTTATAAGTGACGCATGAGTTCTAATTATACTTTACTATTAATTTACTCCGTGTAATACATTATAGATGAGAAACAATTTTTTGCATTTGAATTTCTTTATTTAAGCTAATTCTTCTTGGCGTAGCATATTGAAAATGAGATGCATGTTATTTTTTGCACAAATGTTATTTTTTGCATTGTGCTTGAGATAGTTTTTTTTAATTGCTCTGTATCTTTCACATATTGTCATTTGAATATAAGTTATATTTTTAGATAATGGAGCAAATTTTGATTGTTATGTTAGCTTGTCTATGAATCTATTAATATTTATTTGGGTGAATTTCAAAAGTCCCCGACTTTTGTATATGACCAATTTAGTCCCCTAGTATCACGTTGCTCCAGTTTACTCCCTTGGCTATACAAAATTGATACAAAATGATCTCTTTGGGACTAAATTAGGCTTAGTTTTGTATAGTCAAGGGATTTAATTGGGATCAATTTTGTATATTTGAAGGACTAAGTTGTAACGTGAGATTCTAGGCTAAATTGGCCACAAATAAATAGTCTAGGGACTATTTTGAATTTTTTCTAAATATTTATGTTATAGCAAAGGTAAAAACCACATTGCTAAAATGAATTTACTCGGTTTAATGTATTATATATGAGATTCTAGTTATCATTGCATGCTTGAATTTTATTGTGTTTGAGAAAAGTCTTATAGACTTACTCATTGTCTATGATGCACAAACACGGATACGGACACGAAACAGACATGCGAGACATTTTTTTTTGAAAATGTAAGGCACGGGTACGACGTGGACACGCCATTACAATTTTGTTTATATAATGTATAGAAATTAATATAACATCATATTAGAAATGACAAACAACAATAAATGAATGTCATGATAAGTTGTCTAGCTTATAATATTAAATATTTAATACAAAATGTCTAGTACAACATGTTTAGATGACTATGTTTTATGGGGATGAACATGTGATAAATATATCAGTGATAACCTATTTGAGTGTGGCAAAGATCAGAATACTATGACATGTGTGAAAAGACTACAAATGATAAGTTGACAAAAAAAGATTTATTCTCTAATAATCATGCAAAATATAACAAAGCTAAGCAACCCGGAAACATTGTCAGATATACGATCAAATTTTTAGCAACATAGACTGAAAATCCTGCAATTATTGCATTGATGACTAGAGAATTAGGTGCAACAACATAGCTTCAAGAGTAGAAGGAAGAGGGGAAGGGAATGGAGAAGAGGAATACTAGAAGGAATAAGGGGTAGGGAATATACTTGCGGGAGAGAGGGATGGTCGGCCCGACAGGATGCTCGGAGGCGGTTGAGTCCGATAGTTGGAGCGGAACTCGAGTTC
This sequence comes from Dendrobium officinale, assembly GCA_019514585.1. Taxonomy (NCBI): domain Eukaryota; kingdom Viridiplantae; phylum Streptophyta; class Magnoliopsida; order Asparagales; family Orchidaceae; genus Dendrobium; species Dendrobium officinale. The sequence goes on from CM033700.1 coordinate 14,986,150, forward strand.
GGGCCTGAGGTCATAGGTCGGACACAAGCTTCAATTTGCTATGCGTGCCAAAGAGATGAAGGAGGAGAGGGGTTCGGTGGGTCTTCCAGTGTGAGATTGAGGGAGAGCAGATGTGGGGAGATCGATGTGTGCCAAAGCGATGGGAGGAGGGAACTTCGGCACCAGGAGGGGCTGCGGGAGACGGGGCAAGGGGCAGAAACTCTAAGGCATACGGGAGGCTCATATTGATGCATATACGTGCGAATGTAATGTTTTATTTGATTAGTAAATATAAGAATATAAAAAATTTAGAATTTAAAATAATTTTATCATAAAAAATTAGGACACGCGTATCCGCTTAAATTTAAACATTTTTTTAATCGGACACGTGTTTTTCACGTGTGGACACTGCATGTCCTTTTTAAGGGCGAATTATTAGGTCCGATCACCGAACCTAATCTGCGTCCGGAACCCGTGCGCTTTTCATGTGCTTTTACTGTGCTTTTGATGTATTTTTGCAAAAAGGCAGCTAATACACAATTTTAATTGCATATTAATTGCTTTTTTGTTGAGTATTTGCAAAAATAAAGAAAAAGCGCAACAAATATCTCACTCATTGTGTATTTGGTGCCCTTTTCCTGCGCTTTTCAAATACTCAATAATAGGGCAGCTAATATGCGCAGTAAAAACGCATATTAGCTGCCCTTTTGCAAAAATACATCAAAAGCGCAAGGTTCCAAACGCAAATTTAGGTCCGGTGACCAGTTCTAATACTTCGCCCTCTTTAAGAGGAGCGTTGGTGCATCATAGCTCATTGTAATATAGACATAATGTGAGAAATGATAAATTTTATAGTAATCACAACTACCACACCTTTCTGATACTCTCTGTGAAGGTAGCCTTTATAATGTCATATATACTTCTTTATATCTATTTTTATTACGTACTGAATTTTATGCTTCATATGCGTGTCATTTGTCCATTATATTCATATTGAAATATTTTCTTTATTTTCTTTTGTATCCTTGGCAGGGCGTTGGCTCTGTTTCTACAATTAAGAATTCCATTGTAAGTAAGACTGCAACTGTAACTTTCATTTGCCGGTTAGAAATTGGTATTACCAACTTTTATCTAAACAGTATTATTGTATTATGCTAAATAAAATTGAGTTAAGAAACTAAGTAAATCATTTACTTTTAGCCGTTATTTAGTTATGCAAGCTTTAGGCGACCAGTTGGTTGAACAGATAGCGCCTTCATGTGTTTTGTTGTTTCGCAGATTAGGTTTTTAAATTTTTGTCAATTGCTATTGTTGACAAGCACTGATCCTGCGGCATTGGAGTTTTCATCAATGTTTATATGTTAGTGCCCTTAGTTCTTCTAATTTAAGTGGTGTTATCAGCCAGTAAAGGTCAAAGAATGAAAAAATCTCATACGCATTTAATGAATTTGTTATTTCTATCAAGTTTAGAGACAAAAGATCCTCGGGTGAAATTTGAATTTATTTTGAATAATAATCCAAATATTTTGACCTAATTATGTTTTGATTTGTGTCACTTGACGATCGTTTTAGAGGAAGCTCAATGGCCACTTCACATCATTGTGAGCATTCCATGGGACATGAGGGTTCTCTTGGTTGAAGTTATATATAATTAATGTCCTAGAACTATTAGGTTTAGCTTGATCTGATAATTATTTGTGGTTGATTTCCTTTGATTTATGATACTCTTAATTTGAGCAAAACTTTATGTTTCTCGTGGCATTCTTTCTATCCTCTCCACTACTGAAGGAAAAACAATAAGTATAGCAAGGCGCTTCCTCTTTCTTGTTATATTGTCTAAGGGCAAAATCCATTGTTGTAAATAGCAAAATACACACACAAAACAGGCCATTGATTAAAACTGCAGTTTCTATGTTTCTTGAAGATCAAAAAATGCAATTGTGGTGTAAATTAAACTTGTTTGACTACGTTCCTATGGCTGATTTAACGTTTGACTTATGTTTGGTTTTGCATATACTGCGAGCAGCATGAAAAACTTTTGGCCATGTATGAGATATTATAAATACATAACATTCACTGCACTATCTTGAAAAATAAAGTATTTGTCTGAAATTTTTAAAGATAATAAAATAAACTCAATAAACTTTAACTATTTTAGTTGCTTATCATCAAAGTGCAACTTAGGGTTAAATGGAACAATATGCTCTATTTACAATTCAATTATCATTCAATACTTATTTTTGTTTGTTTATTAGCTTATTTAATTTCTCATTTTAGGTTTCTGTTAAACTTATATCTGACCCATGCGTTTTAAGTGGAATATATTTATAAATATACAATTATGATGGTCATAATAATCAAAGTGTTATATATTTTAATTTAATTTATTTATTGATATTTGGCTTTTAAATATTGAAAACATGCAGCTTGAATTATTCGAATTTCTTATGATTTATGAAGAATTATGTAACATTTGCTAGGTAAAGAGGTTATAAGCTTAAATATTAGCAAATCACATATATTTTGTTAGGCTTGATTTAAGTTTGACAGTGTGAACATGATAAAGAAAATAAGATAAAATACTTTCAACATGATTTTAATACTCTGCGATATATTTATTTTGAGCTCAGTAAGAATATAAATTAGCAAGTTTGAACATTGTGATTCTTGTCTCTGCTTGTTTTGTTTATAGAGTGCTTATCTCAAAAATTGAACTCAACACTACAATGGATTTGTAATTTAAGGGAGCAAGTGGCCTTATTAGTCTAATACCGTGAAGGGAGTCTTTTGCTTGTGTTGAAGGCTTCTAAGCTGTTGTCTATTTGTTATAAATTCACCGGAATTTTCCTTCTCAGTGAGATTAACACTTTTCTGATAATGCAAAGGGAAATTCCTTCTTGATGTGTATTTCATCTCTTTTCCAAGTGAAGCCCTGGTTATTGCTAACTGAAGTGAATTTATTGATTTTACGGTCACAGACTTCCCCTCGTTTGGAAGATTATATTGATTTTCCTGTCCAGGGACCTTCTGATTTTTGCCTGTAGAGAAGGAATAAGAATTCTACTACCAATATCCAATATACTGTGTTGGGCACCCTCTCGCTAAAGAAATAGAAGTATTGTTTTAGTTCAATTAATTTGCTTTTAGGAGTGAAGATAAACGGCGCTGCTCTTTTTCTTTTTCTCCTCTTCTGATATATTAAGTCTTTTTACATAATAATTTGTATTTCATATATTCTTGTTGCTATTTATTTGACTGACTTATTAGCAGCCAACCCTCAATAGAATTCTGCTCAAGACCAAAGTGAAGAAACAGCTTCTCAGGACGCTAATGCTGACAGCACTCCGAGAACTCCGCCATCGAAAATCGTAGCCCTAGGGTCTCCTCCAACAGCAGCTCCATCTGCTGTAGCTCTGGGGGCATCAGCTGGATCCAATTCTGCTGCTACTTCTAATGCTCCTGTGCGTCCATCAGTTGGTCCAACTGCAACATCAATATTTTCTGGTCCTGTTCGCGGTGCATCTGACAGTTTATCTGCCACTACCCCCCCACTTGTAAACTCATCTGTTTTAGTTAAGGAAGATGATATCATCTCCTTCCCTGGAAGGAGGTCTCCTGCTATCCCTGAGATTGCGCTAGGAAGAGGCCTAAATAGAGTACCATCGAATCAAGCATCCACTAGTACTCCCATAAGTTTAAGCTCTGTTGGCATTTCTAGCCCTGGAGCTCTCAGTTCAGTCTCTGCAGCATCCGACATGAGCAAGAGAACCATTCTGAGTGTTGATGAAAGAATTCCTAGTGCTGCTCTTGCTCAGCCATTGGTTTCTCCTTTAAGTAGTAAAATGCTACTACAGCAGGTTTCACAAGCTAATGATGGGACTGTCCCGATTGATTCAATTAATTTGGCTGAAAGTCCTATTGTTGGTGGAAGAGTTTTTTCACCATCTACTGTCAGTGGAGGCCAATGGAGGCCTCAAAGTGCAACTTCCTTTCAGAATCAAAATGAAATGGTATGCTTTTATGTTATTTCGGAATTTAAATCTGCATTTAGTTTATTATTGCTCCCTTTTAAATAAATGAATGGTGAATCTTTTGTTTATGAACTATTTTCATTGTGCAACTTTATACTAGTCATATGGTTTGGTTACACGTGATGTAGTATGAAGATGGAAATCAGGTGTTCCTTTTTTCCACTATGTTTGCATTGTTTGTGGAAGATAAAGGGAAGAAATAGGTTGAGAAAAAAAGGCAGATTGTGGACAGAGTCAGTGGCTCAAAAAACTTTCTAGACTTCCCAACCAATTTCTGTCCCTACTCAAACTGTGTAGAATCTCACTTTGAGTGTATGCCACTTGAATATCATACACGCCAAAATGATCATTCATCAATAAGATGCTATTTGCTAAATAAATTTGAATATTTGTTTTGCCATTTCCACGAAAATAAGTATTTCTTAATTGTTCCATTTATGGCAGGTAATATTTTTCTTTGGTTTCCTTATTGTCTTATTGTTAAGGTTTTAGATGAATCATTTTGCTATGAGCTTTTTAAAACTTATTTTGTATTAATTTCTGTTGCATGGGTTCGGTTATGCTTTTATGCTTGTGCTCTTACATATTTTGAAAGAATGAAATACAGTAATAGACACTTTGAAGAATTCTTATACAACATTTTTATAGGCACAATTACGTGGTAGACCTGAGATTGCTCCAGACCAGAGGGAGAAGTATCTGCAACGTCTCCAACAAGTGCAGCAACAAGGCCATGGTACCCTTCTTGGTGTCCCTCATTTAACTGGAGCTAATACCAAACAATTCCCTATGCAACAACAGAGTCCCCTTTTACAACAGGTTCATGTTTCATTTAGACATGGCTATTTGTTGTACTGATTCTTTTTTCTTATAGTTATAAAGGTGATAGCTATGTCCTGTGAACTGAAAGTATCATTTATTATAATAATTAGTTCCATTTAGATCCCCTGTAGTTTGTTAGGTAAGCTAGCATTGTTTTCTTTGGACGCAATTGTAAATCTTTTCATTGGATGCGCTGAAAGTATTGATAGCATTTAATTTAATAATTAGTTCTGTTTAGATCCCTTGTAGCGTGTTAGGTAATTTACTTTTCTTTTCTTTGGATGCAATTGTAAATCTTGCTGTTTTCCATCGTTTGTTAGGTCGGAATAGGGCTTAATGTTCAGCCACCAGGTTTAGTTGCTGCTACATCTGTTCAACAACAGCTGCAGGCTCCCATGCATAAACAATCACATCATATATTGCCATTAACCGGAGCAAAAGAAACTGGTTAGCTTCTTTTTTTAAAAAAAAATCCTGTATCTATTAACCTTCAGTACTTGATGATTATTGCCTAGTCTGTTTGCTTATTTCATAATGTTAGATATGGGCAGCGCTAAAGTAGACGAGCTGCAACAGCAGACTCTGCTGGACGATTTGAATGTGGAGCCTGCTGTGAGTATTGGTCTTGACAAGGGTATCAATGATGATGATTTGAAGTCAACATATGCGGTAGGAAAACTAATTTAACATTTTCATAGTCAACTTTGTATTCAAATTCTGTCTTTTAGCTTAAAGAAGTTATGAATTCTTTTAAAATCAGGAACATGAACAGGAATTAATGTTTTTGGATGTACAAATTTTTGAATATTATGTTTATCCATGCTTAATAATTTTCAAAATTTAAGGTGAGGACTTCTTGAGCATCAATTACCAATAGCAAATTAGGCTCTCCAAACATGATTGGTAAATGTGGAAATAATATTTAATTTTGATTGACCTAATAATGTATGAAAGTTGGCAATTTTATTTCAAATCAGAAAAATCAATTGTATTCAAATTTCTTTAAGAGAATATAGCTTTTACAGTAATTGGATCATTATTCATTAATGGAGGCACATTTTTCAGCAATTGTTTTAACCTTATTTATTTTTGAACCTAAGGATCTTTCGTCTCCTTCTTATTGTAACATAGGATTGTTTGTTGTAGAAGAGATGATGATTACATTTAAACTTGCATAACGAAAAAGATGTGAATACTAATCTTTTGTTCAATTGAAGGGTTCGCGTTTAATCATTACGGTAGGGGTATTGCTCTAGGTTGAGGAGATATGTTGCTTGAAAGATGAAAATGACGATGTCATTTGGAAGAAAGATATTTTAGCAGCTATCTTGTTCGATCATTCTCAGAACCATGGCCAATGCTGCTATCAAAAGAATTATCCAAAATAAACTTTTGGGCAAATTCCTCCAAATAAATGTATTGGGTCATATTTGTCTAATTAGGTGCATTTTGAAACATATAAAGTCAACATTTCCTTTTAAATTGAATAATGAATATTAAGTTCAAAAGAGGGTTCAAACGTAAAAAGACTTTAGAAATAATAATATTCATTATCTTACGCCACATGTTAATTTTATTTGTGTACATTTCAATTCCATTGAGCTTTATGTAATTAATGCCCCGTTGTCACTTTTGCTACTTAATCTTATGGTGAACAAACATTTTATATGAAATGTTACCACTTGTTATTCCTAGAGAAATTTTATTGAACTTCATAGGAATGCCTTTCTCTTACCATCTGTTCAATTGCCTCTTGATGCTTTGAGGAATTGTTACTTAGTACTTAAAACAAAATTGCCTCAATGTGCATAAATGAGTTTTTTTTCCGCTTGGTGCTTAAAAAAATTGCAATTGGTGTAAAAAAAATAAATATATATACAGCTTGCAGAATGATGATTTTGATAGGAAAATTTGGAAAGGTGAAGTGTTCACTAACTCCTCTAGCGCACGCAGATACGGCTCATTATAACAAATCAGAATTTAATGGTTTATTTTGCATTTGTTAGAGTTATTTGTGTGGTGTTTACTCAATGGTATAAGCGACACTGAAATAATATGTTTGTTTTGGCTGTTATTCAAGATCTGCATGCACCTCATAGCAGAGGTTTAGAACTGCAGATACCGCTCATTATTTGTGAAATGTTTATCTAAGGAACAAGTGACACTGACAAATGTATATCTGTTGATTTTTATTGTGTTTTGTTGTACATACACGTGTGGGCAGTGGTTTAGAAATACAATTAAGCAATCCCACATCATGATGATAGTACGTTGTTTAATCCATGGGTTGACTCTTCTGTATATGTTTTTCTTTTACTTAATATTTTCATTTGTGAAATTACAAATTGTCTCTTATACTAGGTCTCAAGTTCTGCATCTATAGTTGATGCTAGTCAATTACCCAGAGGTACAGATCTCTCTCCAGGACAAGTATTGCAATCAAGCCAGTCTTCAGCCAGTCTTGGTGTCATTGGAAGAAGAAGCGTTTCAGAACTTGGTGCTATCGGTGATAACCTTAGTGGTTTAGCTGTGAATTCTGGTGGCCTGCACGATCAGAACTATAATTTGCAGATGCTTGAGGCAGCTCTTCGCAAGCTTCCTCAACCCAAGGATTCACAACGAATCAAGAATTATACGCCGGTACAACCTTTTTACTGTATGCAATTGTTTACTACTTTCTTCTCTGATAACTTTGGTATTATTTTAATAAACCTGATGATTTTTAAAAAAATAATTCAGAGGCATCCCACCGTGACTCCTGCTAGCTATCCTCAGACTCGTGCTGACATTTTTGAAAATCCAGCCTTTTGGGAGAGGCTGGGTATGGACCAATCTGGCACTGATACGTTATTCTTTGCATTTTACTATCAACAGGTATCTTCATTACGGCTATGTGCTCTTTAAAACATTGGTAAACCAGTAATTTGTATAAAATAATATGAATAAATTTTGCAGAACACCTACCAACAATACTTAGCAGCGAGAGAATTGAAGCGACAGTCCTGGAGGTACCATAGGAAATATAACACATGGTTTCAGCGACATGAGGAGCCTAAAGTTACGACAGATGAATTTGAGAAAGGAACATATGTGTATTTTGACTTTCATATTACAGATGATAATCAACAGCATGGATGGTATGCCCAACTCCAGTTTTATTTAATTATTATTTTCTTAACCGCTACTAATATACCTTGAGCAGAACTTATTTGAAGAATTTTCACTCATTGTCACCGATTTGTGATAAGAATTTGAGAGAATTTGTTGTGTGATTGATTTTATCATTTGTGTTGAATTTATACAAGTATAGAGAAACCCCAGTTGGAAATATTCATGAACAACGGAATGAAAACTAAATGTAGAATCAATTATAATTAGGAAAGTTCATTAATTGATGAAGTGACAAAATCATCTCATGGATCATGGAGGTGCCATGAAGTGAATAAGGAAGATGGACTGTTAGACATGGTGAAACATTGATAGAGGTGGAGTGGAATAGTTAGAGATTGATTTTTTCATACTCTCCCTCAAGTGAATGAATGGATGATATTCATTTCAAGCTTGTATATAAATTTGTAACACATTGCTCCTAAAAATCCTAGATTGTTTGCAAGTTGCCCATCTGTGATAATGAAATTAGTACAAATTAGACCACTATCTTGCTTATTTTTTTTAAAATGCCTATCAATTTTAGTATGCTTTGTTTAATTATGTTGGACAGAATTATGTGCAACATTGATGACGACTTTTTGTTACAATAAAGCTTAATAGGAACTTTTCATTCAAACTAGATATTCTCAAATAGTTTTTTTTTTTTGCCATAGCAGTGCACAAATTCCTACTGCGATAGATCTAAATTTATCTTGTCATGATATTATTTTTTTACTTGTTGAATTCATGAGGTTCCCTCTTATTTTGAAGTTGATCTCATATCAACCATAAAACCTATTTAATCAACAACTACCTAGTCTTTGACTGTCAAATTCTTCACATTTTTAATAAAATTCCTTCACCGGGAGCTCATTTCATGTATTATAAAATTCGATATACAACCCTAAGGTGTTATTCCTTAAAGTTATGCATGAATTAACTTACCATTCCAACAACATAGACAATGACAGGTTTGTTTATGTAATAAATAACTAAGTCTTTTCATGTCTTTAATAGGAGGTTTTTTTTCTTCTACTGTGTCTTCTCGAGCTTTTTAAAGTTTATGATTAAATTTTATGAGGCTTTCAACAAAATTGCATTCGAACTTGCCAGTCTCTTTCAATAGGCCTTATTTGGTTCTATTTTGATATTGGATCTTATATTGAGAGTGTGAAATCTTAATGACAATGAAGCGCTTTAGTTTACTTGATTTCTTGATTCCAATTTCTTGGAGTGGCCACTTCTTTAAATCTCCATATCTTTCCAAGTCACTAAGTATTATGACAATGTTGTCTACATAAACTATTAGTATAGATATTCCCCACAAAGTTGAATTTTTCATAAAGAATGTATGATCTCCTTGACACTATTTGTATCCCATATTATAGAGCACCACTGCGAACTTCTCAAATGCCCTAAGGGACTATTTTAATCCATACAATATTTTTTTTTATTGTTTACATACCTTTTGTTCTGTATTTTTGCCACATCTTGGTGGTTCTTCCATGTACACTTCATCTAGACAAACATGTTGGAATGGATTTTTGACATTGAGCCAATGCTTTAAAAATCGGACCGGCCGGTCCGGTCCGACCGGTTCAACCGTGAACCGGTCTGATGGCCGGTTCGGTTCAACCCTAAAACCGCCTTCACTTCAAACCGGCCGGTTTTGGCCAAAACCGCCTGTTCAAATTTTTTTAATAATAATTAAATAAATTATTTTATGTTAAATTCTTCTAAATGTTAATATAAAACTTTAAATTTTATGTTAAAGACATACTCAAATAATTACTTTAATCATCTCATATGTCTTCTTTCTCCATGTTATAGCTAATGTCATGAGAGAAAGAAAAGAGGTATATAACCAAGACAAAGTATCACCTCCAAGTGATGTGGGACTAAACTATACAAAGCAAAAAGTCACTTTTAAGTTCATATATAGTTATGCACTTATACACACTATACAACATAGTTTTTTAACAAAATTTTTTAATTAATTGTTATAATATGAATAATATTTATCTTTTAAGTTAATAATATTTATTTTTTTATTCATTAATATTAATATTTAATTTTTATTTTTTTAATATTTTTTATTATATATATTATGAAGTTTATGTGATTTTTTTTTTGTTCTCTAAGCGGCTCAAGTAAAAATTATAATATAAAAATTAATTTTTATGATTTGAATAATATTTATTTTTTTTAATTTTTTTTTGTAAAATGTTTATTTTATTTTTTTAGTTAATAATTTTTATTTTTTATCAAATAAATTATTCTTATGTTAAAAAATTTGTAAAGTTTCAGTTTTTCTGTTTTTCATCTCTAAAGATTTTTATATTACAAAATAAAATATTTTTGTATTAAAACATTTAATTTTAATTATATTTATAATTTTATATTGAGAGTTTTAAGTTTTTAAATAATTTATATTTATAAATTAAATCTAAATATGTAATATAAATTAAGAATAATTTATAGGAATTTATATGGTTATTATATTTCATTATTTTATCAATTTTATTAATTTTTTTTAATAATATTATTATTTATTACGTCATCCGGTTCGACCCCGGTTTGACCGGTCGAACCGTGAACCTCTCTTTCTTCCGGTTATTGTATCTTCTCGTTCCTCTTTGTTGTTAATGATAAAAGAACTCAAATAATATTAATTTTGGCATATGGAATACAGGTTTCAAGATAATCGTCCCCATCTGTTTGAGTTTAGCTTTGGGCCACTTGTCTAACTCTATACCTCTTTTGTGAACCATTAGATTTTGCTATTTTACAGTAAAGACCCATGTATCACCCAATGTTTTCTTTTCTTTTAATGATCATGAATTCCTATTTTTTGTTCTTTTTAAGGACTACTTACATTTATTCTGTTGTAAAATTATTCCAATTTACATTATTTAAATCCGCAAAGATAATTTTATAGATAGAAATAGTGTGGAATTATTATTCGGAGTTCTCACAGAACTCTTGGGTTTTAGTTGTTGCATGAGTGATTTGACCATAATGTTTGCTAAGAATCCTAACCTAACACCAGCCTTGTTTTTTTTTTTTCTCTAGTTAGATTTAAATAAGAATTTAACTCTTCATGTAATACAATAGAAAAAAAGGATTTATGTAGCCTATCCCATGTAAAGGTTTGTTGTTGTTTTTGTTGAACTTATTTACCATGTTATTTTATTATTCTATGTCAATGTTGTTAATTGCGTTGGAAAGTGATCTATGTCAGTTCCTGGTGCATGGCTGCATCTATGCTGTTTTATATTGGAGCTTTGACTTCTCATACTAATAAATGTTACCGGTGATTTATTCTAATTTAATATGCCATTTGCAGGTGCCAGCGGATTAAAACTGAGTTTACATTTGAATACAATTACCTTGAAGATGACCTTGTGTTATAGACTTTCTAAAGCATCATACATTGGTAAAGGAACTCTGCAACTCCTGCATCTACAGGTCACTGTGTGCATTATTTTGCTATATCGAACTTTTAGACTCTTATTGGCAATATCCAGCATTTTAATGTATTTGTCTTTGCATCCATTTGATTTACCGCATAGCTTCATTTTTTCCGAATCAGCTTTGACATTGGTAAATAATATAAACTGGCATTATTTGCTCACTCTATATGCATGTTGCATGACATTTTGATGTGATAGTTTTAATTGGAGTTTCAATTCGTTTATTATGGTGTTTAGAGTTATCAAAACATGTATCATAGTTATGCCAACAACTGCAAAACCACTCGGGATGATTTTGTTGCTAGCAGGAAAATGAAGTTTCACTTTAAATCATTAGGGAGATTCACTATAAGGAAAACACTAGTCCCAATCGTCAACCTTCTCTCCAGTATTGGGAGATATTTGGAAGATCTCTCCCCCGAAAGGAGTATGGATCATTAACTCAGGAGCCACATATCACATGGCACACTTCACTACCAACTTCATCAACTACACTCCTTGCTCGAGTGATAAGAAAATCATCACTGCTGATGATTCTCTTACCACAGTAGCAGGCCAAGGAGACATACCCCTTATCTCTCTCCTTCACTCTAAAAAATGTGCTCCACGTACCTCAATTATCCACAAACCTAATCTCTATACAAAATTTACTAGTGATCATAATTGTCGAGTCCTATTTAACTGTTGATTCACCGAAATCTTTAAATAATAATTTCATAAACACCATTTGTCTTTTTTTAATTGCATCTTGATGTCTACCAAATTTACGAGCATACGGATATCACTCTATCTTATTTCTAAAATAATTTTCTTAAAGTCATATTCACCTTTGATCTTTCAGATAACATTATATTATTTATGCAATATAAAATTGAACCGAACGTGCTGCATTTGTAGATAAACACTTCTCTCTAAAAAATATCTTTATCCAGTTAACATTGTTATACAAATGGCATTGAGCCAACCTCTAAGACTAAATACTTGCTAGACTTCAAAGAACTTGTCTATCTAAACCCTGAATATGATAACGGAGAGGAAAGAAAGACTCAGACAAGTGTCTCTTGCTTTGCATTTTTTGTCAATGTTGCCCATTTGTAACCAAGCCCGTTATTTTGGGATTGCCATTGCTTCACCTGTTGAGTGGCTCCGCATTCTTCTACATGTACTGATAAGGGAGAGTAAATATAACACAACTCATCATTGATCAGTACATTACGAGTTCCCATCATTTTGTGCGTTTTCATCTCTGAGGGATTCTCTCGGAACTCTTGTGGATACATAACTTGTTGGACATCCAATTCAATTTTTCATCAATGTCCATAACTCGTGGCTATATAATTCTTTGCATTGTTAATTCTCTCGGAACCATAAATTTTGCATGCTATTGATAGTTGCTCATGTCTTAAGTTATTAGAAAATATTCAATATTTTTAAATTTTGATTCGCTTGTGTTCCATACTTCTACAGATAGCAGTTATTTAGTTTAATTATCTGTACTCACTTTCTTAACAGTTAACTTTGGATTCAATGCTGTTAAAGGCAAGTTAGATGCTCCACTAGGTGCTAGTGTTGGGCCTTGTACTTGTTGAGTCACTTGGAAATGACGAGAAAAATGAATTCCTTTATAGTCAAGCTTTTATTATGGGCATTAGTAGCATGTTGGAGGCGTGCAACCCATTTAATTAAATATCTTGATCTCAAGTGTGTAAAATTGTTCTAGAAATATCCATTTGCTTTCTATTTTCTCTGTACTGAATCGAGATAGGAGCTTTTTTTTGTCTTCCATGATGTGTATATAAACATCTCCCTTACTCTTAGGCTGCTCATCAATGTTGGAGATTTCCAAGTAGTTTTTGGGCTTCTTTAAAGCCCAATCTCACATTTATGAGCCAACAATTTTTATACCCTCAAGTACTTGGAAAAGGAAAGCATTTTTCTATTGGTTTTGCAAGCAAAATATTTAAATTATATCTAATACATAAAGTTTTTTTGTTTCTAAATTGATAAGGTTGTGAGTATTTTCAATATAGCGTTTGGTTTTTAGGAATTGCTGTTATATACCGGTCAGGGTATTTATATGCTGAAAAACTTTCTTGTTGATGTCTATTTCTCCCAACATTTGATAGAAATGCATGTCAATGGATCTCCCATTTTTTATTAATACTCTTGGGAACTCATAATTGTTAATCTCAGCAGTCATAAATATAAAATCATTTTACATATTTGTACTTTGCAGCGAGTTTCATCAATGTCGTCTAGTGAGACCACTATGGCATTGAACGCACCTTTGAGCCTTCTACTTGAGTGTTGATCGATGCATCTGCTTATGCTTTCTATGTTTGTTACCAAAATTCTAGGCTCATTATAGTCTCTCTTGTGTTGACCACATTTTAATTCTTTTGAAGGGCTTTGACAACTTTCTTTGTTTTCTTTGGCACACTATTGTAGGCATTTTTTATTGTTCAAGCCTTTAATGAGTGTCCAGAGTTCTGAACTGAATATTATCATTGTGTTTGTGCAGATAATGACATTTTCATCTTGATCTCTGAGATTTATCTGTGGTCTTCATCTTTTGTTGGCTACTTAAAAAACTCTTTATTGTTCATAGGAACCGTAACCGCCTTCCTTGGGTGGTTCTGGTTTAGCGGTCCTAAATCTCCAGCGTTACCAAATCTGTCCAAGGCCGTTTATCATTCTCCTCAAAGGTTAAAAATAAAAAATAAAAAAAGATCTCCTCAAAGGTCTCTTATGGTGCCGAATGTTGGCCATTAAAAGAGAAGCATAATACTAAGTTAAGCGTTGCAGAGATGAGGATGCTTAGGTGGATGAGTGGCTTTACACTTAGAGATAGGATACGAAATGAGCATATACGTGAAATGGTTGGATTAGCTCCAGTGGAAGATAAGATTAGAGAGAGTCGCCTTAGATGGTTTGGTCAAATTAAACAGATTCCTTCTGATGACCTGGTTAGGAAAGTTGAGGTATTAGATTTGACTTATGTTAAGAAAGGTAGAGGTAGACCTAAAAAGAGTTGGTTAGAAAATATTAGAAATGATCTTTCTTTATTAGATTTATATGAGAATTTTACTTTTAACAGGGCACAATAACGAAAGATGATTCATGTAGCCGACCCCACGTAGTGGGATAAAGGCTTGATGATGTTGTTGTTGTTTTAAAGGTCTCTTATAGAATGACATTTCCCCTTTGCAAACTTGGTTTGATTTAACTAGCATCCTTGTTCCATTATTTAGATAGGTTTTGGGGGGATTTATCTGATGACAAACCATGATTTTCCCTCTTTCAGACCTTGTATTACTGCATCCAATTGTATAGAGGGCTCCATATAATGGTCCTCAAGGCTCCAACATTTCTTTATTTAACTTTGTTGCGTGTCAGAGAGTTCATGTTTCTGCTGTTTCAAGGTTAGCAATTTTTAGGAGTTTGCAAATGTGTAATCAAGTAGTTCCTGATTTTGTTGAATGTCTTAAAACTCCCAGGAAGAATCAGCTTCCTTCATACATTAAGAACGCGCTTTGATTTTGTGTAAGGACACCCATTTAAGCCAAAACTTGGCATACAAGAACTACTTTTCTCAATCTCTTTCAAAACTTTGGAGTGTTAACAAAACTTCTCGTGAACATATTAAAGCAATATAATCTCTGCAAAAATTGCAAAATATACTAAAAGAAATTTACAAATTTTTTTTAGAGATTGAAAGAAAGATATATCATAATTAGAGGAATTAAGGAGTTTTTCTTTTGGATGACTATTTTGAATTTTCTTTTCAAAAAATGCTTTTATGAGAAGAAGAGGATACTCAACAAAGATTGATGAGATATTTCGATATGTTTTGTAATGAAGATTGTGAGAATACAATTGACTTTAGTGATCTTAGCACCCTAAATAAAAATAGATATTTTTTATTTTTATCGTCATATTAGTAAAACTAAAGTTAAAAAAGAGGTTTTAAAGAAAATGAAGTGTGAAAAAGCTATTAGGCCTGGTGATATTCTAATACCAGTGTGAAAATGCTTAGGAGATGAAGAAATTTCTTGGCTTATAAAAATTTCCAATATTATTTTGAAGATTACTAATATGTCAAATGATTGGAGTGTGTTGATTTCTTTTTTAAAGAATAAAGGTGATGCAAAAGAGTGTGAATTATAGACGAATTAAGTTAATGTGTCATTAATTAAAAATTATGGGAAGATTTATTAAGCATAGGTTGCGTCGTGATACTAATGTTTCTCAAAATCAAATTGGATTCATGCCGGATAGGTCTTCTATGGAAGTTATACATTTATTGAGAGTTTTGATGGAGAAGTGTAGTGAGAATAAGGAGGATCTACATATGATATTTTATTGATTTAATGAAAGCATATGGTAAAGTTCATAGAGAAGTGCTCTGGAATATTCTAGAAAAGAAAGGAGTTAATAATGGTTATTAATCAAATCATTAAGGATATGTATGCATGAGATGTTTCTTGTGTTTAACACAAGGTAGGATCAAGTATTTTTCTATTTCAGTTGGATTACACGAAAGATCAGTTTTAGGTCAATATCTATTTTGCTTTAGTCATGAATGTTCTTACTAGACATTTGCAAGAGGATATACCCTAGTGTATGTTTTTTGCTGATGGTATTCTTCTTGTTGATAAGACTAGAGAGGGTGTTGAAGGAAAATTTGAATTATGGAGGTCAACCTTAGAGTCTAAAGGTTTTCATTTGCGTAGATCTAAAACTGAATACATGGAGTTTAATTTTACAGCTAATAGATCTATTGGTGGGATTGTGACTTTGGGCGATCAAGTCATTAATAAGAGGTACATGTTTTAGTTATCTCGGGTCTATTATCCAAAATGATGGTGAAATTGATGCGGATATTATTAGTAGAATTCATGTTGGATGATTGAAATGTAGGAATACATCAGGCATGTTGTGTGAATAAAAAGTGCCCCTCGAACTCAACGGAAAATTCTATAAGTTGGTGGTGGGACTTGCAATCCTTTATGGCGTAGAATGTTGGCCATTAAAAGAGAAGCATAACATTTAGTTAAGTGTTGCAGAGATGAGGATGCTGAGGTGGATGAGTGGTTTCACTCTTAGAGATAAAAATGTGAAATGAGTATATATATGAAAAGGTTGAAGTAACTATAGTGGCATAGAAGATTAGAGAGAGTCGCCTTAAATGGTTTGGACACTGAAAATGTCGGCCTTCTGGCTTCTATTAGGAAAGTTGATGTATTAGATTTGTTTTTTGTTATGAAAGGTAGAGACAGACCTAAAAAGACTTGGTTAAAAAATATTAGAGATAACCTTTTTTTGTTAGATATAAATGAGAGTTTGACTCCTAATTGGACACAATGGAGAAGAATGATTCGTGTAGCTGACCGCACGTAGTTGCATAAAAGCTTAATGTTATTGTTATATTGTTGTATATGTTAACTTTTTAAGAACGTGATTCTTTAATTTTTTTCATTGATTTTGAGTAGATATTTTATAGATATAAGAGATGAAAGGAGATAAAAATTCATATGCACCATCAATTTTTAGCCATGCAAATTAGGATAATACTCAATTAGGTTTAAAAAATGAGTCATTTTGGCATATAAATAAGTGGAAGATAAAGATTAGAGAGAGTCGCCTTAGATGGTTTGGTCACATTAAACGGAGGCCTTCCAATGACCTGATTAGGAAAATTGAGGTATTAGATTTGGCTTATGTTAAGAAAGGTAGAGGTAGACCTAAAAAGACTTGGTTATAAAATATTAGAAATGATCCTTCTTTATTAGATTTAGATGAGAATTTGACTTTTAACCGGACACAATGGAGAAAAAGGATTCATGTAGCTGATCCCACGTAGTGGGACAAAGGCTTGATGTTGTTGTTGTTGTTGTTGTTGTATAATTTAAGAATTTTAAATATATAATATTTGGCATGATACATAAAACTACATGTAAACAAATTAATTAATTCAATTGAATAAAAAATAAATTCAAATTTTCTTTAAGAAAATTCATAGTTATATCTGATTAAATTATAATTAACATATAATCATTTTTAGCAAATTGAATGGATTAAATGGGACATTTTGGATCAAATAAAATTGTTAAAATAAATAATTTATAATTAAGTAATATTTAATGATAAATAGTTTTTCATAACATATATGTCTTAAGTAAATAATAGTCAATTAGTTAACTAATGATAGTTAGCATAAAATTAGTATTGATACGTCTACAAAATTTCATATCATCGACATAAATCTTATGGCAATATTTGAATTTGAAACTTCCAAAATTTGAATTCATGATCATCAAAAAATTTGATTTTAGTGAATGTATAGTTGAATTGAATTTCTTGACAAGACAAAACCCATCAATATCACAAATGATTCATTCCAACTCCAAATGCTTCAATCAAGCACATAAAAATATTTTAAATTTTTCTAAATATTAATTGATGAACCAAACAATCTTCATATATTGTGTGCTTATAGTCAATTTGAGTAGCTCGAAGAGGCAAATGTAATTAGCCTATGGACATTTGATTTTGACATCATTTAGGGATTCAAAGATTTGATAAATAATCTTACGATCAAGAGGATTAATATGAATCATATGGAGTGTTTTTGGCTTTTGGTCAAAAATACCCCTCTAAAAAAGGCTATAAAGAGGTTCTCATTCTGTATGTGGTAGGGAAGTTAAAGAGTTAAGAGAGTTAAAGAACTCTATAACAATTTTCAGCGTTCACTAGTCGACGACAACCATATCAGCAATCCCTGCCACCATTGCCAAAATTCTAGTATACTATTGTCATTTGACCATTAACGTGTAACTTTGTCATAGGGTTTTAATTATCCACTTGTGGGTGCTTGATTTCTATTCTCCCAACAATGTGAATTAGATAATTGTATGCAACCATTCTTGAGTTTTAAAGTAAAATATTCTAGTCTCTTACAACTTTTTTTTTTGTGTGCTAGATTTTTGTTCAATGGTAAGATATTAAGTATATATATATTTTACCATTGCAAATTTTCTAACACATTACTAGAGAAGGAGTCGAAGGTAAATTTGAATTATGGATGTCAACCTTAGAGTCCAAAGGCTTTCATTTGAGTAGATCTAAAATTGAACATATGAAGTGTAATTTTAGTAATAATAGTTCTAGTGGGGGGATTGTGACTTTGGGTGATCAAGTCATTAATAAGAGTACAAGTTTTAGATAACTTGGGTCTATTGTTCAGAGTGATGGTGAAATACATGGGGATATTATTAGTAGAATTAAAGTTGGATGGTTGAAGTGGAAGAATGCATCAGGCTTGTTGTTTGATAGAAAAGTCCCCCTCAAACTTAAGGGAAAGTTCTATAGGATGGTGGTTAGACTTGCAACGCTTTATGATGCAGAATGTTGGTCATTAAAAGAGAAGCATAATATTAAGTGTTGCTGAGATAATGATGCTCAGGTAGATGAGTGGCTTTACTCTTAGAAACATGATACAAAATGAGCAAATACGTGAAAAGGTTGAAGTAGCTCTTGTGGAAGATAAGATTAGAGAGTCGCCTTAGATGGTTTGGTCACATAAAATGGCGGCCTTCTGATGACCCGGTTAAGAAGTAGATGTATTAGATTTGACTTTTGTTAAGAAATGTAGAGGTAGACCTAAAATAACTTGGTTAAAAATATTAGAAATGACCTTTCGTTATTAGATTTAAAAGAGAATTTAACTTTTAACAAGGACAAATGGAGAAAAATGATTCATGTAGCTTACCCCACATAGTGGGATAAAGGCTTGATGATGATGTCGTTGTTGTTGTTACTAGAACAATTAGTAAATCTAATGGAATAGTTTGAAAATTATGAAGACATAAGTTTTGTTTTGTTACAAAAAGAAGTTAAAGTATATACATAATCTAGTTTTGTAATTAATAAAATAAATAATGCATGAATACTTGGTTAGCAAAAAACTAATATAAATATGAAATCAAATTAAATAAATTATTAAAAAATCATATAAAGATATAATATAACTTAATAACAATACAAATTTAATTATAAATACTTCTAGGTAAAAATGAAACATAATCAATTTAAAATGAAAAATATCCAAAACATAAACTCTATTCTAAACAACCTTAGATCTACATGTAAACGAGTTAAGCCGAGCTCAAGTCACTTCTAACTCAAGTTTGACCGATCCAAAGTTTAGTATAGGATCTAAATCGAGCTCAAGCTCTTTTGTGGTGCTCAAAACCCAACAACTCGTTAGAATAAATGTAATCTCGACCTCCTCGAGAAGGCATCAATGGCATGGTAGTTTGTTGAAGGCATTGTAATACGAGTTTGTCGGAGAATGCATCAACGACAATGTTGTGACGGGAGCGCGCTATAAAAGGCATGATGGCATGATATGAGCTTTGCTAGAGAAGCATCGATGACATGTTATCTTATTAGAGAACGCATTGCAATGTCATCTTGTTGGTGAGGACATCAAAGAGGGTAAATACAATGGGAGCTCGTTGCAAAGCCATCAATGATGGGAACGGGATCTTCCTAGAGAAACTTTTTTGAGGCTAGTGGCATGCTAGTGAAAATGGTACCATATTTACTCTTTTAGGATATAATAATGCGTAAATATTCTGGTTTTGCACTGCTTTTCAAGCTTAAATTCTGTTGGAAAATTTCCTGTGCTTTTAGTAATCGTATATGTGTTTGATTTCTGCAGGTTGATTATTAATGATTAGGCAAAGCAGCAGGCCAGCTATAGTGGCTATTTGCCTGTCAAAACATATTGAAAGTCAGCATAAATGTATCCTATTGTATCAAGCTATTTTTCATTGTCATTTGTAATTTCGGTTTATTTTTCAATAATTTTTAATCTTAGTGATTTTGGATTGGAAAAATAGCAAGTGAATGTTATTTGTCAAATTTATTTCTTCTATTAAATCTTCCTTAATTACACAATCATAGTAGGATTATAAGTGGAAATGCATTTGTTTAATATTTAAATTTGAAAAAAAATGTCTAATCAGAACTAGCTGCTTGTGGGCAAAGTGTTTTGGGGCAATCATAATGCTGGTTAATTTATTCTCTTTTTTTTTAATTTATTATATATATATATATATATATATATATATATATATATATTCAAAGTATATTTAAATCATAATCAGTATGTAATAGTTATTATTATCCTTAAAATCATTTCAAAAAAATTTGTAATTAATTTTAATTAGCATGATTGGTCTCTGTACTGTTAATTAATGATTGCTTAGTTTCTTATGAGTCACTTGCATGTTACATAATAATAACTTATACTGAAATTATTAAAATTGTGATTCTTAATTAGAATAAATATATAATTAACTATTTAATATTGTTAATTAATAAATGAATTACACATGCTTTATTTTAAAAATTCAATGATGGCCAAATCTTAGTTATTGTTTTTTTTTTTTATTTATATACAGGGTAAATTATTGCATCCGGTCACCGGACGTGGAGAATAGGTTAGGATATCCAATAAAAATTTGTCACTTCACCTGCGCTTTTGACTTGCGTTTTGATTGCACTTTACCTGCGTTTTATCTGTGCTTTTGGCGCGTTTAATTTAAAGTAATATTTTATTAATATTCAGACCTATCTCCGTGTCCGGTGATTGGATGCAATAATTTGTCATAATACAGGCAGGCTTAAAACCGAATTAAATTGTGCACATAAATAATTATGGTAATTAAAAAATGATTAAACTTAATTTAGATTTCATATAAAACTTCATGTCTACTAGTCATTGTGAAATTATTTTAATTAATTAAAAAATAATAATTATTTTGGGCCTAATTTTCATAATTGCGCATCAGATAAATCTTAATGATGTAAACATATACTAATTAACTGAAAATTAATTTTAATTAGCAATTATATAAGTAAACTAGCTAATAAAAATCAACTAAGAATATTAAAAAAGGAGAAATTTCTTCATTGTTACAGTATTTATAAGTAATAAATGAAAAAAAAATTCAGATAAAGCCAATACTAGCGGAATTACTTAAACATAGAGAGTTTAATAAGTGCAGGCTCCCTGTTCTCATTCTTATTAAGATTTAGTTTAGTTTGAGACAATTTTTTTAATGCTTCTTAAAATAATTTTTTAATACAAAATTTTAAAATTTAATATAAAAAAATTGCTTTAAACAATAAAAAAGCCGTCCCAAATAAAATCTAAACCTCAAGAAAAAAAAAAAACGCTACAAAAAATAATTTACATGTGAGTGTTCAACAACAACCTTATACTCAACACTTAACAAAATATACAAATTTGATTACAAACATAACATGATCTGCAACATTTCTGCATGATATTTACATTAGAACTGATTTCAGGAGTTGACAGAGTTCCAGAATTGATAAGCTTTGTGTGCTTGGAATAATCTTCAGACTTCACTGTAGGTTCTTCATGAGATGGCTTCAGCATCACATACTTTGCTGATGAAATTAAGGACTGCTTTACATTTTAGGCAACATATTCAGTTGAAGACTTGTAGATCTCATTCGCATGTGCAATCGGCACGTAAATTACGTCGGTTAATGAGCTATTCGATCGCCCATAGAATAGGTATACGAAAACACCAATCGCCAACCAGATCGAAACACGCATCCATGTCGAAGAACTTACGAGGATGAAATAATGGAAATGTTAGTAAATAAATGATTTCATTTATTGTTTGGAATAATAACATGATGAATAATATTAAGCTATAGGCTTTGTTTGGGATGGCTTTCTTCTAGCTTTTTAGAACAGCTTTTTAGTACAAAATTTTTTTGAATTTGAAAATTTTATACTATAAAACCGTTTTAAAAAACAGTGCAATAGCTGTTCCAAACGAAACTATAGTTCTGGAACTAGAGAGCATAATCAGTTGTGAGGAAGGAACTCACCCTAGATTTATAAGCAAGTATGAATTTATAAGAATGCACAAGACAGGGAGAAAAGGAACCAAGGGACAAATGAAACCTGTAGAAGAGTTGGGAAAGTCAAAATGCAAGTGAGAAAATGGATTCACAAGTTTGAAAATGGATGATGAAACTGTTTTTTTGTTACCTCCTGAATGTCCAAAGCTATGGCGGCCATTATCCTGGTCAATCCAGGAGAGTAAGGCCAGGCCAACCAGGAAGAGCAAACCTCCCAAAGAACATATTATATAGCGCAAGTATCTAAAAAATAATAATAATAAACAAATGAAAATCAGATCAATGCTCTTTTTGAGTTTTAATATAAGTTTCTGGTCATGCTAGGTCAGGTTCAGATCAAATCAAAAATAATAATATTAACTATTTAGCTTATATATATATATATATATATCTTCAATTGTCTACTATGCCCATTTTAGGCTAGGTTTACAATTCGAGTGTTTTTGGTGTTAGGTAAGGTCAGGTTCAAGTTGAGTCGAGTCAAGTTTAAGTTTAGATTTATTTTAGTCATTTAATAAACATGTGAGTCCTTTTTTTTTTTGGAACGGGGGTATCTACTCGCTGCTACTCTAAAGAGAGCGCTTGGCGGTATAACTAATTCATGAGCAGAACCTAACGAGCCACCTACCGGCATCGGGCCCATACTTGCATTGCCCCACTGAAGAAGCGAGGCTGTAGTAGAGGGGATTCGAACTCGGGATGGGGGTTCCCAACCGTGCTCGCCCACCAACCACCCTAAGCCTTGGTAGGTAACAGGTGAGTCGAAATTAGATTGATTATATTTGGGTCAAATAGTTTTTGGATTGAATGAGAATCCAATCCATTAACATGATTTGATACCCTACTTATTATGATTACCTTTGCCAGAATTAGTCGGATCACTTTCTTATTTTATTAGAAGTTTTAGAAAGGAAATATTCACATCAAAACTCACTCGGGAAATGAGAATGCAGAGGCTGATGATGTAAGAATAAGAACTCCAATGCATACAAATGCTATACTCCAAGCAGCATATTTGCGCCTCTTTTGTTCATTTACTTTGTCTGAACCATTCAAAAAAGAAAAACAAAAAGATATAATATATATTATCAAAACCTGCAATGAAATTTTCAGAATGGTAACAGAAGAAAAAAAGAAAAAGAAAAAGAAAAAGAGAAGTTGACTATGAAAGATATCTGCAGCCATTACCTTCATCAGTGTTCTTAATGATAAGAGGAAAATCTTTTGAGGTTCCATCTTGCCCACTTTGTTTGTTTCTCTTATCACTTATTCCAACAGGACCTTTTGGAACCTCCTCTTGAAAAGATAATGACTCAATTGATTCTTGGAAAGATGATGGAAGTGGCATCTCATTTGGTGGAACATATCTAAGTATCAAAATTGAAATTGCAACCATGGTGAAGGCAAGTAGTGTTCCAACACTAACCTTCATATATCATCACAAAAAAATTCAGTATAAAATTCTAATTTTCATAGAAAAAATCTATGGTTTCATGAAAGAATCATACCATTCCAGCTAGCTGGGAAACATCCATAAAAAAAGCAAGAACAGCTGAACCAACCCCAGTCACAATGGTGCTCTTGACAGGAACTTGGGTTCTTTCATTAACATCTGAAAAGAACGATGGTAATAATCCATCTCTCGCCATTGCCATGAGTATTCTTGGCTGATATAGAGACAAAAATAAGAAAAAAAAGAAGAAGAAATTTTCAGCTCAAAATCTTGTTTTTGTTCATCACAGGCAAGCTAATAGATTCCAGTGTTTGTAGAAAGTAACCAATGTTTAGCATTTAGAAGACAGAAAAGTGTCTGATAGGCAACAATAGGAAAAAAATCAGAATTTCAGCGATTTCGTCAAGAATATTTTTAAGTTTTTATGAAAGAAAACACAAGGAAAAAATTCTTGATTGCTAGAAGATGAAAGAAAATAACAATACGCCAACCACCAAACAGAAAATTCAGCAATATTCCAAATGCCCTAACCCTAAACCAAAACTCCTGTTTAAAGCAAAACATTAAAATAACCCGAAAGGACTAAACAGCTCTCCTTATCTTTTCCCTAGGCAGTGGACCCCACCCCCAAGGGGACGGAAATTTGAGCTTGCGGCACAGCATGCTTCTGCCAGTTGTATGTGATGAGTCGGCCCAAGGGCTGGGCCGGCTGTACCGGTCTAGGCGTATCAATGAACTTAGATACAAAATGAAATTTAGAAAATAGACAATCAGAAAGCCGACTTTCCATGGGGGAGAAAATCTATTTATTGTTAAACTCTTTAAAAACAATCAGCCTACCTATTAGTACATCAAGGGGTAAAAGCAGTCTCTTTGTACCATGCTTTCTTTGCATTGAAAACCACACAAGTCTAAAATATGAAAGAAAAGAAAAATAAACTTGAATGCATATATAAAAGATTAGTCAGAGAGAAAAGCTTTTGTTGTCTCATACATGTGACTACAAATAGGCAAATAGGAAAAACAAAAGGAAGATAATAAAGAAGAACATGTCATCAATTATGAGTTGAAGCAGATTAAAATGCTTCATCTTTCCAATTTGATTACTTCCTTCTGATCATAATATGAAAAAGTTATAATGCTATAGAATAGATTCAAGACAGCACATATTGGCTATGCAAGCATATATGGCAATCAGCTCAAGCTGCTAGCCCTGCATCAGTGTGAAATAAATGTTGTCAATTTGTCCGATATGTTGGACCAAATAACAAGCAAGAGCTTGAGAAATATACCCTGCAAAACAGATGATCAATACAAAATAGGTGAAGCATTTTAATTTTCTCTGGCATTCGGGTTACAAGATACATGCACCTTGACGGGTCACTTAAAAATATTGCTAGAGCTGTGTAAAGCTTTATAATAGGACTAAAAATTGCTACCTAAAAGAAAAGATTGCCTAGAATCATCTTACTTCAATTGAGGGTTAGGCTTCGCTTGAGATGCTTTTTTACTACTTTTTAGCATAAAATTTTTATTTTTAAACTAGAAAAATGTTTTAAGAAGCAATAAAAAAGTTGTCCTAAACGAAGCCTAAGTCTTACTAATTATGATAATTGATCATGATCATATATAATAGAATGTACTAGCATAAGTAGATTAAAAAGCTTTCACTAAAATCATTCTCTCACTCAAGAAGCTTTTCATTCATGAAGGTTCTCCTATTCCATATTAGAACTGCACATATAACAAGTGGCAAAACGAAAGATACCTGCGGAAGAATTGATCCCATCAAAGTTGAGCAAAGAGCAAGTACAGCACCCGCAGTGACAACATACCTAAGGTTGAAAGAAATATAAAACCAAATGTAGGAATTAAAAAATTGATGCAATTTAGGCTTTGTTTGGGGCGACTTTCTTTATGCTTCTTAAAGCAGCGTTTTTAGTATAAAAACTTTAATTTTTGTGCTAAAAAGCTGCTTTATGAAGCAGTAAGAAAGCCATCCCAAACAAAGCCTTAATATGCTACACTGCTTTAAAAAAATTTCTAACAATTACATTGCCCATTGCATCCCATGTCTGCCAAATGCAGATGAAATTGGAGTGTCCGGATCCATGGCAAAATATGGCACTAGGCCAATGACAACAACCGATACCATCATATACAAGAAACAACATATTGATAGAGCTGTTGCAATCCCCAATGGTAAGTCACGCTGCGGATTTTTCACCTGCATGTGTAGAAATAAACCAAGCATATGGAAAATGAGGCAAAAATTTTAACAGATTAAGGAAATAAAAAATACATCAAAATAACATATTAGTCATGTAAGATTTTCCCCCATTACTAAAAACAGCTTAACAAAAATGAACAATTATTCCATAAGTGTTATACCTCCTCAGCTGTGCTTGCAACTGAATCAAAACCTATATATGCAAAGAAAACTGTAGCTGAACCGGCAAGCATGCCATTCACTCCATAGGGAAAGAATCTACAAGTTGATTTAAAGCACAAAACGGGGTGAGTGAATAAGCTGCAAAAATGCTGAAATTTATGATAAGGCGAAATTTGAAATCCCATTTTACCCGCTCGCAACACTATATCCAACCCATCCATCCTTGAATCCAATGTATCCACCAGCTATGATGACAAATAGCATAACACATACATTCAATGAAGTAATGATAGCTTGTACAAATGTGCTCTGCAAAAATAGTCATTAATATTACATTAAGTTGCAATTACTCATAGACGCAATCGTCAAGCAATAAAGAAATTACAAAATACCTCTTTAATTCCCACACAAAGAAGACCAGTAACAATCAGAACAAGAACTGCAGCGCATGGATCAACAACCACGTCAAGCCACGGTATGTAAACTCTTGCCAGAAAATAAGGCAAACTATCCGGTCCTCCAAAAAATAAGGCCTAATATAAAATATAATTGTTCTTAAGGGTGATCTATAAATGATTTGTCTCAAAAAGACATTCAAAATTTAGAAATCCAAGAAATATAGTAAGATGTAATATCTAGGGAAGAAAATAACGTCTATGTTATTTTTTGGATTAATGTAATGTTATGCATAATGTAATCAATTAACTTGTTCACAAAATTCTGTGATCAATTCACCAGAAGAAAAGGTTATACAGATATGACGTCTCCAAAGTAAATATTAATCTTAGAGCATCTCCAACCGAAAAATCCATTTTTCACTCCAAAATGCAGTGAAACTCAAAAATGTCGTGATTCATCTCCAATTGAACTCCATTTTGAGCGCCTTCTGCGAAGTTAACTGTCTTTCTCATCTTTCGCGCGTTTCTTCGGCAAATCCGGTTGAGACAAAAAAATTGTATAGGTGAACAGTGCAACGCCAATATTGGTGTAGCACTATTCACCCGCAAACAAATAGCGAAAGATTTGACGTTCGGCTGGAGCGACCGAACGATGCCATACATATGTTTGGCGTTCGGTTGGAGATGCTCTTATGGAAGTAGCTGACAAATTGCAGCAACATAATACTGTCTTGCTTGATTCCAAGCTTGCAACCATACAGTAGCCTATCAAATAGTTCGTGGACTAAAATTTGTGAGTATAAAAGTCATTTTTTTATCTGTAGCAGGCTTATAACAGTGGCTAGAAAATAGAACAAAAAAGAGGATTAAAGGTATCAGGCTTTGAGCCAAGAAGGCCAGTTGTGCAACATAGAAAGGATATCCCCAATCAGAAAGGTTGATTCTGTAGTCTATTTGGTTTGCAATCATTCAAAGAGAAAACCATGGATACATTTTTACAGAAAGAAATTGGTGATGTCATTTAAGAAGCAGTAAAATGCCATAAAGCTCGATATAATGACGTTTTACAATACCAAATTTGGAGATATGCCACGTGCAACAGCTGAACCACCTATAGTATATTCAAGGATTAGAGCCCAACCAATCAGCCATGCAACTCTAGTGCAAAAAAAAAAAGTATTAAAATCCTCAAAAGAACACACTTTTATTATCAACTTTAGGAATGATGAGTTGGTATCAATAAAAATATGTCAAAGGAAGATAATTCAAACTCAAGTTATATAAGAGAAAGGTGATATTACCCCTCTCCAACACAAATGTATGAATAGTGATAGGCACTTCCAGCAGAAGGGCAACGGCTTGCAAGCTCTGCATAACAAAATGCTGATAGCGCAGCAGCTATTCCAGCAATCAGGAAGGAAATGACCAAAGATGGACCAGCGTGCTCCCTAGCAACAGTTCCAACTAGAACATAGACACCTGCACCTATCGTTGAACCAACACCTGGAAACATAAAGAATAGATTATGAGAGGAATATTAGAAGCATTCAAACTTTAATAGCTTATATTGAAAAAGAAATATTTGATTGTATTGATAATGAAGTTATTATTCAACTCTTTTAGAATATGAAGAGCAGACATTATAAATTGTAAGTATTTTTCTTCTTACATTTAATATTTTATATTTTTAAACTAATAAATATAACAAAAAAAATTAAGATTGTCAACGTCGGTCACAAGCCTCGATAAAAATGGTTGAGGGAAGTTTTTTTAAAAAGAAATTTCTGATTCCGTCTCTGTTCACACCCAATTATAATCAAAAGTAATCTATGGGCAATGATCAACCATTTGATATTTCTCCACCAACATATTTATTACCTATCCACTGTGAACTGAACTCACTACTCTCTTATATGTCTTAAAACGTAGCTAAGAGCTTATATTTGATTATTAGATGCCTTGAATGCAAAATCAAAGCATTTTGATCATTTATCAAAAATAGATTTAGAAACCTATAGATTTGCAAGCTTTTTAAAGAACCAATGACTAATGTTATGTCTAAAATAGAAAGCAGAAAATTATTTAAACATCTACTGGTAGCTGACCTAGAACCTGCATCTCAGAAAAAAAAAAAACTTTTTTCTTGAATAAAAAGTGTTTAAATGCAACCCTCTCTCTATATGACACCAACTAAGATAAATAACACCTCTAATTACTTGAACTACCTTTTGACCTTCGTTTCTAAACCAGGGCGTATGATGGATAAGAATGGGCAGTGTCTTGCAACCATTGATTTCTTCTTTTCTATCACAACATGTGGTCTTAGCGTTTGAAGATTAGATGAGAATAAGATCTTGAGTTTGGTAGCCACCTTACTAGAAAAGAATTTCATGGATTCAAAATGAATTTGAAATTAAAATTGCAAAAGAGGAAAAACAAAAAATGGAGTTCCCCGCATCATAAAATATACCAATTGGAGATTAATTTCTAGCATGAGGGAAAAAAGTCCAAAATAGTCTATTCGAATGCAGCTAATTTAGTCCCAAAGTATCATATTTTTCCAAATGTAATTCCTTGACTATTCAAAATAGTTCTCAAATGATCCCTCATAGAATAAATAAGGATTAATTTTGTATGGTTGAGAAACTAAATTGGGATCAATTTTATATTCCAGTTTCTATCAACTTTCACATAAGAGATCATTTGATATCAATCTTGAATAGCTGAGTGACTAACTAGAACAACCATATAGAAATGGTCGGAAGATTAATTTGATCTTTTTCTCATTCCTAGTATGTTAGCCTAAGAGAGAGAATCATCTTTGTTTGACTTCCCTTGATGGGTGAAAGTCGGGGGGGGGGGGGGGGGTTGTGGTATCTTAGGGAGATGTCATACTCTTTTGCTTAGGGTTGGATTATGGTGGTAATGAGGAGAACTTTGAGTAGGGAGGCGAGGGTTAGACTTGCACTTTGTGGGACTATTGCAAGACATTAAGAGGTGAAGATGGGATTGAGATTATTTGGTGGTAGGCTTGTGGAGGGTTAGGTTGAGAAAGTTGAAGGCATATTTGGATTTTATGAAGGCTATGAAGTTGATGGGAGTGAAATGGTTATGCGAGTGGTCATACACAAACCTTATCCCTGAATTGATGGTGGCTATGCTTTGTTGGTTGAGTCCAATACGACAAGTAGGTTTAGCTCAATTCACATGTTCTATAATCGCTCTTATTTTGCACATCACCAAATCTCACAATAGTAAAAGTTCATCATTGACAAGATAATCTTACTAAAGTGTCTTATAGAATAATTAGTTATAAATAATATATGCGCAGCAAAAAGAAATATGTAATGAGTCCAAGACCTAAGACTCTATAAGATTATCTAAGGACAAATGCATCATATATATATATATATATATATATATATATATATATATATATATATATATATATATATATATATATATATATATATATATATTCACTTAAAGTATTAACATATTCCCCCATTTGATTCAAAATTTGCTCACCAATCCTCTATTGAAAGTATCGTATCATGTGGACATCCTCGCCACATCTTTAGCATACACCATTACAATATTTTAATTGACTCACTATTGAGATTTGGATCAATCTCCTTTGTTACATCTTCATTCACTTCTTCCTCTGCTATTAAGATTCAGAGTAGCAAAAGAAGATGCTTCACCTAATTCTATATGCAATCACCTAAGATAAGATTACAAATATCATGAAGCTTTAATTTCATAAGCATGCATAAGAATCTAATAGATGCCACAGTTCTAACCCGACTTTCTGGTATTGATGATTACAAGCTCAATTCACAAACTTCATCAACGAAGTTAATACAAACCAAGCTTAACTTGTGATAAAAGTGAACAAAAAAATACACGCCACTGCATAGGCACCTTTAGTTATGTTGAGATTGAAATTTTCACATTAGATACACCTTGTTAATTGTCAAGGGCTTCTCGTTTATGTCTAATAGAGCTTTTATCATGCTATTTATGGTCCTCTCGCACAATATGTTTATTATAATATTTTTTTTTCAATGATGGGCATACAACTCACAATACCTACCTGTTTAGGCATTCCGATCATATTTGCTTATATTGTTCATCTTGACTCAAAAAGAGAGATATGTAACTTCTTTGGTATATGTAATCATCGATTTGAATCTTCCAATACTCGAAGTCCTTGCCATCGAATATGTTGTTCATCAAATTCTCATTTTCGTACACCATTTCTCTCACTTTTCTCATAAATTAGAAAGTTACTCCATATCTGATACCATTTGTTTGGAAAAAGTAAGCACCTGAGAGCAATAATAATCATGAGGTTGACAAGGATACACCACAAAGAACAAAACAGGGTTTACATAGTTTGGTGTGATCCACTTACATCCACGACTACATAAAGAGTTAAATGTCCGTTAATCCAAACAAAAATAGGATATAAGATTTACTCTGAAATATTTTTGTCAATTTTATCTCACTAGTACTCTCTGATTTCCTCTCCAAACCCAAGCACAAATCTTCCACTTGATATGCTCATTGAAGATTAAGGAAAGTCTATTGCCTTATATGTCAAACCACCTCACTAATTAACAACCTTTGTGGCAGTTGTTGATTTCCTCCTGATAAGTCTTCGGATTTTTGTCATCTTTGTCTCTTTAGTGGCCTTTGCTGAACACCCAACAAAGAAATCACTCTATATGATAAAAAAACATTACTACCAACCTCTAATCACTCTACTACCCACCTCTCAGACCTCCACCTTTACACCAAGTTGAATGAAAAAGAAGAATGAGTGATGTTTAGCAATGACTAATTTTTTACCTTTTTTAGAGCAATAGTTGGCCATAGATATGAAGAATCATACATGAATAGAATCTTGAGTTTTATAGCCATCAAATTTGAAAATCAAAATCAGATTTGGTTCAAATCTTATCCAAGATTTTTATGAATTTAAAATAACTTCGAAATCAAATTTGCATTAGAGAAACACAAGAAAATTGAGCTCCACACATCTTTAACACCATATTGGATAAATCAAATCCAAAAGACACAATTATCCCCTTCTATTCATTTCAATCTCAATCCTAGTATCTGTCAATTTCCTGTATTGTAAAGAGATGTTATTGAATAAGATGACCTTTGCATTTTTTATTTTAATCTTTTGAAATATGAAAAAGTCAAATAAGAGGTGTTAAGCTTTTTATCATTCTAGCGTCGAGCTTATTTTTTGCCGGACACCCCCCCCCCCCCCTATAGTATCGTCATCGCAGTAGAGTTTAACCATAAAGTTCGGGATGGATTGGTGTGGTTCCTCTACGCCTAGGACACCAGAATATCGAATCATGAACGAAAAAAAGGCATGAGAGAAATATTGTCTAGTGATTGTGAGGCTCTGATTCTTGACTGAAAGGGACGCCAAAGGCCTCTGCCCTCCCCGTAATTCCCAAAGTTGGAATCAAAATCTAGCTGATGTCCTACATGTTTAAAACATCTGATGAACCATTAAAACATAAACACCAGTATAATAATTATCTCAAAATCCTCAAAGCACCATTCCACGTCAAAAGAAACTGAAAACAACAACACCACCTTCCAGCTAAACTCCTTCACAAAATCACCGAAACAGAAAAACCCCATCATGAAGCCTAGATCAACTGGACAAAATACCATAAATCTAATCTCAATAAAAAAACCGCTCATGACATGTAAAAACAAAACAAAATCCTGTAATTCAAATTCCTGAACAATCGTCCAAAAAAAAAAGGGTTGCTGCAGTAGAATTTACATCTAATTCACAACGCACAACCAAGCAGCAAGATCACAGAAAAAGATTCGAAATTTCCAATACCTATTGCAACGAGCTGGAGAACAGAGAGTTCTTTAGCGAGCTGGTGACCTCCCTCCTGCGTCTTCACCCGATCGGAATCCACCTGCTTCCTCCTCAACAAGCTCCGAATCCCCCATCGTCGCTCCTTCCCGTTCCCCAATTCCTCAAACCCCATTTCACAGAGAGAAGACCTCTACTGTGTATTCCGTGCAAGAAAAACCAACGAGAAAACGTCTTTCTTCCAGGAACAGCAATCTCTCCTGCTCTGAAGGCAGGGGGCAGTGAGGATTTTATAAGGGCGGACAAGAATATTCAACGGGAGGAACAAAAATTGCCTTATTTAATTTTGAAAAAGTTGTAGAAATTATTAGACGCCATAAGCCAAGCACATTACTTTATACTCATCGTGCAAGTACTGTACACAGCTCTGTACTTTAATATTACAACGGTAAACAAAAACAAAAACAAAATTTTTTTCGGAATATTTATATACATATCAACTTATATCATATTATTTTCATATCTAATATTTAAAATGTTAATATTTTGTGCCTACCACTCATAAATTAAATATGGGTACAATAAAAAAATATTAAAATTTATAATATGATATGAGTGATAATAATGAAATAAATAAGTGATATATTTGACATTAAAGTTGTTTATGAGTGGTAGGCATGAAATATTAAAATTTTTTGTATTAGATATGTAAAAAGCATGATATAAAGTATATATATATATATATATATATATATATATATATATATATATATATATATATATATATATATATATATATATATATATATATATATATATATATATATATGTCCTATATGAAATATCTGGAAATATCTGTTGAGTATATTTTTTTAAAACTATTTGATTTGCTAAAAAAAATTCAAATGCAAGTGATTTTAAATTTTAATATGCGGCTTGATAAAAAAAATGCTATGTAAAATTTGATGAATTTTTTTAACACCCCTTCATCCATTTTTTCATGTATTGTAAACTCACCTTATTACAACTAATTTCCTTTTTCACTGCAAGTTAAATGAGTTGTCATTGTCTGACTCTGTCTATTGCCTGCTAATTGTCTATCACCGCCTGCTAATCGACTAACCTGTAGGTCACCATCACAGTTGGCCACTAACGCAATTGGTTCCACCTGCACTGTCAATACATGTCTATAGCCATCTAACACAACTGCCGGTGGCGCTCATCATAGGACACCAATGCCTCGTCACCAACCACGGTCTTCTGGCGCCAATCAATTTCATTTTACATTACATTCATTTTTCTTCAAGCTAAATAAAATAAAATTATCATACGCATTTATTTTACACTTATCCAGACAACTTCAAATATTTTAAATACATTACATTCCTTTTACTCTATTTTTTTTAGCAAACCAAATAACCTGTAATGAAAAAGAGTACACAAATTTATGTAATGATATTTTGCACATGATGTGGTGCACAGTCTTCATCTAATAATTTCTATGAGAAGAAATAGAGCATTTTGTGAGAAAACTTTTTATTTGAATTATTAATTTATTAAACTAAAAACTAATTGTTTATAAATAAAAATTTTATTTAAAATTTATATATAATAATATTCTTTTTTTCCTCTATTGCAATTATTCTAGCAAACTATGAAGAATTTAATAGAAAACCACAACCAATTCTTATAGCTAAGATAATTAAGCTAGCTAGCTAGTTTGATAGCTAAATCAAACAAGTTGCAAAATCTCCTTATCTCTAGATGGTGACTAGCCATCAATCTACACTAAAAAAGAGGGAGTCATTGTTCACCATCTCATCAATAATTATTTCTGTGTTTTATTACATATTTATCGAAATGTTCCTATAAGCTAACTTTGTTTGGGGGAAGTTAGAAATGTGCTAAAAGAGCATAATTATTACTTTAAAAAAATCTTGAAACATGACATAATAATATTTTCTCTTATTTTAGAGTTATTAAGGCTTCATTTGGGAAGACTTTCTTACTGCTGCTTTTTAAAGCAGCTTTTTAGTAAAAAAAATTAAAATTTTGATATTAAAAAGCTACTTTAAGAAGCAGTAAGAAAGCTATCTCAAACAAAACCTAAATCTAAATTCTAATACATATGATTATAAGTTTCTAAATAAAATTAAAATTGTACAGACAATACATTTGCACACTTATTAAAGTCAATCGATTGATGATTAATAGTAAGATCAAAGCAAAATTTGTATTGAAGTTTATTTGATTGAGGTTTATTATTAAGATTTCAATACACATTTTTTATAATATTTCTTGCATGTTATGTATTATAATGCGGGTTATAATTTCCATCATATGATTAAAGATATATAATTACAAAATTTATTCAATTTTATGAACTTTAAGGTAGAAAAACAAATAATAATGGTGTATATATTGAAGAAAACACATATGTAGCAGATGAAGTTGATTATTATGATATTCTTCAATAGATTCTAGAATTATAATATCATGATGGATATACAAAAAGTTTTTTTCAATATGATTTGAAAGCTGTTGTAGAAAAAGTACTTTTTAATCGCATAAAGCAATTTTTTAGTATAGATTTTCTTTTTTGAAAGCAATGAAAAAATAATAATCAAATAAAATTATGGCTGTAGCTTGAAAATCAAAGCAATAAGAAAATTGTCCCAAATTATGCCTTAATCTCATACCTAATCTAGGCACAAGAGAGCCTATGTAGGACAAAATTATTGAGGTACATTGGGGTAAAATATATGTGAAGTTTTATACTTTCATTTTGGCACAAAAAGCAATGCATGTCTACTATGACAATTGTATTGAAAGAATATTAAAAAATAAATAAAGTAGACTGGTTGATAGTGATTAAGGGTTGGTTTAGAACAATTTTCTTACTGTTTTATAAAACAACTTGTTAGTAAAAAATTTCAAGTTTAAAAAATTTTTATACTATAAAATTGCTTTAAAAAAGCAGTAAGAAAACTGTCCCAAATAAAACCTAAAACTAATGCAAGAGATATGGTTTATAATAAATATAATTTATAGCTACTCATTAGGAAATGTCATAATCCTGATTTATTAAAGATATAGACTTGGTGATTATGAGATTGATGGATTTGATGAGAAAATAATTGAGGAAAAATGAAGGTGAAGATGAAGGCAAAGATGATGAGGAAGAGAGTATAGGAAGTGAGGAAGGCAGTGATTTAGATGTGATAAGAATGCCTGTATATAATAATAATAATAATAATAATAATAATAATAACATATGCAAATTTATAATAATTACAATTTTTATGTAAATAACTTTCATTGTTAGTCATATATTTTATTTGAAGTCCACTTAATTTAGGGTTTTTTTCGCTTTACAATGATATTTATGTTCTTTATTATAAATATTGAGTTGTATAATTTTGTTTTAAATCTAGAGGGTATTTATCTAAAAAAGAAATAGAAAATAAAAGAAATGCAATGCAAAGTAAATATAATATATTAAAAATAATATTGAGTTATTTAGTTGAGAACACAACAAATATAGGAGATTAATTTTATGATTGATTTGGAATAAAATTAACTCACTATAAACTCTATGGTGGTAGTGAAGCAATGACTACCGTAAAATAGTGGCGGTGGCAAGTACAGGAAGTAGGAGGTATGTGATGGAGATGATAGGAAAACAACGGATGATGATGGTGGCTAATGGCGAGTAGGGACAGGTTGTGGTCGATGACCAACAGATAAGATAAGCCCTTGTATATTTGCAAATCACC
This sequence comes from Dendrobium officinale, assembly GCA_019514585.1. NCBI lineage: Eukaryota > Viridiplantae > Streptophyta > Magnoliopsida > Asparagales > Orchidaceae > Dendrobium > Dendrobium officinale. Next base: position 15,022,455 of record CM033700.1, read on the forward strand.
TAAATTTAATGACTTTAAAATTCATAAAAAAATAAATAAATGATAAATATTAAATTCATTGATAAAATGCCTTTTATTTGATTTTCCACAAATAAAACAGCTAAAGTTGCAAAATGAAAAAATCTATAAAAAAAAATTGCAAACAAACCGCCACACCTAATCTGTCTTTTTCACTCTCTATTTTTTTTTTAATTATTGTAATTATTGCTCTCTTTTAATTGAGCTTTCCCTCTCAACAACTTGCCCAGAAAATAGAAGTGTACGGGACACTACCTCTTATTTTCTTTTTATAATTATTTTAAATTAAATAAAAAAATGATTTCAGGCCTTCTGAAACAAATTTATAAAAAGGTATTTGAAAATTTTAAATTTTATTTTAAAATTACTGCACTGAAAATATTATATATATAATATTAACCTCAAATTATATTCAGTAATTTTTTAATTTATTATAATACAATTTATATTAAAGTATTCTGATAAAATTTACTCCACTTTTAAATCTAACAAATTTAAATTTTATTTTGATCATTTTTTGATAAAATATTCTACCATAACTTTTATTTTCTTATTTTAAAGTTGAAAAAAGCGGTGGGCCATTTCCAGGTCTGTGTTTTTTTTTTCAACGCTTTATGCAGTCGTTGTAGAAACGTGACTCCTACAATGAGCAATTGTTATTTTATTGATTCTTAAAATAATTTTTTAATATAAAAATTTTATATTAAAAAGTTATTTTAAGAATTAATAAGAAAGCATCTCAAATGAAATATTTAATGTAATAGAAAAAAATTAAGGGGTGTTGGATTTGTAGTAAAATGAGTATAAATATTTTAAATATAAGGGTTTTAAAAATATTAATATTTAATTCGAGCAAAAAAAAACAGATAGAATAAAATTTTAAATTATTTGAAATTTATCCTATAGTTTAATTTTAGTGCATTTGAAAGTCAAAGATATTGTAGATTCTTTATCAATGTCGTCATTCTCGTGTGCTGCAATTGCGTATAGCCATCTTGATCGCCATTGACACCTGTCACTTGCTGTCGCCGCCACTAACCAACACTATCATTAGCTTTTCCACTATATTCATTTTAATTCAACAAATTGAAAAACCTGCATTTATTTTCTACTCATCCAAATAACTCCAAAATATTTTAAATATATTACATTATATTTACATCGTATTCTTTTTACTCTATATTTCTTTTTCAACAAATCAAACAGTTAAGAATATTATGATATAATTTTTATCATAATAATTCTTAAATGATTTAATTTTTATCATACTAATTAAATTTTAAAGATTGATATAGTTTAATTTTTTATTATATTTATTTTATTATACATATATAACATGTTATTCCACATTTTTGTAGCAATTATGTTTATTATATTTAAATTTATATAATTAAAATCATGAAATTTCTTATTATTTAAATATAATATAAATATTTTATATGTTAACCTTTTAAATTTATTTTAAAAAATTTGAGCTAGAAAATTATGATCAATTTTATTTGTGAGAGTGCTATCTTTGTAAATAATGTAGTTTTTCCCTAATTCCATGAGTGATTTGCATTTTTTTTTTTTGGGAAAAGTAGGGGTAGAGCCCAATTTTATTTCACTATATAAAAATAATTACAACAAAGCTAAAGGCTAAAATCATAACTCAATAACCAATACGAGAAAACATGAAGAGCTGCGGCAAAAAACATAACAATGCTACGTATAAAAACAAGGAAAAAATCTCAAAAATAGTGGACTCATAATATCTAAGGATAAATAACCCATAAAATATTCCAATACACCAGTGAGAAGCATCCAAAACCCCCCAGTAGCCAACAGGTACCTTCAAAGGGGAAACCAAAATGCATGAAATGGATTCATCATAGTCCACCAAAAAGCCCCCAGCAAAAATTGCAAGCTAACAGAAGCACGAGACAACCAGAGCACAAAAACCACATCCTCCATCCAAGACACCCTCAATAGAAGATGTAGGTCCGCAAGAATAACCAAAAAATTAGAAAAAAGATTCATCAAATTCCACCAAAAAATTCCTAGTGGACGAAAAAAACCTAGTAGGCAAAAGCATGAATCTATCAAATAAAATAAACCACAATCTCCATCTAAGGCACCCGACATAAGGTTTATACCAGCAGAAAGGGGCCATGTTAGGGAATGAGCTGGGTGAATTTCCACAAAATTTATCCAAGAAGTAGTCTTAAGATGAAGTGCCTTCTTAATTTTAATGCAAGTAGATGTGGCACTGCCAATTTCATTCTCAAATCTTCTAGCATTTCTTTCTCTCTAAAGTTAGTGAAATAAAGTAGTAAGATAATAGAAGTCATTAGCATGATTCCCAATGTGCTTCATTTAAAAAATAGAAGATAGCTGGTGAAACAGAGAAGGTCTAAAGAGGAAGGTTGAAGTCCAAGATATGAAATAACTAATGGTGCCAAAAGATTTATGGCATTCAAAGAAGAGGTGTGCAGTGGATTCATCAAACTCCAAACAAAATTGGCAAAGAGGATTTAGATGTATATTTCTTCTAATTAAAATATATGTAGTTTTTAAACCTTCAACCACAAGCAATTAAGTAAAAATAGCTTATCTCAAAGAAATTTTTTTATGCCATATAAAAGAGGATGCAAAGGAACATATGGCTGGTCATGTTAAAAATCCTGAAGGAATGTTTTAAAGTTATGATTGGTATTATCATTCCAAGAGATGCCAAAATCATCACCCATAGCAATGTTGTGAATCATGATTTTGAGATTCTCATGAAGAACTTGAGGTAGGAGCCATCTATAATCAGAAATAAAAGTAGAGACAGAGGAATCTTGTGGGATATTATAAAGTAGCTGGTTAGCATTCAATAGCTCAAACATATTTCAACCCCCATAAAACTAGGGATCCCAAATAATGAAAAGGGAGGTCGAGAAGAAATTTTAAAATTCATGTTGCTTTTGATTTTTCTTGCCACCAAATAAACCTTCTTCCAAAAACTAGGAATAGAAATAGACAACACCTTCTAAGTTGAAACATATTTACATCTGAAAGAAGCTGCTAAAAGTCCTCTGGTTGTCAACTAGGATCTTCCAAGGGGAAACCAAAACACATGTAAAGGATTCATCACAATCCACCAAAAAATCCCCAACAATCATAAAAACATATAGCAGATAGAAACATTAAGTAGCAAAACCAGATAATCCAAAACCTCCATCCAAGCCACCCCAACAAAACAAGGCCCACAAAAAATCACACAAAAGTCCTTTAGAGCAGGGAAGGTCTGAAGATAAAGGTTGAAGCCCAAGGAATGAAGTGGTTAATGATGACATTAGAGTGTCAGCATTCAAAGAAGAGATGAGCAGAGGATTCATTAGACTCCAAGCAAAACAAACAAAAAGTATTTAGATGAATATTCCTCATGAAAATATTTGTAGTTTTTAAACCTCCAACCACAACCAACCAAGTAAAAACAACATATCTCAAAGAATTTTTTTTTATGCCAGATCAGGGAATGCTAAGGAACAAGGTCCTATTCATGGTAAAAATCATGAAGGAAAGTTTTAAAGTAAGGATGAGAATTATAATTCCAATAGATGTCAAAATAATTACGAATAATAATGCTTTGAATCATGATTATGAGATCCTTATGAAGAGCCTGTGGAAGGAGTCATCTATAACTAGTAATAAAAATATATACAAGAGTGTCTTGAGGAATATGATTGTAACAATGCAAATTTTTAAAAATAATTGAAAATGAAAAAAAGTCTAAATTACTATTTGAATTATAGTGAAACGAAAAAAAAAGGTAGAAAACTGATTTTTAGCGGCCAGATCGCTTTTCTCTTTTTGTCGAAATTGCTTAGATCATTGTAGGTTATTATAATCTTATCTTTGTTTTCAAATATTTTAATTTTAACTATTTGATTCTCCCTAGAATTGATTTTATTGTATTTTTATCAGATTCATTGAACTTTTCTCGTACAACTTTTTGTATTTTATCGTATTGATTATCCTAAATATTTTGATTGTAACATTTACTAAATTTCACGAGGTAAAATGGAAGTTATTGTATTTTGTACTATTTCTACTGATTGAATAACTGATATTTTTAAGGTAAGCATACTATTAATACAAGCATTGAAAAAAATATGAATATAGGGTTGGATAATAGTTGGTTACTATTATTATTATTATATTATTGTGATAATAATATATGAGGATAAGTAAAAGCTGATTTCACTAATATTGGTTGGAGACTGATTGACCTGTATAGGATGGCGGGCTGATAAACTTTTCTTTAAATATTATGATTTGATATTATCCTCTACTGATTCACATGATACTGTTTGAGTAATTGTGATATAATTGTATAGATTTTGAGTAGTCTACATAATTTTTACAAAATATATATATATATATATATATATATATATATATATATATATATATATATATATATATATATATATATATATATATATATATATATATATATATATATATATATATATATATATTGATATTTTAATCGATAGTTTTATTTTCACTAATATATTTATATTGATAAAAAAATTTAGATAGCTTCGTTTGTTATTTATTAAAAAAATTAAAAAAAAAACAGTTCTTTCAAATTAGATTATGGGGCATGATAAAGCAGTTTGTTGTAATCCAATGACTCAAACAGATTATGATCTCTAGGCAGCCAGTGATCCCAAAGGAAAGAAAAGGAATACTAAGTATAGATTTTAAAGGTCATGTTATATTTGATTTTTCTTGCCACCAAAGAGACTTTCTTCCAAAAGCTAGAAGGAGAAATTGACAGCTCCTTCCATGGTAAAACATATTTACACGTGCACCAACTAGTAAGTAAAGAATTTGTAGAAATAACTCTCTAAATCAAATGAGAGAAATAAGCATGAGAAAGGGCTTATAAAGAAGAAAGGCTGAGCCAACAATTTATTGATATTGATATGATACTAAAAAAATATCACCTAAGTTAGGACTTCTAATTTGTTTTGTGTGACCACTGAAATGTATGTTATTGAGGCATTATTTTTATTATTGTATGAATTTATTATTACTACATGAATTTAATATTATTGCATTATTTATTATTGCTGCCACCAGATTATTATTGTTATCGATTCAACACTAATATTATTTGATACTACTAATCATTGTATTAATACAAAGTATGTGACATACTGAGTGTAATATCAGTTTTGCTCCAGGTTCGTCCAGGACGAAGTTGGATCGTCCGGGACGATCGGTACAGGTTGTTCAAGGAAAACTGTTCTGTCTGTATGGTTCGTCTGGACGAAATGTTGGATCATTTGAACGAAAATTTTCCAGAGCCCAAGTCGTCCTTGGACGATAATAAATCTCGTCTTGACGAAGTTCATTTAAAGCTGAGATCGTCCAGGACGAAGCTCGATCGTCCAGGACGATCAGTCTGGATATATATAGAAATGAGATATTTTGAAGAGAGAGAGAAAAAGCTTAGGAGAGAGAAAAACGAAGGAAAAAGTGGAAAAGTGGAGTTTTGGGCGACGCCGAGCTGTTTTCGTCCGAAGAGATTGATCAGGAATTTGCTGTACGCGAGGTAAGGCACATTCCGCCTTTCTCAATTTTCAGAACCGTCGTGTTTGGCAGTATTTTCTGTTCGGATTTTGTTTCCGTTAGTGATTTTCGTCCGTATCTTTTGATTGGTTCAGTTTTTACCGCGTAACTTTCTGTATATTATTGACGTGCCGAGTGTGCACATTTTGGTTATTTTCTGAAGATTTTTGTCCGGGTATTTTTGATTCGACGGGGTTTCATTTCGACTGGATTTTTCTGTGTACTTAAAAATTTTCTGTACAATAGAATAAATGTTCTGAAATGTTCTTATCTATATTCTGTGCAAATTTGATAAATTGTGATTTTCAGGAAAAATTGTGTAAATTCCGTATACTGCCGTTGTGCTGTCCGATTTTTGTCTGATTTCTAATTTGTCCGGATTTCTTCTGAATTAATATGCTATATGTATATGCTATAAAAGGGAGTTATAAGGGGCCTGGATCCTATGAGATTCAGTTAGTGTCTGGGAAAAACTTAGATGAGCTCAAGTTGGAGAAATATCTGTTCTGTTCCGGATCCGATGAATTTTGTTATTCTGGTGCCGTGAGCACATTTAGCTTAGCTATTAATTACTCAGAGAATTTCTGGTGCCGTGAGCACAAGGGAGACATAAGGGTCAGAATCCGTAGTGATTCTGTTTAGTTTAGTTTAGCTATTAATTAAATATCTGATATCTGATTTGATATGGTTCTGATTTCCGTATCTGTTCTGTAAGCAAATCTGATTCTGATTTCCGTACGATATGAATCTGATTCCGATCTGTATGATATGATTCTGATATGATTCTGATACGATTCTGTTCTGTTCCGATATGATCTGAACTTCTGATTTCTGTACGGATTTGTCTGATGTGTTGGTTTTGAGATTCTGAGAATTTTGATTGGAGGTTTGTTGCTTTGCTGAGCTGTTGAGCTCACTCTTGCTTTCTGGTGGTTTCCAGGTTCTTGGAAAGGGAAGGAGGTCTTGGACTAGAGTTCAGAGTCTGATCTGTGATAGGTACTTTTGTACTTTTTGATTTTTGTACAGTCATGGTTCTTTCTGCTTTATTTTTCTGTCAGCCATGTACTGTATTTGTAGATGATTGTTTTGAGGAAAAGAAAGAAAAAATATAGATGATTTGTTCCGCTGCATTTGATATTTTAGTAGCTCTGGTCTGTTTTGTATAATATTTGAAAGATTCAGTTCAGTAAGCAAATTCCAAAGCCAGTCCTGGTTAGTTCGTTAAGCTGGTCGCGGCCCGGTGCGGGGCGGGATCCTTCTCGGGTCGGGTCGTGACACTGAGTACGCAATATACTGATTTGATATTAATATATAATATATTGATAGTATGTGAACACTTCTATATAATTTTATTGCATTAATATGATGTACAATAATCTTTACTAATGCTTTGATTTTGCCGCTTTATATAATTTTTTTATTAATTTATAATATTGATATGATGATTGTTTTGTCGATTCGACACTCATAATGGTTTAATGATTTCTCCACCATAATGCTTTACTGGCTTCCATACCATAATATTTTACTATTTATAAATTCTACTGCTACTACAAGTGTGTTTTACTATTTCTACATCGATTCATGACATATGACTATTATTATTATAAATCGATTAATATTATAATATTTCATCTTTACCGTGCTTTGAGTTAGTTGTGTGATTGAATGAAATGGTGGGATTTTTAGCTTATTTTATGCGGTTTAAATAATTTTTTGTCAGGGTAGACGATCAGGAGTGTGAGATCGATCATATCATGATTCTTTATGTTTATTGTTAGTTTATTTCTTTCTGTCTTTTAGCTATTTTTTTGTACTCAGAACATAATAATTGTGATATAATTGTATAGATCTTGAGTAGTGTACATGTTTTTTTTTAAAAAATGAATATATATATATATATATATATATATATATATATATATATATATATATATATATATATATATATATATATATATATATATATATATATATATATATATATATATATATAATGTTTTAATCGATAGTTTTATTTCCGCTAATATTTATATTGATAAAAGAAATTAGGTAGCTTTGATTGTTATTTATTAAAAAATTAAAAAAATAATTATTTCAAATTAAATTATGGGGCATGATAAGGCAGTTTGTTGGAATCTAATGACTCAAATAGATTAAGGTCTCTAGGCAGCCAACGATCCCAAAGAAAATAAAAGGAATACCAAGTATAGATTTTAAAGGTCATGTTACATTTGATTTTTCTTGCCACCAAAGAGACTTTCTTTCAAAAGCTAGAAGCAGAAATAGACAGCTCCTTCCATGGTAAAACATATTAACACCTGCACCAACTAGAAAGTAAAGAATTTGTAGAAATAACTCTCTAAATCAAATGGGAGAAATAAGCATGAGAAAGGGGTTGCAAAGAAGAAAGACTGAGCCCCCCTCCCCCTTATCCCTTGGGTCTGTATGTATTCTTCCAAGATACCAAGTGCAGCTTTTCGAGATTAATATCCCCATGATAGAGAAATCTAGCACAGATCATGTTTATAAACTTAAAACATAATTTAGGAAAAATTGAATCTCTGATCCAATATGCAATAGTGTTTCAAATAGTATAATAAATAAATTGGAACCTCCCAGCATATGAGATGAGTTTAGCCTTTCAACCAAATAATTAATTGCTGATTCTTTATAGCAAAGGTTGGAAATCTAAGGTGAGAAGTTTCTTAGAAGAAATGAGGATGCCCAAATACTTGATAGAGTTCTCCACTTTGTCAATGTTGAGGATGCCACAAATATCCCTAGAGTTGGTCACATATTTAGAGAAGAAGATACAACTCTTATAAGGGTTAGCATGAGGCCAGAGATAGCAACAAAGACATTCAAGATGTTAATCAAAATAGATGCATTCAAGGAAGTACTTTCATAAAACAATGAAAGCATCTTCAGCATATAGGAGGAGTGAAACTTGAAAGATATCATACCTAAACCCAACAGGAGTAGGCAAAGAAGAAGAGTCTAAAAGGCTAAATAAACAATCCATCACAATACAGAAGAGAAAGGGGGATAATGTGCACCCCTACCTTAGCCAAACAATAGATTTAAAATATCCATGAAAAGCACCATGCATTAAGGCTCATAGAGAGTTACATCAACAACACAAGCCTTGATCCATGAAACAAAAAGGGGAGGAAATCCTTTTTAGAGCAGCCTTTGAATGACAAAATCCCTAGAAACCATGTCAATGCTTTGTAGATCTCAGGTATTGGAAGAAGAGGGTTGATGTTGGAAATGGAGTTAGGGTTATGGTTGGGGGAAGGAAGGTGGAGGGAGGAGATTTTGTAGAGAACAAGAAAATTTGCATGGGTGAAGGTGGTCATGAGGGGGAGGGGACTCTCCGGCAAACTCGAAGAGGATGGAGGGGGCAATGAAGAAGGCATAGAATGGGGGGAAGCTCTTTAGGTTTTCCTCACCAGCTGCTCAACAAGCTTAAAGCCTTTTCCTGTTACCCTTGGGTAAGAAAAATTGAGTGATTTGCATGATAATCACTAATAGAAAATTTTTAAAAAGTCTTTAATTTTTTTTTTATAAAAAATAATGAGAAAAAATCATTGCAAAATAAATCTAGAAATATCAACTGCATTTTTTTTTAACTCATATGAGTCCATCTCATAAATCAATTTCTTGAAAATTTCTAATTTTTTTTCTATTTATGAGTGCATTTTATTTATTTTATTTCATTTAAGAAAATTCATTTAGTTAAACATCAATCTTGATGCGTTATTTGAGTTGAAAACTTATGAAATTAAATTCATGATCATCATTACTCTGATTTCAACAAATGTCTAGTCAAATTAAACATTTTGATGAGATAAGCCCAACAACACAAGAAATATTTCAATATGAGTTCAAATGAGCTCGAATCAAGCACTTAAAAGCATAGTTAGAAATTATGACATTAGTTGAAGCACTAATCAATTTTCAAATCTTGTGATTTTATAATCAAAACAAGCATCCAAATAAGAGGAATTGAAGAAACTCATATCATTTAATTTTAAGTTCATGAAAGCAGTTAGTTATTAAAAAATATTATCTATGATCAAGATAATCAATATGAGTTGTCTGGTCGAGTGTTTTGAAGATTTTAATACCATTACCAAAATATTACTCTAAGAAATCATAAATAGATTCTTATTTCACATGAAGTAGGGCTTGAAACTTGATTAGAAGTTAGAAAAAGCTTGGAGATTTGAAAAACTTTAAAATTCCTCTCGAAATTTTACACTAGCTATCACGACCTATAATTGTTGTCGCCCATTCGATGTCACTTCTCAATTTTCGCCCAATTACTTTTGTTCGACTATCAGTGTTCTACCATCATCTCCTATTTTTCTTTACGTGACGACCATCATACAACAATCATCACTTGATTATAATCTCTTGGCCATCATTGCCCAAGTATGATATCCCAAACAATGTCCTCCGAGTACATCTGTCAACTTTGTCATCCATCATCGCTGTTGATCTGTTGATACAAGCCATCAACACTCGCTGTTGATACAAGCCATCAACACAATTTCCAATGTTTGCCAACTTTATTGTCCGTTTTCGTGAACAATATCAATAACATGTCATCACCTATAAGATCAATGCATGTGATCGATACCAAGACTAATGCATTCACCAACGTCAACACATATCATCACCAACTATGTCATCGATCATTATCAATAATGTCGACGCATATCATTGACATCAACTTCGACTCTTGACATGAACATTAAAACTTATATTAACATTTTTAGCCTTTGGCCCCCCTCAAAGGAGAAAAATTAAACTAGCTAGCTAATAAACACATATGTTTTATAAAATTTATTTTTCTCATATGGACCTGGAACGAATTATCGAACCAATAACTGTTCAAGAAGCTAATAAACACTTGTAAGAAGAAGTGCGAATTAAACAAAAACAAGCAGATTAATCCAAAAGCTGCTGTAGAAAACCCTTTCCAGGTACATTTTCTACCAGTGCCTCCACAACTATAAAAAAATGATCAACAGTAGCTACACTACACAGTTAGTCCAAAGGCATCTAAAAGTAAAAAAAAAAAAAAAAGCGAATTTACATGATCAAGATGATAGAGCGAAAGACCATTTAAAAAGGCTTAGACAGTTACCATCCTCCACCGCAGTTTCTTCAGATGATCCCGAAGAGCTACCCATGGTGTCCTCAGAACTGCTGTCATGGCTGAGCTTCAACCGGTGAGCATTGTCGGCGATCCATTTGGAAACTTCGGGGGTTGAGGCCCAATCGGAGAGAGCTTCTCTGGTGGATTCTCGAGTGAGATCTTCCCATTCCATTTTCGAGAATTTTCTCGTCGGCGTTTTGTGGAACGAAGAGTAGAAATCTTCACTGACGCGTCTGTTTATTGTGTTTGTGGCTGGGTTCTTGTTTGGGGTTGAGCTCATCTGTCCTGGAAAAATGAAGGCAACAGTAGAGAATTCAGATATATGAGAGACAGAACAAAGTTAAAATTTTGGATGCCTTCATAGTCGAGTAATGGAGTTTAATTTTTCTTCGATATTAAATATGATACCCAATATTTAATATTTTAACTACCCTAAATTTTCTTTGTAAAAAAAAAAAAAAAGAGTAGCCGACTTATATTTTACATCCGAGAAATTAAGGTTATATGTCCTTCACAATCAAATCATGATCAAATCTACAATGATGAGAAAAGACGTATAAAATTCTAATATTTTTTGCATGCTAAGCTTCTTTTATACTTTCTGTTCTTCTTCACTCTTGTTGTTTGAAAAAAAAAAAGCCTATTTCCTAATATTCTAAGGCTTCAAACCCAAATCTTTAGGCTAGATAAAAGCATGTGCTCTATCACAATGCGTATCTTCAATCAAAGTTAATATGCAAAAGCTTATATGGTATTGATGCTGCAAACAAATGATAATTGATGCAATTAGCCTGCTAAAAGAGGGCTTCATGACAGTAGTTAGTTCACCATATGCTTAGCAAATCATCAAATTAGAAGTATTCTCAAGTCTCCACTATCGGAAAAGTTTCTCCATGCTACAAAGGCTTTGTTTGGGGCAGCTTTTAAACTGCTTTTAAAGTCATTTTTTAACACAAAAATATTTTGAACTAATTTTTTTTTTACAAAGCAGTAAGAAAGCAGTCCCAAACAAAACCTACATTTTTACTGAAAAACGCACAATGTTGAATTTCCACGAACTTACACTGTATAAAAAACAAAATTAAAGCAATGGAACAGTAAGGCACTACATCAAACAATTTAATGATCTACACAATAAGATTTGCAATGCCGTATCATGAGAAAGGATTCCATACGAAGAACGCTACATTATCTACAGAAAATAAAATAAATGCATAGCATGCTCGAACCTTTCGATGGAGAACCGGAAAGGACGTGATGATAACTTGGACTTCCCCACAAAGGCTGCCCAGAACCCTTACCAGCTGAACGATTCAAAAATTCAACATTCCTATTGCTTCCAGAAGAAGGTTGCCAGGTCCTTTGTTGCCACAAAGGAGATTTTTTTATATGACTATTTTGCCTGCACAAAAAAAAAAAAAAAAACAAGACTATTACAGTTACAGAAAGACGATAAGCAAAACCAAGAGTGAGATGGTTCAAGTATGAAACTCACGGTGTTGCTGGAGTGGAGAATTCAATCGATGTGATGAGCGAGCTGAGAGACCAACATGCACACAATGCAACCACCGATAGAAGTGCATCAAGAGAGCTCTGTGAAGATAGCAGCAAAAAATTTTGAAGACAACTCTCAAATCTACAATGAATATGTTAAAAAAACTCCAAAAATAGCTATCACATAAAAACTGGTCCTATTCACGAGCATAAGCATGAAATAACCACACAGTTCAATAAATGTGGACAGAATTGTGAAGTGGTGAGCTATAAATTTGTTAATTCACTCTGATCGAATTAACACTCCATATCAATGTTCTAGAGTTATAAGCTACCCCCGCCAGGAGAGGAGACTTGATAGAAGGAACTATATACTTTAGGTGAAAGATGCAGTCCTAAAGGAAAAGAAGGGAGTGGTAACCAGGAATTCAGAAAGCTTGAATAAACAAAAGGTCAGAAAAACAAGGGCAGGAAAAAAAGCTTTTCCAGAAAAGAAAGTTGAGGAAAGAAGAAAATTAATGCAAATCGCATCCATGCTTAAATAATTTCCCTCCTAACCTGAAATAAATTTAGACAGAAGCAATCTGACATACGATGCAATTGGCTTCCACTTTTTCATTAGTGAATAATTGATTCACTGAAAGTCATGGTCGTTAGATATGTTTACAGACCTTTTTCTTCAGGAAATCAGCTGCTAGGTTAAGAGGAGATGCAAATCACGAATTAAGATTACCACACATTGCTTTACAATTAGAAAAAACAAAAAATAAAGAATAAAAATAAGATATCCTATTTATATTTTTATGACCAGACATTTTAACTTTACGAGCTTAAGTGATTTTTAAACTTATCCACCTTGACAAACTATTGCAGAGGTTGAATGAATTTTTGCTTTAAATTATTAAGTTTTATTTCATCCTGAATATCTTAAATTTTAGTTTTTTTTTAGTTTTAAACTTTTATTAAAATCAAAACCCCTTAATGATTAATTTTGAGATTTGGGGACGTTTAAAAAATAGAGACCCCTTTGGTTAATGTTAACTTTCAACACGGCTATCATTTGGGTGATTTTGAAATTATTTTAAATAGTTATATTTTCAGGAGAGTTTGAGAGACATTAAAAAAGTATGACCCCCCTCCGATTGAGATTAGCTTTTAACACGGACATCATCAAGGTTTTATGGGTATCTATTTCTGATGAGGTCATCGATCAACGGTTCAGACACGTGTATCGCCGGAAGCATCGCCGATCAATGGCCACAATTCAGAGCTTATATTTTTAGTTATTCATGCATTTTCAGTTTTCAGTATTCCTGTTTTACCCTTGTGTGTGAGTGAGTTATGTTGGGGCCCCGAGAGCGATTTAGTCATTAGTTATGCTTTTATTTGCTTGTATCTCATGACCTATATATAGGGGTCATGTATCATTGTATGAGGTTAATGAATATTGGAATGAAAATCTAGTTTGTGCTTCTTTTCTTCTTCTTGCATGAGAGCGTGAAGAGAAAGAGAGAGAGAGCTCAAGGGGAGCAAACCGCAATGCCCACCAGTCGTTGGAAGCGTCAGCGGCTCGTGGTTAAGTTATCTTTTATCTCGTCGCAAGTTTCCCATCTCCTTCCCCTCCCCATCCGAAATCAGCCCAAAGCCTTCATTGCCGCCGCCCCTTGCAAACCACCGCCAACCTCCACCACCACCCCGGCCGACCACCTTGCCGGTCATCTTCCCCACCTCCTTTTCCTAGTTCCCATAGGAATTTGAATTTCAAATTCTTTCCTAAATTGGAAATTCCATTTATGGAAATATTTTCATGAATTCAAATTAAAATAAAAGATTTGGATTTATTTAAATATCTTCCTAGTCATCATTCACTATAGGAAACTGTTTTTCCTCCTCTCCCTAATCTCTCTCCCTTCCTTCATGCCGCCGGCCCCTATAATGGGTTCTCCATTAAAGGGTGCAATTAATCCTCCACCATATTTGAACTCCAAAATGAATTCAAATATTTTCCCTCTCCCATTGTTTTAAAACTGAAATCAATTTCAGTTTTTAATCTCTCCCTCCCCTTGGCATGCCGCCGGCCTCACCATTGGAGGAGCCCCATTAATGCATTCATTAAGGCATTAATTACACCACGATTTGAAACTATTTTCAAATCCTTCTCCCTCCTAATTTCCTCCTAAACTGAAGTTAATTTCAGTTTTTATTTTAAACTCTTCTCTCTCCCACTTAAAGCCGCCGGCCCCTCCTATTGATGGGCTCCATTAAGAGCTCATTAATCCCCTTTAATTGCACTTGAAATTTGAAAGGGGTTTCAAATAATTCCCTCCAAATTTACTAAAATCTGAGATTAATTCAGATTTTAGTAAATCTCCTTCACCACATTCAAACCTAAACTCTCTCTCTCTCTCAACACAGCCGCCCCTCACCCTCACCCACCTTGGCCAAAATTCCCCCTCTCCATGGAGATCCCGCCGGCTACCCCCTCCTCTTCTTGAAGAAATCTCCACGCCAAGCATGTATGGCGGATCCGGAGTTTGAGTGGGGTCTAGTTTTCCACGCCGAAGGAAGCATCAACATCCTACGGTCACCTTACTTCGACGTAGGATTCGAAGACGAAACCACTGTGGAAGAGTACTTGGAGAGAGTCGTGCCAATCCTTACAAGCATCTACGACCGGAAATTTGCAAAGCACACTTGGAGTCTCGAAAGTCAAGCATTCACGCCCTTCACGTCATCGTCGACTCCTCCGTGGCTCAAGACCCTTGGCAACGAAACCTTCCTCGTGGCATCGTTTGGTGTGCTGAAATTCTTCTCCCGCAAAGCCTAGTCTAGTTGAGTGAGTATTTCCCCAAGGTGAACTTCTCGTTATTAAATGACGGATTGTTGTAATAGCTTTTAGTGTTGCTACTATTTTTGGTTGTCTGAAGGTTTTGGCTAATCTACATACTTCTTCGCCTAAGCTAGTTGATAACTACGAAAGTTTAATGATTTTCTTGCTATCGCCATAAGTTTTTAATTGTAATTTCTTTGCCAACTCAATTTTAATTTCTTACGCAGCTCCTTGCATTTAGTTTCACATCATATTTGGTATCAGAGCATGGCTAGCATGCTTTGATCATGCTAGATGCATCCTAGGAAGTTTCCTTTAGCTTGTCGATAGTTGTTGCATGCATAACATCTTTTAAATAAATTTTATTGACTGATTTCTCTTGCTGTCCGGAAATTTCTGCAACAATATTTGCATGTTACATGCTCATATAAAGGTGTTTAAAGTGCTGTCCTCATTGCATTCGCATCCATATTAGTGTAGGACATTAAACCCTTGCTGCCATCCACTTTCCTGCACTAGTTTGTGACGTTGGGCTGACTTCCAAGCATTTGTAGTTTGCTGTCCTCTGTTTCCTGCAGCTGTTTAGTATCCGTAAGTGAACCTAAAAGTCCTTGTTTAGGTGCTGTCCACTCCCTCGGACCCTTCCAAACACCTAGACAACTTCAACAACGGCTGAACATTGCCGTCCAGAAAATTTCTGCAGCATTTAGAGAGCTTTAGGTGACTCCAACCTAGTGTTTAGGTGCTGTCCACACCCTAAAAGTCATCCTAAACGCATAGGCAAATTTCCCCAACTGCTGTAGATTGCTGTCCACAAGTTTCTTGCACTTATCTAGTGAATTGTAGGCTCGTTTCTTAGGCGTTTGGTTGCTGCCCTCAACCTAACAACCTCCCTAAGTGCCTAGGCTACTTAACCCACTAGCCTAGCTTGCTGGCCAAACTTTTTCTTCACCCAGTAAGTGAGTCTAAGTGAGCCTAACCTAGTGTCTAAATGCTGTCCCTTACACCCATTCCTCATTGAGCATCACTTTACACTTTTAAATGGACTCGATAGGTTTTCAGAAGAGGTTAGACGACCTAGTTAGTCTTGTAGGCTCTCTAACTAAAACCACAAAGGAGGCACATGTTGACTCTCCCCACTATAGGTACGTTCCCCATTCGCTCAGTCAGGCGAGCCGGAAGATGCCCCACTATGCTTATCAACCTAGACCTGAGACTAATCCTCATCGACCTCACCTAGAGTCACCTTACCAGTTGCCCACCTTTGATGGCTCATCGGACCCTTACTATTTTCGGGAATGGGCTAGACAACTAGATGACTATTTTGAATCATGTCATATCCTTGAATCCCACCAGCTTAGCATAGCTAAATATCACCTCAAAGGTCAAGCTCTTCAATTTTGGGTAAGATTGGAAGATCGTCGAGAGTCTAGCGGTGAGTACCTTACTTGGAAGGACATGAGGAGAGAACTCAACTTAAAATATAGGCCCTCTACCTATGGACAACCTGCTGATTCTAAGTTTAGGTCCCCCCCTGCCCATCAAACCATTGGATATTACACTCTCAATACCCCTACCCCTTGCCGAACAAACCGTGGACCTTACTGTGGTCAAGACCACCCATCCTTTAATAGCATCAGGGTTACTGTCCCACCCTGTAGATCTCCACTTAATATTGATGACCGACCCTTTGGTAGGCCTTCTGTTGGGTCGAGCCCTTATGACTCCACACTTGGACTAACATCTAGCCATCCCAGTCAACCTTTAACCTCCCCAGTCCTTGACCCTACAAGTTTAATTTTAATAAAGAATTGCAGTAAAAAGAAGAAATCAACGGAACCTGAGACTGAAGTCATCCATTTTGTGGAAACTATCGATAACGATGACTTCTTTGAGGATGAAACAGAAGTGATTGAATCAGACTCCCAGAATGACTTAAACCCTGAGCTAGGAAAGTTAGAACCTGTAAACGTCGACACCTTAACCCACCCCAATCCTAGTCTCTTCAAGGATGAGTCTTTGGACAAAGTATGCCTGGATGATAGTCGGACTTCGAACACACTAATTTTGGAAAATCCTGATTTAGTTGTAACAACTACTGAGATGACTTTAGGTAATCTGGATGGTAATGATTTCGAATTGGAAGTGAATCAATTAAAACTATCACCTGAATTGAATGAACCGGAACCCATTGATCTTAAAATTATGACCCTACCTCATCATATTGAGAATATAAGTACGAATTTGAAAGATAGTGATTTGACCCTGAGTGGTTTTGGACCTAATTGGAGAATTGGGCATCCTCGTATTTTATTGGAATCTATTTTAGGAGTTGCCCCTTTAGAGTTGCATTTGAAGGAGTGTGATTTTCTTGATTGGATTTATCTCACCACTCCTCATACTGACTTTAATGTTAGAGAGAATTTTAGCCCTTACTTTCATGTCACCACTCTAACTGTTGTGCCCACTTATGTACCCCATTTCTTAAGTCTCATACCTGCTGGTGACCCGTTTGGCTATCCCATTATGGCTGTGAGTCAGGACCCATCACCTTACTTTGTTCCTGATTCATTTGTTTTGCCCATCATGTTCTTAGCCTTCCCTGTTAAAGACAATCTCTCTCCTAGTTGGATGAATTTGCTAGATGACATTGTCAACCCTAGGAGACCACCTGCCACTTTAACTCAGACTTCCCATAGGAGTACCCTGGTAGCTAAGAACGTTTTCATTGCTCCCCCGACACCAGTCCCCTTAGACCGAACACTTTAGACCCCTCTTTTCGTGACTCGTCCACCTTCTCTAGTTATGTGTTCGTGTTAGTTAGTATGCTGTGTGTGTGTTGTAGTCTGTTTTCTTCTAAGTTATTTCTGTTTAAAACTTTTGTGTGAGCCCTGATTCTTGTCATTCGTCGTGCATACCGGTTCTTTTGCATATGCATTTGCATTTCATCCCCTGGAGCTTCATAAAGAAATTAAAAGAAGAATTGAACAAAGTAAATCCAATTATAAACTTATTGCAAATCACAAGAAAAGATTTAAAGAATTCGCAGTTGGAGACTTTGTGGTGATACGGATCCGTCCGGAACGCTTTCCGCCGGGCTCCGTGAAGAAGTTACATGCTAGAAGCGCCAGACCTTTTAGGATAATTTCAAAGATAAATAGCAATGCTTATGTGCTGGACCTTCCTAAAGGTTTTAACATCAATCCAACCTTTAATATAGAAGATTTAGTAGCCTTTGAGGAACCTGAGCTGAACCCTGAAAATCCACTTCAAATTGAGCCTTGTGAGAACCCAACCAGTGAGATCCCCAGCCTACCTCCACTCCCCAATTTACCCCATTTACCCAATGCGGAGAAGATCGATGCTATACTTGACGATGAAATCATTTCCATGAAGGAAGGTGGGTGCCATAAGTACTTGGTTCATTGGAGAGGGAAACCGGTGACAGAGGATACGTGGATCGATCGAGAGGAGTTGCAGCGACTGGATCCAGATCTTTTAGAGATGTACGAGAGCTCCAAAGATTCCCACTCGACGGGGTCAAGTTTCTCCCACCCGGGGAGAATGATGAGGTCATCGATCAACGGTTCAGACACGTGTATCGCCGGAAGCATCGCCGATCAATGGCCACGATTCAGAGCTTATATTTTTAGTTATTCATGCATTTTCAGTTTTCAGTATTCCTGTTTTACCCTTGTGTGTGAGTGAGTTATGTTGGGGCCCCGAGGGCGATTTAGTCATTAGTTATGCTTTTATTTGCTTGTATCTCATGACCTATATATAGGGGTCATGTATCATTGTATGAGGTTAATGAATATTGGAATGAAAATCTAGTTTGTGCTTCTTTTCTTCTTCTTGCATGAGAGCGTGAAGAGAAAGAGAGAGAGAGCTCAAGGGGAGCAAACCGCAAGGCCCACCAGTCGTTGGAAGCGTCCGCGGCTCGTGGTTAAGTTATCTTTTATCTCGTCGCAAGTTTCCCATCTCCTTCCCCTCCCCATCCGAAATCAGCCAAAAGCCTTCATTGCCGCCGCCCCTTGCAAACCACCGCCAACCTCCACCACCACCCCGGCCGACCACCTTGCCGGTCAGCTTCCCCACCTCCTTTTCCTAGTTCCCATAGGAATTTGAATTTCAAATTCAAATTCTTTCCTAAATTGGAAATTCCATTTATGGAAATATTTTCATGAATTCAAATTAAAATAAAAGATTTGGATTTATTTAAATATCTTCCTAGTCATCATTCACTATAGGAAACTGTTTTTCCTCCTCTCCCTAATCTCTCTCCCTTCCTTCATGCCGCCGGCCCCTATAATGGGTTCTCCATTAAAGGGTGCAATTAATCCTCCACCATATTTGAACTCCAAAATGAATTCAAATATTTTCCCTCTCCCATTGTTTTAAAACTGAAATCAATTTCAGTTTTTAATCTCTCCCTCCCCTTGGCATGCCGCCGGCCTCACCATTGGAGGAGCCCCATTAATGCATTCATTAAGGCATTAATTACACCACGATTTGAAACTATTTTCAAATCCTTCTCCCTCCTAATTTCCTCCTAAACTGAAGTTAATTTCAGTTTTTGTTTTAAACTCTTCTCTCTCTCCCTCTTAAAGCCGCCGGCCCCTCCTATTGATGGGCTCCATTAAGAGCTCATTAATCCCCTTTAATTGCACTTGAAATTTGAAAGGGGTTTCAAATAATTCCCTCCAAATTTACTAAAATCTGAGATTAATTCAGATTTTAGTAAATCTCCTTCACCACATCCAAACCTAAACTCTCTCTCTCTCTCTCAACACAGCCGCCCCTCACCCTCACCCACCTTGGCCAAAAATTCCCCCTCTCCTTGGAGATCCCGCCGGCTACCCCCTCCTCTTCTTGAAGAAATCTCCACGCCAAGCATGTATGGCGGATCCGGAGTTTGAGTGGGGTCTAGTTTTCCACGCCGAAGGAAGCATCAACATCCTACGGTCACCTTACTTCGACGTAGGATTCGAAGACGAAACCACTGTGGAAGAGTACTTGGAGAGAGTCGTGCCAATCCTTGCAAGCATCTACGACCGGAAATTTGCAAAGCACACTTGGAGTCTCGAAAGTCAAGCATTCACGCCCTTCGCGTCATCGTCGACTCCTCCGTGGCTCAAGACCCTTGGCAACGAAACCTTCCTCGTGGCATCGTTTGGTGTGCTGAAATTCTTCTCCCGCAAAGCCTAGTCTAGTTGAGTGAGTATTTCCCCAAGGTGAACTTCTCTCGTTATTAAATGACGGATTGTTGTAATAGCTTTTAGTGTTGCTACTATTTTTGGTTGTCTGAAGGTTTTGGCTAATCTACATACTTTTTTGCCTAAGCTAGTTGATAACTATGAAAGTTTAATGATTTTCTTGCTATCGCCATAAGTTTTTAATTGTAATTTCTTTGCCAACTCAATTTTAATTTCTTACGCATCTCCTTGCATTTAGTTTCACATCATATTTGGTATCAGAGCATGGCTAGCATGCTTTGATCATGCTAGATGCATCCTAAGAAGTTTCCTTTAGCTTGTCGATAGTTGTTGCATGCATAACATCTTTTAAATAAATTTTATTGACTGATTTCTCTTGCTGTCCGGAAATTTCTGCAACAATATTTGCATGTTACATGCTCATATAAAGGTGTTTAAAGTGCTGTCCTCATTGCATTCGCATCCATATTAGTGTAGGACATTAAACCCTTGCTGCCATCCACTTTCCTGCACTAGTTTGTGACGTTGGGCTGACTTCCAAGAATTTGTAGTTTGCTGTCCTCTGTTTCCTGCAGCTGTTTAGTATCCGTTAGTGAACCTAAAAGTCCTTGTTTAGGTGTTGTCCACTCCCTCGGACCCTTCCAAACACCTAGACAACTTCAACAACGGCTGAACATTGCTGTCCAGAAAATTTCTGCAGCATTTAGAGAGCTTTAGGTGACTCCAACCTAGTGTTTAGGTGCTGTCCACACCCTAAAAGTCATCCTAAACGCATAGGCAAATTTCCCCAACTGCTGTAGATTGCTGTCCACAAGTTTCCTGCACTTATCTAGTGAATTGTAGGCTCATTTCTTAGGCGTTTGGTTGCTGCCCTCAACCTAACAACCTCCCTCAGTGCCTAGGCTACTTAACCCACTAGCCTAGCTTGCTGGCCAAACTTTTTCTTCACCCTGTAAGTGAGTCTAAGTGAGCCTAACCTAGTGTCTAAATGCTGTCCCTTACACCCATTCCTCATTGAGCATCACTTTACACTTTTAAATGGACTTGATAGGTTTTCAGAAGAGGTTAGACGACCTAGTTAGTCTTGTAGGCTCTCTAACTAAAACCACAAAGGAGGCACATGTTGACTCTCCCCACTATAGGTACGTTCCCCATTCGCTCAGTCAGGCAAGCCGGAAGATGCCCCACTATGCTTATCAACCTAGACCTGAGACTAATCCTCATCGACCTCACCTAGAGTCACCTTACCAGTTGCCCACCTTTGATGGCTCATCGGACCCTTACTATTTTCGGGAATGGGCTAGACAACTAGATGACTATTTTGAATCATGTCATATCCTTGAATCCCACCAGCTTAGCATAGCTAAATATCACCTCAAAGGTCAAGCTCTTCAATTTTGGGTAAGATTGGAAGATCGTCGAGAGTCTAGCGGTGAGTACCTTACTTGGAAGGACATGAGGAGAGAACTCAACTTAAAATATAGGCCCTCTACCTATGGACAACCTGCTGATTCTAAGTTTAGGTCCCCCCTGCCCATCAAACCATTGGATATTACACTCTCAATACCCCTACCCCTTGCCGAACAAACCGTGGACCTTACTGTGGTCAAGACCACCCATCCTTTAGTAGCATCAGGGTTACTGTCCCACCCTGTAGATCTCCACTTAATATTGATGACCGACCCTTTGGTAGGCCTTCTGTTGGGTCGAGCCCTTATGACTCCACACTTGGACTAACATCTAGCCATCCCAGTCAACCTTTAACCTCCCCAGTCCTTGACCCTGCAAGCTTAATTTAAATAAAGAATTGCAGTAAAAAGAAGAAATCAACGGAACCTGAGACTGAAGTCATCCATTTTGTGGAAACTATCGATAACGATGACTTCTTTGAGGATGAAACAGAAGTGATTGAATCAGACTCCCAGAATGACTTAAACCCTGAGCTAGGAAAGTTAGATCCTGTAAACGTCGACACCTTAACCCACCCCAATCCTAGTCTCTTCAAGGATGAGTCTTTGGACAAAGTATGCCTGGATGATAGTCGGACTTCGAACACACTAATTTTGGAAGATCCTGATTTAGTTGTAACAACTACTGAGATGACTTTAGGTAATCTGGATGGTAATGATTTCGAATTGGAAGTGAATCAATTAAAACTATCACCTGAATTGAATGAACCGAAACCCATTGATCTTAAAATTATGACCCTACCTCATCATATTGAGAATATAAGTACGAATTTGAAAGATAGTGATTTGACCCTGAGTGGTTTTGGACCTAATTGGAGAATTGGGCATCCTCGTATTTTATTGGAATCTATTTTAGGAGTTGCCCCTTTAGAGTTGCATTTGAAGGAGTGTGATTTTCTTGATTGGATTTATCTCACCACTCCTCATACTGACTTTAATGTTAGAGAGAATTTTAGCCCTTACTTTCATGTCACCACTCTAACTGTTGTGCCCACTTATGTACCCCATTTCTTAAGTCCCATACCTGCTGGTGACCCGTTTGGCTATCCCATTATGGCTGTGAGTCAGGACCCATCACCTTACTTTGTTCCTGATTCATTTGTTTTGCCCATCATGTTCTTAGCCTTCCCTGTTAAAGACAATCTCTCTCCTAGTTGGATGAATTTGCTAGATGACATTGTCAACCCTAGGAGACCACCTGCCACTTTAACTCAGACTTCCCATAGGAGTACCCTGGTAGCTAAGAATGTTTTCATTGCTCCCCCGACACCAGTCCCCTTAGACCGAACACTTTAGACCCCTCTTTTCGTGACTCGTCCACCTTCTCTAGTTATGTGTTCGTGTTAGTTAGTATGCTGTGTGTGTGTGTGTTGTAGTCTGTTTTCTTCTAAGTTATTTCTGTTTAAAACTTTTGTGTGAGCCCTGATTCTTGTCATTCGTCGTGCATACCGGTTCTTTTGCATATGCATTTGCATTTCATCCCCTGGAGCTTCATAAAGAAATTAAAAGAAGAATTGAACAAAGTAATTCCAATTATAAACTTATTGCAAATCACAAGAAAAGATTTAAAGAATTCGCAATTGGAGACTTTGTGGTGGTACGGATCCGTCCGGAACGCTTTCCGCCGGGCTCCGTGAAGAAGTTACATGCTAGAAGCGCCAGACCTTTTAGGATAATTTCAAAGATAAATAGCAATGCTTATGTGCTGGACCTTCCTAAAGGTTTTAACATCAATCCAACCTTTAATATAGAAGATTTAGTAGCCTTTGAGGGACCTGAGCTGAACCCTGAAAATCCACTTCAAATTGAGCCTTGTGAGAACCCAACCAGTGAGATCCCCAGCCTACCTCCACTCCCCAATTTACCCCATTTACCCAATGCGGAGAAGATCGATGCTATACTTGACGATGAAATCATTTCCATGAAGGAAGGTGGGTGCCATAGGTACTTGGTTCATTGGAGAGGGAAATCGGTGACAGAGGATACGTGGATCGATCGAGAGGAGTTGCAGCGACTGGATCCAGATCTTTTAGAGATGTATGAGAGCTCCAGAGATTCCCACTCGACGGGGTCAAGTTTCTCCCACCCGGGGAGAATGATGAGGAAATCGATCAACGGTTCAGACACGTGTATCGCCGGAAGCATCGCCGATCAATGGCCACGATTCAGAGCTTATATTTTTAGTTATTCATGCATTTTCAGTTTTCAGTATTCATGTTTTACCCTTGTGTGTGAGTGAGTTATGTTGGGGCCCCGAGGGCGATTTAGTCATTAGTTATGCTTTTATTTGCTTGTATCTCATGACCTATATATAGGGGTCATGTATCATTGTATGAGGTTAATGAATATTGGAATGAAAATCTAGTTTGTGCTTCTTTTCTTCTTCTTGCATGAGAGCGTGAAGAGAAAGAGAGAGAGAGCTCAAGGGGAGCAAACCGCAAGGCCCACCAGTCGTTGGAAGCGTCCGCGGCTCGTGGTTAAGTTATCTTTTATCTCGTCGCAAGTTTCCCATCTCCTTCCCCCTCCCCATCCGAAATCAGCCAAAAAGCCTTCATTGCCGCCGCCCCTTGCAAACCACCGCCAACCTCCACCACCACCACCCCGGCCGACCACCTTGCCGGTCATCTTCCCCACCTCCTTTTCCTAGTTCCCATAGGAATTTGAATTTCAAATTCAAATTCTTTCCTAAATTGGAAATTCCATTTATGAAATATTTTCATGAATTCAAATTAAAATAAAAGATTTGGATTTATTTAAATATCTTCCTAGTCATCATTCACTATAGGAAACTGTTTTTCCTCCTCTCCCTAATCTCTCTCCCTTCCTTCATGCCGCCGGCCCCTATAATGGGTTCTCCATTAAAGGGTGCAATTAATCCTCCACCATATTTGAACTCCAAAATGAATTCAAATATTTTCCCTCTCCCATTGTTTTTAAAACTGAAATCAATTTCAGTTTTTAATCTCTCCCTCCCCTTGGCATGCCGCCGGCCTCACCATTGGAGGAGCCCCATTAATGCATTCATTAAGGCATTAATTACACCACGATTTGAAACTATTTTCAAATCCTTCTCCCTCCTAATTTCCTCCTAAACTGAAGTTAATTTCAGTTTTTGTTTTAAACTCTCTTCTCTCTCCCTCTTAAAGCCGCCGGCCCCTCCTATTGATGGGCTCCATTAAGAGCTCATTAATCCCCTTTAATTGCACTTGAAATTTGAAAGGGGTTTCAAATAATTCCCTCCAAATTTACTAAAATATGAGATTAATTCAGATTTTAGTAAATCTCCTTCACCACATCCAAACCTAAACTCTCTCTCTCTCTCAACACAGCCGCCCCTCACCCTCACCCACCTTGGCCAAAATTCCCCCTCTCCTTGGAGATCCCGCCGGCTACCCCCTCCTCTTCTTGAAGAAATCTCCACGCCAAGCATGTATGGCGGATCCGGAGTTTGAGTGGGGTCTAGTTTTCCACGCCGAAGGAAGCATCAACATCCTACGGTCACCTTACTTCGACGTAGGATTCGAAGACGAAACCACTGTGGAAGAGTACTTGGAGAGAGTCGTGCCAATCCTTGCAAGCATCTACGACCGGAAATTTGCAAAGCACACTTGGAGTCTCGAAAGTCAAGCATTCACGCCCTTCGCGTCATCGTCGACTCCTCCGTGGCTCAAGACCCTTGGCAACGAAACCTTCCTCGTGGCATCGTTTGGTGTGCTGAAATTCTTCTCCCGCAAAGCCTAGTCTAGTTGAGTGAGTATTTCCCCAAGGTGAACTTCTCGTTATTAAATGACGGATTGTTGTAATAGCTTTTAGTGTTGCTACTATTTTTGGTTGTTTGAAGGTTTTGGCTAATCTACATACTTCTTCGCCTAAGCTAGTTGATAACTATGAAAGTTTAATGATTTTCTTGCTATCGCCATAAGTTTTTAATTGTAATTTCTTTGCCAACTCAATTTTAATTTCTTACGCAGCTCCTTGCATTTAGTTTCACATCAATTTCATTAGTCAAACCTTGTCAATTCTGCTTGCTTGCAAACAAAGGATCGAGTTCAGCTTTTTTTTTTTTTTGAGTTATCGTAGAAATATCATAACTGAGAGTATGTATTTTAATATATGAAGTTTCTTCATGAAAGGCCTTGAAGACCTAATATGAACATATAAAATTAAATACTTTGATTAATTCAACAAGCATTGGTTTTGAGAGCTTGTATTTTGGTGATGAATTATCCACGTAAGAGACCTTGAAGGTTTAATGTGAACAAATAAAATCAAATACTCTGGTTGACACTATGACCGTGTATTTGTTCATTGGTTCAAGTTGTGTCAACTCCAGTCCATTCAAAGAGTAGGACCGAACTTGAACTTAAGTTCAATTTTGATCCGTGCAGCATTCTCGAGCAAAGGTTTAAGAGCATAATGCTCTTGTTGGAGCACATGTGGGTCATTTAAATTTCCTTTTAACTAATGTGAGTGTCATTTTGTATAATTATACGATGCATTTTGCATGATTAAAAGCTCATTCATTATTTCTTTAGTCCACGCAGCATTCTCAGACGTCACATATGTGTCACGCTCATTGTGACCATGTGAATACACATTTTTAGTGCAGTTGCTTGGTTATACATTTGTATGTGCATTTTTATTGTTATTTGGTGCATGTTTGCACGATTACATATTTGCATGCTTTATGATTTGTATAATGCATGATGCAATTATATAATTGTTGCATTATTAGCATAAAGCATTTGCATGATTGACATAATGCACCTTGAGGATTGACATGACACATCTATATAAATGGTACATAATACATTTATGTGACAATCATAATACATTTACATGATGATTGATGTATTTATAGGATATGCATAATCATTTATATGATGCATTTGCATAATGCCATAATGCACCTACACTAAATAGTGCATTTGTATAATTGGTATGTGCTTGCATAATATTGATGCATTTGCTTGCATACAAATACTTTTATGTATGCATATGATACTTAGTACCATTTATAGGGGTGTCAATTCGGGTCAACGGGTATGTCGGGTCGAACCCGAAACTGACCCGGCACTATGTCAACCCGAACCCGACCGTTTTTAAAAACGGGTCAGGTTTCTTGACCCGATTCGGGTCCCGACCCAACACGGATGACCCGGAATTGACCCAAAATTGCTAATTTTTGGGTCAAAAAATCGGGTCAATCTCGGGTTTTCGGGTCAAAATCGGGTCAAAAACGGGTCAATCTCGGGTTTTCGGGTCAAAAATGAGTTTTCGTGTCACTTTCGGTGTCACTTTCGGGTCAATTTCGGGTTGGCATCAACCCGAACCCGACCCGATTTGAACTGGTTGATTTCATGAACCCGAACCCATATTTGTATCCGGGTCGGGTTCGGGTTGTGTATGCATTTTATTTAGCATGTTTGGTATGCCTGCATATGACATATTTGTATATTGTGTATGCATTTCGTATTTGCATATGCATTCGTATGTTGCTTAGCATATGTGCATAATACACTTGCAATTGTATAATGTAGTCGCACATTTTACTCGAAGCGTTTGTGTGATGCACCCGCATGAATCTCGATACACTTGCATAGTGGCATAATCATTGGCGTATATACAAAGTGGCTTGCATGATTAACAGTATGTGCATGCATATATACTTAGTGCGCCTGTATGATTGGCGGTATGCATACATGTCACTTAATGTATCTGTATAATGCATATGTATATCATTGGTACATGCACATTATATGATAGGATCTCGTAGGAGACACCCTCTCAATGATTTGGGGCATCATGCACAATTTAAAGAATGATCGTACAACCAATGACATATAACAATGTATTATTTTGTCTCTTTTCAAAGACAAATGTTCATGGGATGTACGACACATTCATGGGGCGCATACGAGTTTCCTGACTTCAACAACTGGAGTGTACACTACCTAAGGGCAACTGTACGTTTGTGACTCTTCCCTTGTCATTTGTGCTTGGAGTTTGGTTTAGCGGGTCCGATAAGAGGGTCAATTTTCTAACTTATAAGTAAGGAACCCAGCCATAGTTCATTTCTTTGCACATTTCAGTTCACAGAGTGTGTGTTGCTAAGGGGTTTGAGTATGCACTGACTAGGAGCTAAGAGAGAGAAATTTAAGTTTGAGTTTTCCTATAAGTTCTATTTTGTTATGTTTTGATTTTCAATTCATTTTTGCTTTTCAATATTCAGAACTTAAGATGACGTGCATTTTTTGTTTCGTAAACTTAGGAGTTGAGTTAGATTTTAATTTCTCTAAATTTTATCCAAGTCATGCATTTTGTTGTAAATTTCGGTAGCATCCCAATGTCGTTCCCGCGTAAGGGGCTGCATCGGGTTTGCTAAGCCATTCCGCCTACTAATAAAAGCAGTAATGATAGATGTCAGGTGACATCGCGGATTGGGGTCGAAATTTTTATTCTGCGTCTGCCAATAAAAGCAATAACGAATCTTCAAATACTTGCTTATAAAGCACGACATTTCTCCACCTGCCAAGAAAAACTATCACAGATACTTAATTTTTAGTTTTATATATAGCATATTTCTACACATACTAAGAAAAGTAGTCACGAGTACTTAGTTTTTCATACATAAAAATTTTCTCGCTTGCTAATAAAAGCGGTCACAAGTACTTATATTCATACATATATATATATATATTATCATTTATTTTATTTAATTACATGCATATTATTTTTTCTTAAATGGGGGCTAGAGAGAGAAAGAGGGTATTTGCCAGGAAAAGTATAGGAATGCAGTTATGAGGGGTGTAGGTTAGAAAGAGAGGAATTTTTTTCTCTCTGGGTAAAGGAAAAATAGGGAATGAGGGTGACAACTGTTTGAGATAGAAATAGAGTGATTTGAAGAGAGAAATCATAGTGTTAATAGGAGGGATGATAGGGCTTTTTGGTGGAGGGGTGTAGGAGGTGTAAAGGAGTATCTTTTGTGAAGGAGGACGTGGGATTTGAGGGATGTAGAGAAAGGAATTGAAAAATTAGGGTTAGGGTTAGGTTTAGGTTTTGGAAGATAGAGTAGGAAGAAGAAGATGAAGGAGGAGGAGGAGAAGAAGAAGAAGAGGGGAAGAAGAAGATAAAATAACGGAGGAGGAGAAGAAGAAGAGGAAGGGAAAAGAAGAAGAAGAAGAAGAAGAAGAGATGTAGAAGTTACCCAGGGTGGTAGTTGGAGTGGCAAGAAGAGGCCGGCAGGAGCTTCACACGAGAGGGGGAAAGAGCAGAGAGAGGAGAGAGAGTTCGTGAGTTTGAGTCTTGTGCATGAGTTTGGGTGTGAGGGAGTGTGTATGAGGGGGGTATTTTAGGGATTATTTAGATTTAGGTATTTTCCTTTTTTTAATTCCCTTTTTAATTATTATTTGTAATTAGTTTAAAATATAAATTTATAATAACTTTTTATAATCATGCATCGATTCAATAGCCATGTCGTTGTCCTCGTTCATGCACGTCGATGCCACCTAGATCCACCCGCACTAAATTTTGATTTTTGTTAATCGATAATCCCAATCCCTATGGGTGTCGATCTTAGCTATTTTTGTTACTTCGGACGTGTCGATGCTATCCGTTTTGCAAACGGAGACCATTTCAGCAATTTAGGTTTTTGATCGACATGTGTCAGGCAAATTTGTGCGATGTCATGCTTTTTCGTTTTTGAAACTTACCATGTGCAGTCAACTTGACCCTGACACTAGTATTAAGATCAACAATATCAAGTGGTTAAGTTTCTCACTCACAAACTTAAGTTTTTTTATTAACGATTAATTGGCCCACTAGCGCATCTAGCCAACTTTGATTCCATTGAATCATTGTCCCTATTAGATGATGTATGAATTTTTTTTCCCAAAATACATACAGTTTACAAAAATCTTCTTGAGTTCTTTTCCAACCAAATTAAACCCTAACATGAGCACTTTGTGGAGCAACAATAAACATGTTCCATGTGATAGTTTTAAAAATGTTTAAGAGGAGAAACAAAAGCTTTCATACCTAACATAAGCCATGGGTGGTGTTGCTTGTGGCCTGATAGAATCAAATCTAAGGCTTCGTTCGGGACGACTTTCTTACTTCTTCTTAAAATAACTTTCTAAAATTTTTGAGCTAGAAAGCTGCTCTAAGAAACAGTAAGAAAGTCGTCCCAAATGAAACCTAAATGTGTCCCTCCAACGGAAAAAGGTCCATAATCATCATATAGTTCCTCTCATTTACTAGTAATTGACTTTTTCCCTACTGGGATAGGTGTTTAAAGTACAATGTAGTGGTTCGCAAACTTAATGGTAATTTAACTTCTCCAACATCATTATTACAATACACTAATAATTTTGTTCTTGAGCAATGTTAGCTAAACAAGACATAATATCAATGGAGTAGGTAATTAAAAAATTGCTTTCCTATTGAAGCAACATAATAAAATAAAAAACTTCAAAATTTTGCGGTCAATTAACATAAATAAAATATGATGGAAAATACCTGTAATATAAGAACCATAGCAATAATACGCATAGCCCACTTTACAAATTGAGCTATGCCAGGATCTATTTTTCCATCATCTGAAAGGAAGAATTTCCTCACAATCCAATACCCTAAGGCTGCTCCTGCAAGAGCTATTCCAACAAGAAGGAAAACAGATACCTGTAGACACAAAACATTAGATACAAAATTACTATATCGGATGATGAAAAATTATGCAAGTACCTCAACAGAGGCGTGAAAACTAGAACAGTAATAATATCAATCTATAGGCAATGTTCATTAATCTAGAAATTTGACATTTTCCTTCGCTACATTCAAAGCCAATTCATACCCAGCATTCGGCTATCAAATATTAATAATTGGGAAAAATATCAGCAAAAATTAACAAAGACAAACGAAAATTTTTCAATTCTTGTTTTATACAAAACTTGCCAAATAACAAAACAAATTTCAAACTGTAAAAAATTAGATAAAAGCTTCTCCGTTTCCACATTATTTCAGACAAAGGAAATTTTTTAAATTCACATTAAGTTCAATATATTCTTCTCATTCAATCACATCTCTTATCAGATTTCATCATCATTATCATATTATAATTCTTTAAAATCTGACAGCATTTTTGCAACATCATAGATCAAGCAATTACTGCATGGTTTTATAAATCGAAATTTGTCAAATTCAAATATTATATTCCTTCAATGCCATCAAAATTTGGCAAGTATCATAAATCATTAAGTTCAATATATTCTTCTCATTCAATCACATCTCTTATCAGATTTCATCTTCATTATCATATTATAATTTTTTAAAATCTGACAGCATTTTTGCAACATCATAGATCAAGCAATTACTGCATGGTTTTATAAATCGAGATTTATCAAATTCAAATATTATATTCTTCAATGCCATCAAAATTTGGCAAGTATCAAAAATCATGAAGTGTACAAATATTTTCAAATATAAAAAATGTCAACTTTACATAGCATAGAACCTCAAAGGAACCCGGTTTTTCCACACCAAATATTTGTATTTAGCAAATTATAAAATTTGCCAACCACAGATAGCACAGAACACAAGGTTTTAAATATTGACAAAAAAAACTTCTGATAATATAGAAATATATTTACATTTGATATATACAAGCCTATATAAAATGAAATATGCTTGTTATCTAGAAAAATCTAGTGCATTACCGTGACATATCTACATATGATAAGTCTTGGATTACATTGCAAGAAGCACAATAGCTATGCCCTAATACGCTTGCTGAATTGATTTGTAACCCATGTTAGATAGAATTGATATCCAAAACGGAAATGAATAAATGTCCCTGGGTTGCAGTGTTTAAGGGTATATAATTCATCACTAATCAAGGTTGAGTGACGGACTTCCCAAATTAACCACCCAAGCATATAAAATATCATAAGGTTGCCAACAATCCTTTACGTATTCTTACCAAGTTGATCTTCTAGAGTTTAGGAGAAAGAGGCAAACGAAACAAACTAGGGTTCCACAAATATGTGGGGAAAACCAATGAATCTGGAGACTATAGTATCAAATTAAATTGAAGAGCATTATGAAAGAAAAAACATGCCAAGGTTTTGATAGGAAAATCTTTTATCTCCCCTCTCCATCAAAATTTTAAACCGTTTTTTTTTTCTGTCCCCTTGCAAATACCTTCAACTCTCCAGTGAATTCCTTCAAAACAGGAAGCAATTCAGCAGTATTTTCAGACAACAACGACAGAAATTTGACAAAAATAGCAGTAGGAATTTCTTCTCAGTGAGGAGAAAACAACGGGAGCATGAAAGCATGGATTGAAGAATTGCAGTTGAATGGAGGTTCGGTTGGATGGGGTGGAGTGGACTATTAATGTAGCAGGAAGTAGACCCTACGTATAGATTGGGAATAGAAGAGGAAGGGAAAGTCAGCTGGGAGAGAAACTATTGGAAAATGGAACTTTAACCTTTCATTCCAGACCAAAACTAATAGATTAC
Organism: Dendrobium officinale; assembly: GCA_019514585.1. Classification (NCBI taxonomy): domain Eukaryota; kingdom Viridiplantae; phylum Streptophyta; class Magnoliopsida; order Asparagales; family Orchidaceae; genus Dendrobium; species Dendrobium officinale. The sequence continues at coordinate 15,054,779 of CM033700.1, forward strand.
ATTAATTATATAAGTAATATAGGGATGAATAACTGTAAATAAAAACATATCCAGAATGGATTAAAATGCACGGAAATAGCCTTTCTCTAAAATCAAGGAACTAATCCAGAATTTAAGACAAAAATTATGAAACTAAACTCCATAATTCAAGGAAAAACAAAATTACATAGATGCAATTTCCAGTAATCTGCTACTCAATAGCCCATAATCTGACAATAATTGCAGTAAGGCCTCCCCTTTGACATTTTGTCATCTATAGAGATGTATCATTGGGTTAAATTTCTCCAAAGGCTTGAACTTGTTATTCGAGTAGTCCTTTGTGTGTTAGATGTCAGAAAAGAGCAAAAGATAATACTTCGAGATCTTTGGAGACAGGTATGTGTTAGACCGGTTCACTTGGAACCGGTCCAAAACCAGCCGGCCAAAGGGCCGCTGGTTTATAGGACTGCCTGTTCCGCTCAAAAGGAGCGGGCCCCATTAATTTAATAAAGGGAAATTCAAATGGAGTGGGGAGAGGAGGTTTTGGGAGGGAAATTGTATTAGGAAGGTTTGGATATTAAAGTGTAGGAGGGAATTAGGGATGTTTTTATGTTTTGATTGTTTGCCATTAGGGTTTTCTTGGAGGCTTGGGCTCTAGAACGAATTCTAGAGATTGGGAGAGTGCGATCCTCCTCTCGAATAGAGGATCCTTGTATCTTTGCTATTTTCCTTGCATCTACTAGTAAAATACAAGTTTTCCTACGAATTTCTCTCAGTTTTCCTACAGTTTTCCCGCTGTTTTCACTGTTTTCCTGCTCCGGACAGCAGTTTTTCTTGGAGATTTGCTGTAAAGGTGAATAGGAAATACTTGATTTCAGAAATCAAGTATTTCCTATCAAATTGGTATCAGAGCAAGTCTTGGGACAAATCGTGGGCTGTTTTTGTCTGATTTCAGCGGCTGAAATTGCACGGCGAAGGAGAAATTTGCTGAAATTTTTTTCAAATCCTGAGATCTTCTCATAATTTGCAAGTCATAAAAGATGGCGGCTAAGAAGGTGGATGCTTTGGAGGAGAGAATTGAAGGAGAAATAAATCAAATCAAGGAGACCGTGGAGGAACGAATGTCTTCCATGGAGGGGCAAGTGGCCGATCTACGGGATATGATGAAGAAGATGTTGGAGTTTCAAACCCAATTGGCGGCGTCTGATGCAAAAGGGCCAGTAGCGAAGAACACCAACTCTGAAATCCATCAGGAGGAGGAGGAGGTGGAAATTGTGGAAGGGAGTAGGGGAAGGCCTCATTTGGAGCCTTTCCAAAGGGAGGAGAGAGGAGGAAGATATGGGGAAAGGCAAGGCTACGGAGGCGTGGAACCAAGAGGTGCTGGTTGGGAGCATCGGGAGGGTTATCATGGGCGTCGGGAAGCTGCTTTTGAAGATCGGAGAGGGGATTTTGAAGGGGGATTGTGACAAGGCAGAGCAAGGGAAGATCGGGAGACATGGGGGGGTCCAGGCACATGGGAGAGGGGAAACTATGGAGGTCTAAGGGGGAATGGCGGGGATCGGAAGGTGAGAAAATTGAAAATGCCCATTTTTGAAGGGGGTGATGCATATGGGTGGATCTACAAAGTGGAGAGGTACTTTGCGGTTAACGGCTTGACGGAGGAGGAGAAGTTATCGGCAGCGGGCTTGTGTCTGGAAGGGAAGGCACTCTCTTGGTACCAGTGGAGAGATCAGAGGAGACCTATCCGGAGCTGGGGCGAATTCAAGGACAATTTGTTAGAGCGTTTCCAAACCGACCGGGGAGGAGACTTCTACGAGCAGTTCTTTGCCCTAGTACAGGAGGGGTCTGTGGCAGACTACCGAGAGAGGTTTGAGCATCTGGCCAGCAGGGTAGAGCGCTTGTCCGAGACTGTGCTGGAGGGGAATTTTATGAAGGGGTTAAAGGCCGAGGTGCGAGCAGCGATGAAGGTCCTGATGCCCAGGGACCTGGGGGAGGCCATGAAGCTTGCACAGTTGGTCGAAAATCAAAAGAACCTGGACAATGGAGCTAGGAGTAGTAGTAGCTCAGGAGGCACTTACAGGTGGACGACTACCCACATAGCCCCCAAGGAAGCGTCCCCAGGAGGGATGAAAGAAACGAAAGAAAAATCCATAGGAGGAGGAAATGGGGGGCAGTTCAAGAGACTCACTGAGAAGGAAATGCAGGAGAAAAGAACAAAAGGGCTGTGCTTCCGATGCGATGAAAAATACATGCCAAGGCACAAGTGCAAGGATCGAACTCTTCAAGTTCTCCTCGTTTGTGAAGACGAGGAAGACGAAGAGGGAGGGGGAAGCGATTCTGAGGTGGAGGAGGAAAAGATGAATCTGGATGTGGCAGAAGTCTCTCTCAACTCCGTAGTGGGATTCACTACGAGTCACACTATGAAGGTAAAAGGAGAGATAGTTGACCGTGGAGTCGTGGTGTTGATTGATAGTGGGGCAACCCACAATTTCATTTCCACCCAGATTGTGGAGCTGCTGGGGATGAAGTTAGTGGATACTGGAGGCTATGGGGTGATGATGGGCACGGGGAAGATAGAAATGGGAAGAGGAGTCTGTAGGGGGGTGGTGCTGAAGATCCAAGGCATACAAGAGAAGGAAGACTTCCTTCCCCTAGAATTGGGGAGTACGGATGTCATCCTAGGGATGAAGTGGTTGCAGACATTGGGGGAAACCAAAATCAATTGGGGCACTCTACGGATGGAGTTGGTGAAGGGTGGAAGAAAGAGGGTGATTCAAGGGGATGCAGGGCTGACCAAGGCAGGGGTTTCTCTTAAATCCCTCATCAAAATAATTCAGGAGGAGGGGGAAGGCTACTTGGTGGAATTACACAGATTAGAGGGAGTGAGTGTGGAGGAAGGGGGAGACATACCCCTCTCGGTGCAGCCATTAATCCAGGAATTTGAGGAGGTTTTTCAACCATCTCTAGGGTTGCCACCACCCAGGGAGCAGGAGCATGCCATCACGTTAAGAGAGGGAGTGTCACCTGTCAGTGTACGACCATACCGTTACCCTCAGTTTCAGAAGGATGAAATAGAAAAGTTGATCAGAGAAATGCTAGAAGCAGGGATTATCAGGCCCAGCACTAGCCCGTTCTCTAGTCCTGTTCTATTGGTGAAGAAAAAGGATGGCAGCTGGCGTTTCTGTGTAGACTACCGCGCTCTCAACAAGGAAACTGTACCTGATAAGTTTCCCATACCAGTGATTGATGAGCTTCTGGATGAGTTGAGTGGAACAGTGATTTTCAGCAAGATCGACTTGAAATCAGGATATCACCAGATACGAATGAAGAAAGAAGATGTGCCCAAGACCGCTTTTAGAACTCATGAGGGCCACTATGAGTTCCTAGTGATGCCCTTTGGCCTCACCAATTCCCCAGCTACGTTCCAAGCACTCATGAATAAGATCTTCAAACAGTATCTTAGGCGATTCGTGTTGGTATTCTTCGATGACATCTTAGTATATAGCAGAACAGAAGAGGAGCATTAGGGACACTTAAAGAAGGTGTTAGAGGTTCTCCAGGAGCACCAGTTGAGGGCTAACTTGAAGAAGTGCTGCTTCGCACAAGCTAGTGTAGAATACTTGGGGCATGTGGTATCCAAGGAAGGGGTGGCAACAGATCAGTCCAAGATTGAGGCCATGCTTAAGTGGCCACTGCCCAAAAATCTAAAGGAGCTGAGGGGATTCCTAGGGCTTACAGGGTACTACAGAAGATTTGTGAAGGGATACAGCACTATAGCTTGGCCACTCACTGAGCAGTTGAAGAAGGATGGATTCTTATGGGGGGAGACAGCTACGACAGCATTCGAACAGTTGAAGAAAGCTATGACCACTGTTCCGGTCTTAGCTTTACCGGATTTTACTCAGGCCTTTATAGTAGAGACAGATGCATCGGAATACAGGCAAAGAGCAGTGCTGATGCAGAGTCACAAGCCCATTGCATATTTCATCCATGTGTTGACTGCCAGAGCCCGGCTAAAATCTGTCTATGAGAGGGAGTTGATGGCAATTGTATTAGCCATCCAAAAGTGGCGCCCCTACTTACTTGGAAGACATTTCATCGTCCGGACCGACCAAAGGAGTCTGAAATATTTGCTAGAGCAGCGCATGGTGACAGAGGAGCATCAGAGGTGGCTATCTAAACTGTTCGGATATGATTTTGAGATCCAGTACAGGCCAGGGGTAGAAAATAAAGCAGCAGATGCCTTGTCCAGGTGCTTGAGGGAGCTGCAAACAGTGGATGTATCGGTCCCAATGATGCTAGATTGGGAAGCCATAAAGGAGGAGAGTGCCAAGGACGAGGAACTAAGCAAGATCAGAGCTGACTTACTGAAGGAAGAGGGCAGTCATTCAGGATACACGTTGGAGGGGGAGAGATTGTTGTACCAGGGGAAGTTTGTGCTACCCAGAACGTCAGTACACATCCCACAATTGCTCCAGGAGTTCCATGGAACTGCAGTGGGAGGTCATTCAGGAGTGTTAAAGACTTACAGGAGACTAGCGACGGAGCTGTACTGGAAAGGTATGCATAGAGATGTGGAAGAGATGGTATCCAGGTGCGAAGTGTGTCAAAGAAATAAGTATCTAGCTATGTCACCAGGGGGGTTACTGCAACCATTGGCATTACCAGGACGAGTATGGGAGGAGATATCTATGGATTTCATAGATGGGTTGCCCCGTTCAGAAGGTTTCACAGTGATCTTGGTGGTGGTGGATAGATTGAGCAAGTATGCGCATTTCATTCCCCTTCGACATCCTTACACCGCGGTGACAGTGGCTTCAACATTCATTAGAGAGGTGGTCAGATTGCATGGGGTACCAGAAGCAATAGTGTCTGACAGAGATAAGGTGTTCCTTAGTCATTTTTGGAGGGAATTGTTCAGGCAACAGGGGACAGTTCTAAAGAGGAGCACTGCTTATCACCCACAGACAGATGGCCAAACAGAGGTGGTCAATAGGAGCTTGGAGACTACTTGAGATGCTTCGTGTCAGAGACACCCAAGTTTTGGGCCAAGTGGCTGTCATGGGCAGAATACTGGTACAATACATCGTTTCATTCTGCTTCACAGATGACCCCATTCAAGGTATTGTACGGAAGGGACCCCCTCACTTGGTGCACTTTGGGAGTAGCAGTACTCCAGTTTCTTCAGTGGAGGAGTATTTGGAAGATAGGGATCGAGTGCTAGAGGAGTTGAAGAGGCATTTACTAAGAGCTCAACAAATTATGAAGAAACAAGCGGATGGGCATAGAAAGGACATCCAGTTTGAAGTGGGAGAGAAGGTGTTTTTGAAGCTCCGACCATATAGGCAGAAGACAGTTGCTCATAGGAGGAATGAAAAGCTGGCTCCAAGGTATTTTGGGCCTTATGAAGTGCTGGAAAAGATTGGGGCAGTAGCATATCGACTGAAATTACCATCCTCGGCAACTATACACCTAGTTTTTCATGACTCGCAGTTGAGGAAGGCCATCGGTGACTACACTGCCAGTCCCGAGCTACCAGCGACACTTACTGAGGATGCAGAGGTGATTCTGGAACCCTCTGAGCTGGAGGGGGTCCGCTAGAATGAAGATGGAACGAAGGAAGTGTTAATCAAGTGGAAGAATCTCCCGGATTACGAGGCCACGTGGGAGCCATATGAGAGGATGAAACAGCAGTTCCCTGATTTTCACCTTGAGGACAAGGTGATTCTTTGGGAGGGCGGTATTGTTAGACCGGTTCACTTGGAACCGGTCCAAAACCAACCGGCCAAAGGGCCGCTGGTTTATAGGAGGCGGAATACTTCCGCCTCCTATGCCTGTTCCGCTCAAAAGGAGCGGGCCCCATTAATTTAATAAAGGGAAATTCAAATGGAGTGGGGAGAGAAGGTTTTGGGAGGGAAATTGTATTAGGAAGGTTTGGGTATTAAAGTGTAGGAGGGAATTAGGGATGTTTTCATGTTTTGATTGTTTGCCATTAGGGTTTTCTTGGAGACTTGGGCTCTAGAACGAATTCTAGAGATTGGGAGAGTGCGATCCTCCTCTCGAATAGAGGATCCTTGTATCTTTGCTATTTTCCTTGCATCTACTAGTAAAATACAAGTTTTCCTACGAATTTCTCTCAGTTTTCCTACAGTTTTCCCGCTGTTTTCACTGTTTTCCTGCTCCGGACAGCAGTTTTTCTTGGAGATTTGCTGTAAAGGTGAATAGGAAATACTTGATTTCAAGTATTTCCTATCAATATGGTCGGCCAAGCAAGGCAAAACCACTTTGGATGATAGCATGAAGGAGATTTTAGGATAATTAGGGTTTTCAAATTGTAGATTTTTTAGATTTGAAACCACTTTGATATGCTTTAAGGATGCATAAATAAGTGATAAGGAGTTTGTGGTAATTTTTCAAAGGGATTTAGGTAGAGGAAATGGGATCAAATTATGTTGTCATATTTGACCTACTTTAGCTGAATTGACATGAAGCCCAATTTGTACGAAACTTACCAAAGGAAGATGGATGTAAAAAGGAGTTATTTTTGTAGTTAAGTTTTGGAGTTTTTGAGACTTTTTTAAGGAGTTAAGGTGGTGAATCAGAAGTAAAAGCAACACTAGATCATGAAGTACATAATCTGATCGACATATAGTATGTCCTAAAAAATTTGGTTTAATAAATTTCAGATTCCCTTTACAAGTTTGTTGTGTTAGTTGAATCTTGACTTATTCAAGCGTCAGGCAGGTGCAACTACCAATTTTAAATTTTTCTTGTACCAATGTGAAGACAGGATTTTCTCAATTTAGGTAATCTCTTAGCTTGATCTTTTTTCTTCTTCATAATTTGAACTAGGTTTCATAAGCATGATTGATTTTAGTGAACTTAGCTAGAATTGGCTTTCTTATTTTAGTGTGAATTCCAATCAAATTGTAGTTTTTGATGATCTGATATTTATACCATTTAATCTTTTAGCATTGTTGACTGATCATTGCCATTTAAGTGCTGACCAGAAAATGTGCTTGATTTAGTTCTATTTGACTTTTAGATCTATTAACAGATTGTTACGCTTAATAAGTTGAAAAATGTCATCAAGAATCAAGGCATTAAGATGGGTTGATGATGAGAGAGAAGAGATGAGCCACTCAGCTTTTCAAACTAAGACATACATTTTCAAAAGAACATAAAAACAAACTTGTCATTATCTTTTGAAACATTATTAAGTAAACCATCTTCAAAACATAATGCAATATTTTTAACAAAAAATAGCCTAAAGATGCATGAAAAAATTAACTATAAATAAATAGATTTCATAATTATGTAGCTTAGCTATAGATAAACAAAAAACCTTGCATAAAAAGTGATTAGAAAATAAAACAGTACAAAAATTAAAACAAAAAGATCAATAAGAAGATGACAATAATTTAGTATTATACCATAAAAAATAAAATATTATGCAACAATATGCAAGAAAAATAAAAAAGGCAAACATACATGAGAAGATGGTAACTTATTCTCTTTCCAGTGAAAGAAGAAGTCACCAAAATTTAGGTGATGGATTCAGTCATAAGATTAAAAAATAGGAATAAAATCAAATAGCATATAACATTGAATATAAATTGCAAACCGCATGCCAAATTGGACAATAAAAATTTGGGTAAGTGGCTGTTTTAAAAATTTGCTAGCCCAATACAATTAACATCCGAGTAAAAAACCACTTAAGAGCTCTATAGAGCTGGCCTTCTTAAATGAATCTCCCTTGAGATCTAAGACGCAAAGGTCAGTTCAACGGCTGACTAATATGTTATTACCTTCATAATAAGTTTTTTTTCCTTATTGCTATGCTAAAGGCAAGCACAAGAGTTGCATGCCACATTACTGACTGTTTGAGGCACCAACTGAGAAGTATACTTCTTCTCTTTCCTTGTTATAACATTACAATTAATCTAGTTCTTTGCTTGATACATCTACAGATATTTAGATGGATAAAACCAAAGTAATTAGAGAAAGACGGACAAATGGATGAATATAAATAGATATATAAGCAGATAGATAGAAAGTACTGTTTAATATTTATATGGTCCGTCTAACCCATTATTTAGTACAAATCAGTGAAAAGGAAGAATCAGCAAAAATTACTCAACAAAATAACGAAGGAATTATTGGCTTAAATTAAATTGCATTAATAGAACATGCTAAACCCATTATTCTCTAAATGAAGTGAAATCCAAGCTGTAGGATGCATGACTACATAAAGAAAGTAGTTGATTGGGCTTTCTCACCAATCCATGCAGAACATGGTAACCCTCAAAAAGGTGTTACAAGTTCTTATATCTACAAAATTTTCAGCTTTATTCGCTTGAATCAAGAGTAAAAAACAATATATTTAAAAAAGATTAAATTTCCAAAAAAAAGTACACCATCAACATCATCAATATCACTGTGGGCTCCGAAAATTCGGCCCCGGCCTCCCCGCCGCGCAACTTGCATGCTTGATTTCTTTTTGCTTTGGCGAAGGGAGTTTTAACGGAATAAGTTCCGGGGTAAATTTTGGAAGGCAGATGGGTTTGTAGATAAGACACTAACCCAGAGATTTCGCCCTCAATTTGCGAGGACTTTATGATCTGAGTTCTGGTTTCCTATAGGCGCAAGCCCCTATAGTTAATTACCCCTCCCGATAACGAGAGAGAACTGTCAATTAAAGCTAGTCATCAATCAGATACGTAGAGTATACGTGTTATCTGGCATATAGTAGCAGCATGAGTTTGAGATTTGAGAACTAGATTTGGATTTGGGAATCTGGAGAGTTTGATATTTAAAATAGACATTTCACCATCTTGTACTTAAAGTGAATGGTGAGGGGATGGATGATGGGCCAGATCAAGATCTCATGGTTCCGTCGTCCCGGTCCATCGTGATCCCTGGTCTACTTAGTCAGAGGAGGTAGTCGACCCAACCTGACAGAAGGATCCTTGTCGGCAGCCATGGGTTGCTTCGTCCAAGGGGACCTTGTAGACCTGGGGTGAATGTTTGTCTAAGAGGACAAATTTGAATCCACCTTAGCTTGCAGAGAGCTTCGTGCCCTATCGATTATATCCTATTGATCCATATCTCAAGGATTTGATGCCAATAAGGAGCGTATTGGCTCTGGCCATAACCGGTATTTTGTGGTGCCATTTAACGGCAAAACCACTCGGTTCAGAGGGCCCCGGGTCATAACCGTTTATACTGCGGTGCCATTTGGCGGCAAAACCGCCGGTTAGAGGACACGTACCACGTCCTTACTGGCAGGAGACTATTTGAGAATAGATCCTAGTGATATTTTCGACTAGGCATTTGGCTCTATGTGAGCTGAAATAAATTTCATTTGTCCACCCCGACAAACTGTTGCGGAGGGTGGATGAATTTTGCTTTAGTGTTTGATAGTTGGATTTCAGATTTAAATATCTTTGAATTTTGGATTTTTGGATTTTGAGTGGAGTTTGGATGGCATTTAAAAATATTTGTGAACCCCTCCGGTTGAGATTAGCGTTCAACACGGCCATCATCGGGATGTTTGGGGTCATTTCCATTTATTGATTGAACCTTGTCAACTCAGACAAGCTATTGACTGAGGATCGGGTTTCATAGGCTTCATGCCTTTTGTTTAGTGAATTCTTTTGATTGTAGGCCTTGAATGCCTAACATGAATGTATTAAAACAAATACACCGGTCCCCACAACCGTGTACTTGTTTAAAGGTTTGAACCCTGTCGACTTCTATTGATCCGTATTGAAGGATCGGGTTCGAACTTGAATTCACTTATTAACCCGCGCAGCATCCCTAGACGTCACGTGTGTACCAATAACGCGCTCGCCGGAGCCCATGCGGGTGATTTTTATATTGATTTAAACGTACCCCATTGTGTACCTATGTGTATACAAACTATAGTGCAGGTGTATGGGTACTTTGAAGTATTTGTAATTGTGTAGATAACTATCATTTGGATGGACACAATTTTTCATTTGAGAGCTTATACACGCCTTCTGTCCGCTAGCATGAGTATTGCGGATTCGGTGGCGTGGCGTTTTGATGTTGACTCCCCTTTCTCATTCACCGGGGGAGGACTTTCTGGATTTTGAAATTTGTTGCTTTGTAGATAACTCTTTTTAAGATGATCAGTGTAATGGATTTGTTATTCCCGATGTTTGTGGGCACCAGAACTATTTTCTTCTTAAGTATAGAACTAAGAAGAGACTTTGGAACACCAGGAGATTTGGTTCTAATTTGTTCAAATATTTCCTCCCTTCAGCCAGGGGGTGTACTTTTTGTACATCGAGTCGCTCTTGTACCCGAAATACTTGAAGATCTTGATCACCCCTGTCGTAGGTGATATCCGTACTTGTGTCCACAGTGATTCATTGTACTTTCAATACACTGTTGTTATCCACAAGTATCCATTTGCAGGGGACCGTCGTATCCCTTACGACCTCCTGAAGGTATTTGTAGGAGAGTCGTTGTCAACTTCATCATATCCACCCTTTCATCAATCTCAGGTGGGCATTGATTGTACTTGTGCCCACAGTGGTTCGTTGTGCCTACGAGATACCCACTGTTGTTATCCACAAGTAGGTTGTATTCATTTGCAGGGATTCGTTGTATTTGCTACGACCCCCTAGAAGTATTCGTAGAAGAGTCATTTACATCAGTATCATATCCAACTTTCACCTATCTCAGGTGGTCTGATGTCTGGATTTGTTTATAGAGGACGAGTCTTTGACTATCTAGTAGTAGTGTTGCCTTCTCAATCAACAGGCATTTGTAGGGAATGTTGTAGGAATTCATACATCTTTCATGTGCGTCGGGATTTCATCTCCCACTTGTAGCTTATTGTTAACTTAGAGAATTGTGCATTTAGACTCTGATTTGTTCATTCATACAAAGCCCTGGTCCTATATATTTCATCAGACCCGAGTTTAAGGTCCAGCCCATGCTTGAGTCTTGTATGTCGTTATGGGTTCAACTCTTGGCATCCCATTCAAACTCAAGTCCCTATTTCAGATCCAGCTTCAGTTCAGTTTGAGCTCCTTACTCTCCACATCTCATTCCAGTTTTGAGTTCAGAGTACAAATTCAAGTTATCTTGTTCATTTTTTTTCATTTTTAAATTGAGTTCAAGCTTGAGTTCGATGTTTGGGTCCCCTGATGTTGCACAGTTCGAGTTCCAAGTATCAGTTCAAGTGCTTGTTCAGGTCTCTTATATAGTTCAAGCTCCACTGTGGTTCTTGTAGAGTTTAAGTTCACTTTCATATTGATTTGAATTTCAGTTTGATTTTATTTCATTTGATTTTGACCCTTAGAAATCATTTAGAATTTTGTTCAGATTTAGGTCCACAAGTTCACTGTTCTTCGTACAAGTCCTCTACTCATTTAGTTCAATTTCTGTGTATTATTATTCGAGTACAGGTCTTCTACATTGTTGCCCAATAAGGTCTTCAAATTGTTCAAGTCTTTGTGTATTTCAGTGAAAATTTCGGCAGCATCCCGACATATCCACCGTTTGGGGGAAAGTAGGGGAGTTGGGCCTTCCCACCACGCTACTAGAGCGTGTATGGGGCCTTCAGCAGTACCCGTACAGCAGAACACCAGTAGCTCTCCCCACCATGCTACAAGAGCGTGTATAGGGCTCACCCACCTCGCCGTATGCTTCGCACCAGGCTCCCTCCTACCGTGCTACAAGAGCGTGTATAGGTGGTTCCCTGATCCGCTGCAAACGCCGAGAATGAGATTTGGAACATCATACCTTTGCGTAGCAGTGTCGGTGTCGAGGTCGAGGACAGTCCCCACCACGCTACAAGAGCGTGTATAGGGCTTACCCGCCTCGTCGCACATGTCGCACCGGATTCCCTCCCACCGTGCTACAAGAGCTCGTATAGGGGGTCCACCGACGCATCAAGCGCGTCGAGGTCGGGGTTTAAATTAAAAATTATACCTTCGAGGCCGGCGGCTCGTGGATCGAGGTAGGAGGGTAAGCATTTATAATTTATTATTATTATTCATTATTATAATTTATATTAATTATAATAATAATAAATAAATAATTATTATTGATAATCAATTACTAATTAACAATTAATTATAATTAATAAACTAATTATAATTACTTAATGATTAATTATAATTAAATTATAATCAATCAAATAATTATATTAATTAATAATTATAAATTAATTATAATTAGATAATTAATTAATATAATAATTAAATAATTATTAAATATAATTAATAACAATTATAAAATAAAATAAATAATAATAATTAAAAAAAGAAATCCCTGGATCGGTGGATTGAAGGGATTTGGCCGAGAAGCTTGTGAAGGGGAGATAATCACCTTCACAGACAGTGAGCTTCAGTCGTCTCCTCCGATCAAAATGTCGTAACTCCGATCCAATGGGATGGGAATGCCGTCGAAGGAGCTAGGCCGAGCAGCCACAAGGAGCCGGAGAAGCACCAGATGGGGAGGAAATTAACCCCGCAGCCCGCGAGCTCCTGTTGTTGGTTCCGAACAAAATGTGGTAACTTCCGGTTCGGCAGGAGGAGACGAAGAGCGAGAGAGAGAGGGATCGTGGGAGAATGAGCAGAGGAGGCCGAATGCCTCCTTTCGTCGTCCCTTTATAGACGAGACCGAGTGGTGCGATGAAACGACGTGAGGTCGTGCAACAACGTGCGGGGGACGGCTGCGGCAGAGTAGGTAAGGGATTTGATTTTTTTTATTTTCTTTTGCTTTTGTTTTAATCAGCACAGGTCAACAATCACACAATAGGCTGGATGCATCACTCCACTTTAACCATCCAACTTAAATTCTAATAATAATATCCTCATCCATTTTATCATCACTTCGAACAATAGACCCGAGATATCTAAAACGTTTACTCTTATTAATAACTTAATCGTCCAAACTCGCAATCCCCCCACTAGAACTATTACTACTAAAATTACACTTCATGCACTCAAATTTAGATCTACTCAAACAAAAACCTTTAGACTATAAGGTTGACCTCCATAATTCAAGTTTTCCTTCAACTCCCTCTCTAGTCTTATCAAAAAAAAGAATATCATTAACAAAAAGCATACACAACAACTAAAATAAAAAAAATACTTGGTCAAACAACCTTGTGTTTGAACACAAGTAACAACTCCTGCATACATATCCTTAATGACTTGAATATAAGCATTATTAATAATTTTCTTTTCTAGAACTTTCCAGAGCACTTCTCTTGAAACTTTATTATATGCTTTCTCCAAATCAATAAATATCATATGTAGATCCTCCTTATTCTCTCTATACTTATCCATGAAATCTCTTAATAAATGTATAACCTCCATAGTAGAACTACTCGGCATTAATACAAATTGATTACGAGAAACATAAGTATCACATTAGAATCTATGCTCAATAACTCTCCCATACTTTTAATGTATGACACATTAACTTTATTCCTATATAATTCGTACACTGTGTGCATCACATCTATTCATAAAAATATGAATCAACACACTCCATCTCCATTTATCTCGCATCTTTTATTTTTAAAATAATATTGAAAAGTTTCTTCAACCAATAAATTCATTCATCTCCAAAGTATTTCCACACATCTATTGGAATATCATCAGGTCCAACAACTTTTCCACACTTCATTTTTTTTAAAGTTTCTCTAACTTCGATTTTACTAATATGACGATAAAAATAAAACTTCTATTTTCATTAGGGTGCTAAAATCACTAAAGTCAATCGTATTCTCATAATTTTCATTGAAAATCTTATCAAAATATCTCATCCACCTTTGTTGAATAACTTTTTGTAATAAAAACACTTTTTGATCTTCATCCTTAATGCACTTTACTTGAACTAAATCCTTTCTTCTCCAATCTCTTTGCTTGACTAACTTAAACATATATCTTTCATCATCCTTAACATCTAATATATTATATAAATCATTAAAAGATAAATTCTTTGCATCGCATATTACTTTCTTAGACCCCCTATAGACCTCTTTATATCTTTCCCAATTTTTTGAACTTTTGCATCTAAACTAATTAATTTCCAAAGCAATAGAAAAATATAGAAGTATAGAACCATTCATTACTACGTGATATGCACAAACAATTCAATATGAAGAAGACAAGTAACCAAAACTAATTGTTTGGAAGATGTTCAATAAGAATTAGACATAATAGTTGTTATTCAGTATCCCCGAATATTTTGGATAAGATTCTTTTGAATGCTATTGCTGCATCAACAAACATCAAAGTTTGTAGAGAAATCTAGAAGAATGATAATAAACATGTTAATATATATAAAAGAATTAGAAAAAGTGATAGGAAACACTTGGATTTCCAAGTGTTTCACACCAAGAACCAAGTAGATCTAGGATGAAAACTGCTGTCCACACAAGAAAACAGCCAAAAAACAGTGGATTCGGAGAGAAAACGAAGGAGAAAACGTAAGAGAAACAAAGCAAACACTTTTATTTAATGAGAAATGAAAAGCACTTGCAAGATACAACTCTTCAATTCGAGAGGAAGGAAAAACTCTCCAATTCTCTAGCCGTAGCCTAGAGCCCAAGAACACAAACCCTAGATCTCAAAAATGATTCAAATTCAAGATAACCCCCTCTTCCCCCTATTCCTCCTAATTAAACATGAAAGGAGGATTACAATTTACCTAATTACCCTTCTCATTCAAATATTCCCTCCCAAAATTGAATTTACATCAAGTGGGCCCCCCTTGATGTTTCCGCCCCCTCCCTGGCTGCTTTCTTCCGCCGGCTGTAAGCCAAGACCGGTCCAGGGTGGACCGGTCCAGCCGGCCCAGGATGGGCCGGCGTAACAAAAAGCAACTAACATCTATAAATCATAAGCACTACGGCATACAAAGTAAGGGAAAGAGGATATATAAGATGCTATATGATTGAGATATGGATACCAAACAAACAAAAATGATTTTAAAAGTTTAAATCATGTGCTTGAAATATTACTTTTTTATGATGTAAGAAAATTAGCATATTAAACATGGAAGAAAAAGACAAAAAAATATGTTCGTTCATTAGAACATGTGTTTTGCTGAATTCTTAAAGCAACTTACAGGATTATGCATCTCTTCGCTCAGCCCAAAGCTCACAAGAATAGAATTCACTATTGTGGAGAAGTAATGTGCTATGTATGACCCAATTCCAAGCTGTCAAAAGAAAAGCAAATAGTGTTTAAGAGAATGAAGAAATATAGCCCTAACTTAGTTGAAAACACAATTAAAAGAAGAAATCCAGTGCATAACCCTTACCACAGATCCATACAATGTAAGATAGAGGACATTCTTCCTGCCCATTGGTAGTAGCTTCATTCCCTTCAAATAAATACAACATTAGTGACTGATAACAAGGTTGATATTCTGCAAAAGTATATTATCATAAAATAATATGTAAACCTAGAAGACTGCATAATTCTGCAGAACATAAGAAAAACCAATGAATGACATGGAAAAAATTATCTCTATGAAATGTCATCATATGGTTGGCAAATCTCAAACTTTCAAATTCAAACTGGGCTGACATCAAATCTTTAAACAACCCAAAAGTGGTTTTCAAAAGCATAGCAAAAGAAAAAGGGTAGAAAAACCTATTAGTTCTTATAATAATCTTTTTTTAATAGGGTCCCTCAGATAAATCTATTTCCCCAGTTAAACCTTGAATGATACTTCATAATCTATTAAAAGAAAGATAATAGATAGCCACCGTGATGCGGACATCGGCACAAAGATTTGGCGCATCTATCACAGGAGGCGTCGTAAATCGATGGCTATAATTTAAATTGTCATTTATGAGTTATTTTCTGAATTTTAGCTCTTATTTTATGTTATTTCCTGTTTTACCCCTAGGTTAGTTTATGTGAGTGTTGTAGCCCAAGGGGCAATTTTGTAATTTTGAGTTTTCTTATATTGTGACCTATATATAGGGCCTTAAGCTATTGTAATGGGAATGAAGAATTGATATTAAAAAAAATTTGTGTCCACACTTGTGTTCTTGTGAGAGAGCGTTAGTGAGATTCCTATGGGAAGGAATTGGAGTTTTCACCAGCCGTAGGATGGGTCCGAGCTCGTGACTTAAAGTCCTTTGGAGAAGGTCAAAGCATCACCCGTCAGTCTTCGTAAGAGTCCGAGGCTCGGGGTTTTTAATTTCTCTCTATCGTTTGTTTCGATCTTTGTTTTTGTTTTATCTCTTCTTTAATTGTTTTTTTTTTTTCCATCGTCTTCCACCTCCCCATCTTCGTTTGGCCACCGGATTCACCTCCACCCAAAATCCCCCCATAACAGAACCCATCCGCCGGCTCCACCCCATTAGCCGCCGGCCGAACCTTCCTCTCCACCCCCTTTTAGATTTCCTAATTTGGTTGGGTTAATTTAGGGATTGATTTGAATTTGAAATTATTCAAATTCAAATTTCAAATTCTTTCCTAATTTAGTTCATCTATTTTTGGAAAGTGCGTAATTGAAATCAATGTGAAACTAATTTCAAAATCTTGTACGTTGCTTCTAACAGATTTTTCCTAATCATTTTAATTCTGAAATCAATTCCAGAATTAATCAAATACTTAAGTTATCATTTGGAATTTCCTTCAGCCTCCTGAATTGGAAATAAGTCCAAAATATGGCCCAATTCAGCCGCCTCCTCCTTAATTGTTTGCTTGGTATTATTTCTCCAAAGTCCTCCCTGCTGCTGGCCGAACTCCCCCCATGCTCTTTTCCTGAGTTGTCTCTCCTCAACTCTCTCCCTCTCCAACTCAAACACCTTGCTGGAATCAAGGCTTGAATGCTTCCCCAATTTCTCTACATCTTATGCTACTAAAATCTGGAGATTCACCTTTGGGATTTTAATTTCTGTTATTTCCTAAATCTCCCATCCAAGTTTAGGAAATAACTCAAATTCCCTCAAATCCCTCCTATCCGAAATTTTCCTTTGCCATATCCATCCAATTGATTTCCTAAATCTAGGGAAATTATTTTGGGAATTAAATCCCCTCTCCTCAACATCCTGCCGCCCCTCCCCAGTCAGCTCTCTCTCTTAAATTCCCTTTCCACCTTTGGTTCTCTAGTGGATTGATTTCCTGATTTCCTACTACTTCACGCTCTTCTTCCATCAATACCAAAACTGAGATTTCTTCTCAGATTTCTGAGATAAATCCAGATTTATTTCAGATTTTTGCAAGGAACAATTTCAGATTTTGGAGAGGATATCCTCTCCCGAGCAAAGCCACCTACCCGTTCTACATCACACCGAGTCCTTCAACTGTTTTTTTTTTTTTTTTTTTCTCTAGGGTGTTTCAAGATACTTAATCTAACCCATAGAAGAATTGCATATTACTGTCCAAATTTGAAATAACAAAAAAGCTTTGATGTTTCAAGGAGAAAAAGTACCTGGAATAAAATTAACAAGATGACAAGCAGAACACCTAACGCCATTGAACTGCTATAGTAAAATGGCACCCACTTGCTCACAATTGGTGCCATTACCAACATAACAAAACCAATACCAAGGCAAAACAGACGCCACTGTTGAAACTCTGCAAAAGCAAAAAAGCAAGTGTCATACCCAAGTGACCAACACCGTAGTTGATGAACTTTGGAACTTAATCAAAAGTAACAACTTAAATACTGTAAAAATCACCAAAATAGATTGATGAAAAAAATCTAACCTTCCTCAACATAGACCGTGATGGAGCCAGAAATCTTTTCAATTGATTTAACATCTATAAATCTGGTATCATAAGGCGACATCACAGACTTCCATTCACCATTCTGAAGACTTCTCCAATCATCATGACCGCATTCGCAAGTTCCAAGAGAAGCATTTCTGTAAAGTTCCACAAACAAAAAATGCTTAGAAACAATCGGAAAGAGAAAGCATAACTAAACTATATCTTTTATGCTTAAAAAAATCAGCCAATCTAATAATACTATAAAGATACAAGTGAAGAATAACTCGCTTCATAAAAGTATTATTCTTACCGATGAAAGCAAATCCCAATATTTCCATGAAGCCTTTGCGGCATGTCTTCAGAAGCCTTAGCTGTCACATACAATGAACTCGCATAGCTCTTCAAGTTCAACCTTGTTGTTCCCGAGACACGTACTCTATCACAAAAACCTCCAGCATGTAGTGACGGGAAAAGTTGTGTCGTAGGATTCTGGATGCTGACACCTGAGATCACAAGAACCAAATCCATCACGCTATAACCTAATCCAAAATACCAACACAACCTATCAGCTTTAACTGCAATGCAATTTGATCATCGATTTTTTTCAGTTTTTTCATTGACTCTGGCAAAAATAAGCCGTGTAAAAAGCAGGGTACACATCTAAAGAAAATGCAATTCAATCCGGTCAATAAAAAAGCTCGAGCACTTGATCCTTTAGAATCGGATATGATACTACGATCTTAATGTTGGCCGGAAACAGAAAACCCACACTATCAACAGCGATAACTAAAAAGAAACCCGGATAGTACAAATATAGCGCTATTCAAAAACCTAACTGATGTCATGGAAACGAAAACCCTCGAAACTGCAAAAAGTGAGAACGCAAGCAAATGCAAGAACCCAAGATTTTAGCCTAATTCAAACACGCCCAGTCAGAAGAGATTTCCAATTAGAGGATAAAATATGTTTGAGGTGATGAAAGAAAAATACCTGGGAAAGACGTTGGGTGGGAGGAACAGAGGAGGAATAGGGGGGAGAGGGAGAGGAGGAAGTGGATTAGACGATCGAAGATTGAAGAAGAGGTAGAAGACCGAGCCATCGCTTTGCCAGAAGAGGGGGTTGCCGCTTTCTCCGGCCTCGCGATTTGTGTTCTAGCCGCTGGCGAGGCGGCGCGCTGCGCTGAGAGCGGGCGAGGCGGTAGTTTGAGTTTCATGTGTTTCTTCTTTGCTTCTCGGAGAAGAATGGAGACCAGCACCGACTTCACCTTGTCCACGTAGGTTAGACGGACCCGCTCTCTTGAGAGAGTATTTAGTACGTTATGAATTTCAAAATTAATTTAGGGGCTGGTTGGTTGTCTAAGTTAGGAGTGTAAAGTAAAACAAATACACGTATTTACTAAATTTAGTTGTTTGATTAATTTTAAGAGGAATAAAAGAAAATACTCCGAAGCATAAGGCGTGTATTAGGAGGCGTGTTTTGTGCGAATTAGAAACCCTCTCATATTGAGCGGGTTTTAAATTCGCTCGACGAAGAAATCCAAATCCTTCGTCATTGTTGTTCGGCTTCATTGCTTCGCAGGAGGTGTAAGATTGCATTGTTCGACTTCGCATCTTCGACGACGTTCCCTTTACATGTCCGATCGAAAGTTGGACATTTCATCGGAAGTAAGGATGGGAGCTCGCAAGTTCGCATCATCGTCATTGCTGGACAAGGTTTTGAAAACCGGACCGGACAACGAACCGGAATAAGGAGGGGTTCACGGTTCGACCGGTTCGACCGGTCTAACCGGGGTCGAACCGGATGACGTAATAAATAATAAGTATTATTTAAATTTAATACAATTAACATAAAAATAATGTTATCATTCAAAGTATGAGATAAGAAATTAAATTAAAAAAAATTATGAAACATAAAAACTTATATAATTAAGTAAAATAATTATTTTAAAATCTTACATAAAAGCAAAAAGAAAATTAAATCTCATAATTATAAGAATTTACACTCATAAAAATATGATAATTTTAAATTTGAATATTTTTCAAAATTTTAAATTTAAATTTATATATAACCATATAATTTAATATATATTATTATTAATTTATGTTACATATTTAATATAAATTTAATTCTAACATAAGTTTATAAATTTAATATAAACTATTCTTATTTTATATTATATGATTAAATATATTTTACATGTTTATGATATATTGTATACAAAAGTTATTTTATAAATTTATATCTAAAATATTATTAATAAATAAATAAAATTATTAATGATAAATTATTTTTTATTATGTATAAATAAATAAATTTTTTTATTATTAACTAATAAATAATTATCACTCACATAAAAAATAATTAATTAAAAAATCTGTTTAAAAATAGGTTTTATATCCATTATATATGCTATGAACTCATACACTCCTCATCTCTTTTCTTTAGTCCCACATCCCTTAGAAACACTTTATTGCTATTGTTTATATAGCATATTTAGATTCCTTGCACTAAGGGAGCACATGGGGAGCTCATGTGAAGATGTGTCATGATGCTTTGAGTACAAAAGTGTTTATTATATAAAGTGTATTTAACTTTAATTAAATGTTTTTAATATATATTAATTTATTTATTTAAAAAAATACTTAAAATTTGTGAGATTTGAACCGGCCGGTTCAAAAATAACCGGACCGGTTCACCGGTTCGCGGTTGAACCGGCCGGTTCTCACCGGTTCAGTCCGGTTCTTTGCAGAAGCGGTTTTAGGGCTGAACCGGACCGGCCTTGTGACCGGTTCACGGTTGAACCGGTCGAACCGGCCGGTCCGGTCCGGTTTTTAAAGCACTGTTGCTGGATTGAAACTAATCTCAGCCACTGATCTTCCCAACCCTGTCCAGTCCGCCTCCTATAGGCCGACCGACCCCAAGCAAGCTTCGATCATCCTCACAATCTCAACTCTCAGACCCGCCAGTAGCCGAACTCCACTACCCATCTTCTACAACTGCCAGTCGAAACTCCCTCCACAAGTCGCTGCCTCCGACCATATCAATCCAGCCAACCTCAAACCATCCACAAACCCTATCCGACCTCAATCTCCAACTCTTCTTTAGAATCTCCAATCAACTAAGCCTCTCCTCACACCCAAACCACAAGCATCCCGACCCTTTGCCCATTTCCACCTCTAATCCTCCAACCCGAGACCCTGCATCTAGCCCATCTTCTTCACCCAGTCGTCCCTGTGACGATTTTTCATGCAACCAAACAGTCCCTTAACGTATTTTAAATATTTTATAATATTTGGTTGATCCTCAAATGAATTTAGATATTAATTATTATTATTATTATTATTATTATTATTATTATTATTATTATTATTATTATTATTATTATATATATTTATTTATTTATTTATTTATTTTTAATGTTAAGGGCATAGGGGATGGCAAGTGGAGGCAAGAGGCAAGAAGTATAGCAATTACCAACAACAATCGTAGGCACATTAGGCTTAACCAACATTAACAAAAGATTAAAAAAAATGATTGGTTCTTAATAGGGGTGTCAATTTTGATTCACGGGTCGGGTTTGGGTCTAACCCGGAATTGACCCGGGTTCAAATGGGTCAACCCTAACTGACCCAGGTATATAAACGGTCAGACATGCGAACCCGGACCCGACTCGTCGGGTTGCTGGGTTGACCCGACCCGACACGGGACTGCGAAACGCGTGGGCACGGGCGCGTGCAGGCAAGTGCGCGCGGCGAGAACGGGTGCGCACTGGTGGGCACGGGCGAACGCTGGTGTGCGCATGGGTAGGTGCCCGGGTGTGCGCAGGCGCGTGTGCGGGCAACCTCGGGTACAGGGCGCCGGCGCTAGCAGGCGAGGCATCATGCTCTGGTAGGCTCTTTCGTGCGGGCAGCTAGGCAGGCAGGGTGCAGGCAGCAACGGCGCGATGCATTAGCAGGCGGGGCAGTGTTGGCAGTTGATTTTAAACGGGTTTGCTGGTTTACCCGGCAACCCATCGGTCAACCCGAAACCGACCCGTTTTTCAAATGGATCGATTTTTGGAACCCGAATCCGACCCGTTTTGAAATCGGGTCGGGTTTTCATGTCGTGTCAAATATTGACACATCTAGTTCTTAATGGCCGAAATTGACACAATGGTGGGAAGCGGGCTTGGCTGTTGATAACAACGATGGTGGTTGGTGGCCGAGGAGTAATGATGAATAGGGCAAATTAATTTATATAGAAATTAGATTATATTAGAGATTTTTCTATTGTTGAGGACTATAAAAAATATGCATAAAAAAATAATTTGGCATCAATAAGTTGACTAATTGAATTTTTTAACTACTCATTTTCATATAAAAAAATAGCCCTTGTTTTGAAAATTTCTTATTTTTATTGAAGTATTTGTTGAATTTTAGTAAAATAAATATTTTTTCTTATAACTCAAGTATGATTTTAATTTAAGAAGTAGACATTTTTAGCATATATTTTTATTCTTTTTACATATTTATAAGTGTCTTTTCTAGGGCAAATTATTACGTCCGGTGTCGCCGCGTCACCAAAATACATCGGGACTCAGTGTATTTGAGTGACGTGGCGTCACCGGATGGTCCGGATTGGATGTCCGAACATCCAGTGACCGGACGCAATAATTCGCCCTTTTCTACGTTATAATTTTTCAAATTGATTTGTTAAATAAAAGAATTACTTTGGGTGAAGTATTTCAAAAATCATTCAGATTTATTCTATTTATAGTTTGAACACTTATATTTAAATAAATAGCACAAAAACTATTATTTTTTAATGTTATAGTTTACTTTTTTTTCACATAAAAATATCAGCTATGTGGTGGCAAAATTTGACATGTTATGCTAGATTTTTAGTTTGTTTATGAAAGATTAGGGCTATAAATGAACCGAATGTTCGATGAGTTACTCGTGGCTCGGCTCGATAAGAGCTCATTCATGTTAGTTTGATGAGGTAACGAACGAGCTTGAATACTTTTGATAAATACTCGATAGATAAATAAACGAGCTTGAATAATTCGGCGTTCGAGTCGTTTATGTTCATAAACAGTATCGTTTAAAGGTCCTGAACAAGCTCGTTAAGAAGCTTCATTAGAGCTCTATTAGATCTATATTAGAGTTTTAAAAAATATATATTGTTAAACTTAATAATTTAATAATTTATTTTCACTAATCCCATCTAAAATCATTTAATAATTTTGTTTTTACTTCCCGCATCCACCTAATATCGCGAACAACCCGCTCTCTGAACAAATATAAGATGAATCATAGATCGTTTGTTCGTGAACGAGCTTGTTTAATAGTTTAAAAAACTTAGCTAGATATGTTCACAAGTATGCTCGATGTAATTGTTTGTTAGAAGGCTCGATAAGGCTCATTTGTTAAGTTAATTTACATCTAGAAGTAGAGCACATTTATAGTTTGATAAGACTTATTTATTTAAAGCTCGATAAGTACGAAATGAACCAAATATGAATTAAACATGAGTACTCATTTAATTTAAACGAACCAAGTTTGAACACAAACAAAAAAGCTCATTACAAACTCGAACCGAACTTGAACAAGCTGATAATAAACAAACTCAAACATGAACACACACCTATTCGGATCGGCTCAGCTCGGTTCATTAGCAGCCCTATGAAAGATATTACGGCTTTACTATATATTTAGATTGAGCCCTAATAGCAAACAGAATGAGAGAGTTAGAGAAAGCCTCAAAGAACCTCTTAACAGGGTTGTTTTATAGAAGACCTAGTTGATCTCTTGGAGAGAGTAGGGCGAAGAGAGTCGAAGACAACATTAATGGCCAAAATTTTTACCGAAAGTACAATATTATATAATGTATGTGCTTAATAATTATTTATTTTCACTTTTTTTTTTTTTGTCATTTAATATCCTCATTGAAGATAATATCTCTAATATCATTGAGATTTATCATGAATAATCTATAGTAACTACTAATGATTGTTATAATTACATTTTAACTCTTGAAAAATATTAAGAGCAAGATCAATTCATAAATATCATAGTTAAAATTGAAAAGCAAAGAGTTCAAATGTCTTGTGATTGAGTTGAACCCTTTGGTTTAATCACTGATCTTCGAACAACAATGGAGTTTTCACATAAAAAGATACGGCTTCTAACGATTTTTATTATGTACGTGCTAAATTTTTATACAAAACTAATATATAAAATAACTAGTGTGATAGTTATATGAAAGTTGATGCTTAACTTTTTTCTAAAAAGAAAATATTTAATATACCCATAGTGAAAAGGTTGGAGTAGTTCCAGTAGAAGATAAGATTAGAGAGAGTCGCCTTAGATGGTTTGGTCACATAAAACGGCGGCCTTGCGATGACCCGGTTAGGAGAATAGAGGTATTAGATTTGACTTATGTTAAGAAAGGTAGGGGTAGACCTAAAAAGACTTGGTTATAAAATATTAGGAATGATCTTTCTTTATTAGATTTAAACGAGAATTTGACTTTTAATAGGACACAATAGAGAAAAAGAATTCATGTAGCCGACCCCACATAGTGGGATAAAAACTTGATGTTGTTGTTGCTGTATAGTAACTATTAAAATTTTTAATTATCCAATAATAACTTCACAAATATTTTTACAAAAAAAGTTATAATTCTCGCAAATGAACCCTTAATTATAGCTTCATCAACAATTGTAGAATCATAAGCATAACAAACAGGGCTAGATGTAAAGCATTTGTGGTTAAGGGTTTGTTTGAAGCAAATTTCTCGTCGCATTATTTCCAAATAAAAATCACAATTTTATTCATCAACATCTGTATTATTTTTTTTCAAACATTTAGAATTTTTTTGGAGCAACTTTCTTATTATTTTTTAAAACAGTTTTTTAGTAAATTTTTTTTTTAAATTAAAATACTAAAAAATTGATTTAAAAAGAAGTGAAAAAGTTGTCACAAACAAAACATAAATTGTGAGAAATAACTTTTTATAATTAAATTTATATGTGCTAATTATAAAGAAAAACTATTATGCACTTTGGAGGAGAAAAAAATTATAATTACACAAAATAATTTTAAAAAATATATTCTCTACAAGATAATTATAGCCATCCTAAATGAATCTTAAAATAGATGCAAAAAATAAAATAGAAAAATAAAATAGAAATCAGAATTGGATCAATACATAGTTATAAATAACATTATTATTATTATTATTATTATTTAACACTTAGAAAAATAAAATTATGATATACTTTTAAATCATAGAAATTATATGCTATCAACTATAAACTCATGTGGTATAAAATATATTTATTCATAAAATTATGACACCATGATTATTCAAAAAATAGCATATAAACAACCCATAGCCCTAATTCTTAAATTCTTTTAGAACAAAACTAGAAAACAAATTCAAGTAGTGATCCAATTTGCAAAGCAATCCTCTAAGGCTTTATTTGAGATGACTTTATTACTGCTTCTTAAAATAATTTTTTATTACATAAATTAAAAAAATACTTCAAAAAGCAATAAGAAAGCTGTCCCAAACGAAGCCTAAGAGAGCATTTTGAGAGGCCTGCATTTGCTTTTCAATCAGTAGAAATAATCACGACGCTACGATTTTTGCAATCAAATATGTTAGACTGCGATAATTATAATAAAATTGATAAATTTTCAAAATAAAAAATTAATACACTCCCATCATACTCATAAAAATTTATTTTACATACAATAATTTTGCAAACAACTGCAACCATCAAAATGGATTTCTAATATGAACTCAAAATCTACAAAGAAAGACAATTACAATATACTTTGATCAATTAGGTCAACATTTATTGATGCATAATTGCATGAAAACTTATTTGTTCAATACAATCAAAATCAATACAAAATTGGGTTTTCATATAAAGCCAAAATTTCAGCAAAACTAAGTCAAAATGCAGTTGTAAGGCCTATACCTAACTCCTCAGCAAGCTCATCCCACACTGGAAGAAGAGTAAAAACAACAAGAGAAATAGTTGCTATTAAAGCTGTTTGCCTCAATTTTCCCACCCCTGTAACATCATTTAGGCATGGCTTCTCTGGAGTTCTCTGTGGAACAGATGAGTAAATAAGATTTTTAGACTTTTTTCATAAGCATTCATGGATGATTATGCCATTGTTGGGGAGCACAATACCTGGCATATTAGCACATACAAGCCCCAGGGAAGTGATAATGGTCCACCAAGCTAAGAAAGATGAGAAAAATATTATATTCAAAGTAAATAATTAAAGGGTCCATAGGATATTTAAGCGTGTCTTATTCAGTTTAAGACTTAGCATCCAATCTAGATTTTGTTTGGGATAGCTTTCTTTTTGTTTTTAAGAGCAGCTTTTAAGTACAAAAGTTTCTTGAACTATAAATTTTTATAGTAAACAGCTGTTTCAGAAAGCAGTAAGAAAACCGTCCCAAACAAAGCATTAGTCTCTCAACTTCTCAAATCCTAGACTTTTTTAATCCTTTGTTATCATGGGAAACAGGTGGAGAATTATCAATTCTTTAAGCTTTGGAGATGAGGTTTGGTAGCTCTCCCTCTATCATTCCCTGACTCTCTCGCCATTGTTTGATAGTTTTCTAAATATAACAAATGATGGAGAATCTCTAGGGCATTTCTCAGCTTGAAAGGTCGAAATTGCCCGCAAACCGAGACTCCCAGGACCAGTTTTCATTAGTTTCAGACCAGTGAGATGACTCGGGGAAGAGGGAAAATAAGTTGAGACTTATACGCTCAAAAGGATTGCGTTCTCCGCTAAGAAAAATATGTATGGACGCATTTAAAAAGTGTAAGGGGATCATTTTGCTTGTTCTAACCGTACAGAATTGAGATGCACAAAAAGAAAACTTCACCAATGAGGTCAAGATAAAAAGGGCATAAAAGTTTATAATGGAGTGGTTTTCTGTACATCCAGTTCAGGGCTCAAAGATTGTTGTAATCAAGGAGGGTCTTATGCTCTTATATACTCTTCAAGAGGAAAAGAGAAGTCAAATTTAAATGAAGTAGAAGGCTAACGGAACCTGAGTGACTAAATGCACAAGAAATCCAGCGAGTATATGAGAGATATAGAAGTATACCACTCCTAGTCCAAGCATCAGGTATGTTGCCAAGCCGAAAGCAAACAGCACATTCTTTCCAAAAGCTCCCTGGCACCAGCAAAGAGAAATAAGTACTAGGATGAGAGAATTACACCTAGATTCGTTTGCTTGTTAGTAGATAAAAAGAAAAAAAAAAATCATACTTTAGAGAATGATGATATTATTTTTACTCATTTTGTATGTGAAAAATGAAAATATTATATATGAGGATGTTTTGAGAAGGTTTGTAGATTTAAAATCAATATTAATTTATAATCGTATTTAATCAAAATGATGAATTTAACTTTTTTTACAGGTGTTCAGATGTTAAAATAACTTGAAGCAACCAAATGAATACTTACGCACTTCAGTCTTCAAGTAATCTTATAACAGATTAAGGGGGACATTCTATGGAAAAAGTTTTAATATGTTTAACTCCCATATTATCACCATAAAGAATTTACACAGCATTCTTCTAAATTTTTTTCTTTTTCGAAGGAATTGAACGTTGGCTGATGAAGATAAAAAAGGTTTATAATTTTTTAATTCAACTAATATGAAGTGTCGCATGCTTTCATGTAAAAAAATCAATAACTTTTCCAAACAATCAATAATTATTAAAAATGGCGCAAATTTCCTATGAAACGCAGTGGGTAACTTGCAGTGAGTTGGTATTGAATCTAGTTGAATATGTATAATGAGTGGATGAAGAAGGCTGAGATCCAGGATCACCATCCCCTGCATATTCTCAGCGAAAGAACATGAAGACATGAAGAAGGAGATTCTAAGGTAGGAGATATCCTAGGTGTAAGAGATTCCACAAGGAAAGCATCACAATGCAATGCAATGCAATCGAAGGAGCTGGAGATGAGGGCAAGAGAGGATCCAAGCAAAAGGAGCTGGAGATGAGGGCAAGAGAGGATCCAAGCAAAAGGACATAGATGGGGTATCTACTGAGGGATGAACCGAACATAGAGAAGAGAAATAGGACGACATCAGACAAGACATGATGAAAATAAATTAACATGTCGTGAGAGGAAAGTAAAACCTGACAAAAGAAATGCCGAAAGAAAGTATGTAATTTGAGAGAGTCATGAGCAGTACAAGTATAAGCTAAAGTAAAGCAGGAACGGAATCAGGAAGCCAAAATGAGTATGGAGTGCAAACACACTGTGTGAGGGTGCCAAACGTGATTTAGGATTCTGCCACATGAGAGCATCAATGGAAATGTGGGTGGATACTAGAGCTCAAAGCTCGCTAGAAGTCCAGCGCAACATGAAATTCTTATACGTAAGGAGTCTTCAATATGACTAGAGGTCGAGGAAAGTTTTGTGGCGTGTTAGGGTAGGAATTAGGGTCTATGGGAATGGGAACCAGAGAGCTCATTTTTAGGTTTTGTGTGGAGGTGATGCCCAATGGATATCAGGTAATTAAGGTTACTTCAGGGTTATAAAAGAGAACATAGATGGCGGCTAAGACTAAGAATAAGTCTTGGCAGAATGTAAAGAATAGAAAAGGAGTAAAGCAGTAAAGGAACATAGAAAGGTAACAAAACCTTACTAAAATTCTTGAGGTTCAAGCCACCAAGTTATAATACCCAAAAATTTCAAATAAAAATACAATTTTTTTTAATTAAATTATACAAAAAAATCTTAACTTTCTCAAAAGTTATCAATAAATATGGCATTGTGTTCTAGTAGTTGATTGGAGGAATTCTATATATAGAATTATAGGTTAATTTGAGAAAGATAGAAAGATGGGAAATTAAATCCCTTTCATAAGTAATGAAATGATTTTACAGTTCAAATATGTTTTTTTTACTGCAGCTAAGGGTAGATAGTGGGACAGATGGCTTACATACATGTTTGGATGGAAGGGCAATAGGGTAAAGATCCTACCTCAAGCCCTTTAATTCAAATTTTGCCTAAACCGAGCCATGCTAAGGAGGGAGTCATTGATTTTATGGTGGAGCGGATGAGGGGAGACCAAATCGAAACCTACAGCTGGTTGTAGCCACTGCGGAAACTGCAGCTGGTTGTGGAGTTGGCCAAATGACGCAAGTTGCTCGGGTGGTGGGCTCGATTGAGTGCAGGTGTTGGGTTGGTCGGTTAAAATGGGGAGTGAAGAAGCTGTTTGGTAAGGGTGGATTTTGGAAGATGGGAAAGTAGGTAGAAGAAATCAAAAAGTAGGGAGAAGAAATTAAGTAGGAAGAGGAAATCAAGGAAGGAAGAGAAGACAAAGTAAAAAGAGATACAAAAACTTAGTGGGAAAGTTAGTTGGTGCTTGAAGGTAAGAATTTTCTTTAATGACTCTAGGTATTTGTAGGATTTGTGTATGTAATGATTCTAGTTAACATTGCTAAGTAGATGATTAGGACGATCGAAGTGTAACATGAATGGGTATCTATAGACATGTATGCAATGTAAAAAATTGGAAGGTACATTGTTTGGGAATTTAATTAAATGTATGAGTCTAATGATAGATGTGAGGATTTTCAATTAATAATTCGAGTTGATGAAGGTACCTTACACATGCACGCGGGTTTGAGGTGTCCAAATTGGTGAGTCTGCATGCCGAGGAGGTAAGATACGCATTTTTAGTATAAATTAATTGTTTTATTATATGATGCTTCTATGTACAATTCTTTCATTTATTATACAATGAGTCGTAACATAGGATTCATACACTACTGATACACTTGATCGCCATATTAAATTGTCTGCATATGCATGTTTCTATATATAAACAAGTGTCACACAACTTGGAAGGGAAAACACAATGATCAAAAAAGCCTGAGAATTTATTATGTTAGGTGGTAGGTGAAGGGGTCAATGCGACCTTAATGGGTAGTGTGACCTAGTAGAGGTAGTGCAACCTCAGTATAATATGAAGCTCACAGACTATGATATGAAGCCTACATGTAATAGAGGTTGTGCGATCTCAGGAGCTTACGGAAGCCTACGGATGATAAAGACTGTGCAACCTTAGGAGCCTACGGGTTATGATATGAAGCCAACGAGCGATAGAGGCAGTGTAACCTCAGATGCCAACGGGATGTAAATCTAGACCTAATCATGTGGACATGATGATTCCATACTATGCATATTTCCTTTTAAATGAGCACATATAATTCTTACTTCCATTTGTTGATACACATGTAAATATTGTGTTTCATATACTTAGAATACTGCATTAGAATTGAATATCTTTTTGAACATCATAGCTCATCAAATTTTTATTTTGATTATTATAGGAAAGGGCAAGGATAAATATATGGAAGCTAATTAAACTCAAATTAATTTAAAATCTATGTTTATTTGTATTATGAGATGAGTCCTAAGCAGAGATATGTGAACTACTTTTATGAAAATTGAGTGATTAATTGCTGTGTAATTATAACATATGATTTTCCTCAATTGCACCCTACGTTGTTTGATAGGGGGCAGTGCAAGATGTGACACAAGCTAATACTAACTTGCAACCATACATGAGTGAACTTCAACTATTTATTCTATCTTAGAGAGTTCATTGCATATGCATACATAGACCAAAAGAAAATAAAATTTCACATTAAGTCAAGAGGGTAAAATTTCAAAGTAAGTCAAGAGGGGATTAACTATGCTAAAAAATATGAAAAAGAGTAATTATATTTTGATTGCCTTGATTCTCCTAGAATGGTCGACCAAGCATAAAAAGAAAAAGAGCGCCCTTGTTTTCCATCACATGTTGGTCGTTTATGAGGAAAGGGGGCCAATCATGTCTGTTTTAGAGGGTGGAATGGCATTGAAAATAAGTACAAGTTGAGAGTCCATTGAAGGGGCTAACCATATAAATCAAGGTTCAACGGTTTGAAATTTGTGAATGCAAATAATGATAATAATCAACAATCTTGATGTAGTGCACTAGTCTATGATCTAGTCATAGGCTTGTGTGCATAATTGATGTTGCATCACTAAGCTTTATGCAATACAAAAACATGAATTACCTGAAATCAAGTAGTTGCATTTATACCACACTCAAAAGAATAGCACATCCAACTTGAACTCACAAGATCGAAAATTATAAATGAAATTTTATTCAAGCAAAAGTTGTGTATCATATACCTCAAACCACCATTTATAGACTACTCAAACTAAATTAGCAAATTAGGTTAACACAAAATCAATCTTATTTTAAGTTTAAATTAATTCTAGTTTATCTTTAAACTCTTCAAAACTGCCAATTAGTTAATTTAAAATCTCTAAATCAATTGAATAATGTTGCATGCCAAAAACCCTTAGGGCTCCCCAATCAAAAAAATTATTTTCCACTTCAAAATAAAGTAACAGTCATATCAAATAGTAATGCATATTCAATCGAATTCCATTTCTAACACAAAAAAAGAATATGTTGTGTATATTCTTTTTCATCTCTATTTTCCACCATACTCTTATATTTATTAATTTTTTGAATTAGACCCACTTATCATTTTTATTAACAAAAATAAATATTACTCGATAAATTAATTTGAAATATAAATACACTTACACAAATAAATATTTATTAAATAAAAATAAAAAATTACATTATAACATAAATAGAAATTAAAAAATACATATATATTTATAAATCAGAATCAATATATTACTCCCACAAATGATCAATCGATACATTTTAAAGTGCGATATAAGCATCTTTATACTTGATTTGTCTATGGCAAGCAATGAATTCTTGAAATAAGGTATTATAATCTACCATCATTTCGATCTCTAGAGGTGACGCTTTTCTCGCAACTTCAACTGGTGCATTAAGATCGCTTTCATCATCGATTATTATGCTATGCAAAATTAAGCATGTAATCATTATGTCATGTAGCACATTTTTTTTTCTCCAAAAATGTGTCGATCCTGCTACAATTGCGAAACATGATTGAATAGGTCCAAAGGCATGTTTTATGTCTTTTCTACATGTTTTTTGTTTTATTGCAAAATATAGTTTCTTCGAACCACATTGCTCTTAAATTGTTTACGTAATGATGGATTATTTTGGATATATATCAGTCAAATAATAATTCATATTTTATTATTTTCCTTTAATGACATAATGAGCAGAAGGAACATTACCTTAAGCGATATTGGAGAATAGCTGGGAAGACTCCAACACATCTAGCATACCAAAATAAGCATGTCATATCCTAAGATCATAATTTGATACTGCTTCAAGATAATACTAGGTGTTCCGCTATGACCCATATATTGCCTGACTCACCCATATGATAATATTTTCACTTATAATACATGCAATCTAAACTGTCCAACATTCATAGAAAATCACATTGTCAACTAATGTGGAGAAGCCTAACAATATCATTAATTGTTAGTGTTCTTAAATATTGCTCATAAAATATTTTCACTAATGCTCGACAAAATCTATTCACATTTTCAATTGTTATTGACTCGCATATTTTAACATACTCGTCTGTGGTATCTACAGGTAGTTCATATGCTAATATATGAAACATGAATATTACTTTATGAAGATGTGACAATCCAAGTCTACCGGTGTGATCCATTCATTGCTGGAAATAGTTGTCATAAGCTGTAACTGCATCTACCATACAAATAAACAACGATTGAAACATTCAATATCTCCATCAAAACATAACGTCATTGTACAATGGGGTCTCTAAGAAATCATTGAGCAGTCGATGATCCGTGCTCTTCCGATCACGATTGATGAAAGCATGCCTTGAAATTGAGCCGCCTATAAATACTTGATTGTTTTGTTGATTGGGAATGTATTGGATCATCAACTTATTATTTGTGTGCTTCCTCTTCTTCAAGACTATTTATCATTTGAATATCGTCTTTTTCATCTGAGGAGGAAGAAGGGGAAGACAAATATCCAAAATTAATATTCATTTTATGAGAAAAAAAAAATTAGATAAGAAGTATTTATTCAAATGTGATAGAAATCTAAGTGTAATATATGATCATGATAATATTATAATATTTATAACTAAAAATTTATTATGGGTTGAGAAACGTGAGAATCTTATAAGAGAGATGTCATTGATTTATCAAATTCGTTCAAAATGGATTGAGAAATATAAGAATCTTAAAAGAGAAAGATCATTGATTTGTCAAATTCATTCAAATCGAGTTGACAAGTGTGAGAATCTTATAAGAGAGATATCATTGTTTTATTAAATCCGATCAAAACGGGTAGAGAATCATGATAATCTTGTCAATAAAATTATTATAAATAATATCATCCATGGGTTATATTTTCACCCATGAATTGAGAATATTCTTATCTTCATCAACTATACATTTATCATTATTAACTCATTGAAAAGAATGTTTATATGATATTTTGCATATTCTCAAGAGAAAAATAAGCTCTTATGCCAAATTTATATGAAGATTTCTCAAAACCCGATCACGGGTATATATTAATCATCTGATCATTTTTAGACACGGGTGAAAGAAGTCAACAATAATTCTAGAAATCAAAGTTGGGATATGCGTTCAAATATATTTGTTCAATCTTGTATTCAAACTATTGAGAAAATAAAAATGAAGATGGATGCATGCATCTGACAAATTGAAAATAGACATTCCAGTTGTGCATCAAATGAAGATATTGTGACTATTAATCTTTTATTTAAAATTGTTATCTCCATCAATAATTTAATCGATTATAATTATTTATCTTGATTTGCAACTAGATCAAATCAAAATGTTACTTGGGAAGATGAAAAACTCAAATCAGGTTAAAAGTTTGACCATGTGTGAAATATTATTAAAATTTTTAAAAAAATTTCAAGATAGTGCCTCGAATAATGTTAGATAATCATCTCGAATGTCAAGTTTCAGGTATGCATCATCATAGTCAAAAAATCTCACCCTTCAATCTGTTAGATAACCATCTTCAATATTGTCTGCATTCTCTCCAAATTTAAATGATGATAGATATAATGTTGGTGGCTCTCTATCTGAACGATTTATTGAGATGAAAAACCAAATTAAAAAGAAAAATTGATGACCAATGTCAGCCTTCATCAATACTCTTGAAGATGAAAATAAATAACTTATTGAAAAAAAAGTGCACAGAGAATACAACTCTGAACTCTTAAATAAGAATTATGCATTGAAAAAATTCAAGGAAAAAAATAAAGTCTTATTGCAGGACTTGAGTTCTACACAGGATCTCAACATTCGTGTATTTGTCCAAGCTAAGCAATCATGAATTTTACAAAAGAGGTTTGAACATAAATAAGATTAACAACCACTTCCTGCATCTAACTCATGTGAACAATATTTTAATGATCGTAGAGAATCCGAGATTGATCTTTCAAATTATTAGATTATCAGTATTATTATTTTTAGTTTCATTTATCATTAAGTATATGAATTTTATTTTAATTTATATATTTGGGCAAACAACCGTTACGGCAACTCCAACCGAACATAATTTGTCCGTTTGCAGCTCCTACAAGCATCCACCGAATAAAAAATGCAAACATATTTTGTGTTTTATCTCGGCTGTCAACAGTGCGATGCCAATATTAGGGTCACACTATTCAAAAACCCAATTTATATATATGTTTTTAAATTATAAATTATCCTAAAATTATTAAATTTTAACATTTTGAGCCTAAATATATTAATTTAACTTATGTTATTAATTTTCTAATTTTTATGTGATTAAATTAAAATAGGTTTTTTTATTTTAAATAATTTAAAATACAAAAGTATATTTAAAATATAACATTAATATATATAACTTAAGGTAAAATCTAAATATAAATTTAAAGGATATCGAATAATAAAAAATACATAATATTTAAACAATATAATAACAAAATGATAAATGAAAATAAAAATATATAACAAGCAATGTCAACAAAAATATATAATGATAAATGAAACTAAAAATAACTAATATTAATAATCTAATAATTTGGAAAATCGATTTCAGATCCTTTAAGATCATTGAAATATTGTCTAAATGAGTTAGATGTAGGAGGTAGTTGTTGATTTTGTTATTATTCAAACATCTTTTATAAAATTTGTGCCTTACGCGAGCGTTGGATATTGTATAGAACTCAAGTTTTGCAACAAGACTTTGTTTTCTTACTTGAGTTCTTTTAAGACATAATTCTTACTTTGGAGCTCCTAGTGATATTATCTCTGCACACTTGTCTTTTTTAATTACTCAATTAGTTGTTTATTTCTATCTTTCAAAGTGTTGAAGAAGACTGATATTTGATTATCAATTTTTTTTTTTAAATTTGACTTTCCTCACCTCAATTGGTCGTTCAGATGGAGAGACATCAACATTGTATTCATCGTCATCTAAATTTAGAGAATGCAGACAATCAACAAGATGGTTTTCTAGCATATTCAAGGGTGGATTTCTGACTCTAAAAATGCATACTCGAAACTCCACCATCGAGATGCCTATCTAGCACTAGAGTTAATATATTAAAATTCTTCAAAATTCTTATTAATATTCCACGCATGATCAAACTTTTAACCTGATTTTAACTTTTCACCTTGCATAAACAAAACATTGGCTTGATATATTTGTAAATTGATATAAATAATTATAATTAATTAAATAGTCATATAGAGAAAAAAATTAAGAAAAAAATATTAATACTCATAATATCTTCATTTGAAGTACCACTGGGATGCCTATATCAATTTTTCAGATACAAGCATGCATCTTTCTTGCCGTTTTTGCAACAATTCAAATACGAGACTAAACAGATCTCTTCGAATGCATCTCCAATTCTGATCTCTATAATTATTATAGGCTCTATTCACATATGTCAAAAAATGATCAAATGACTGATATATACACGCGATCGAGTCTTCAGAAATCTCATATAAATTCGACATAAGAGTTTATCTCACTATTGAGAATATGCAGAAGATCGGATATACATTCTTTTCAATGAGTTAATGATGAAAGATGTGTAGTTGATAAGATAAAAAGATGCTCGATTCAGGGATAGAAACATAACACATTAATGACATTATTTATAACAAGTTTATTAATAAGATTATTATGCTTCTGGACCTATTTTGAAAGGATTTAACAAAGCAACGACATCTCTCTTATAAGATTTGCATGCTCCTCAACTTGACCTAAATAAATTTAACAAATTAATGATCTTTCTCTTATAAAATTCTTATGCTTCTCTATCTATTTGGAACGGTTTTGATAAATCAATAAGTTCTCTCCTATAAGATTCTCACACTTCTTAACCCGTGATAAATTTTTTATTATAAGTATTGTAATGTTGTTATGACCATAGCTTGCAGTTAGATTAATATTACATGTGAATAAATACTTCTTATATAATTTTTTTATCTCACAAAATGAATATAAATTTTAAAAATTTATCATTTTTATCTTTCTCCTCAGATGAAGAAGACAATATCCAAATTATAAAGTCTTGAAGAAGAGGAATCAATGATATGTCGTGTTATTACAAATAATAATAAGATGATCCAATACATTCTCAATCAACAAAATAACCAAGTGTTTTTAGACGGCTCAGTAACAAGGCATGATTTCATCAATAGTGATCAGAAGAGTGCAAATTGTTGATTGTTCAATGATTACTTTTCAGACAACCCATTATACAATGATATCATATTTCAACAGAAATATGGAATGTCTCGATCGTTGTTCGTTCGCATAGTGGATGCAGTTAAAGCTCATGTTAACTTCTTCCACCAATGAATAAATAGTGCTGATATACTTGAATTGTCACCCATTCAGAAGTAATAGTCATGTTTAAGATGTTGACATATAGAAATACCAACAAATGCCACATACGAGTATGCTAAAATAGGCGAGTCAACGACAATTAAAAGCGTGAAGAGATTTTATCAAGCAATCATAAAGATATTTTTAGAGCAATATTTAATATCACTAACAATTAATAATGTTGTTATGCTTCTTCACATTGGTCGACAACATGATTTTCTAGAAATTTTGGATAGTTTAAATTGTATGCATTTGAAGTGAAAAAATTGTCATGTCGGGTGGGTCAAGCAATATATGGGTTATAATGGAACACCTAATATTATTCTTGAAGCTGCAATAGATTATAATTTTTGAACATTGCATGTTTATTTCGATATGTCAGGTACTAATAATTATATTAATATGTTAGAGTCATCCCACCTATTCTCCAATCTCACTTAAGCTATTGCTCATCCAGCTCATTATACATACAAGGAAAAAATATGATATGGGTTATTATTTGACTGCTAATATATATCCAAAATGATCCACCATTATGAAACTATTCAAGAAACATGTGGTTTGAAAAAATCATATTTTACGATTATACAAGAAGCATACAAAAAAGACGTAGAACATGCCTTTGGAGCTCTCTGATCACATTTTGCAACTGTGGCAGAACTAGTACATTTTTGGAGAAAATACGGGCTACATTACATAATAATTACCTGCATAATTTTGCATAACATGATAATAGAGGATAAACATGATCTCATTATATTAGTTGAAGTTGCGAGAGAAGCGACACCTCTAGAGGTTGAAATGGTGATGGATGATAATATCCGATTTCAAGAATTCATCATTCGCTATAAACAAAATCAGGGATAAAGTTGCTAACATCGCATTTTGTAACACATTGATTGGTCATTTGTAGCAGCAATATATTAATTATGATGTCTAGTTGCATTTGCATATTTATTTTCCATTCTATTTATGGGTTGTAATATAATTTTTATTTTATTTAATAAATATTTAATTTTTAAGTGCGTATTTATATTCGTATGTTAGATCACCCAAAAAATATCACACCAAACACTAGCGCTTGAATTTCATAAAGGTATAAAGCTTGCAAGTCACAACAGATGTCCCCAAGTTATGCTTCCACCTCTTTGTTGTTTTTAAATAATTTTATTCGACCACATGTACAATATGTCAAATACCACCATATCAATTGACCTCTACATTAGTGGGCAAGTGTAAGAACAAGTTGGTTGAAACACATATGTCCAATCTTTGACTAGCATTTACTAATAATCATACTTAACCGAACAATTGCACTATCCCTGATAACAAACACAATTTCGGTGCAATCTCAATCTTAATAGAGAATGAGTTTTTTAACGGAAGCTATATAAAATCTCCCCTTAAATGCATTTGACAAAAATAAGAAAGGTAATGAAACGAAATAATTGATTTTTATCTAAGAAATACTCGGCTAATATGCTATTATGGTTTAGGATTATAGTGCTACTGCTCTTAGTCGGTGAAAAAAAGGTAAGGGGTACCTGTACTGCCCTTCCACCATCAAGACACCCTACAGGAAGCATATTGAAGGCAGTAGTGGTTAAGCCACACCTGCAATGAACGCACATGGACCAATTAAATAGATATTCAAATGCACAACAAAATTTTTGAAATGATACGTACCAGCCACCTATTACAAGAGGGTGGATCGAAACAGTGGCAGCATGCATGGCTCTGCACATATTAATAAAGTAAGAACCTGTCTGCTCATCGAAATGTGATCATTAAAACGGTCAAGCAGAAGAAAATTAAGGGTTTTTTCTCAAGCATGGAATATTAACTCGTAGAAAATCAAATGCTGGAATCGTTAAAATAAATGAAAATATTGATATCTTCTGAAACAGCTGAAACCACGGTAGCATACAATGTTCGCTAATTTACTTGAAGGCAATCTGATTCAGGTGGTCTCAGCGAAGCTAAATCCTTCCCTATGTAATTAAATGTCGGATCAGAGAATAAACATTTAAATATATCTAAAACTTGACTACGGGTGATATTGGGTTGAGTTCGAGTGAACCAATGTCAACTCAAAATTGAACAATTCAATTCAACTCTAATTAAGGTTTCATTTGGGACGGATTTTTTATTACTTATTAAAACAACTTTCTAGTTTAAAAATTAATTTTTTTTTACTAAAAAGCTTCTTTAAGAAGCAGTAAAAAAACCATCCCAAACGAAATCTAAGTCTGAGAAAAATTCAATTCCAGATGAAGTTGAAAGTGATTTATTAATTTTATTAAATAATTTTTTTAATTACAAATCATTCACGTAGATATATATTTTTGTTTGCTATGTAACAATAAATATGCATATTTGTTTGCAAAAATTAAGCACATACATGCACATGTCCAAGGGCACAACCCTAAGCTCGAGTTTCTAATCAAATAACAGATAGTAAATGCCTAGCAAAGCTCAAAGCAGAAGTATGAGGGGTGTCAAGATCATTAGAGATATCTGTTCTATGGTCCATAAGCTACAAAATCAACTTTTAACAAAGTTGATACTGGGTGCACTGAGAGCAAAGGCGCCTAAAAGAGATTAACCACTCTTTATGCAGATTTGTGGACAGTTTTGCTGTGCAATATATGTGTGGATAGCAATTATGCATAAAGGGTGTCAAAGAATCCCATCACTCTAGATCATGATGAGGATTGATATATGTAGTCTAACCCACTTCCATAGTACATAAGCTGTTTTAGGATCTAAATCCTTGACTTTCAAATAGCAATGCGGCAATCTAATCATTGAGACCCACTCTCCGATAAAAAAAAATGAGAAAAAATAGCACTAACATAAGTAAAGAAATATAAAATGTAAGATGGACAAAATTATAATATGCTTTGTAGCAAAAACAGTATGCAAGAAGTGAAATTATAACATAAAAGGAGAGAAGTAACTAGTAATACCATTCCAGGCTGGGTTCAAGTTCGAAGATAGCATCTCTTGTTTTGACTGAACATAACTAGATTTTAAACCGAGTAGGATAAGGATTGAATTTAAATTCAAGGCAAGCACCATTCAAACCAATCATTGTGAAATGGGCAAAATTCTATGGCTTACATCTTAAAAAGAGGGGGGGGGGGGGGGGGGGTATAACTGTAATTTCCTAGACATTTTTCAAAATTAATTTTCATGCTATAACCACCTCATAAAAAGGGTTAAACCAACTTAATCCAACCATAATATAGCATAAGAAAGTTGCGAAAGCTCTATTGGGTTCATGTGGGTAGGATTTGAGATAGCATTGGAGATTGGGAAGAGTGGTCGAGCCTGATTCAAAGGTTTTGGGTGCTGATTAATTGTTGTGGAGAAGGATGTTTCTTAAAATTACTCCCAAATTGGTTTTGAAGGATAACCTTGCAATCACGAAACTTCCACCCAAGCTCATATATGCAACAGAATCAACAATATTGCCTGTTTATGTATTAATATACATTTATTTGCTTGCTTTAATAACAGTTGAAAATAAAAAATTAAAACATAAAATCATGTGAAAGACTGCCCTCTTTTTCCTAGTCCTTTCACCCTACATTTTTATTTCTACTTTATCACCCCTTAAATTACAACTAATTCAAGTCATTCGAATAACTCCGCCGTGCAATTTCCTTAAATGATTAATCTTTTAAAGGAGAAAGGAAAACGTTGATAGCAAATCAACAAGAAATTATTCTGTGCGGACGCCGAACGCAGTTTTATATCCGGAGACCAACCATAATGAGTCACATTAGCAATACCGAGCTGAGGTACCGACATGACTCATTCTGGTTGGTCTGCGGACGGCATTCGGCGTCCGCATAGAATAATTTCTCCAAATCAGCACCGCTTAATTGATATGAGATTTGATTCCCAACACTTGGCAGGAACGATAACAGAAAACCTGTCCTGCCACCATTACCATGCTAGACAATATTGATACAACGTTCAGTTTGATTAGGTTAGTTTGGAAGTTCTAGAGGCTGGTTTGGTAGAAATATGGGTCTACTAGCCACAATAGCAGATGTGAGAATAAGGAGAACCCCTCTATTATATGCAATAAAAGAAAAGGAAAAACAAATTAAATAAATAAGAAAGGAAAGAATATAGAAGAAAAATCATACGTGTGGCCAAGAGTTGCTCGACTAATTAGTCCAAGGAGAAGCGATCCCTGGAAAAGCATGCTAGGAACTTCAACCAAATCACCTGCAGCAGCTGGATTTGATGAAAGCAATAAGCCGACACAAAACATTGAAAAGGAGAGTGCAGCACCAGCTAATGGTCCAGCCATGGAAATGTCAACCTTTGTCCTCCGATCAGGAAGAATAGATTTAAACTATGAAAGGAATTATAAACAATGAGAAATAAAGCTCCAGTCTGAGAAAGTAATATGAAAATACTTAACACACTTCTCGAATTGTAGCAAATGATAACATATTGAAATGTATATGTAATAATCAAGTCATAAGGAATTACAGAAAAATAAATAAGCCTTGCATGGCTAGTTCTCTGCTCAAAACCCTTACACAAAATTCAATGAAGGCCTGAGTAACATGGTATATTCTCAATGAAAGTACTTTATAAAGTAGAAAAAGCCTATCAATCATGTCCTACTAGAAGAAGACTTCAAGCGAAAAAATCATCCTTAGATAAAGCAATAATGGGCAATAGATATTCTTTCTCATGAGGCTCCCGCATGCATGCTTTCCATTGGTCAAATATAAAGCCAAAGTAAGGTTAATTTAATATTGATTCGTAAGAAAAAATTTATACTTCAAGAATTGCTTCACTATGCTGTAGTAGAGTTATTAACATGTTCGTTGAAACATCAAGTAAAAAATGTAAATCAAATAGGTGAACCTTTGCATTACTGCTCTTTATAAAGTGAGACCGACCCAGTAAGGTAGATATAACTTGATTACACGCACAAAGTAAATACGTTTCACTAATATAATATTTTCTAGTCCATGCTCTATATGAGAAACCACCCCATTGAACTATTTGAAAATAGTTTAGAGGATAATTAAGAATATAAATTAGCAATAATGGCTAGGGCCTGGTAGAATCACTTCATCAGGCACAAACCCTACTTGGTTCAACAACCAAGCCTGGATTCTCGGTCCATCCAGGATACAGTGCCAAAATAACAGCCCAGATAACTTGCTTAAGCAAGAATGTATTTTGAGATGGAACTTTCAAAATCAACTAGATAGAATTCACAATGGCACATCCATCAACTATATCAAGATTATGAAACAGAGCTTTTAAAGTCAACAAGATGCAATCCGCAATGACACATTCATCCAATAGCTCAAGGAAGCTGCACTTAACATACAAATGTAACATGAAGGCTTCATTTGGGGCGGCTTTTTCACTGTTTCTTATAGCGCTTTCTAGTATAAAAATTTTAATTTTTGTACAAAAAAAGCCGTTTTAAGAAGCAATAAAAAAGCCGTCCAAACGAAGCCGAAGTTTCACATAAGTCAGCACTCAAATTTGTATTTCACACTTTTAATGCTGATATTTCCAGCAATCCTCATTTCATTTACATAGGAAGTACGGATGATTACCTGGGTGATTGCACCAAAGCTACCTAGTGTAATATTTGGAATGAAGAAAGGAATGCCCAACTTCACTTTTTTAGAAAATGCTACCGCAAAATGACCAATCTCCTGTAGGAAGAAATGATGCATCAACCTAGCAGAATAACTAAGTTGTAAGAGAATAAGAAGCAACATTGAAAATTACCATGGAATGATAAAAGTCATCATGAATTCATAGGGAAAAATAATATATACCTAGAAAATCACTTCATGGCAATTATTTTGTGAGAATTTCAGGATTAGAATGCAGTACTGCAATAATGTGTATGCTATAATCAAGAATAAAAAGAAATGATTGCATGGTCACCAATGCCTTGATCAAGTGGTTTTGCCTTTCATCCCAAAAGGGAGGTCAGAGTTCTGATTCAACCATAAAAAAAAAAGAAGAAATAAATGCATAAGCTTCATATTGTATGCACTGATTAAATTCCAAACGTCATCTCATCTAAGTTTCATTAATACTTAACAAGGATAAGTTAAAATTTTACCTTCACAAATTCTTGATGGTTTAAATAAGTATTTGAGCTGCTGAAAGTGTTTTTAAATTTATGCAGCATAATTCTCCTATATATTTCATCATTGAATTCCCATTTTTAACATGCTCATAAAATGAAGGCATTTAGAATAAAAATGCATACATGACAATTCAAAGACAGCTTGTAATATGACTAGAAAATGTGTCCTACTTGTCAGAAATATCTACTTCGCCGAGAATAATTTTAACTTTGGCCCAAATATTTATTTTTGGTGAGTTACTTGTCAGAAATATTAGGATCTATTGTTCAGAGTGATGGTGAAATAGATGGGGATATTATCAGCATAATTCAAGTTGAATGGTTGAAGTGGAGGAATGCATCGGGCTTGTCGTGTGATAGAAAATTACCCCACAAACTTAAGGGAAAATTCTATAAGATGGTAGTGAGGCCTGCAATGCTTTATGGTGCTGAATTCTGCCCATTAAAAGAGAAGCATAATATTAAGTTAAGTGTGGTAGAGATGAGGATGCTCAGGTGGATTAGTGGCTTTACCCTTAGAGATAGGATACGAAATGAGCATATACATGAAAAGGTTGGAGTAGCTCCAGTAGAAGATAAGATTAGAGAGAGTCGCCTTAGATGGTTTGGTCACATAAAACGGCGGCCTTCCAATGACCTGGTTAGGAGAGTAGAGGTATTAGATTTGACTTATGTTAAGAAAGGTAGAGGCAGACCTAAAAAGACTTGGTTAGAAAATATCAAGAATGACCTTTCTTTATTAGATTTAAACGAGAATTTGACCTTTAATAGGACACAATGGAGAAAAAGGATTCATGTAGCCGACCCCACGTAGTGGGATAAAGGCTTGATGTTGTTGTACTAAAAAGTCCCCCAGTTTACCATCCATGGACATGGGTCCATAAGTTTCATTTTTCACTTTAGGTCATGGAGGTTTGTTATTATACCATATGGAACCCTAGCATTGCAATTCTTGTCAGTATAAAGTGAAAAGATTAAAACACTTGTCTACATACCCTTGTTCTAGCACCATCACATTTTACAGTATATCGCAGGGTTCCATCACTACTTTATTCATCTTTCATATCTCATCCTCTAATATTGCATACAATCCGAAAATTTGGAGGTGAGCCACCCACCCCCATTTTTCCATTTCTCTCAAACTCCCAACCGCCCCCTTTCCCACACACACATGGATACCTTTTATACTCTGTAAAGGGGAGTGGTGGAGACAACCACCTCTTATTCATTCTTCTTTAACCACCCATCATTAGGGAAAGGGATGGCTACATATCGCTCCCTCCCTTCACCCACCTCAGACCAAAGTTGGTGTGGAAAATAGGCATCAATAGCCACCACCATCCCTTCTATCTCGCTTTCTCTTTTAATCCTTATTAAGCTCTCCACCTCATTCTCTCCCCATGGGATGCCATACTTTCTCTCTCCTTTAATCCTCAACCACCCACAATCCCTCTCTGCTGCTTGCTTTCTTGTAGTGTAAAGCTAGATGTGGTTGTCATGTGAGGTATCATATAAAGGAATAATACTTTAAAAGTAATCAAATTAGGACAAATTAGATGAAATGTAGCTAACCTTAGCTAAGATTAAACCGTAAACATAGAACTTTCGAAAAAAAAAATCAACAGACTAAAGAAGATATTCTTTGAATTTTGAAAATGG
The DNA here is from genome assembly GCA_019514585.1 of Dendrobium officinale. Lineage (NCBI taxonomy): Eukaryota > Viridiplantae > Streptophyta > Magnoliopsida > Asparagales > Orchidaceae > Dendrobium > Dendrobium officinale. Next base: position 15,099,185 of record CM033700.1, read on the forward strand.
AGTCAATGAACTAAGAAGTATACATTTGTGTAGCATACAAGGGTCTTCAAGTACTAAATCACTCAAATTATAACATATCCGCATGTATGCATAATATATATGAGATTTTCTACTCATTTTAAAAAGAGCGATTTCTTCATCTTTTTCTCAATGCAAAATGATAATGGAGTAACATACCCTTTTTCAACATAAAAGTAATTTGAGAAGCTTCCACTTACATTTTGCATAAAAAGGATTACATAAAAAATCAAAAGTGAATCATGATTGAATATTATCTCAAATCAAGATAAAAAAAAAAATCAAAGATATCAAAGTGCTTAGAAAACTCTAATGCAAAGAATGTTACATGTATTAGCTGAACAGCTAAGACAGTGTATGCCAGAGGTAAAGCTGTTTCCACATAGGGGAATAAAAGTTGCATATCAGGTGGTTCTATAGCATCTGGATCTGTGAAGTACTTCACCACTACTGGAGGAAGGCTGCTAATCTGCAAGTACATTTTATCATGTATTCATATTATAGATAATCCATGCATAATACCAAACATGAATAACATACTACAAAAAAAAAACATATACCTGAGATGCAATTCCAAGCTCTACGCAAGAACCAATTGTAAGGACAAATAGGAGGAGAGCAATAACATATTGCCATAGAGACGTTGGTCCTGGTTCAGAAACTTCTTTTCGCAGCAATCCAAAACTTACACGTGGTCCGCCCCTTGGGTCGGGTCCTTCTGAATTGGGTTCCTCCACCATAAATAGATTATATTTGCCTCCTACGACTTCATGGAGCTTATGTTGAAGTTTAGCAAAAACATGTTCCCTATTTCCCCGCAGATTCCCAAGAAAAAGAATTCCTTCATTAAGATCACCAAATGGCTCCTCCTTCGTCACCCAAAAAGTTGAATAGCCAAAAAGATTTTCCTTTATTAGCTTCACGTCAGATGGATCTACCTTTTCAGGCCCAAGGAGTTCCATCAATTTGAATGAATCAACCTGAAAGCTATTGTAAACCGGTCCTTCTAAAGAGATAGGTGGCTGCAAACAGAAACAAGAAAACATAAACGAACAATATTATAATGTTGATTTAGTACAAGAAGACAAGAATGATTGTAATGTAAAGGCCAAAAACAATCCATGAAATACTAAAGTAATTAGGTTGGTGAACCACATAAAGTAAATTATTGTGCCACAGTTGATACTATACTCACAATTGATGGTTGGATTCTTTAGAAAGAAGATGAAGTGAAGGAAATAAAATACACTAGCCGTATAATTCTTGCAGTCCAAACACATTTCATGGACTGGATAGTGGATATGAAAACACGAGTTGCCAACTTATATGGACTCATAATTAGCTAAAGAAAGACATCAGTCAGCCTTGGGTGGGTTTATCAGCTAGAAGGTCAAATAGAATTTAATATGGCAAGACCAAGAAAGTATATTTAAGAATGGATTCTCTTTAATCTTTAACTCTAGACCATAAGAGCGCAAAAAAACAAAATAAATGAAATGGCTCATAAGATGTTCCTTTGTGGCATAGTGATGAATGCTTTATACATCAAAAAAGTTGTAGTTGAAGATGTTGATCCAAAACTATTATCATGTGAAATTAACTTTCTTCATGACATTAGAGGTAAATTAGAATACGTACCCTTGGTGTAGTTTAGGGTTACCAATAAGTCTTATGCTTAATAGAGACAACCCTATGACGTCAATCACAGAGACATTTTGTTCCCTATACATGTAATTAGGCCACAATAAAGCCCTATCAACCAAAAACTTGTTAGGCTCCCCAACCCTTAATATCTTAGGAAACCTTTCCTCGAATACCATAACTTAATTGGAGCAAATTGATGAGGATTCCAAAGCTTAAATTTAGGAGTCTAGAAATCCTTGATGAGGATTCCTAAGCCAAAATTTAGGAGTCTTGAAGGTCAAAGCTTAGCTGGAGCTAAAACCAAGAAGATATTAACAACATCAAAGAAATTGAATTAAATCCTTTTCATTGCACAAAATCATTCAATTATTATTTAAACAAGTATGATTGAATTTAATCGAAAAAAAAATGAAAGACTTGTCAGAAAGAAAAAAAAAAATTTCCATCTCATCCTAAGGTTTCAAACTATTCAGCCTTACCTAAATCATCACGGATAGATCCAAGCCTTTATGGACAAAGCGTTTAGATGAATCTCAAATTGATTGAGCTAGCCCAATTAAGGGTGTAGTCAATCCTCCTTTCATGGTCAAGTCATTGTAGAGTGATAGAGCAAGTAGTAAACAATAGAGAGGATTTTGCCACAGTCGCTACCTGATAGAGGTGACGAAGAGTGTTAGTAGTCATCATAGAGAAACTTGAGCGATGGCCCCACCTAGAGAGGCATAAGAGACACCAATGGTCAACTTTGGACACAATGATTGATTACTAGATCTTAGAATTACAAAAATAATTGGGCCCCCAAAGAGATATTAGCCTCTCAAACATCATAGGCGAGTGCCAATGATATATGACAATCGTGCACACGAAAGGCATGTAACCATCTCTTGGACAAGGGAAAATCCTTGAGGCATAAGAAAGACAAACCTAATACCTCCCACATTTTTTGAAGCAATAACACTCATGTGGAAACTTCCTCCATTTAGCAAAATATCTCAAATTATTATCAACCTATGATGCACAGACACGGACACAGCGACACGGATACGATACGACAAGGGACACAGGAAACGTCAGCTATTGAAGATATAGGACACGGACACGGGTTGGACACGGTATTATAGTTTTTATATTTAAAAAATAGTTTATAAAAATTAAATAAGTATAATTTTAAAAATAATTTAAAAATAATTAGTCATTTAACTAGAATTTGTGCTTAAAATGATTAGTATTAGGATGTTGGGAGCTAGGCGTCGATGCCATTTATCAGTCACCGAGAGAGGAGATGAAAATACCTTCACTGCAAAAAAGAAATGAAAATGAGAATTGATATATCCTCAAAAAATTATCTTGATCGGGCACGAATCTTGAGGCAAAATCGAGCCGGAAACTTCAAAAATTAATTCCGAGATCACCTGAACTTCGATTTTAGCGAACTTACAGTCAAACTGAGCGTCTCGAAAATACGAACTCAACGACAACAAATTCGACTCAATCCAAGCCCAAATGAGTCCAAATCAAGCACCTGAAGCGTTATTGGAAAGTTCAAACCATAATTCGAGTTACCAAACAGTTTCCAAATATTACGTTCTTATAGTCGAATCGAGCGGCTCGACGAGACGAATCCAACGAGCCCAAGATCGCTGAATTCCGACATCATTAAGACCTTCAAATGTCTGACGAACGGTGCACGATCAAAGGATTCAATATCGGCCGTCCATTAGACCACTCTTTATTTACCCCTGATCTCACACCTATTTACAATCTATGCCACTCCAGAATATCTATAAATAGACCCCTCATTTCTCATTAGAGAAGACCCAAACTAGAAGCAAGAAGAAGAGGAGAAGAAGAAGAGGAGAAAGATAGGAGGGAATAACTCCTCCTCGACCACCGCCAGAGTTCTGCCCGACGCCAGAGTTTCTGACGCCGACGCCAAAGTAAGTAACCGAAATTCTGCCCGACACCCAAACGATGCCAGAATTCTGCCCGACTTCTGAACGACGCTGGAACTCTGCTCGACATTGTAACTTGATTTCAATCCAGAAGTGATTCATGGTAATCTGATCGTCCTAACTTTTACGAACGAGTTAGCTTCTTGTATTTCAAGCAAAAACTATTGGAAATCTTTCAACTGGGCGTGGCCCCGTGGTTTTTCCCCTTTCAGGGTTTTCCACGTAAAAATCCCGGTGTTGCTATTTCTCCTCTATTTGTGTGCTAGATATTCGTACAACACAGAGACGAAAAGTTTTTTTAATTCTATCGGCGCGTATATTCTAATCCGCAACAAGAATATTCGATGATTGGGTATTATGTGCGAACGTTGATTTGGTGTTGTGGATAGGAAATAAGAAATTTAGTTTAAATCCTGCCAAATACAATAAATTATATTTAAAAAATTTTATTAAATATTTAAGATACGCGTGTCGGACACATGTGTCCAATTTGTATTTAATATTTTTTAATTGGACACGTTTTCGGTGTGTCTGACACTTGTCGGAGGAGTGTCGGACGAGTGTCATGTCGGATACAGTGTTGGACACTGCACGCCTCTTTCAGGAGAAGTGTCGGTGCATCATAGTTATCAACAATAATAGAGGAGATTAGGTGCTATTTAGTGGGCACTAGAGCTGGCCTGGAAACAACTGTCTAACCACCAAAATAGGGTCCCTCATCATGTGTAGGTCTTATTTAGGGTTTACCAAGGCTTAAAGACAACCAATTCAAATCAAGCTATACCAAGGTAAACCATTCGAGTCAGCCCAATCTAGCAAAAACTTACCAAAATAACTGCAGACCCAACATGATTTCCACATTTCACAACTTTCTTAATCTCTTCTTATTCAATTAAAACAAAAGTATTATTAGGATTTTTCAATATGTCTATTAATGTAGAGTTTTGACTTAGACGGTAAGTTGTCTGGTTTGATTTTTTTTTTTTTTGTCTCAGTTCTTCATAATACCAAAGCAGGCATAAATTCAGTGAGCAAATAGCCAAGTTGTAAAGATCAGTAGCATCTACAGACAAACATAAATAAAAATATAGATTCAAATCTTAATTGTAGCCAACATGACAACATTCATTCATATCTTACAGAAATATTCACATCAAGAAACTCATCATTTTGTGCTCCTAATGCATCTCCATACAACCATCATAAATATGAGAGAAATATTCAACTTTGTCTTTCAACACTTAATGATAAAATGGCTTAATACTTTGTGTATCAAAGTTCTAATAATAGGGAATATACATTCTTGTATCATATTTTGTCCTTTATAATTCATTTACTTTTATAATCATATAACATAAGGCATAGCTTAACAAGCTCTATAAGAAATGTATAATTAAGCTTATTGATGTAGCCGGTCGTATAGCTAATTGTAAATTTAAGCTACAAAAAAATAAGTAACCTTCACATTCCAATAATTCATTGATTCAAGAGAATGTAACTAAAATTTCTACAATCTTTTGAAACCTTTCAAAACATTCTAGAAGCTTCCACAAGTTTCAAGAAGACGTGCAAAAGCTTCCGGAGGATAAAATGAATATTATTCATTTTGTTCATAAATTATAGCATGCAAGACCATGAAGGAGGAGCTGCCCACAAAAGTATGAATCAAAATAGCACAAGCTTCTAAAAAAATAGAGCTGAATTATGGAGTAAAGCTTGAATTGTTCAATAAATCTTATCTTCCAATACATGGCTATTTGCATGGAGGAGATTTCCAAGGCATTTGAATACTTTTATTGCTTTTAGTAGTTCTTTATTTTCACAATTTAGTTCATAATTGTTAGGTAGCTCTGAATTTTAAATTTGAAATGTAACTTTGAATTTCTTTCTTGCAATTTCAATTTAAAGGATCGTGCAATCATGATATGAAGGTAAAATTTTTTTTATCATATCTATAGCTATAGAATAAAAACGGAAAAGCCAAAAGACCATCCAAACCAAATCCCACTTAACAATTAAATTGTGCACATTTACCTCTCTTCTAAAACATAAAGGATCTAAAGAGGCTTTGAGAAGTGCATATGCAAGGAACAGGGGAACAAATTGTATGGCACCAGAGGAGGGAAGAAAACTTGGTTTTGGAGGCGAACAGTGTGTGATTCATCCTTTTTTCATCATATTGGATACATTATAACCTTTTCAAAATAGCAATTCAATTAATCCGCTTTGTTTGTATGGCTAAATCGCATAACAATCATCACAAGGCTGACCACTCGCATTGAACAAATTCCTATCTTGCACTAAAAAGCTTGATGGCACCTTTTGTTTTGAAATAGCGGGAGAGTTGGTGGCCCATTGGTCTTTCAAAAAAAAATCTCCACAGTCCCGCACTAAACTGCTCAATAGGACCCAAATAAAGACATCTTGAATTGCTATCTGGTGAATTATTCATGTGGTGATTCTTTGGATTGACATTCAATTAACCTTGGGTGCTGTGATTGGAAGAAACCCCCAATCACAAATATATGACGCCTTAGCTCAAGTACATTCAATTGATCCAATTCATCTAAAACTACTGGACACCACGCTAAGCTCCTCAAACTGGATCATCTATTGCAATTTTTCTTTAAGGTTCCTTGGTGTTTATTAATTCCTACATCCGGTGTTACAAAAAGCATAAAGTGTGTAAAACACCAAAGCCTGACTAACATGGCCAATGCATTTTACAGAACCGTACCAGATGCTAATTTTTTATTAATAACGAACAAGATTATTGATACGTGCAGAGTTATCTCAAATGCGTAATTCAAGATTTTGACCCACTAAAAAAAGAGAGGACTGAACCAGATTCTTAAAGGCAAATGAAGAAAAAAGAAGACAGCTTTGATTGCAAACGAAAATTCAGCTTCCTTTTCAAGGCCACTATCAAACTTAGTAAAAAAGAGAGTTTCTAAAAAGGAAATTCAATTCACAAAAACCACAAGGACTTGTTCGGATTGAAGGAAAGTAAAATAAATGAAATGAAATTCAAACCATTTGTTAATTCATTATAAATTTACAGCCGCTGATTTGAATTTTTCAACTTTTTTCATCACCTTTTCGCTTAAATTCCCAATACTCAAACACAGACAAAAAGATTACGAAAATGCCTGGTGAGAAAACGAACACTGGGCGAAAAAGAAAATAAGGAACAGAGCCAACCCTCGGAGAAACAGATGCACGTGCCCTCTCAGACCGTACATCATCATCACTACCACCACCCCTGTGCTCCACTTCTTCGCCAGAGCTACTCGAGGGCCCCGACCTCCTATCTTCCTCTCCTTCACCATCGCTTAGCGAAAAGCACCGAACTTTATCAAACCACCGCCTCCTCCAAACCCTCCACATTTCCAGCGACCTCTTCTCGCACTGCACGCAAAGCTTCCTCCACTTCTTCTCCTTCACAACCCACCTCCTCTCCCCCCTAAATCGTCCACCACCCTGCAGAAGGCGGAACCCGAAGCTCAAATTGATGAAGTTAGAGCTCGGCAGAGTCCCCATCGACTTTCTTCACAGTATTCGTAGAACACGAACAATGGAGACGGCGGCTAAAGATGCATTAGGGCACAGATTTGATATATCGGGATCGGTAATTTGTGCCGGAGGCGGGAACTTCGCGGGCGCCTCGCTAGCATCATATACGCTTGCTTTCCTGCTGTCTCCTTAGCTCCTCCACTTCGGTCCAGAGAGTAGGACCAAATGCCTGCCACGCGGCGAGTTGTTCGTGATCAGTTTAGGATAGTTCATTCCACCGATTAATATATTTGGAGGAAATTTTATTATATCCAGTACGCAGAGGAAGGTTTGATTTTAGGCAAAAAAGTATCTGTACCGAGTTTTTCGCGCAGGCACTTTTTTGCCTAAAACCGAACCTTCCTCTGCGTACGTTCACTGAATAAAATAAAAGTTCTTGGAGGAGAGAGAGAGGACAACTTGGAATTCAATCAATCAGTTCTAAAATTAATTAAAACTATTTAAATAAGATAACATGTTTAATAGGGATAATTAATTAATTATAATTAGATTAACTAGTCTCTTAACTAGCTAGGTTAGATTAGTCTAGGTTAGGTTAGTCATAGTGAGATTTGGGTTAATGTAGGGGATATACTGGATCGTCCAAGTCTTTGATCAAGGTTATTCATTTATTGACCTCTAAAACGTATCTTCATAGCGCCTGATCTATCTCCGATTTTAATATCAAGAGAGACCATTTTTATCCTATCGATGAACATTAGGGTGGGGAAAGTCTTAGAAGATGCCATGAATCTTTTCCCTACAACCTAATTTAGAAAATTAATAATCTGTTTGATTTAATATTAATCAATCTAAAATGAATCCCGATCAAATGTCAATCAACATAGTAGAGGCTTACGGTCAACAAATTATATGAAATTACATCTAAACAAATAATTTATAATTAATTGGGAAATAGACCATTAGTAGCCTGAATAGAACCTCGCTTACCTTAATGAGTTGTTGGTAAATTGATAGGTCATCATAAAGTTCAATTGATACAATGTAAACATATATAATTTAGTTAACTAGAATTCATACCTTAGTAGGTTGTCGTTAATGTTTGGCATACTATAACTAAAGAGGTTATCCTGAGTAGATAATAGTTATCAGTGACTTGATACTTTGCCCTATCAACTAGGCCATTTTTAGCTCACGAAACCAAATCGAGGGGAAATTCTATACCTTTTCTTTTATATAAATAATAAAGTTTGAAAGTATATTATAGTTGTAGATATAATTGAGTCGAGCAGATTCATGAGTTTTTTTTTGTGCTCAGCTTGATAAAAGGCTTATGGCCTCTAATCACTGACTTGACCCCACCTCACACACAATCTTCCTAAACGGCGTAACTATTGGGCTCAAACGATACAACCGCTATCTCTTTCCTCTACATCACACGAAGGAATCGTACCATCATTCAAATTCTCATGGACGAAAGAGCTATTCCACCTCCCTCAACTGCACAAGCCTATCTCCTGTATGCACTGTGTCGCATGTAACAACTGCAAGCCCATGTCGCCTCCCTCTCTACTGCATATCGGACCCAATCCAACCAATACCCACACGCCTGGCTTACTCTTCCCTCGATCGGACCCAACCTGCTCTAGTCCCACACGAGTGTGCCCACTGCGCATGTGTTTGCTCTCACAATGTGATCCCATTCCTTTTGCTCGACTCCTAGTCGGCCAAATATCCAACCCAAGATCCCAGCCCGCTTGATTTTATTCTGCTGCTTGACAGAACAAGCCAATCCGATCCTCTATTCCTTCATTCATGTTCTATACACAATATATATATATGTGTGTGTGTGTGTGTGTGTGTGTGTGTGCGCGCATTTGTAATAATAATAATTTTTGCATCCTGGAGTATTCGCGGCGGTAGAGAAATATAAAGTTTATCGTCTTAGCTTTGTACGAATATCCAGCACGCAATCAGATAAAAAGAGAGGGTACAATATTCATAAGAGACACCAATATTTTTAAGTGAAAAATCATGTAAAGGGGAAAAACCATGGGATCTAGCCCAGTTTGAATGAATCCACTAGTATTTGTAGTTGATTACAAATGAGGCCTTTCCTTGGGGGGAAGGCCATGGCTTAATGTACATCATATGGAGTATATTACATGGAAAAAATAGGAAGAATCTATGTTAACGTGTTTGCCTGGTTGGAAGGATTGTAGTCGGAGGGCGATGTAAGTTAGAAGGACCGTAGTAGGCCGGTGACGAAGGTTATAAAGACCTTTGTCTGACTATAGAGGTTGGAAAGATCGAGGCCAGCGTCGAGTAGAAATCCAGCGACGGACAGAAGTTTAGTGTCGAATAGAAGTCTTATAAATGTCCAATAACGGGCAGAAGTCTAGCGTCTGGTAGAATTTTGGCATATGCTAGAAATCCGACGATGAGTGGAGGTTTGGTGTCGGGTAGGAGTCCGGCGTTGGGTAAGAATCTGGTGACGAGCAGAGGTCTGGTGTTGGGTAGAAGTCCAACGTCGGGTAGGAATACGGTGATCAGCTGAGGTTCAATAGTGGCCGGACAGAACTTCGGCATCAGATGGCATTCGGGCAAAATTCCGACGTCGGAAGGCTGCCGAGTGGAAGTCTGGCGGTGGTCGAGGAAGAGTCTAGTGACAAGAGCTTTCTCTTTCATCTCTTCCTTTTCTTCCTTCTCTTCTTGCTTAATTCCGACGTAAGTTGGTTATCAGGCAGAAGTCCGGTATCGGTCGGCTGCCGGGTGAAAGTTCGACGGTGGTTGAGGAGAAGTCTCTTCCTTCTCTTCCTTGCTTTATTCACTTCTTTTCTTCCTTGAGCCTCCTTCTTCCCCTCCTTTGGGTCCCCTCTTCCTATAAGAAATGAGGGGCCTATTTATAATTTTCTAAGAGTGACATGGCCAGTAAATAAGGGAAAGATCAAGGATGAATTGGGAGTGGTTTGAATGAACGGCCGATGATGAATCCCTTGATAATGGACCTTTTATATAAGATTTAAATGTCTTAATGTTGTTGGAATTTTGTGATCTTGGGCTAGTTGGATTCGTCTCATTGAACCGCACAATTTGATAATGAGCATGTCACGTTTGAAAACCATTTAATAATCCAAATTGCGATTTGAACCTTCAAATAGTGCTTTGGGTCCTTGATTTGGACCCATTTGAGCTCGGATTGAGTCAAATTTGGTGTCATTGGGTTTGTATTTTGGAGACGCTCAATTCGACTATAAGTTTACTGAAATTGGAGTTCAGCTGGCTTCCGATTTAATTTTTTAAGCTTCCAACTTGATTTTTTCCTTGATATTCATGCCCGATCTAGATAATTTTTTGATGATATATCAGTTGTCCCCCTATTTTTGGATGTCGAAGCCTATAGAGTCTGAAAATATATGTCACAATACTTCAAATTGATCAAATTGTAAAAAATTACGTTGCAAAAAATATAAATTTGCTCAAACTCGATCGTAGAAGCCACATTAAACTCCAAAAATATCAAAATTTAGTCTAGAACATCAAAGGACGTGCCTAGAAATATTTGATTTGTACTGTTCGGCCCCAAAGTCGGAGCCTGGACACATGTAGGTGGCCAAATCGGCCGGCCGCCACCCTACATCGGTGGCGCCAACGAGCACGCACAACGCTTAGTCAAGGGGCGCATACAGGTGCCCCTCCACTTAAATTTTTTTTTAGAATGTGGGGTCTTTTTTTTTCTCGCCTATGTGAGGCGAGCTGCTCTAGCCACCCAACGGGGAGGTTAACATAATCGCTACCTAATTCTTTTTTTTATGGGCCTGCCACTTTTTTTTTTTTTTGAAAATTCTAAAATGGCAAAAGTGGGCCCAATAAATTTCTAGAAAATTTTAGAATTATTTTTCAAAAAAATTAAACAATTTGGAGGTAAATTTCCCCCCAAATTTTAAATCATTTCCCCTTCTTTTTGTCCTATAAATACCCCTTAGGCATGAAGCAAAATGCTCATCTCTTCTTCTCCCTTCGTCATCTAACTCTCTTAAAGTTGAGGCATTCCCCTGTTTTTTAAAGAGGCATCCCCTACTAAAGTTTAGGGCCCCTCTCATTGTGTATAAGTTAGAATTTTTTCTTTCTCTCATTTTTCTTCTCCTATAGTTTTCTTTTTTACATTTGAAGCATTCCACTGTCGAAGATAGGTGACATTCCCCTATCAAGCTTCGGTGCCCCTTTCTTGTGTAGAAGTTGGACTTTTTGCAGTCGTTCATTTTCTTTCTTCTCTTTCATTCTAACTTTCTTACAGTTGAGGCATTCCCCTCTTTTTTATAAGTGGCATCCCCTACTCAAATTTAGGGCCCCTCTCCATGTATAAAAGTTGGTCATTTTCTTTTTATTCCCTCATTCTAACTTTCTTACACTTGAAGCATTCCCTTATTTTTGTTAGGTGGCATCCCCTACTCAAATTCAGGGCCCCTCTTTATGTGTAAAAGTTAGATTTTTTACTGCATTTCATTTTCGTCTCCTCTAATCTTCTTCTTACATTGGAGATATTCCACTATCAGATATAAGCGACATTTCTTTATCAAGCTTCAGTGCCTCTCTCTTATGTAGAAGGAGATTTTTTCCTCCTTGTTCTCCTCTCTTGCGTTCTTCTTCTTACATTGAAAGCATTCCACTGTTAGAGATAGGCGACATTCCCCTATTAAGTTTCAGTATCCCTCTCTTGTATATAAGAAATTACTATGAGAGCTTACTCTCCCTCTAAATTATTTTTGATAAAAGAAGATCAAATACTTCTTGCATGTGAGGGTGATTTGAGAAGATCTGATGATAATAATATCTGGGAGGAGAACCATAAGTGATTAGTAGATAAAGAGAATTTGGATGTTGTTTGAGTGGAAGGCCTTCGGTGATGGACGATCGAGTGGAAGTTCATTGGAAGTCAACGGTCGAGTGGATAGCTAAAGGAGAGAGTTGAGTGAGAAGCCGATGATGGATGATATGAAGTAAAGGACCGCTGGTAAATATCAGATGAATGGTTGATGGTGGCAAGTGTCTAATGAAATTTTGCTAAAATAATATGCATCCATACTGAAGTGTGAGGACATCAGACATCCCTGATGGAAGGGGTCAAAGTACTATGTCATGTTAGTAGTATAGAGACACATTTATAGTATCAATTGATCCGAGGTTATATGTTAAAGTCCTGCTCGATGATATTAATTTATATGGAAGAAGTTGAGAGGATCCTCCAATGAAGTATAACTTGTCTGAAATTGTATATCAGAGCCCTGCTCAATGAAACTTATGTAGAAGAGGTTAAGAGAATATATCAAGGATATATGACCTATCTGAGGTTGTATGTTAGAGCAGTATTCGATGATGTTAACCTATATGGAAGAGATTGAGAGAATCCACCAAGGATGTATGACCTATCCGAGATTATATGTCAGAGCGTTGCTCAATGACATTAACTTATATGAAAGAGATTGAGAGCATCCACCAAGGATGTATGACCTATCAGAGATTATATGTCAAAGCCCTACTCGATGACGTTAACCTATATGGAAGAGGTCGAGAGAATCCATCAATGATGTATGATATATCTGAGGTTGTATGTCAAAGCATTACTCGATGATGTTAACGTATATAGAAGATATTGAGATAATCCACCAAGGAAATATGACCTATCCGAGTTTGTATGTTAGAGCCCTACTCGATGATGTTAACCTATAAAAAAAAAGTCGAGACAATCCACCAAGGATGTATGACCTATCTGAGGTTATTGTTGACCTCATTTTTGTATGAGATCACTTGGATTAATCTTGACTTTAAATCAGTCCAATATCCAAATCAACTCAAACTCTAGGATCCTCCTAGAATCCTAACCTTAGGATCTACCTAGATCTTAGATTAATCAAACCAAAATTCAAAATCTAAGGTCCAAAGGTATTTTCCTAAAGGTCTTTTCCATTGAATTTTCAAACATTTTGAAACCCAATCAATTGACCTTCGATTTAGAGTCTGTCTGTTGCATACTGATGGGACATGTCTCTGGAGGCAACCCTCCAAATTTGAGCCCATTCTGAGGTCTCTAACCCCAAAAACTTAATCAAAATCCAAAGGTTGTAAAACCTTTAAATATTTACAGCCCATGCCACTGGACTTGCCATTAAGAAGATTCTAACCTTAGAGCCTTCACCAAAGCCTTTAGTCACTTCCAGACCTTTAATATTGATATGTTGAACTTTAAACTGTATTTTTTTTGGACCCACTTTGACCCCCAGTTGACCAGGGGTCAAAATGACCAAAATACCCCTATGGGGCTCAAATATTGATTTCTAACCAAATGAACTCCGAATTGAACGCAACCACCTCCAGCAAATTTCAAATGTCATTTCAAACCTGTTGGACCCATTCCCAACCCCTGGGTCAACCTGGTTGACCAAGTCAACATGATTGACCCAAGAGGCCCTTTAAGGATCCAAATAGGTGTTTTGAACCAAATGACCTCCCCTGACCCCGGGATCACATCCAATGGACTCGAAATGTTATTTTGAATTGATTGAACCCATTTCCAGATTTGGGACCCACCTGGTTGACCCAATCAACCTAGGTTGGCCAAAATCAACCCTTAAGCCTTTCCACTTTGAATTAAATTCCAAATGAATGCAAATTTTTGTTAAACCATATCCCAGCTATTTTAATTAATTCCTCAATTGATTTTTGCTTCCACCTCACCTATTGTTGACTAGTTGACTGATCAACATGGTCAACAAACCTCTTTAAAAGGCTTAAATCCTCAAATAGGCTTGACCCAAGCTAGTCCATCTTTTATCAACTCATTCCACCAGCTCCCTAAGCCACTCTAGCTGCCACCTCAGCTTACATTGACCCATTGATTGGTCAAACAGTCAATGGGTGGTCAAAGGAGCTTCCAAATGGCTAAAACCCTTAAGCAAACTTATTAAACTTAAATCCTATTTAATCTCAGCTGTTAATACAGGCTCTAGAACCTTCCTAGACCTATTATTGACCCTTGGATCACGATCAAGTGGCCTTGATTTAAATCCATATGCTTAAAAGGACATAAGAGGCCTTTTCCACCTCATGTGTCCTTGTGTACCTTGATTCCACCTGCTCCTACAAACTCCCTTGACATGTGGCAGCCATCCAGAGGTGCATTCAACTGATCCTAGCCATCCATTTGATTAGAGGACCATTCAATAGGGCAAAAGAAAGAGATATGCCCTCATTCGAACATCTCCAATCTCTATCCATCAAAAGTCTCTCAAACCCAGCCACCAGATCCCTTAAGCTCCCCAGACCTCTCTCCACTGATTCCTAACTCGATCTCATCGGGAAAGATCGCCGGCGATCATCTTTCCGGCGGGATAAGGGCACTCAGTCCAAGCTCCCATTGCAGTTGATCCAGGCGCTGTTAGCTCGAGGGATCTTCATCAAATAGGAGCGTGGACAGTCTACAACTGCAGCCGAACCATTTTCCTATAGATTTAACGGTAAAAATCTTTTAAAACCCAAGAATCCTAGATGTAGGTCACTAGATGTTTATTTAAATAACGTTAAATTAAATGCTTTAAATTCAAAATGGTTTTCTCCCCATGAAATATATTCATGATTCCAATATATGTTTTAAATTTCATTTAAAATGATCAAGCGGATTGCGAGAACGAGTTGATTATCTCGTTCTAGGGTTTCTTCGGTAGCCCTTTACGCATGTACAATATCTGGATCGTTGATCATACGATCAATGGCCCAGATATCGCTATCCCGTGTTCCATCCAGCCGTATATCAGTTGTTTATCAGATGATTGCTCGTCCGCTTTGATCCTGGCCCTCGATTTCTGACCGCGCGGAATCGACGGCATTGATCCGTGCTTGCGTGGATGAGTGAAAGGGCGTGAGTGGAACGCCGGGCGACGCGTGTTAGACCGCCGCCGCCAATCATTGGCGTCGCCGCGCGGTCTTATCCCGCCAATCGCAGATCGCCACGTGGCCTCCGCCGCCGGACTCCTAAAAATGATTTAAAATTAATTTTTTTAAATCATTTTTTTTAGTTCAGAGAAATTTATAAAAAAAAAGAATTATAAAATTATTTTTTTTAAATAAAATATATACTTATTTTATATTAATGTTTTTCCAGAAAACCAAACATTTTAATTTAGAGTTATAATTAATTTGTAATATTAATTATATTTTAACTTATTTTAATTTTTAAATATATGATAATATTAAATTAATAGTCAATTAAAATTCATTAAATATTAAATTTAACTTGAATCATTTCAAAATATTAAAATTTAATATTATTATTTTTTTTAAATCAGAGATTATTATTTTTAAATTAAAGTTAATTTAAGATATATTATATTTAATTAATTTTAAATTATATAAACATTTGAATAACATTTAATTAATCTTAAATTTGAGTAATTTCAAGGTTATTAAGTGAAATTATTTTAAATAATTCTAAATGTTTCAGAAAATGATTAATGTTTAATTAGATTTAAATTATATATTATTTTAAATGTTAATTAATTTTGAATTAATTTAAATGCATTAATTAAACTTAAACTTTAAAAATTCATATTAAATTTAAATTAATTTATAAAATTTTGAGTAATATACCAAAATTTGCATAAAATTGAGAACTTTAATTTAAAGCTATTTTAAAATTTTAAAATTTAATATACTTTGATTATTTTAAATTAGTTGAATATCCATATTATTTAATTAATATTTAATTAAGCACTATCTTAATTATTTTAAGACTTAAAATTTATTTTCAAATAACTTTAAAATTAGTGGGTCTCTCAACCCCTCAAAATGCATTTTTATAATTTTTTCAATTATTTTATTTTAAAATATATATATATATATATATTTACATATATATATATGTATTTATATATTTATATATTTTAAAACCTACTTTGAAATTATATACATTTAAATCTTCAAGAATTTGAGAGATCCCCTTTGGAATTTTAAACATGGGTGTAATATATGAATGGAATTTATGGGGAATTAATTAGTGAATAGTTGCATGTTAATTATTCGCTAATCATGTTATTAGTCATCTTAATTAATCTTTGCATGTTTAGGAAACACACACCATATAGTCTAGGGCTCTCCTAGATTTAGGTGTTGAATTTGTTTATATGTTCATGCATGCTTTATATGTTAAGTTCAGGGTTAGTAGAACTTTGATTCAAACATTCACAACTTAGTAACATTATTAAGGACAATAATTAAGGACTAGTTTAGAAAACTTAGAATATTTTCAATAATTAGGATTCACTTCCCCTCGAGTTGAAACTTCAAACACTTGAACTTAGTGACATGTACAGCCACTAGGAAAATTTTCACTGAATTTAGAAGTCATTAAGACCCTTAATCAATTTTCTTAAGTTTAAACCTTAATTAAGCCATTAAAACTTACAGAAAATATAATAAATCCATTTTATCCAAAAAATTCATATAACCCCTCTAACTGACCATAATTAAATCCTTAATTTATGAAAATTAAAAGCCTCTTTATTTGATAGAAAACTTAGGCTTAAGTTAATTTTAAGTGAAATTGATTATTTAATTGATTTAATTAATTAATAATAATTTAAATTTTCAAAAATTTTTCAAACACTTGGGAATCTCTCCTTAGGTCATTCCTGACCTTTGGGGTTGATTTCAAGGAGTTGGGAGTTCATTTGGATTCAAATCATAAAAGGCCCTCTAGTTGGGAGTTCATTTGGATTCATCAAATACTTAAAACTTCAAACCTTCATAACTAATTAAAGAAAAATCCAAATCAGTCAAACTCAATTGAATTCAACTCATAATAAAGCCTAATATTTATTAAAAATATTAAAATTCCAGAAATCATCAAATTCAAAAAGTCAACTTTTTGGTCAAACTCTAAGTCAAAATTAGTTCAAAAACTTCAAACATTCTTAATAAAATATATAAAAATTCGATTTCAGTGTACTTACCTTTTAACTGATTATATTAAGGTCTAGTATTTTAATAAAATACAAACATTTCAAAATTTAAGCTTAATTAAAAAGTCAATTTTTGACCCTTTAATTAAATGATTAAAATATTCTAAAAATTCATAAAAACTCAAAATCACTCTAAAACTCCAGAAATCCTTAATTAACCTTAAAATCAGCAATCAAACACTTTTAATTAAAATTCATTAACCTTCAAAATCAAATTACTTAATTATACCACGTACCACTGTGTAACCCAGGCCTACGAGGCTATTAAATTAGCACCAAGGAAGGTGAAATAAACTTCACGGCCTCGGTAAGAAACAAAGGTGATATCCAATAAACAGTTTAAATTAATTTTAAAATCAAATTCAAATCATTAATATTTAAACTTTAATTAAATAATTCCCTTAAGCCTTTCAACCAATCAAACTTTAAGCAACTTCAATCTAATGATCCTACTTAGGACATATCAAAACCACATGACCTACCTCACACACTGTAGATGATTTGCTAGGACAACCAACTCTAGTTTTAGGCTAGGCCGGTGTTTACTTTTCCCTGTGTACCGGATTTTTGAGCTTTCACTGCATGCTGTTTGTTAGCTTAGAATTGATTGACTGTTTGTTTATTTATTTATTGCACTCTGTGTTGTAATTGATTGAGCATTTAAATTTCAAATACAACTGCTTGAGATCAAATATTAACTGCTTGGGACTGTATATACAACTGTTGATTATTAGGATAACATTGTAGGATCGAGTCTAGATTTTTCTATTTAAGATTAATGTAAATTTGATTGAATAAGGTTGTAAACTTTAAAATGACTTGAGATTGATATATAAAGATCCAATTTGAATTCCAAAGAGGTGAAGACATTCCTAAAGGGGAGATTCCTCTTCCATTTGGAAGTCAAATTAGAATCCCTTTCAAATATCCAAAGAGGAAAGATAACACCCCGTTCAAGGGAGAGTTTCTTTCCGTTTGGATATCCGGAACCGACGAATCAAGATGCTCGTGAGAAGGCGAAGAAGTGGATAACAAGAAGAATCCCAAATCTCAAAGTCATTTGATTTAGGATTAGAAATCCAGGTTGTAGTTAGTGGTGCCCGACCACTTTACTTTTCTACAATTCTGGATGTAATAATAAGTGACACTTGCCATATGGACATTCAATTTGATATATTTAATTTGATTGATTTATTTAAATTGATTGCGCATTAGAGAGACCTTCTTTTCTAGTCTTTTTACTTGTATGCCGTATTTGATTTGACCTGGAGTACGATTTTAGACTCTTAAGGACTTGTCAAAATTTTTCTACTTTAATTAAATAAAATTTTTAAGATAATATAGAAACTCTAACATTTTAAGAAGTAAGCCCGGGACCGTCAGGAGTTCGCATTTCATAGCCTTAATTCAAATTTAAATCATTTAATCGAGTCGATCAGCATGCATTAGATTAATAACAAATTAAATTTCTAAAACTTTAAATTTCATTTCTTTGCTCAAGCATCAAACCCAATATAAGTCAAAGGGGCTAATTAGGATCCGCTCTAGATGTCGGCCCCGTTCTAAAAAATATATCTTAAACAATGTCCCTACCACTCAACATTAAAAGACCGGACACATGTTTTAAATCGTTTAGGTGGTTTAGCTGGCTCCCCAATCCAGGCCGGGATAAGTCCAGATTTGCACTGCATTAGTTAGGTTCGGGTCACTTTTTAGTACCCAATTTAGACTTAGGTTCTGAGGCTAGCTAGGGCTATAAGACCTCAACCTCCGGGAATTGAATCCCAAATTTTTTAATAAATTTGACCACTCAAAATAAAAATCGCTTTCAATCTAATTCAAGCCCAACACTTAGGATAGATTGGGGCACTTCTGAATTGTTTCAGAATCCCAAGTGCCTCCTACCCTTCTTCCTTTAACTCTAAAAATAAGTGTTCAATCTTGAACCAATCACTCTTGAAATTCCAATCCTTACCTCCTTTGATATCGAGCCTTGAAAATCTTAAATAAAATTTACACCTCTATTTTAATCGAGAGTGTTCGTAGGAAAATTTCCAATTTTCCTACGATGTAATTAACTATGAGGGCTTGCGCTTGTAGGAGATTTAGTAACCCAGATCTAATTTTCAAAATTGAAAATTTCAAAAATCTTTAATTAATTCTCTTTGGGAAATTCAAATTTGATGATCATTATCGTCATTTTCAAATGATTAATAATAGACGATATTTTCTTTCCTTGGAAAGATATGTCGTCATATTATTATGATTTTGAATTTGAAATTAATGATCCTTTTATCCAGATTAGCGTAGTTAAATACTCGATTAAATTCCATTTTGATCATTCGAGGTCAAATGTGATTCTTTCCCGAGTTTGACTACGATAATCGGGATAAAGTTAAAGTTTTGTAATCTGAACCTATTAGTGAACGACAATCTCATCTTTTTGAGACGTTATATGTTGTTCCTAATATTGTGTTCGATTTCAAAACAAAAATTAAAAAATTAATCTTTCCTTAAAACTATATATACATAAATATATTTTTTAATCAAAACAGTTATATGTCAGAGCCCTGCTCAATGACGTTAACCTATATGAAAAAGGCCAAGATAATCCACTAAGGATGTATGACCTATCCAAGGTTATATGTCAGAGTCATGTTCGATGATTTTAACTTATAGGGAAGAGGTCGAGGGAATCCACCAAGAATGTATGACCTATCCGAGATTGTATGTTAGAGCCTTGCTCGATGATATTAACCTATGTGGAAGAGGTCGAGAGATCCATCAAGAATGTATGTCCTATCCGAGGTTCATTAAAGGAAAATCGTCAATTACCGATGGATTTTTTTGGCGGTTTGCCGTCGGCCTCTTTTCCGGTGGGTTTTCAACAGCTTTCTGGTAGCTTTTTTGCCGCAGGAAAACCGTCAGAAATATTTGCTACCGGAAAATACCACCAAAAATATTTTTCCGGTGCCTGTTTTACTGGCGGCAAATTTGCTGTCAGAAAGCTACCAAAAATTTACAAAACTGTCGGAAAAAGACCATTTTCAGCCTGAAAAAGCCGCCGAAAATAATTGATTTTCATGTAGTGGTTGTAAGTCAGAGCCCTGCTCGATGAGGTTAACCAATGTGGAAGAGGCCGAATCAAATCCCCTTTGGATCGATTTTGCCTTGATTGGGAAGGGGTGAAAGCCACGTGTTTTTCGAATCAATGTTGAAGAATGTTCTTTCATTAGACCGTTACTACCTTCTAGAATATTAGAAGAGTTAGAGGAATCTTCTTGACCATGACTGTAGTCAAGTTTGACGCCAAGTTGGTATTTAATTCACATAAAATTGATACAATAATAGCTAATGAAAAATATTCACATGAATGATCTTTTAATGTTGGAGCAAAAATTTGTCCCCCAGTCAGAAACCAAGTTCCCACATATGACACTAAATTGTTGCGTCCTGGAGTATTCGTGGCAATAAAGAAATACAAAGTTTAATATTTTAGCTTTGTATAAAGATCCAGCACACAATCAGATAAAAAAAGAGGGTGCAATATTTATAAGAGACACCAAGATTTTTATATGGAAAACCCTAAAAAGGAGATAAAATCACGAGGCTTAGCCCAGTTTGAATAAATACACTAGCAGTTGCAATTGATTAAAAAATAAGGCCCTTCCTCAGGGGGAAGGCCTTGGATTGATGTACATCATATGGAGTACATAACATGATGGAAATAGGAAGAATCATTATTAACATGTTCGCCTGATCGGAAGGACTGTAGTCGGTGGGAGACGTAAGTCAGAAGGATTGTAGTAGGCGGGCGACGGAGGTTATAAAGACCATTTTCTATCATTAGAGGTTGGAAAGACCATAGTCAATATCGAGTAGAAGTCCAGTGATGGACAGAAGTCCAATGTCTGTTAGAAGTCCAACGAATGTCCAACGACAGGTAGAAATCTGACGTTGGGTAGAATTCTGGCATTTGGTAGAAATCTGATGACGAGTGGAGGTTCTGTGTCGGGAAGTCCGACATTGGGTAGGAATCTGGTGATGAGAGGAGGTTCGACATCGGGTAGAAGTCTAATGTCAGTTGGTGGCCGAGCAAAACTCTGGCATCAGATGACATTCAGGCAGAACTCCGACATTGGTAGGCTGCTGGGTGGAAGTCCGGCGGTGGTCAAGGAAGAGTTTGGTGATAAGAGCGCTCTCTTTCGCTCGATTCGACTATAAGCATGTCACATTTGGAAACCATTTGGTAATCCAAATTGTGGTTTGAACCTTCTAACAGTGCTTCGGATCCTTGATTTGGACCCATTTGGGCTCATATTGAGTCGAATTTGGTGTCGTTGGGTTTGTATTTCTGAGACGCTCAATTCGACTATAAGTTTGCTAAAATCGGTGTTCATATGGCTTCTGATTTAATTTTTTAGGCTTCCAACTTGATTTTTGCCTTGAGATTCATGCCCGATCTAGATAATTTTTTGATGATATAATAATAATAATAATAATAATAATAATAATAAAGAAAGCAAGCAAAATGTTACATCAATTCTAAGACATGCACCATTGTATTCATCAAAGCGGAAATGTTTAATTTGATGCCCCATGCACCGTTGTATATTTGATCCGGGCTAGAAGAATTTGATCTAAAATACTCGGTCGTCAAATCTTTGATCCGACCTAGCGAATTTGAAAGGCAAGTGCCCTCCAACCTCCCTTCGTGGGGTGGGGACGCTAGAAGGCTACCAAAATTTGGACTAATTAGACTTTTAGGGAACTAGACCTAGATCAAAATTTAAGTTAAAAGTATAATTAAATAAAATCTCTAACAATTTAGAAGATAAACAAGATATATGTAATGAACTTAAGAGCCCTCTTATGAGAAAACAACTTTTAATGTGCATAGTAAATGACTCACGGGTTAATTACATGGGACTTATAAAGAATAGATGGTTTGCCCTTAGGCAATAACAGAATCTCTTGGCTTTGACTGGATGGTCAAACTTTATAAATTATGTAAAATGAGAAATTTGAAACAATTAAATGAACTAAATGTTTCTCATACCCATAACAAATGAACACATTAATTTGCCTACAAGTGATAATAATGAATTTGTAATATATAATCATCTCACCTTCATGCATTAACAAGGAACTTGTAGTGCATATAGTTTCACATATGAGAAGAAGGAACATATAGCAGACAATACAATTCTCCAATGAGCAAGGAGAAGGAACTCATTGTGAGTGTGATAACTTGTTTATAGGTGTAAAGTGCACTATAGCCCGTCGATGGGCAACAATATTGTTGTGACAATGAACACTAAAATTCACATGTGAGTATGAGTATGAAATTTGTAGTGCACACACTAGCCTATATGATATAATAAGAGATTTGTAGCGATCAATGTAGCTCACTTTCAAGCAATAGCACGATCTCCTAGTGTTTATTGAATAAATATTTCCTGCAAGCTATGTTGAATGAAATGATGACTTGAAAGAGACAAAATAAACTAAACAACATATCTTTTATGTACTACAATGAAAACCTAATTTACCTTCATATATGCCACAAGATTCACAACACACATATGAGTGGATTGAAAGTGTTTCTTGAATTTAAAATAAAATCTTGTGCACTTTCCAACAATAATCACATGCACAATTGATTATGTTTAAATGTTTTAAATTCCCCCCTCCCCATGCATTAAAATAAAATTCCCTAAATTTAAATATAATACATCGGGAAGCATATCGATGTCTTTAGGGCCATGTAGTAACCTTGGGAAGTAAGTGACTACTCCGAGAAGAGTGTTATTATCTTGAGAAGAGAAGCATTACCTTGAGAAGTATGCACATTAATTTTAAAATAAAATTTTAAATTTCTGCATGTGCTCTAATCATCATATATGATTCATAATTACAATACTCTGAGAGCATAACATGGGTCAAATATTTAATGTTTTATCCTCCTTCTTGAAAGGACTAGAGTCGACCTAACTTGAATTAACAAATGAAAGTCTAATCACAAATCTACTATAACACTTTAAAGACTTTCTAGATGAAACTCATCATAAAATATAAGCCTTTGATTTTAGTGTTCGCATAATCATCAACTATTAAATTCGAACCTTTGTTAGTGGTCGAATAAAGTTGACAAGGTTCAAAAAACTAATTATCTTAATCCCTGATGATGACCATGTTGAATGTAAATCTCAACCAAAGGGGAGTCTATCTTTCAAAATGCTCATGAACTTTAATGCAAAATATAATATGTCTAAAATAATTACAATGTCACCTCGATAATGGTCATGTTGAAGGTGAATCTCAACCAGAGGGATCAACTCTCAAATCCTATTAAAAATTTAAAATATAATTTAATTCTAAGCATTTAAATGAAAATCTTATCATAAAAACATAAAACTAAAATCCATCTACACCTCATAATAGTTTAGCAAGGATTATGAATTGAAGAATAACTTCAGCTTAAAAATAATAGATATCTTATGGAATGCATCACTACAATTTATTCTTAGTTGATTCATCGCCAATAGGGATGTGGCGCCCTCTGGTCGGGTGGTTTTGTAGTAAAATATCACAACTATATTACGGTCATGGCCAAAGCTTGCATGTTTCATAATGGTTAAAAGCCCATTGAATAATGATTTATAAGGTGCACTATAAGATATAAAGCTCTTTGTTAATTAATGTTGACTTAAATTTATCACCTTACATAAACATCCATCCCATGTCTACAAGGTATTTTTGGACAAAGTAATTCGTAGCTGCTGATAAGATGCCTTATGTCAGGTTGCGTCAATTACATCCTTTGTCTAAGTAAATGAGGGTCCATTATAGCCCGAGACGAAGGAAACGTGGGATCTTGATTGGGCTTATCATCATTCCCCCATCACCCGTTTTAAGTTTATGGTGATGAGTTTCAAATCTTAAAAATTCCCAAAGACTCCAAAATTCAATCCCTAAAGTTAATGTTACTATACGTTAGGTACTCAATGCTTATCTCATGACTAGCCTTAATTGAAAGTTATCCCTTGTTATCAAGAGGGGTAATTAACTATAGGGGCTTACACCTATACTAAAACCAGACCTCATACCATAAAGTCCTCACAAAATGAGGGCGAAATCTTTGGTAGTGCCTTATCTAAAATCCAATCTGCCTTCTAAAAATTTATCTGAAACTTAAATTCATTAAAACTCTCCCCATCAATAAAAGAAGATAAGGAGAGGCCGATGCATGAATTTTTAGAGCCCAAATTGGCTTAATGAGCCTATCTTGAGCCAACTACAATTTAACTTGCTATGCCATGATTTTACAAAGTATTAATATAAAATATGTGAAAATGCTATTAAAATTTAGTTTATTATACATAATGTTGTTAACATTATTTAAAAATTCTACCCCTATTTCTTATATAAATTGTTTTCTTTTAATTTTGTCTTATAACTTTCAATATCTTTATAATTTTATTACATTAACCACTTAAATTTTGATGACCTTCTTTCTTTTAGAGTAAATGTATAGACTCAAGAAACTGACTTGAAATCATAGATTAAGTTCAAGCTCCAGCTCAAACTCAATTAATTAGTCAAGCTTAAGCTATGAGTGATTTGAGCACGACTTGACTTTTTTACACACATAATTCTTGCCCCTAAATTTCACCCAATGAAATTTTATCAAACTATTATTATTCACATAGGTTATAGGTAGGGGCAAAGCTAGAAATTTTTTTAGTTGGGACACAAATTGATAATTTTAAAAATAATCTTAATAGTTAATAATGAAATAATATTTGATTTTGCAAAGATATTAATATTTATTTTTATAATTTATTAAATTATATATTATATTAATTATATTACACACAAGTATAAGATTATCTTATTTCATTTTATTTTTTTAATTAAAAAAGAAATTTATAATATATATAATTTTTAGTGATATAAATTTTAAAATTTTTTAATATAATTTTTATGAATAAATTATAATTTTTAGTTATAGGAGCTTTATCAGTGGAGCACATATGTACCAGAGTTTTGACAAACATCACTTCGATTAGAATTATTGAGTGACAAGGCAGTGTTTCAAATGTGGATAGGCGGGATATAGGATGGTTGAGTGCCCATAGTCAAGGGTTGACCGACTATAAGATCCCAGATCTGGTAGTTTTGCTAGACCGATAGGGAGATCAAGGGCAATTCCACTTCATACATTTTTTGAGAATTTTACTGGTAAAGATAGTGGATATGATTTTGTGGCAGTTAAACCATCCCGCAGTGGTCAGATAAAGCTTAATAGCTATGTTGCATTTGCTCCAGTTTAACCACTTGTGTTTAGTTTGACTCAATAGGACGCTCAAGATGCTCTAGATGTTATGACAGGTACAATTTATATTTTTGATCAACCATATTATGTTTTATTCAATTCTGGAGCAAATCATTCATTTATTTTTTAGTGTTTCTTTAATTTACTATACTTGCCTTACATTTTAATATATATTTCTCTTTCTATTATTGTACTGATTGGAGAGGATATGATAATCAATAGGGTTTATTTTTGTGATATTAACATTTCTAATAAAAAGTGAAAGTCCAGTTTGATTTTATTACCCATTTTTGTATTTGATGTTATTTTTGGTATGGACTGGTTGAGTTGGCACAAAGCTCAAATTGATTACTTAAAGAAGCGAGTTACTTTATTTTTACGCAATGAGAGTTTTGCATTTCAACTTTTCAAGGAGTTAAATATGTTTTATCGTATCTAATTTTTTATATGAAAGTAGATAACTTATACAAGAAGGGTTATATGATATTTCTGGTATCAGTCCGAGATAGGAGCATATGTTGTGGTATTCTTTCTTATGTCTTAATAGCGATACAAGTTTTTGATGTATTTTTTGAGGAGTTAGTCATTTTATCTCCATATAGAGATATCGAGTTTTGCATTAATGTATTTTATTTGAGTATGACCCTGATATCTAAAGCTCCATATAGGATTTCATATAAAGAGCATTAGGAGTTGAATGTTTAGCTTTAGGAGTTAACTGATTGGGGATTCATTCATCATAGTGTGTCTCCGTGGAGAGTACCTATTATATTTATAAAGAAAAAAGATTGTATGATATGTATGTGCACTAACTACATGAAGTTAAATAAATTCACTATCTAGAAAAAGTATCCTCTACCATGATTATATGATATATATGATTAAATCGCTGGATCTTTTGTAATTTTGAAGATTAATCTATGATCTAGATATTTTTAGGTGAAGGTAAGAGAGTCTGATGTGAAGAGATGGCAATTTTTAGTACTCGATACGAATACTATGAGTTTTTAGTCATGCCTTTTGGGGTGACTAATGCATTAGTTTTCTTTATGGATTTGATGAATAGAATGTTCATAAATTATATAGATAATTTTGTTATTAGTTATATATAAAATATTTTAGTATATTATGTTTCTAGGGAAGATAATGTCAAACATTTAAGGACTATTTTGCAAACTTTGAGATATCATCAACTATATAAAAAATTCTCTAGATATGAGTTCTGAATGAGGAGTATTTCTTTTTTAGGATGCATGGTGAGTAGTGCTGGTATTTTTGTTGATCCTCAAAATGTTTAGGCATACACTCATTAACCGAGGCCTAATATTATATTTTAGATACATATTTTCTTAGATATGGCTTAATATTACTAGAAGTTTATGAAGGAGTTTTCTTAGATTTTACACCTATGGATATTACTAGACATAAGAGTATGTGGCTAGTTTTAAGAGACTAAAAGATTGTTTGAATTCTACTATAATTTTGGCACTTCTTTCTAGTACATAAGGATTTTAGTTATTCAGTGATGCTTCACTAAGAGGTTTGGGGTATGTTCTGATGCAGCATGGTAGAGTTATAACCTATGCTTCTAGACAGTTGAAACCATATGAGAGGAACTATCCGATTGAATATACTGGAACTTATTGCTATTGTTTTTTACTTTGTAGATCTAGAAACACTATTTATAAGGTGTTATGTGTGAAATTTTTACTTTTCATCATACTTTAAAATATATATTTACTCAGAAGGATCAGAATATGAGGCAAAGAAGATGGCTTGAATTGATCAAAAATTATGATCTAGCTATTCCGTATCAATCTAGTAAGACTAATGTGGTGGCATATACTCTGCGCTTGAAGTTTTCTAAATTATCATACATATATCTCACTTCTGATTAGTAGTTGATATGAAATATAGAGAGATTATAATTAGAGGAGATCTTTTTTAATTATTTAGATTTTGATATGTTGGTTAAGATAATCATTCAACCTTCCTTGTAAGAAGGGATTCAAGAATCTCAGAAGTCATATAAAAAATATTCAAAGTTAATTGATCAGATCATATTTGGTAAGCAATATGAACTATGAGTTTTTAACTATGTTATTATTTTCTACAAGGATAGAATGCATGTTCCTATTTTTGAGATATGAGACGGGAGATTTTGCATGAGGCTTAATATTCATGCTATATTATTTACTTATGAAGCAATAAGATATATAGTGATTTGAAAGATAAATTTTGGTGGCATGGAATTCAGAAGTATGTTGCATATTTTATTTTAAAATGTCAAGTACGTTAGTTAGTAAAAGCCTAACATCAGTGATATGGAGTTTTTCTATGATTATTACCTATTCCAGAGTGAAAATGAGAATAAGTGACTATGGATTTCACTATAGGTTTTTCTAGGTCGAGATAGATACATGATGTTAATTTGGTTGTAGCTGATCATCTGATGAAATCAACCCATTTCATTTTGTTTTGACAATCTGATTTTATAGACTGATTGACACATGTATATATGCATGAGATTATCAGATTGCATGGGATATCAAAGATTATAATTTCTAATATGGATGATAGGTTTACCTTTAGATTATGGAGGGGCATTCAATAAGGTTTGAGTACAAAACTTATTTGTGTGATTTTTCATCCTCAGACTGATAGGCAATCTAAAAGGACTATATATGTACTAGAAGATTTTCCGTGACTCTATATTCTAGATTTTGATGGTAGTTGGGAAGATAACATTCCTCTAATTGAATTTATGTACAATAACAATTTTCAAAAAATATATATATGACTCCGTAGAAAGCTTTATATAGTAGGAAGTGTCATACACCCCTGTCTTGGATAGTGGTGGGAGAGAGACATCTGATTGGGCTAACCTCAGTTGATAATACTGCTGAAAAGACCCATTTGATTAGAGATAGATTGAAGGATATACAAGACTGGTAGTGGCAATATTTTGATGCTAAGCATCGAGCTGCAAAATTTTAAAGTTTAAGATTTTGTATATGAAAAGATCAAACCAATGAATGACATTAGTATATTTAACAAAGAATAAAAATTGAGTCCATGATATGTTGGATCATTTGAGGTTGTTGAAAGGATTGAAAATCTGCCTATATATTACAATTGATAAATTACGTGTTTGAAATTTATAATGTATTCCATGTGTCACTTTTGAAAAAATGAATATGTAATTCTGAAAAAAAAAAGATATATGCTAAAGACATCAAAATACATCCCAATATGAGTTATAAGGAAGAACTAGAGAGAGTTCTAGCCTACGATGTCAGACAATTGAGAAGTAAATAGATTTATATGGTGAAAGTTCAGTGAAAGAGTATAACGAAAAGAGAAGCGACTTGAGAATAAATGTATGAGATGAGTTAGTTATACCCTAATCTTTTTATTTGATCTAAGACCTGAGTTTTGAAATGTTGAGGATAATATTTTCCCGAGGAGAGGATAATTGCAATACATCCAGGTTTTACATTTAGTCAAATGATTCATTGATAAAAGTTAAATTTTTAAAATTTTGAGTTTTGAACATATTTGCATGTCATTGGGAGTATTTTGGTGCATGAAAATGACTGTGTATGTTTTAGAATGAGTCCCAATGGTTTAGAGTAAATTTCATTAAAATATGAGAAATGTTACTATTAGAGCGCCCCAATGTTAGATGTTCGAGCGCCTCAGCATTGTTACAGTACCGTACACAAAATAGTGGCATTGCAGTGCTCTCAGCTCTAAAAATTGAGATTTTAAACCACTGACATAACACTAGGAGGCAGCATCACAGCCCTATGCCACTATCAACACTTTATATATATTAAACCACTATTCCATTCCATTTCATCAGATCGCAGCAACCGTACTTGGAGAGGAAAGAAGGGGTTTGACCTGCTTAGGGCCATTTTTTAGTCATCAGCCCAATTGGGAATATTATCCATATTGAGGTAGGTCACATTATGCTTATCTTAATTTTTAAAAATATAATTTTTTTTATGTTTTTGATTAAATTATATTTTTGTTATGAAAAAATGAGAATAAATTTGCAGTGAAAAAACTTTTATCGTGTTACTTTTTATTTATTATAGAGACTGAGATTATAAAAATTCTGAATATTTTTTGAAAACTTTTTATAAAATACATATTTTGGAAATTATGTAATTTTAATTGAATATAAAATAATATGGGCACTAAAAAATAGTTTTGTAGTCAATTAATATCTTAAAACAGTATTTTATATAATTCTTAGTAATTTTGTTATATTTTGAATTGTAAATTTTACTCAGAAGGAATTTCTGGCGTTTACCGTTATAAAAATTTGTGCAATTATGAAACATTCTCAATTATATTTTAATTGGTATAATGTGATGAAATATGGGCATATATAATTGAATTATGACTACCGGAGATATAAAAAGCAAGAATCGTTTGAAATTCTATATGTGTTTGGGAATCTAGTGCTTATAAGACATATTCTGATGGCTTAAAATCATGTTCTAGTGGCTATAAGCCATGCTCTGGTGCATATAAGCATGTTATGGTGCTTCAAGTATAAAGAGAGTCATAAGAGATCAAAATCCTTTGAGATTCAGTTTGGGATCAAAAAATATGATATGAATATCAATGTGCTTATCTTCTTAGTATTATTATTTAAATAATTGAATAATTGCTATGCTCGTATTATTGTTTTGTGATATCTTATACAACATTTAACTCCTTTTAATATTCTAAAAAATGTTTAATAAAAGAATTTAGATATTTAGATTGATTTGTGTGGTCTAATGAGTTATTTGAGCTGTTTGAGGTCATCGTTATTTTTCTTCTAACTTTCATGATCTAGAAAAGGGAAGAAGCTTATTAATTAGCAGTTTATGATATGATTAGAGTTGATATGTATTTCTTTTATTGATTTTTGTATAGTCATGATTAGTTTATTATTCAATTCTATAGTTTTTTTATAGCCATATACTATAGTGTATATATATTTTGATGAAATGAAAGAAATGTTATGAATGAGTTTATTTTCAGTACTTGGATTTTTAATCAAGACTTGGTTCAAATTCAAATCGCAATTCATGTTCTCAGATGATTGAATGTTTAATTTCTATTTTAAAGTGGGACATGGATATAGAATTGATCTCATCTTTAATATGATTTTAGGATAAAATTCAACCTTTGCTTGAATACATGACCATGTTTATGATCAGCTTCTAATTATGGGTGTCAAAATGAGTCATCGAGTCGGATTCAATTCTGAGCCAAAATTGACCCGACCAAAACCTGATCAACTTGAATTCAACCTGTTTAATAAATAGGTAAAAAATGTGTACCTAAACCTGACTTGATACCTTTAAGTTCAAGTTTTAGGGCAACCCATGTAGGTTTAGTTTCACTTGCAACACTTTTCCATATTATTAAGTTTATCCCACTTATTTTAATTAAGTAATCTCAACTCTTTATGAATAAAAAAGATAAAAAATTTATTTATTTATATTGTATATTTTGCTATTTTTTTAATTGACACAATTAATATGTCCTAATTTTATTTGAAATGGTGATACGCTCATAAATTATAATAGTAATTTATTCCAAGATATTTTGAGGTTTGTGACTTAATAATGCAAATCTAAGATGAGGTGCACAAAGAAATACATCATGGATCAAAATTTTGAAATCCACCACATTTTAGTGAAACTTTAATGCCTTTTTATGCTAAATCAAGAAGTACATTAAACTCTTGCCAAAAACTAATATAAAAAAAAAAAATCTAAGATTGAATAAGGCTTCATTTGTGACAATTTTTTTTTACTACTTTTTAGAAAAGTTTTCTATTACAAAAATTTTTAGTTTAAAAATTTTTATACTAAAAAGTTATTTTAAAAAGCAGTAAGATAGTTGTTTCAAACTAAGGCTTCGTTTGTGATGGCTTTCTCGCTGCTTCTTAGAGCAGCTTTCTAGTTAAAAAAATTAAAATTTTGTATTAGAAAGCAACTTTAAGAAGCATCAATAAATTTAAATTTTTTGTACTAAAAAGCCGCTTTAAGAAGCAGAAGACAGACAATCCCAAACGAATCCTAAGCCTAAAGTTTCATTTGGTATAACTTTTTGCCACTTTTTTTCTCTGCTTTCAAGATATTTTTTACTAGAAAATTGATTTAAAAAACTATAAAAAAATTATCCCAAACAATGCCTAATATTCACATCTCAAAAATTAAAAATCAAATTGTAACAAACTTGATCAAATCTTATTCACATGCAACAAATTTGAAAACAAAAAGGAAGAAATGAAATAGGAGCAAATTCATTAGTGTTAATCTAAGCTTCATATCGGTATAAGAAGAAGAAAACTTTACTAGAAAGTTATTGTGAAGACTTAATCCATTTAATGAGAGTTCTTAGGAAAAAAAAAGCAATTAGGAAAGATAACGTCATGGTTCTTAAGAAAACCCAAAATACTTGACATTTTACTTGATTGAACTACTAAATTCTACTCCAATTAGTCACATTATTCTCTATAAAATTTAAAAAAATGTATCAAAGCCTTAAAAAAATGATAAGTTATAATCTTGTTTTGTGCATTGATCCTTTTTATTTTTGTGCTACAAACAGCTTTTGTTTAGCTTAAACTAATGCTTCGTTTGGGACAGCTTTCTTACTACTTCTTAAAACAATTTTTTAGTACAATATTAAAAAAATTTATACTAAAAAACTACTTTAAGAAACAGTGATACAACCATCCCAAATGATTCAGCTTTCTAAACCAACTTTTAGAACAAAAATTAATAGTTCAAAAAATTTTATACTAAAAAACTACTTTAAAAAAATAATAAGAAAACCTCCCAAATGAAGCCGGATGCATTTCTTACAATTTTTTGGAATAATTTTTTAATATAAAAATTTCTTACATTAAATATTTTTGTACTAAAAAATTATTTTAAAAAACTATTCCAAATAAAACCTAAGAGATCATTTCGAATTTTTTCAATATTATTTCATTTTGAAAATCATTGTCATACTTTCATTCAATTATACGTTTTTTTGTTGTTTTTTAAAAGTTTATGTGATAGAAAGATGTTCTTACAATCAAATCTGTTAGTGTTAGTCATAAGAAAAAAAAAATATTATTCTCTTATTAAAATAAAAATATTTTTACCATATAATAATTAAAAAAATAAAATTTCTTATAATAATCGAGCAGACATCTTTACAAAAAACTTCAATCACATTAAACAGACCCTAAATAGTCATGGGACAAGTGAATATTTTAAGAGTAATAGAAAGGCATTCAAAGACCAATTTACAGCTAAACATTGAATTCATGCATGCATATAGATGACCCAATTCCCACCCAATGACCCAAATGCACCCATGTAATTACCTGTAACAAATAATAGAAAATTCTATAAACTTTCAGCAAGTCATAAAATACAAAATAAAATGAAAGAATCCAACAATGGCCAATCAAATCCCTAATATCATACAAATGGATTCTTCATCTTATGACAATGAGTAGATTCAGCATTCCCTGTGGAGTTCTCCATCTATCCAGCTAAAAAAAAAAAAAAAACTCAATAGTCTCAGAAACATGTCTTAAGATCCATTATATATAGGTATTATCTAATTCCTATCACATTCTGTCAGTCGGAGGAAAAATTATTCTATGCGGATCCGGACGGCGTTCGGAGACTAACCAGAACGGGCCACGTGACTTTTTTGCTTGATACCGGGTGATGTGGCGTGTTCTGATTGGTCTCCGGACCGTATGATGTCCGCACAGAATAATTTCTCCAGTCAGAGGCACATAGCTTCATAGGGCTTAAGTACTAATAAGAAAAAAGGAATTCACAATATTCTAGCCTGAGTTTCCTCTTAATAGTTTAAAATGTGACAAGGACCATCAATGTCCATGCAGCTGCTTACAGCTCACAATGAAACTGCAACGATAAGCAGAACAAGGATTACTGTGTCCCATGATCAGACTTGCACAACTACCTGACTTCTTATGGCTGTATCCAGATATTACGAATCAGCCAAAAAGTGATATTTCCTTATCAACTCTAACAATGTACAAAATTAATTCAAAAGAATGGACATAAAATGGGTTTTTTTTTATACAGTCAGTATTCTAGGATCTATCTGGTTCAATGCTATTCAGATGGATATATCTGGTTCAATTTGCAGCTAAGCTTGCCTTGCCTACTAATGGATTTCAGATTGAGTTAGATCATCTCCAGCCGAAATCCTAACACTCGTTTGTTGTTCGTCGTTTGCTCCAGCCGATTGCCAAAAAAACATCATTCGTGTGAGTGTGAACATCGCACTATTCACAAGACATTTTTTTAAATCCAAAAATTAGGTTACATAAAGTATGAGAAAGAATATATATATTTTTTATATTAGATAATTAAGTTCAGTTGGAGATGAGTTATTGCATTTTGAAATATACTGTATTTTGGATTGAAAATTGAGTTTTTTCGGTTGGAGATAGCCTTAATACGAGAGAACGCCAAACCAATAAACTCTTGTTTTACAATAACATATTATTACGTCAAAGAAAACAACTAACCAAACAACCTCCTAATCCTTTGACATGAATATTTTAGAACTTACAATATCATTGAACTCTTCAATCTTCAATGAGGTGTCTGTTTCTTCTGGCACCAAAAGCAATTCTCTGGGAAAAAAAAGGAAATACATGCTTAAATTATGTATTTAGCATTGCAAGGTGGGAACAACAATGCTTAAAACATATACAAAGACCAAATAGGGGAATGATATTAACTGAAAAAATTTGGGAGTAGGCTTTCAGGCCAGTAAGAAACCGAATGTAGGTTGGCTTCTGGTTTCCACTTGTGGGTACTGATCTAACACTTCGCACTAGATATTCAGCAACCTGCAAGAAGTAAAAACCAACGCATTTAGAGACAAAAGGAGCTTTTTACTTATTAGGAGAAAGAACAAAAACAAACCACAAAAGACGATCCCATTTAGAACGTCCTCCAAAAGCTAGTACATCTTTTTAACTGTACTCAGCAATCAGAGATTTCAATCTCAAATGATCCATTAGAATGTCCATTTCCAATGAGATTTCTAAAAAGTTTTTAAAATTTTTAACTGAAATCCAAGAATCCAACAACAATTTTTTTTTTTTTTAATCTTAGATTTTGACCTCATCTTTAAAAGAAACACTTATGTTGCACCGATACGGATACGGCGACACGGATACGTCACGATAAGGATATGGGACACGTCAATTCTTAAAAATACATGATACGGGTACGGCACGGACATGGCATTATAATTTATAATCATACATAAAAATTAAGAAAACAATCAAAACATAATATTTGAAATTACAAAAAAAAAATGACAACAACATCATTTGTAGCATTGTAGCTTATAATATCAAAATATAAGTAAGCATTAAATGTATAGTACAACAACAAAAGCATAAACATAAATTATCTAGCACATGAAGTTTCAACTATTCAATAGAATGAATGATATAATTATCTTCTTAATTGGTTTGTCTTTGAACTTCCACATCATGTTCAATAAATATCATAGCTTCTAATTCAGGCTCATCAAGTGAAAGATTAATAATTTTTAATATTTTCATATCATCAAGAGACTCAAATCCATCTCGGAAATGAGAGAATCTTGCTCGCAACCGCGCAAGTAAATACGACACGTCTTTTTTGTTTTCGGATTTTTTTTTGTTTTTCAACGGACACGCGTATCGGATACGAGTGTTCTTTTGAAACTAAATAGTATTTTAATTGGATACGGCTTTGGCGTATCTGACATGTATCGGTGGAGTATCGGAGGCGTATCCGTGTATCGGTGTATCGGATACAACACGCCTTCATAAATAGGTGTATCGGAGCAACATAGTTGATAAACTATGACAAGCATAGCAACATAAATTTGTAGATTTTTATTGCTAATAAATAGTTGGAACTTCTTAAATTGCTTTATAATTCAAAAAGAAAGCATAACAGCATATACATAGGCAGTGCATGGGAAACAATTAATATCATCAGTTATAATTACTACTCAGCAATAACAAAATTTCTGCTGCCTATTCTCAATCTTATTTCAGAAAATACTCAACTGTCGCCCTTCTTCAAAATGACGTGAAATGTAATTTCACATAACTCTGTTTTCAACCCATGCGTTGAGAGCAGTTTTGGACATTCCAAGGCTTCGTTTGGGACGGCTTTCTTAATGCTTCTTAAAGCAGCTTTGTGGAATAAAAATTTTAATTTTTAAACTAAAAAATTGTTTCAAGAAGTAATAAAAATGCTGTCTCAAACGAAGCCTAAGTCTATTGTAGCATCACCAATTGATTTGTCTCATTCCTGAGCTCATCCATCACTATTCTGTATAATGTCTAAACTTGTAATATAAAGCTATTCGCAAATATAAGTTATGATAAAAAATAAGTTAAAAGCTAGATACTATGCATTTGGATCCTTATTCCAAATTTGGAAGCATTCCTATAAAATTAAGAAGTTGCAACAACAAAAGCAGAAGTTTGCTAAATATAGGAGATTTGTACCCAATATAAGCCAAATGCCAGGTTTACAATATAAGCAATGAGGACTGATTAAGCAGATCAGGAGTTTTTTATTACCTTTGCATATGATAGACTAATTTAGATATCACGATGTTTTAGATAGATCAATTTGTTGCAAAAGCCAATAATGGCAGTACGGCAGTACCCAAGACAAATAAACTTACATGATATTTCTGATGATTTTATTGGTTTTGGAAGCATTATTTAATCCAGTGAAGTTGAAGAGAATCCCAATTGATAAAACTGAGGGAATGGACATGAGAACATCTATTGTAGTTCCTAGGCAATTCTTACCACTTCAGGTGGTTCAGCTAAAATATTGATAAAGAATTTGGCCTGCAAATTGAGAGAAATGTTAGAGTACCTGAGAATATTTCAAGCAAGAAAATGAAATATAATTGCAGGGTTAGGCCTCTACTTGCTTTGTTGTGGCGCCAGACATGAGAAGATCTGTTGTGACCATACCAGGCTGTAACAAGTAAATTAACATTATTGTGGTAAGAGCTCTCTTAGGAGGCATTACTTGTATAGAAATCAAGGAAGAAAAAGTGCATACCGATAGATTATGTACCATGACATTCTTTACATCTTGCATCTGGAGTTCAGCCTAAAATTCAAATGCTTAAAAGTAATAATCTTGGTTTGAAGCTAAAAGATACTAACCATATGGCTTAGCATCTCCATTAAATGAACAAGTGAAAAAAAAGTACTGATGCTTCTACATGTAGTAATCAACACCAAGCCTAAAACTTCTCAAAATCAGAATAATCTATCT
This sequence comes from Dendrobium officinale, assembly GCA_019514585.1. Classification (NCBI taxonomy): domain Eukaryota; kingdom Viridiplantae; phylum Streptophyta; class Magnoliopsida; order Asparagales; family Orchidaceae; genus Dendrobium; species Dendrobium officinale. The sequence continues at coordinate 15,136,032 of CM033700.1, forward strand.
AAAATCCATCACAAAGAACAATTTTTCTTAGCATGGTATCAAATACTTAATTACGGGACTGTAATGATCATACCTCAAGTTGATCCATTCCCCATAAACATGATTTGAAGTCATTTGATTTGATCTTAAGCCAATACAAATCTAGTTATAGGTTGGTTCAATTTGAGTTCAAAATAAGACAAATCAATCAAATTTTGATCTTATAAGACACATTTTTAGTATAAGATAAAAAATACTCTCTTTCTTTGTACACACACCATTTTTAGATTCATAGAGCTAGCATGATCCAATCTAGAATCCACTCAATTCAAGTTCAATCCTAGTTAGACTTGGCCTGTTGGACGGTTTGTCAGAATTCAATCCTTTGCGAATGATCTTCGTTCTTCGAGCTAAATTCACAGCCCAAGATAATAAATATCACTTTATTCAAGAAAAAGGAAAACACTCTATTATCATCTTCATACATAAGACTGCCATTATTTAACCTAATTCCCTCCACAATTTAAGGAACTACTAATTGGTTTAAAAAAATCACAACCATGGATCTTTAAAGATGTTTTGTATGCGCACCGTGAAGATATACATTTTTTATGTAAATATATTCCAAAACAAGTTCTTATTTTGAACTGAAGGATCCTTGTCGGGTTGTCGTTATAGAAGGGCATGCTTCTTGTGATTGGATTTAGTATGCCCAAAAGGTCTGAAGTACACCCTCACAATTCAATCCTGCAAGTAAACTCATGCATATTTCTGAAAGTAAATTGGCATTAGTTGTGGTCATTCCATAGATTAGCGGCCCTGAACTCGGTACTCTTATGGGTTTGAGAATTTTTTTTCTAATGCCACTCTCTGAGCAAAAACATCAAGGAACGATATTGCAATGAAGCATGCCTACTTGTAAGGATTTGGTCAGATGCACCACACTACGTTTGGTTGCTCCATATGCAGCAAACCTGGCCAAAAAATAACAATAATCACAATTACAAAGGCCAATGAATCTATTGTTTGGTTTTATTTTGTGTTGTTGAAAAATTCAACAATAGTTCTACAGGAGTCTTTAATGAAATAAGAGCTCAAGCTTACGGTCAAATAAGACACAATGATACATTCCCTTAAAATATGCCAAGTGATATTAACCAAAATTACAGAAGCAATCCACATCCAGGCAGAAACATAGTTTCAGCGTGTAAACAAAAAGTTCTTTTCAGCGTCTAAACTCTTCCTTTTTCTAAAAAGTGTTTTTCAGCGTCTAAACAAAAAAGAAAAGCCAAGGAGATTAAAAATGGTAGTGTTTCACTTAGTCAGTATCAGCAAAAGCAGGCTAAATACATTAAAAAGCAACAGATTCAGAATGCTATAAAGGCCTATCGATTGGATAGAGAAAAAAAAAAAGCATGTATGGCTAAAGAAATGTTTGTAGGCAGTCAAGGTAATGAATACTGAAAAGGGGGTTAAACTAATAAAGATATGCATATGAATTATCAGAAATGGCATTCAACAAAGAGAGGAAAAGTCATCAACTATTGACTTGCACTGTCTGAACAGAAAAGTCCTGGATACTGTTAAATATGGAAACATTGAAAAACAATCTCAGAAACCATCGAAGTAGTAGAATAGTCAAATTAGATGATGCTTCAAAATACAAATAACAAAACTGTATGCTTCTTTGCATATCTAAGTTGCACTCACTCCTCTCTTCAAGAAGCAAAAAAATGCATGGCACCAAGTGGAACATAAATGCACCTCAAAATCTTAAGGCGATATCACATTTTAAAATAATTCAACCTTTTTAACCCTCTTCGGTGAGACATTCACTTGGTGTTTAAATGGTTGAAATTGGCAGCAAATTAGTTCAATTTAAAAAAAAAAAAACACTATAAAAAAGAAAAAAATATATATCACTTGCAAGGTCTTGGAAGTGGCTTTCACTTTTGCTTTTTCCACAAAGTAGTAAAAAAACATCATTAATAGGAGAATGAGTTATAATGCTATGTTTATTCATAGTAATATAAATTTATATAAAATAAATGAAATGATGGATAAAAATAAAGCCATTGTAGTCTAAACAAGCATTGAAATTGAGTTTCTTGGAGCAAAACAAGTAAACACCAATGAAACTAACTACAATGAGACTCAATTCAGAACTCAAACTCAACCACTTAAAAACATTTACACAATTAAATAGGCCCTTAGACATAGAATTTTTTTATAAAAAAATAATGAAAAAATGATTATATATTATATCATAATAAGTTAAAGATGCATATTACAAATGAGTTCTTATTGTTTGTCTATTTTTTACACCATTTCTATTTATTTAGATTAGATTACTTAGCTCCTCTTACATTGAGTTTTGTGCATCATATGGAAACTTGATCCGTGAGGAAAAGATGGACGGTTGGGATGATCTGGGTGAGGTTTTGGATGTAGCTTATGGGGATTGAAAACCTTCTCAAGCTAAGCCAACAAGTTTTCAGCACCATGAAAATTTCCTATGCTTCATATGTAATATACTGATAGGAAACACTTGTAGATTTCAAGCGAACCTTATCGATCTTGGGAAAACAGTAAAATTCTCCACAAATCCCCAAGCAAAACAAAGAAAATAGTAAGAAATTTGTATTATTTTGATAAAAAGGAATGGAAACACCAACATATAATTGATCCTCTATTCAAAAGGAGGATCTATCTCTCCCGATTCTCTAGACGCCGCTAGAGCCCAAGAGCGCCAAGCACCAAAACCAAATTCAACCAATAATCAGATGCCCTAACCCTAATCCAAAATTCCTATATAAAGAAAAACATAAAAAAAAAAAATCAAAAGGACTAAACAGACCCCCTCACCCCCCCCACCCCACAAAGCAGTGAACCCCACCCCCAAGTGGGTGGGATTTGGAGTCAGCGGCACAACAAGCTTCTGCATGCTGTATTGGAAAAGCCGACCCAAGGGTTGGGTTGGGGAATGGCCGGTCTAGGTGCATCAATACCCCGCTCTCAAAAACCCACCTTGTCCTCAAGGTGGAAAGACGGGAATTGATGTTGCAACCCTTGTAAGGCTCCCATATAGCATCATAATCGAGAAGGTCTCTCCACTTGATCAACACCTTGATCCCTCCCTCTCCCTGGCACACCCCTTGTAGCTCAAGGGGTTCCAACACCACTTCCAAATCTTCAGTCAATGTTGTTGGCAACTCTGAACTCGCTATGTTGATCCCCTACAACTCCTCAATTGTGATACATGAAATACTGGATGTATGGTGGCGGTGGGGGACAACCTCAAACGATACGCCACTGCTCCAATTTTCTCTAATATCTCATAAAGACCAAAATAACTTGAAGCCAGCTTCTCGTTCTTCTTGTTAGCAACCGTCCTCTGTCTGTAAGGTCGAAGCTTTAGGAACACCATATCCCTTGATTCAAATTGGATGTCCTTCCTATACTCATCGGCCCGTGTCTTCATAATTTGTTGAACCCTCAAAATATGCCTTTTGAACTTTTCCAGCAGCTTGTCCCTCTCTTCCAGGTATTCATCAATTGAAGATATTGGAGTGCTACTCTGCCAAAAATGTCTTTTGCACCCTTGAATGACCCTCAATAGCGCTCCCATGGAACTCCTGGAGCAGGTGTGGAATATGGACTGATGTCCTAAGCATGACAAATTTCCCCTGGTACAGAAGCTTCTCCCTCTATAGAGAATAAAAAGGGTGGCTATTCCCATCCTTCAATAAATCTGCTCTAATTCTTCCCAGCTCCTCATCTCGTGCACTCTCCTCCTTAATGACCCCCAATTTAACATCAATGGTATTAACACGACCATCTCTTGTAGCTACCCAATACACTGGACAAGGCATCGGATGCCTTGTTCTCTACCCCAGGCATATACTTGATTTCAAAGTCATATCCTAATAACTATAACAGTCATCTCTGATGCTCCTTTGTCACCATCCTCTGCTCCAACAAATTCTTCAAACTCTGCTGATCCGTCTTGACAATGAAGTGTCGACCCAATAAATAAAGTCGCCACTTCTGGATGTCTAGCACAATTGCCATCAACTCCCTCTCATATACTGACTTAAGCCTAGCTCTAGCTATCAACACTTGGTTGAAGTAAGCGATGGGTCGGTGACTCTGCATGAGTACTGCTACCAATCAATACCCTGAGGCATTTGTCTCTACTACAAAAACCTGAGTGAAATCTGGTAGAGCCAACAACGGTACGGTGTTCATGGTCTTCTTTAGCCTCTCAAAATCTATTGTGGCAGCCTTCCCCCATAAGAAGCTATCCTTCTTCAACTAATCTGTCAGTGGCCAGGCTATGGTGCAATAGCCCCTCACGAGCCTCCTGTAGTAGCCTGTCAGCCTATAAATCCCCTCAACTCCGTGAGATTCTTGGGAAGTGGTCATCTCAACATAGCATCAATCTTAGCCTGATCAGCACCACCCCCTCCTGACATACCACATGTCCCAAGTACACTGCACTGGCCTATGAAAAGAAATATTTTTTCAAATTGGCCCTCAACTGCTACTCCTGTAGCACCTCTAGAACTATCCTCAAATGCTTTTAGTGTTCCTTCTTTGACCCATTGTACACCAGAATATCATCAAGAAAACCAGCACAAATCTCCTAAGGTAGGGTCATAACACTCTATTCATGAGGGATTGGAAAGTGATGGGGGCATTAATGAGGGAAAAAGGAACTAGGAACTCATAGTGTCACTCATACGTTCTGAAAGTAGTCTTCAGCACATCTTCCTTTTTCATTTTGATCTGATGGTACCCTGACTTTAGATTTATCTTGGTAAAGATAAATACCCTACTTAGCTTATCCATCACTGAGATAGGAAACTTGTCTGGCACAATTTCCTTATTCACAGCCCTATAGTCCACGCAAAACCTCTAACTCCCATCCTTTTTCTTAACCAGTAGCACTGGACTAGAAAAAGGACTCACACTAAGCTTGATAATCCTAGCATCTAGCATTTCTCTAATCAATTTCTCAATTTCATCCTTCTGAAATTGAGGATAGCGGTATGGCCTGACAGTGATGGATGACACCCCCTTCCCTCAGGGTGATAGCATGTTCCTGCTACCTTGGCAGTAGAAATCCCTGAGGTGGCTGAAAACCTCACTGAAATGTTGAATCAAGGGTTCTAGTGAAGGAGGAATGTCCCCACCCTCCTCCAATATGATCCCCTCTAGCCTTTGTAGCTATGTTTAAAATTGCGCAATAAGAGGCGCGCCTCTGCGCAATTCTTGCAAAAAACGCCTTGAGGCGTGCGCAATTGCTGGCATTGTTGAGGTGTACGCCTCACATTGGCTGAGGCGCGCCTCTGTTGCGCAATTGCGCAATTTTGAGGGAGGCGTACGCCTCAGCCAAAAGGCCCCACCAACTTAAAATGACTCCTCCTTTTCCCCCACACCCGATCGGCCCACTTGATTCCTGAATTGTTCCGCCTGTAAGCTCCAGATCGCGAAAAACTGAGCCCATCCTGTCGGCCAACCTTCCCGCCGCCTCTCCCGCCGGCGCCGCCTCTCTCCGGCGAAGTTGAAGTGTTCGGCCGCCTTGTAGGAGAAGTCCACAAAGGATTTTAGGTTTTTTTTTTTTACTTTTTGGTTAGATTTTTGAAGTGAAAGAAATTTTAGGGTTTTAGATTTTTGGAAATTTTTTGTGTGATTTTCGATTCTTTCATTAGGGATCATGGTAAGAGACAAGGAAGAAGGGTCTTTGTCATTGTGGAGGGATCCTTCTTGGAAATATAGTGTACAAGTTGACATTGGCGGCGGAGAGAAGAGCTATTTATATTTAAAATGCAATTTTTGTGAGAAAGTGGTGAAGGGCGGAGTAACCCGCATGAAGGAGCACTTATCATGCTCTCACAAGAATGTAGCACCGTGTGCAAAAGTGCCGGACAATGTGAAGGAAGAAATAAGTGCTTACATGAAGAAAAGTACCACTGCTAAACACTTACAACAGGAGCAATTTGATGAAAGGGTCGAGCATGGTACTTATTTTGGGAGCGAGAGTGGAAAGGGCTCTTCCTCCACTATACATAGTAGAGGTGCACGGGGTCCTATGGATCAGTATATGACTACTCCAGGAGCGGATAGAGGAGAAACAAAGATGATCCCTGCAGCTGGTACTAGAGAGGGTCGGCGACAGGTTTGCATGGACATTGGGAGGTTTTTTTTTTAGAATGCAATATCATTTAATGTTGCTACATCGCCTGCCTACTTCAGTATGTTGCGATCTGTAGGATTGTATGGAAGAGGGTTGAAGGCACCTTCCATGTATGAGTTGCGAACATGGATTTTAAAAGAGGAGCTGCAGAACACAGAGCGGAGCATTCAGGAGATTAAAAGGACATGGATTGAGACTGGTGTGACTATTATGTCAGATGGATGGTCTGACATGAAGAGCAGGAGCTTGATTAACATCCTTATCAACAATCCCTACGGCACGGTGTTCTTACGATCAGTTGATACTTCAGAGAAGGTGAAAAATGCTACATTCATCTTCAATTTACTTGATGGGGTCATTGATGAGATTGGGGAGCAATTGGTTGTCCAGGTAGTGACTGATAATGCAGTGCATACAAAGCAGCTGGTCAGATGTTGATGGAGAAGAGGACACACCTATATTGGACACCATGCGCAGCACATTGTATCGATCTCATTTTGGAGGATCTTGGTGACTTACCTCAGCACAAGAGTGCTCTTTCTAGGGCGAAGAAGATTACGAAGTTCATCTACAATCACTCTTGGGTCTTAAGCTTGATGAGAAAATTTTCAAAGAAAGAAATCATTCGCCCTGCAACCACTAGGTATGTTCTTAATTTTGTACATTGCAAATCATTCCTAGTGTATGTTCATAGTTCTTATATTTGTGCACTCTGAATCTATAGGTTTGCCACATCCTATTTGACACTGCAGAGCTTGATGGAGGTGAGGCAACCTTTGGAAGCAATGTTTACATCTACTGAATGGCTAAATTCTGATTGGGGGAAGAAAAGTGAGGGGAAGGAAATAAGAAAGATAATTCTGAATGATAAATTTTGGGCTACTGTAACATATGCCATTTTGAGCACGAGATCCTTAGTGCAAGTTCTACGTTTAGTGGATGCAGAGAAGAAACCAGCTATGAGTTTTATTTATAATGCTATGGATGAGGCCAAGGAGATGATTGCTCACAACTTGGGAGGAGAGGAGGCAAGTTATAGGGAGATTTGGGATATCGTTGATGCTCGGTGGGAGGTGCAGTTACACCGACATCTACATGCAGCGGCATATTATCTCAACCCTCAATTTCAATATTCAGAGAAGAAATCTTCAAATCCTGAGGTGAAGCTTGGTCTATATCATTGTATGGAAAGATTAATACCGGAGCAGGCAGATAGGGAGCTTGCAGATTTACAGCTTGTTCAGTTCCGGAATAAAGAGGGTTTTTTTGGATTGAATGCAGCAAAAGCAACCATTTCTAAACGATCTCCAGGTATAATTTTTTTGAAAAATGCAAAACACTTTATTCAGTTCTGATTATGTTTTTTCTTGAAAACAGTTGAATGGTGGATCCAATTTGGTGATTCCACCCCTGAGTTACAGAGTTTTGCTGTAAGAGTGTTGGGCCTCACTTGTTCTTCTTCTGGGTGTGAGCGAAACTGGAGTACATATAGCCAAGTGCAAACAAAGAGAAGAAATCGGCTATCAACACTCAGAATGAACTCTCTCGTATATATTATGCACAACAAGAGGTTGAGAGAGAGGAGGTTGATGAATAAGGGGTTGAAGGATGATGAGAACCCATTAGTGTGTGATGATGTGTCGTCTGATAATGAGTGGTTCATAGATGATGAAACAAATTTGCCATTATCAGACTTACAGTTAGAAGATCTAAGTGTGGATGTCTTGAGGGGCAAAGAAGATCAAGTTGGCACATCCACTAGTACTGCAGTTGGCACATCCACTAGCTCTGTAACACAACAATTAAGTAAAGGTATTCCACAACTTCTTATATGCTATTACATTACATTTATGTCAAGTGAGCAATGAACATGAATACATGATAATGATCTTTTATCTTAATGAACAGGGAAGAGAAAAGTGAGTCATGTTGAAGATGAAGATGACATGACATTCATAGATACAATTGGAGAAGAAAATTCACTTGAAGACCCATTTAGTGATGGGATATGATTTCATTTTATATGTTTTTTATATTTTGGGAGTTTTGTAAAACTAATATTTTGTGATTTTGTACTTTGGGACATGATTTTATTGCATCTACATTCTTATTTTCCACTATTGCTATTATTTTCCTGCTAAAACCCTTAATTTTTCATTTACGCAATTCTGTGTCCGTGAGGCTTACGCCTCAGATCGCCTCGAGGCTTACGCCTCGCCTCACGGACGAAAACCGCCTCGAGGCGCAGTTACGCAATTTTAAACCTTGCTTTGTAGCTCTATCAGAAAACCTTCCCCCATCTCTTGTATGCTCTTCACCATGATTTTTAAGTGACACCATGAATTTGGAGAGCCCTGCAACTACCCTGATCACTACACTCCTCCCCTCCACCACCAATTTCATCATCAATACTCCCTAGTTAACCTTGGTGTTCTCCAAGGTCTGTAGCCACTTCATCCCCAGGATGACATCAATGCTCCCTAACTCCAATGAGAGAAAATCCTCTCTCACTTAAACCTCCTGCATGGTCAGCAATACTCCCCTACAGATCCCATGGCTCGTCTCCACCTTCCCCATACCCATCATCACTCCATAGATCCCTCTCCACCAATGTCACCCCCAATTGGTCCACAACCTGGTTGGAAATGAAATTGTGGGTAGCCCCACAGTCAATCAACACCACCACCTCCCCATTTTCTATTTCCCCTTTCACCTTCACGGTATGACTTGGTGTGAATCCTACCACTGAGTTTAGAGAGACCTCTACCACGTCAAAATGCGTAGCAATTGAGAAAGAAAAAATTAGAGTTGAACTTGATGTTATATGATCCTTTTATGCAATTTATATATTTTATGTTGTTTTGTTTCTATAATATTTGGATTTTAATTTTATTTTATATAATTTATCACTTAACACTTTACATATTATACAATTTTTTATTTCATATGTATGTAAATTTGTTTACTTTATAATTCAATAGAAAGTTAATATGTCATCCTTTAACATATTATTTGGAAATTATATAAAAAAACTACTTTTAACTTTTATTTTGATTTTATGCAATTTTTAGATTTTGAGGCTTATGCCTCAAAAACGCCTTGAGGCTTACGCCTCGCCTCACAAACGAAAAACGCCTCAATACCGAATTCCGCAATTTTAAACCTTTATTTCACTTGGACTAATATTGAGAAAAAAAACTCCATAGGGGACTCCTCATCTCTCTCTATTGGTACCAAGCCAACGCCTCCCCTTCCAAATATAGGCTAGCTGTTGTCAATTTATCCTCCTCCATTAACCCATTGAAGGCGAAGTACATCTCTACTTATAAATCTACCCATGTGCATCCTCCCCTTCAAAAATGGATATATTCATCTTCCAGACCTTGGGATCCCCTCTGTTTCCCCTAATTCCCCCATAATTTCCCTTTCCCCAAGTGTCCCAATCCACCCTTCCAGGTTCATACTCAAACCCTTCTTCGAATTCCTCTCTCCTTCCTTCAAAATCATTCCCACGCCGATAAAAATTTCCATACCTTCACCAATCAGCACCCCTTGGCTCATATCCATGCTTCTCCCCATACCGACAATCTCTCTCCTTCCTCTAGAAAGGCTTTAGATGACATCTTCTCCCCTCTCCCTATACAATCTCCACATCATTTTCATACCTATGAATTTTAGAATTCATATTTCTCCCTACCGGCCCTCTTGCCTCCGATGCTGCCATCTGGTTTTGATGATCCCATATTTCTTCATCAACTCCTGAAGATCCGAGAATTTACCTTCAATGGAGGAAATTCTCTACTCAATTGTTGCTTTTATTTGGCACATCTCCCCCTCAAGTCATTCTACCAAGGCATCCACCTTCTTGGCCGCCATCAACACCCGAATTTCTGTTAACCTCAAAGAATATGGATCTCAACCAGAAAAACAGCCAAAAAAACACTTCGGACAAAAATTCTGTTGTAGGAATTCAAAAAAATAGCACAAAAATGGCCCGGAAAATAGCTCTGATAGTAATTTGATAGGAAACACTTGTAGATTTCAAGAGAACCCTATCAATCTTAGGAAAACAACAAAATTCTCCACAAATACACAAACAAAACCCATAAAACAGTTGGAAATTTGTATTGTTTTGATGAAAAGGAATGAAAACACGAAGATAAAATTGATCCTCTATTCGAGAGGAGGATCTGTCTCTCCCAATTTTCTAGATGCCGCTAGAGCCCAAGAGAGCCAAGCACTAAAACCGAATTAAGCCAATAATCATATGCCCTAACCCTAATCCAAAATTCATATTTAAAGCAAAACATAAAAATAACCCAAAAGGACTAAACAATATGGATCTCGACCCCAAAAACATCCAAAAAAAACACTTCGGACAAAAATTATGCTGCAGGAATTCACAAAAAAAACAGCACAAAAACAGCCCGGAAAACGACTCTGATACTAATTTGATAGGAAACACTTGTAGATTTCAAGCGAACCCTATCGATCTTAGGAAAACGACTAAAATTCTCCACAAATCCACAAACAAAACCCAGAAAACAGTAGGAAATTTGTATTGTTTTGATGAAAAGGAATGGAAACACCAAGATAAAAATGATCCTCTATTCGAGAGGAGGATCTATCTCTCCCAATTTTCTAGACGCCGCTAAAGCCCAAGAGAGCCAAGCACTAAAACCGAATTAAGCCAATAATCATATGCCCTAACCCTAATCCAAAATTCATATTTAAAGCAAAACATAAAAATAACTCAAAAGGACTAAACAATATGGATCTCGACCCAAAAATAGCAAAAAAACACTTCGGAAAAAATTATGCTGCAAGAATTCACAAAAATAGCCCGAAAAACGACTATGATACTAATTTGATAGGAAATACTTGTAGATTTCAAGCAAACTCTATCGATCTTAGGAAAACAATGAAAATTCTCCACAAATCCACAAACAAAACCCAAAAAACAGTAAGAAATTTGTATTGTTTTGATGAAAAGGAATGGAAACATCAAGATAAAATTGATCCTCTGTTCGAAAGGAGGATCTATCTCTCCCAATTTTCTAGACGCCGCTAGAGCCAAAGAGAGCCAAGCACTAAAACCGAATTAAGCCAATAATCATATGCCCTAACCCTAATTCAAAATTCATATTTAAAGTAAAACATAAAAATAACCCAAAAGGACTAAACACTCCCCCCCCCCCCCCTCTACCCTAGGCAGTGGACCCCACCCCCAAGGGTGTGATAACCGATTCATCCGGCAGGTTCAACTGAACTGGCCAGCCCACCCTTTTAATACCGCGAATAGGAGGGTTCGCGGAACAGCAGTCGTTTGCGAACAAAGAAGGGGCGGGCAGTTGGGTATCATGCGAGAGCGAGGTAGGTTTCTTCTTTCTCCATTTTTAGCAATTGTGGTCTTCTAGGATAGGAAATAACGATTCATTTTCATTCTTATCGTTATCAGAGTGTTATTTTGGGAGAGATTTGAAGAGCAAGAGAAACAGACGAGAAGGATTAAGGGAAGAAGGTTTGTTGAATTTCTTTCTTCATTTACTTCGTTTAAAGTGAGCGATATATTCCTTGAAGGATAAGGAAGCGATTGAAGCGAAGAAAAAGGAATTTGCGAGAGAAAATATTTTTGGGAGTGAGAAGTTTCCATTCGAAAATTTGTAAGTGAAATTCTTCTTATAAGGTTTTTAATAATATTTTATATTAAATCAAAATATTATTTTGGTATGAAGTCATTGTAGGAATTTAGGATTTTTGGAAGGGAAAGATCAAGTTGTAAATATTGATTTCGCGAGGATTCAACAGGAAGAGAAATTGATTCAAGAGTAGATCAATCATCGAAGACCTGAAAAGTTCAAAGTGGGTAAATTATAATATTTTATGTTTTATTTATGATTTCAATTTTTTAAGTAATTGATTAAATTTTGTATTATAAAATGTTGAAGACATAAATTCTTATGATTTTATAGTCTTAAGAACGAATTCATCTGTTATGAAGATTTAAAAGTTTATGGAAATAAAAAGTAACATTTATAGAGATACATGTAAGATATGTTGTATGCAATGGTAACAATAAGGATGAAAATGAGAAAAGAAAAGAAAAGAGAATAAAGGAAAAGGTATTGAAAATGACAGGAGTTCACCCCCTTATGGTACTGGCTGGGGACGCCGTACTCGTGCACGAAAAAGGAAAAGGAAAATGCTATGGAAAATGAAAAAGGAAATCAAAAAGAAAAGGTTGTACTTTTGGGTACTTTGAGACGGTGCTCCTGTGCAAATCAAATGGGAAAAGGAAATATAAATGAAATATTAAAGATAACAAATGTTTTAAATTGTTTTAAATGAAAATATTTGAAGAAGTATAAATCAATGAAAAGAAAGAAATAAGGTTAAGAAATGATAGAATATATATTGATCTATATTTATAATGATTATTTTAAATAGTTACCCACTGAGTTTACTTAGTAAACTCAAACCACGAGTTCAAATGTTTCAGGTAAGTTCTTAAAGAAGAAATGGCTAAAAGCAAGGTTTAAAATTGCGTAATTAAGCCTCGAGGCGGTTTTCGTCCGTGAGGCGAGGCGTACGCCTCGAGGCGGTCTGAGGCGTAAGCCTCACGGACACAGAATTGCGTAAATGAAAAATCAAGGGTTTTAGCAGGAAAATAATAGCAATATTGTACCTTACAATAAAAACATCTAAATGATATATGAAAATAGTGGAAAAATAAGAAAGTAGATGCAATAAAATCATGTCCCAAAGTACAAAATCACAAAATATTAGTTTAACAAAACTCCCAGAATACAAAAAACATATAAAATGAAATCATATCCCATCACTAAATGGGTCTTCAAGTGAATCTTCTTCTCCAATTGTATCTATGAATGCCATATCATCATCATCTTCAACATGACTCACTTTTCTCTTCCCTGTTCATTAAGAGAAAAGATCATTATCATGTATTCATGTTCATTGCTCACTTGACATAAATGTAATGTAATAGCATATAAGTATTCATGTTCGCAACTTATACATGGAAGGTGCCTTCAACCCTCTTCCATACAATCCTACAGACCGCAACATACTGAAGTAGGCAGGCGATGTAGCAACATTAAATGGTATTGCATTCTAAAAAAAAAAACCTCCCAATGTTCATGCAAACCTGTCGCCGACCCTCTCTAGTACCAGCTGCAGGCACCATCTCTTCTTCTCCTCTATCCACTCTTGGAGTAGTCATATACTGATCCATAGGACCCCGTGCACCTCTACTATGTATAGTGGTGGAAGAGCCCTTTCCACTCTCGCTCCCAAAATAAGCACCATGCTCGACCCTTTCATCAAATTGCTCATGTTGTAAGTGTTTAGCAGTGGTAGTTTTCTTCATGTAAGCACTTATTTCTTCCTTCACATTGTCCGGCATTTTTGCACAGGGTGCTACATTTTTGTGCGAGCATGATAGATGTTCCTTCATGCGGGTAACACCTCCCTTCACCACTTTATCGCAAAAATTACATTTCAAATAAACATAGCTCTTCTCTCCGCCGCCAATGTCAACTTGTACACTATACTTCCAAGAAGGGTTCCTCCGCAATGACGAAGACCCCTTTTCCTTGCCTCTTACCATAATCCCTAATGAAAGAATCAAAAATCACACAAAAAATTTCAAAAAATCTAAAACCCTAGAATTTCTTTCACTTCAAAAATATAACCAAAAAGTCAAAAAAATACCTAAAATCATTTGTGGACTTCTCCTACGAGGCGGTCGGACACTTCAACTTCGCCAGAGAGAGGCGGCGCCAGCGGGAGAGGCGGCGGGAAGGATGGCCGACCGTGCGGGACGCCTTCGGTTTCGCGAACAGAGAGCTGGAAGGGAATTTTTTCGGAAATGAGGGAGACCGTGCAGGATGAAGGGAGGAAGAGGGTTCATTTTAAGTGGGTGGGGCCTATTCTGTGAGGCGTACGCCTCACCCAGAATTGCGCAATTGCGCCTCTGAGGCGTACGCCTTATCCAGGTGAAGAATTGCGTAAGCCTCGAGGCGTTTTTTGGTCAAATTGCGCAAAGGCGCGCCTTGAGGCGCGCCTCTAATTGCGCAATTTTAAACAGAGGCTAAAAGAGAAGAACATGTTTACAGAAGACGACGTGCAAATGTCAACAGGTAATCTATATTTTGTGTTTAGTGGCTCTTTAGCATAAATGAAGTAGAATAATGTTTAAGAAATTTTATCGTCCGACTTTTCATACCCGCCTCGTTAGATCGAGCATCCGGGCCGGGTCGTGACAAAGGGGGTGGGATTTGGAGTCTGCGGCAGAGCAGGCTTCCGCCTGCTATATTGGATGAGTCGGCACAGGCCGACTGAACCAGTCTAGGCGCATCATATACATCTTTCTATTAAAGTGAAAAAAGTTCTAAACTGCACGAAATTCCTTCATGAATGCTATCATTATGTTTACCTATGTGGCTTTGATAAGACGTCTCCATGTTCAAGTTTGCTCTTTCAAGCTGGCCTAAAAACTCTCAAATCAACTTCTTGCACAGCAACATGCATTTTAGGTTTTCCTCTACAATAGGAATTAAATGACTTTCAATCAATCAATGGCATTGATTCTATAGTCGTGGAGAATGGATCACCTTATTAGAAATCCTAAAGTACCAGCAAACAAAACCTACAAAATTGAACCTATACCTGAAGATACCCAAGATAACAAAAACCAACAAATTGGCATCCCTACCGAAATAATTCTTTATGAAGTGGATTTTACTCATCTCTTCACTTCCACATCTAGCAGCACTCTACTCTTCTTCGACTAGTAGCTCAAAAACTATCAGAACCTCTCCAATTCTTGCTAGTATCCCCTCTACAGAAAGGTGATCCAAGCAAAACAAGCATCATGCAGGTCCAAAAGAGGATCACAGACACACAATAAGCCACCCCATCGGAGTTTGAAAATTATCCTTCATCATCAAGTATAGCCCAACCTCAAACCTTTTCCCGTTTTTAACATAAAAAGGGTGCTCGCATAACAAGTGATTCATCAAGTACCCTGAGAGTTGCAACCGAATACATGATCATATTAGCAGTCAGTCGCAAAAACTCAACGTCATTCGTTCATGATCTGGCTAATGATCTGTACTGTTCTGACCAACTAAATGAAAAAAAAATGCATACCTTGGAGTTGGTCTTCCATCTGAGCCAGCTCCATCAATGTTAAATATGTGACCACCACGGGGCTGGCTGAGCATTAAATTTATTGCCTGAAATAATCAGGGAGCTAAGAAGCACATAAGAGATATGTTACAGAACAATTTGAACTTTTCAAGATGTTATTACTTGACATATACCTCACGACAGCAAATCATCAAACCAAGGGTGTTTGTTGTAACAACTTCCCTTAAAAAAGATGGATGCACGTTAAGTATGTTTGACTAACTAACAGCATCATCCAACCAACAAAGAATGACTGCAGTTTTCTGAAGATGAAGGCTTCGTTTGGGACGGCTTTCTTACAGCTTCTTAAAGTAGTTTTTTAGTTCAAAAATTAAAAATTTTGAACTAAAAAGCTGCTTTAAGAAACAGTAAAAAAGCAGTCCTAAACGAAGCCGAAAACTTACATAAGATCTTCGTCAGAAGTTTCTGCCAATGGCTTATAACTGTATGCATTTGATCCAGCATTATTTATCTATACAATGTTATAACACGTTAGATATATTCAAGAGCATGAAAAATATTTATAAGGAAATATTAGAAAGAATCAGTTGCAAGTCATATTCAACCCATATATCAACATATTTCATCTTTTCACGAGCAAAGGCAACTAATTCTTTGACATCTTTTCCCACTCTAACATCACAAACCGTTCCCTGAATCAGGCAACACAGCTATGATTAGTTAGCATATAAAGCTATCTCGAACAATTCAATAATATTGACAGAATAGAAATCAAGTGAAAACAGCTATGCAGAAGATACCCACACATGCTGCTCCCCATATTCTTCTTTCAAGTTCTGAACAGCTGACTCTACACGTTCAGCTGCAAAAAATGGAAAACTGAGAGTTTCACTGCTTTCCATAGCAACATGAAAGATCATAAAGATAAGAGAATAAAAAACTACTTAAAAGAGACCGGACACTACTAAATCCCTTCTTAAAGAGACGAATCGAGAAACTCTATAAAGATTCTTCCTTGGATGATCAATGGTACATGCTATTAAAGACAGTGAAAAATAACCTTGCTTGATATTTCTGCACATAAAGAGGAGAATGCAAGTTCATACCTGATCTTGAACATATCAATACATTGTCACCCGCTCTTAAAAACTCTTTCGCTAGAGCATATCCAATACCTTTATACAAAAAGAGCGAAAACAAATTAGTTACTTTCTGAAAGGACAATTCAATTCCAAGTGTGAATTCTTAGACCAAAGAGGCTTAACTGTAAATATACCATGGGGTGACGGGGAAGGAATTTATATGCTAATGCAAGGGCTAACATTGTTAAATAATGCTTTCTCCGTTTTGCCTTTTTTCCCTGTGCCACGTACGGGTTTTCTGATGACAGCCTTTCAATGTTCAACATTAGCATGGCACCCTTGTGGGGCTGTTAAACTCCCAATGTTGTTCAGATACAACAACAACATCAAGCCTTTATCCCACTACGGGGCCGGCTACATGAATCATTTTTCTCCATTTTGTCTTATTTAGAGTCAAATTCCCATTTAAATCTAATAAAAAAGGTCATTCCAATTATTTTCTAACCAAATCTTTTTAGGTCTACCTCTACCTTTTTTAACCTAGGTCAAATCTAATACATCTACTTTGCTAACCAGGTCATCATAAGGCCGACGTTTTTGATGCGCCTTGGAGACAAAAAAAGAAAACACAATGAAAAATTTGAAGAAATAGGAATATAGATGGCTGATTTTTTATTATTACTTCAATAAGAAAGAAAGATACAAGCGATCTACAATTCCGGGTCATCTCTCACAAACAATCTAGATGCCGTTAGGAAGCCCTTACAAAAAGAAAAATATAGCAACTCTCAAATAAAATTCTGCATAAATAAAATAAACCCTCAACTTAGCCTTAAATAAGCTTATCTTATTTTCCTCCTAAATATTTCCCTCTCTAAATTGAATTTTAATTAGCAAATCCTTACGAATTAATCCCTTCCTAAATGTTGACACATACACTAGCTACACAAATTAGAAGTTTCCCTATGATTTGACTTGGGTAGGGGCTTATAGCTCCAATTAGAAGTTGTCCGTATGATTTGACTTGGGTAGGGACTTATGACTTCCTTAAAAGTTGCCCTGATAGTGGGACTTACGTCCTCTTTTAGAGGTAGCCCGAAGAATTTTGGTTGGGTAGGTCTTATGGCTTCCTTAGAAGTTGCCTAATGACAGGTCTTACGACCTAGCTCTATAAGCTAAGTAAACCATATAGTGGGTCGTACAACCTAGCCCTTATGGACTAAGATGCCCATTATGGTTTGAGTTTTGGGTTTAGGTTCATTCATTTAGAAGTTCCCTAACACGCGGATCTTACTGCTTCACTTAGAAGCAGCCCAAATGGCGGGTCTTACAACTTAGTTTTATAGACTAAGATGCCCATATGTTTAAATTGGATTATTTGGATTTTAGGGTTATTGCAATTTTGTTTAGCAATTTCCTAAAGTATGGGGCTTATTGCTTCCCTTAGAAGTTGCCCGTTGGTGGGTCTTACAACCTAACCCTATCGGCTAGGATGCTCGAAGGCTTTAATTACTTGGGTAGGAAATCCTACTAGAAATTTCACATGCTTTCAACATAGGAATCATAATTATTGTATTTCAAAACATTATTTAAAGATGAAATTCTCTCTTGAGGCTTTTGCCTTAAATTAATATTTTCTCCCTAATTGGTCCAAAAAGAAATGTTTTATAATTTCCCGGGAAATTTCGGCAACCTCCCGGCGTCTTCTCCCCACTGAGAGAGAAATCGGGACAGCACTGTCGTAATTTCTTCCTACCCAGACCTAAGGTCGACGGCGTAGGGTCTTCGATTTTAAACCATCCCACCAAGATCTAAGATCGACTGCGTGGGGTCTTCGAATTTTATTTCATCCCGCTCAGATCTAAGATTAATGGCGCGAGGGCTTCAAATTCAAAACCATCCGCCCGGATCTAAGATCATAGCGCCGGTCTTTGAATTGTGAAACCATCTGCCCAAATCTAAGATCGTTGGCGCGGGTCTTCGAATTGTAGAACCATCCTCCAGATCTAAGATCAATGGCGCGGGTCTTCGATTTGAACATTCCTGACCGGACCTAAGGTCGATGGTGCATGTCTTTGTCACCTATTTAAAGTCTCCTTCTCCCCTTTTTTATATCATTTTTTTAAAACATTATCGGTCAAATAGGGTAGTCGTCGAAGGAGCTTAATCGAATAGTAACAACGGAGCATTGGATTCATTTCGGGGTAGTTTGATATAAATCCCAGTCGCGACTTGTGCGATCTCTACACCTCCCGCGAATTGATGAAGCTGAATGGCAACAAGGAGCTGAAGTCGGATAGCCACACAGGAATTAAAGTCGCGACTCGTGCGATCTCTACACCTCCCGCGAAGCAAAAGTTGGACGACAACAAAGGAGCGGAAGAAGCTACTCGTGCGCTCTTTACGAACCGAAGAAGAAGAAGCAAAGTCAAACGGCGACAGGATCGACGGCGTCGGATGTGGGACGGGCGTGGGAGGCGAAGGCGGGCGGAGGGTGGGTCGTCGGGCTCGATGGCGTCGAATGCGGGTGAACAAGTGGAAGGAGTTGGGGGCTTCAACTTTTCTGTTTGTATGCGATACAGAGAGACGAGCGAGGAAAAGAGTGTGAATCCCCTCCCAACTGCTCTTGCCTCTCCTTTTGAAGGATGCAGTGTGCAGTTATTTTGTTTTGAACGAACAGTTGCTTCGTTTGGGAGCGAACTGTATGAGGTGGGGCCAGACTCGGATGTAGGTATGCTGCTTTGCTTCCTTTTTTTTATTTCTACTTTTTTATAGTCAACAATATGCAATGAATATGATGATTCACCAATGGTCATGTACAAGGAATGCAGCATATCTACAAGTAAAGGGAAGAATGTTATAATAAAAATAATTTGCTTACAATGAACGATGATTCACTAGCAGACAAGTGCACTGATCCTCTTGCGAGAAACAAAAATGGATAAGTTGTGGGTGTGATGGATCCCTGACAAGTGTAAATAGGATAATTGCCAAGCATACGATACCCAGTTTACAAGTAAATGCAAACATTCATGAGTAACAATATATATGACTCATCATGTGCATAACATCATGCATACAAATCAAAATAGCAAACTCGTGGTGAATGTGATTTGCCCACAAGTAGAGATCATAAACTTGTAATGCATATAACAATCCCACTTACAATCAACACAGGAAGACTTGTACCTAATGCAGCCTGCCCACGGATAACAGTGGAGGACTTGAAATGAATGCAGCAATCCCACTTGCAAGCCACACTAGAAGACTTGTTATGCATACGATAGTCTACCCATGAATTAAAATAGTAGACTTATGATGAATATAGCTTGCCCATGGGTAGAAAACACAAACTTACGATGCATGCAATAACCTCATCCACAAGCAATGTTGGGAGATTTACATTAAACATAGTTTACCTATATACAACAGCTGGTGGCTTTTGAATGTCCATTGTTTGCCCACAAGCAATGTTAACAAAATTTACACTACACGATAGCTCGCTTGTGAGAAGCAACAAGTGATCCATAGCATAACGCTATGATTCATCGGCAAACATAAGCTGGAAATTTCTAGTGAAAACTACGGTTCATTTGCAAACATAAGTAAGAGAATTTGTAGTGTAGACTACAGTTCACCTGTAAGCAGAAGAAAGGAACTCGTAGTGCTAAATCACAATATTAAACGAATTGGCCTGCTTACAAGTGATGATGAGGACTCACAGCAAAAAGTATAGCTTAATTGTAAGCAAAAGCACGCTCCTACAAGTTAGGTTGGAGAAAATGACAACTAGCATAAGATGAAATGAACTAAATAACGCCACTGAATACGTAACACCCGTACAAGCGGACATAAGGCATTTGATAGGCCCTTAAATGGAATCTTACGCATTTTCCAAATGATAATCACATGTGAAATTGATTATAGTTAAATGTTTTAAAGGCCCTCATGTATCATAGTATAATTCACTAAATTTAAACGCATTTTTCAAGGGACGTACTACTGCTTTTAGAAGCATACATTAGCCTCAATAAGCGTATGACAACCCAGAGATATGTACTACTGCCTTAAGAAGAGCGCCTTTATCTTGGGAAATGCATAATATCCCGACAGCGTGTATCGAAATACATATCAATGCATTTAGAATATGCATACGCATTATGCAAATGCTTTGGAAGGCCTGCAAGTATATAGTACAAATGCATCATGAGTACATGTAATTCGAAAATGCATTATGCATTAAGTTACAAATAGATATACTAGGCATATATCTAACATGCAAACACATTGTAAATATATACTCTGCAACATGCAAAATACATTATATAAATACACCATTCAACATGCAAAAATGCACTATCATAGTAGCACATTATAACAACATGCAAATACACTATACGATACATTAAGCATTAAACCACCACGCACCATATCAAAAAAATATCACGTAAGCACGACAAGCAATGCGCAAATGCATATGCTAATACACTTGTATACATGCAAACATATAAATAAATGTGCAAGTATATCAATATGCAAGTGTGCATATGAATACGCATATATGTCATACACATCCACTGCATTGCATGCGTATAGCCACCATATAAATACATTATGCAAAACACACTCTAAAGCACATACCAGCATGGGCCTCGATGAGCGTGATGTATGTATATACATCACGTCTGAGGATATTGTGCGGGTCAAAAAATAAACTTAAGTTCAAGTCCAATCTTTCTCTTTGAATTGATTGAAGTTGACATGACTTGAACTACCGAACAAATACACGATCGTAGAGCCAACCAGAGTATTTGATTTTATATGTTCATATTAGGCTTTCAAAGTCTCTTATAAAGAAAATTAATATATTGAAATGAATATCCTAGGTTTTGATATCTATACAAAAAGTCTAAAAATTAGGAGATGAACCCAATCCTCCGTTAGCACTCAAATAGAGTCAACGAGGTTCAAATAATGAAATGAAATTACCCCAAAAATCTCGATGATGGCCGCATTGATTATATAACAGGAGGCTACCCCGTCAAATGGTACCACTAGATACAGTCATGGCCAAAGTCCATATGTTCCCCAACGGCTTTAAATTTTTTAGTAATGAATCAATATGATATAATTGAGAAGGCACAAAACCTTTTTGTTAGCTAAGGTATGCTCAAATCTATCCCCTTAAGCAAACATTTACCCCAAGTATATAAGATATCCTTGGACGAAATAACCCATGGCTGCCGATAAAGATCCTTCGATTAGGTTGCGTCGACTACCTCCTCTGACTAAGTAGACTAGGGGCCAACGTAACCATAGAATGTTGATCAGGTTCATCGTCACTCCCCCCACCATCCATTTTAAGTGCGCGGTGATAATTTTCAAAATCTAATTCTATTGCTACTATAAGTTGTATATTATGTATTTGTTCAATGATTAGCCTTAATCGAAAGCTCCCTCGTTATCGAGAAGGATAATTAAGTATAGGAGCTTGCACTTAGGAAACCTAACCTCAGACCATAAAGTCTAGAGGTGTCAAAACCACGTTGCGGGTCCGGTTTGGGTCGAACCCAATTTTGACCCGCGACTATTTGACCTGACCCGAACCCAACCCATTTTTGTAGACGCGTCAGAAATTTCAAATCGACCTGACCCATTGGAATTTTGGGTTGAACCAACCCGACATGAAACCAAGGTGCGAGTCTACGAGATTTAGTCCAAGAAGCACACGAATAGAAGAAAATGGTTATTTTCGCAACCAGCGAGCTCCCACCTGTCGTCGTCGTTACTTCTGATCAAACAAAAGAATGACGAGCTATCATAACTTCCGACCCGACAGGAAGGAACGTCGTCGAAGGAGGAGAAAAATTCTTTTATTGGTTACCTTCGCAACGAGCGAGCTCCATAGTCCCTCCTGTTATCGTCGTTACTTCCGATCCAACAACATAATGGCAAGCTGTCATGACATTCAACTCGAAAGGAAGGAACGTAGTCGAAGGAGGCGGAGTTTTATTGACTTGTTCAAAATTTCACCCTAGGAGAGCAAAGAAAGCGAAGTCGATTAGGTACGAACGATGAGAAGAGGAAAAGAAAACCCTAGGCCTGTGGGACTACGCCTGTACGAGTGCAGGCGGACTGGCTGAGATGCAGAACTGTGCCTGGGCAGGGGAATCGAGTCAGATACAGGTCAACTTCGGGTAAGCTAATTGACTCGAACCTGACCCAATTTTTTAAATAGGTCGAATTTTGAAACCCAAACCCGGCCTATTTTCCAAACGGGTTGACCCTAACCCAGAATTTTTGGGTTGGGTTTTCGGGTCGTGTCAAATATTGACACCCCTAATAAAGTCCTCACAAAATGAGGGTAAAATCTTTGGGTAATGTCATATTTAAAATCCAATATGCCTTCTGAAAATTTACTGTGTAACCTAAACTCGTTAAAACTCTCATCGACCGCCACAAAAATGAAAGAGGCCGTAGAGAAGCTAGGGCACAAATTTTTGGAGCCCACACTAAATCAACTCCTTTTCCAAATATATTTTCCTCTCCAATTTGAATTTTAATTAGGAAACCCCTCCTAATTAATCCTTTCCTTAATTCCCACAAGGGAGCTGAATCCCTTGCCCTTTCCACCCCTATTACTCCAGCTCTTAATAGACCGACCTACTGCCCTCTCCCGTATCAGTTTTACGTGACCAAACCATTTAAGGCGATTCTCTCTAATCTTATCAGCCCTTGGGGCTACTTGATAGGAAGTAGATGCAATTTTTTCAAAATCAATGATCTACAATAAGAAATTAGAAAGAAGAACACCAAAACTCTTTTTATTGCAAGAAATATGAAAGAAACCAACAAGATATTTGAAAGAAGAACAAGATATCTTCGATTGGAGAGGAAGATCTGGCTCTCCCAAATTCCTAGCCAGTGGCTAGAGTCCTCACAACCAAAGAAATTCTAATTTCAGCAAACTCAAAACATGTCCTGAAATCACTCAGTTGTTAGCCTTAAATAGACTCTCCTAATTCCCGCCCAAATCAGCTCCCTTTTCCTAAATAATTCCCTCTCATATTAGAATTCAAATCAGATCTCTTGCCCTAAATAATTCCCTCTCAATTGTAATTAAAGCTTTCCTAAACAATTCCACCTTGATTCCTCCTCCCTTTCCCTAAATAATTTCCTCTTAGATTTTGAATTCAAATTAGATCTCTTGCCCTAAATAATTCTCTCAATTGTAATTAAAATTTTCCTAAACAATTCCCCCCTTAATTCCTCCTCCCTTTCCCTAAATAATTTCCTCTTAGATTTTGAATTCAAATTAGATCTCTTGCCCTAAATAATTCTCTCAATTGTAATTAAAACTTTCCTAAACAATTCCCCCCTTAATTCTTTCTCATTTTCCCTAAATAATTCCCTCTTAGATTTTGAATTCAAATTAGAACTCTTACCATAAATAATTCTCTCACAATTGTAATTAATTTTTTTCTAAACAATTCCCCTTTGATTAAGAACCTTCATAAACAGCCCACTCTTGAGTAGGAAGCTCCCTAATCCCTCCCAATCAAATCAACTGATCCATCAGTACTCCAACCTTTTCACGTATATGCTCGTTTCACAGTCTATCTCTAAGAGTAAAACCAATCATCCACCTGAACATCCTCATCTCTGCAACAATTAATTTTATGTTTTTATTTTAATGGCCAACATTCTACACCATAAAGCATTGCAGGTCGCATCACCATCTTATAGATTTTTCCCTTAAGTTTGAAGGGTACTTTTCTATCACACAACATTCCTGATGCAATCCTCTACTTCAACCATCCTCATCTACTTCACCATCACTCTAGATAATATACCCGAGATATCTAAGATATGTCCTCTTATTAATGACTTGATCGTCCAAAATCACAATCCCCCACTAGATCTATTACTACTAAAATTACACTATATGTATTTATTTTTTAGATCCACTAAAACGAAAACCTTTAGATTCTAAGGTTGACCTCCATAATTCAAGTTTACCTTCAAGTCCCTCTCTAGTCTTGTTAACAAAGAAAAATATCATCAGCAAAAAGCATACACCAGGGTACAACCTCTTGCAAATGTCTAGTAAGAACATCCATGACTACAACAAAAAGATATGGGCTTCGGTATAAGCATTATTAACCAATTTCTTTTCTAAAATGCTCTATAGCACTTCTCTTGGAACTTTATCATAAATTTTTATCTATATCAATAAATATCATATGTAGATCATCCTTATTCTCTATATACTTTTCCATCAAATCTCTTAATAAATGAATAGCTTCCATAGTAGATCTACCCGACATGAATCCAAATTAATTTTGAGAAACATTAGTATCATGTTGTAACATATGCTCAATAACTCTATCCCATAGTTTTAAAGTATGACACATTAACTTAATTCATATATAATTCACACACTCTAGTGCATCACCTTTATTTTTAAAAATAAAAATCAACACACTCCACTCATATGACATCTTTTTAGTCTTCAAAATAATATTAAAAAATTTCGTAAGCGAAGAAATTCATTCATCTCCGGAACATTTCCACAAACTATTAGAATATTATCAGGTCCAATAGTCTTTCCACACTTCATTTTCTATAAAGCCTCTCTAACTTCAATTTTACTAAAACACAGATAAAACAAAAATCTTCATTTTCATTTAGGGTACTAAGATAACTAAAGTCAATTGTTCAATTTGAATATAAGATGCCTTACTTACCATCCAACTTACACTCAGCTCAGGGGACAAAAGGTATTCAATTGCCTAGGAAATGATCATAGAACCAAAAAAATAAAAGAAGGGTTCTACAATCATTTCATCAATTTGAATGGCATAGTCTAACAAGTATAGCTTCTCTAGATTCCCTCAAACTAAACATGTTCTATATTCTTGAAGCAAAAGTGAACAAGGTTCTTTCCAACAACAACTGGTTTCTTAACACCAATTAATTATTTGATAATGAAGGTTCTGTGCATAATTTCGAAATCTGCCTTACAGGGAGAATTTGGATTAAATGGGATAACTCTATTTTAAACTTCACCCCCCTCCTCTCTAACTGTCTGATTATTCATGGGAGTGTGTCATGTAATAATTGTCAGCCCTTCTTTTTTTCAGTAGTCTATACCTCCAACTCTTCAACTGAGAAACATTTTCTTTGGAATACTTAAAAGAATATTGGCTCTTCTATCTCTAACCTCCCATGGACAGTTATTGGAGATTTCAATTGTTGTAGAAACCAAAAGGAGAAAGGGTGGAATTATATTGCCCAATAACAAGTTTTGGGGACTTCAAAAACATGATATTTGATAATTCTCTCAAGGAATTAGCTTCTGTTGGTCTTGCCTTCACTTGGTTTAACAATAGAATTGAGGCTCCCATTCACATCAAACTCGAAAGACTTCTTATAAATGACAACTGTCTTGAGCTCTTTCTTGTATCTTACTACAGTGTGGACTCTCCTAGATGCTCTGATTCTTCACACTAACCATATGCCTTCCTCCAAGCATAGGATGATGTTTAAAAACTATTGCTGCAAGCTCCCAAAGCTGCGGGAAATTATTTGCAATGTGTTATTCACTTATCATGGAAGGGATCCTCTTTGCTCCTTATATGCCAAACTCAAAGCTATTAACGGAATTCTCAAAACAAAAAATTGGAACTCTTCCAATTATTTGGCCATGAACATCAAAGAACTTGAAGCTCGGCAAGCTGCTTGTCTCAATCTTCTGAATCAAAATCCTTTAGATGCTACCCATAGTAAGGAAACTAAACTTATTAGTGAATCTCTGAACTCCTCTTATTCTGCTTGGGCCGACTGGATTATCCAGAGGGGGGAAAGCTAAATGGCTCAAAGAGGTGAAGATGATCTTCACTTCTTATATGGCAAAATCAAAGGGAGGAAAATTATAAATCCATAATTTTTTTGTCCAGCGAGGAAGGTTCTTATTTAGCTCATGATGAGATAGCTGGGGTGGTCATTTTCTCACTTAAAAAATCTATTTAGCCACCCCTCAGACAACTTAACCAATCTTCCTCCCCCCTCCTAGGAATATGGTGCCTAACTTCCTTCTCTCTTCTCTCATTGCACCTATTTTGAATACTGAAATTAAAAATACTATTTATTTCTTTTGGGAAGGATTCCTCTCCTGGGTCGGATGAGATCACTTTTGGCTTCCATACATCTTTTTGGGATATCATTGGGGAAGAAATCTGTACACCTTCTTGTTAAGACCTAATATGAGGAATTGTTTTCTCTAAGATGACTAGTGGTCTTTTGCTTCTGGACGATGAATTTAGCCACCTCGACAGGTTTTGCTTGTTTCCTCTGTATGTTATTCGCCCTGCCAGGCAACCAAGGGAACCTTCTGTTCTTGTCTTCGATATTTTGATCTTTTATGTGGCCAATTTTTCAATACTGAATCCAAAATATTTTCTATGACCTCTACTTCTTTTATGAGTTTAGTCTCTAAGAATGATCCCCTTCCACTGTTGTGGGTTTTGAATCTTCTCCTTAGGTTGCTTTTTAAAAGTTTTGAGCATTACTAATTTTTTGTATTTCAGCTCGTGTAATCTCTTTTTCCATTTTCTGGGGTTGTAATTAGGCTTTTGCATCTTGGAACAATTTTATAGCAATGAAATGGGCTCTTGCGTTCTGCCCTCATTCTTCCCCAAAAAAACTTATTTTTTTCCTTTTTCAATCGTTCGTACAATTCTAGAGGTAACTCATCGACGAATTATAAACAAAATCATTATAAAATAATAAATAATCTCGTGAACAGGACTAAAATCAAAAAATAAAATGACAAGGGGTACCTGCCTTTGGTAGAGCCGGTGATAAGCACATTATAGGGCGGAACCATTTGCTCTCTTTCCTCCGGTGGAAATTCTGCCCTAATTGCTCTCCGGCTCCAGCTCTTGCGATCAAAATTCCTGCGTGAAGACACTTCAGAGAGGTCTGTAGTCTGGTTAAGGGAGCCCAAGCCGGCGAGTAATGGCAACGGTGAGGCACGAGTGGCTTGGCCTCCTTCCAAGCCTCGAGGTCGGAGCCGAGAGAGAGTGAGTGTTGGAAACGCAGCGCAAGCCATGGCGACAGGATTTTACGGATAAGTGGCCACAAGGCGCTTGGAAGTTGGAAGAACGCCGACCGCCGGAAATATGTATATAAGGTTTTGAAAATAGGACCGGACAACTAACCGGAACAAGCAGAGGTCATGGTTGAATCGGGGTCGAATCAGATGACGTAATAAATAATAAGTATTATTTAAATTTAATACAATTAACATAAAAATAATGTTATCATTCAAAGTATGAGATAAAAAATTAAATTAAAAATAACTATGAAACATAAAAACTTATATAATTAAATAAAATAATTATTTTAAAATCTCACATAAAAGTAAAAAAAATTTAAATATCATAATTATAAGAATCTACACTAAAAAAATATGATAATTTTAAATTTGAATATTATTATTATTAATTTATGTTACATATTTAATATAAATTTAATTCTAACATAAGTTTATAAATTTAATATAAATTATTCTTATTTTATATTATATGATTAAATATATTTTACATGTTTATGATATATTATATACAAAAGTTATTTTATAAATTTATATCTAAAATCATTTATAAATAAATAAAATTATTAATGATAAATTATTTTTTATTATGTATAAATAAATAATTTTTATTGTTAACAAATAAATAATCATCACTCACATAAAAAAATAATTAATTAAAAAAAATTTGTTTAAAAATAGATTGTATACTCATTATATATGCTATGAACTCATACACTCCTCATCTCTTTTCTTTAGTCCCACATCCCTTAGAAACACTTTCTTGCTTTTGTTTATATAGCATATTTAGATTCCTTGCATAAAGAGAGCACACGGGGAAGTCATGTGAAGATGTGTCATGATGCTTTGAGGATAAAAGTACTTATTATATAAAATGTATTTAACCTTAATTAAATGTTTTTAATATATATTAATTAATTTATTTAAAAAAATACTTAAAATTTGTGAGATGTGAACCGGTCGGTTCAAAAATAACCGGACCGGTTCGCCGGTTGAACCGGCGGTTCTGACCGGTTCAGTCCGGTTCTTTGCAGAAGCGGTTTTAGGGCTGAACCGGACCGGCCTTGTGAACCGGTCGAACCGGCCGGTCCGGTCCGATTTTTAAAGCACTGTATATATATATATATATATATATATATATATATATATATATATATATATATATATATATATATATATATATATATATATATATATATATATATATATATATATATATATATATATATATAATTTGATTAAAATATTCTGATTTTTTTTTAAAATACAAAGCCCTATAAAAAATATATTTCACAATCAAAGAAATATCATTATAAAATTAAAAATGAAAGAAAATTAATTTATTTGTTTTTAATAATAAGATTTGATCTATAATATAAGTTTTTTTTTTACTTCTAAAATTAAGATTTATATTTTATTATTTTTGAAACTTTCATATTCTTTATAATTAATCTTTTAAATTTTATGAATTAAATGTTTGAACTAATGAGCATCAAATGTGTGGAGATAAACACATTATAGAGTATAGTTATTTTAATCTTATTTATAAGACTTTATTATTATTCACAAAAATTAATATATTTGAAAATAATATTTAAATTCATATTAAAATGTATAAAAACACGATTTTTTTTAAATACATAATCTCAATCAAATAATTCAAGCATTATTCAAATTTAAGATAAAGATTTTAGTCAATTTTTTAAAATTATATTAATAATTTATATTATTTTCTTCGTATAATTATCATATATTTTTTAAAAGATTGACTCAATTAAAAGTTGAGTCCATGATACGTTGACCATTTGAAATGGTTGAAATGATTGGGAAACCTGTCTATAAGTTATAATTGCCAAATCACATGTCTGAGATTCATAACGTACAAATCGTAGTTTAGGGTTTAGGGTTTTTACACTCTTAGTGTGTGTGTGTGCACGGTTATTCAATTGCAATCACACTCTCTCAGACTAAAAAAATATATAAAAAGTACAAACTTCAATTTTAATAAACCCTAATATAATCTATCTTGAAGTCTTCAACAATCTGGAGTATGATTTTCCTAAAATATTAGTACACACAAACAACACAAACAAAAATTTCAATATATGTCAACATAATAAGATTTTGGAATTATCAAAAATACACATGATATAAAAACATAGTTTTGAAAACTAAGTTGCAACAGTCTCTCCCTTTTTGAAGATGACAAAATAATTATTGTTTGAATTAACATAAAAAATAAATTTTCTCCTTAGCTCACCCTAAATGAATGACCAATTTAAAAATAAGGGGTCCCATGAAGATCAAAAAATACAAACCTAAAAATTAAAAAGAAACAAAAACACGAACAAAAATATACACACAGCACATATACATCAAACAATTATCAACAACATCAACCAATATTATAACACACATACATCAAATAATAATCAACAACATCAAAAATTATTTCAATACACATACATCAAATAATATTATGTCTCCTCCTTTTGACAACAAAAAAAAAAGGGAAGAATACCTTGAAATGAAAAGTTTCGATGGATAAACCAAAAGAGTTGAAGAAGAAAAAGATTTTAAATTAATTGCAAATACAACATTAACTTCCAAATGCTAAAAAGAAAATTTTCAAATTTTAAATCAAAGAACTACTAAGATAAGAAAAGTCGATCATGTTCATTGTTCATTTTAGATAAATTGAATAAAAATAATTATTAAAAAAAGAACAAAAATAAAGATTAATTAGTTTCTAATTCAATATTGAAAATTATTGTCAATTATGTAGATATGAATACAAGATAGAACGATAAAGAAAAGAACAATATATATTTTCTGATTGATGACATTGCACTTCTTTTTTATTTTTGTGGCACACTTTGTGCATCTTTTATATTTGAGATAAATTTGAGCATCTTTTTGCTTTGGCGAACATTATGCATCTTTTCTAAACAAGTGGCACATTTGTGCATCTTTTCAAGTTTGACATGTTTTTTGTCTTTCCAATATCAATAAGTTTTAACTCAAATTTGAATAATTA
Organism: Dendrobium officinale; assembly: GCA_019514585.1. NCBI lineage: Eukaryota > Viridiplantae > Streptophyta > Magnoliopsida > Asparagales > Orchidaceae > Dendrobium > Dendrobium officinale. The sequence continues at coordinate 15,166,616 of CM033700.1, forward strand.
ACCAAAATTAACATATTGAAAAAGAAATAAAATAAAAATAAGACATCAATTTGTAATAATTATAACTTTGATATATTTGTCTATAAGAATATGAAATTGATTTTCTAATCTATATCTAGTCATAATGTAACTTAAAATATCGAGAGATTAAGTTTTGCAAGAAAATTAATTTGTATAGCAAATTAATTGAAAATCCCTTTCTAAAAATCAACCACAGAAGATTTTTCTCAAAAAATATAAACATTTCAAGATCACCCAAAACACATAGAAACGCCTTTTTCACTTAAAAATATATCTTTCCAGAAATACAAGAACAATTCATGAAGACACTAATACATGAAATAAAAATAAAAATAAAAAATCTAAACTACAAACACATAATCGCATAAGAAACTACAACACATAAATACAATTAATAATCAGAGGGGCCTTGATCTGTAGGTGGTGGAGGGTTGAACAAAGAAAAGTAGCTATTCATCATAGCTATATTAGTGTTAACCGAGTAGAATTGCCCTCAGCTCCACCACATATCTTCATTATGTCTAGCATCTTACAGATTCAGGTGATTCTCAATTTGATCAAAGCATTGATTAAAATGAATTTCCATTCTGTCAAAATGCTGGACCATTTATTGGTAAAAATTTTGGTCGGGTCCAGGTGCAGGAGTAGGAGCAAGAGCTCCTCCTTCTTCCTTAGAATCATCACCCTCAGAACTTTGATCCCGCCCAAAGAGTGCCCAAAAAAGAGGCATCAGTAAAGTAAATAGGGAGTTTAATGAGTGGACAATGATGTATACGATTGTACTTCTTCTCTAAGATGTAGGCAACTAAGTGTTCTGGTACCACATTTTTCTTTCTCTTATTATGAAGAAGTTTAATATCAAAATGTTTGTAAATATAATCCATTATAAGTTGGGCTTCATTAAAAGGTTTTTTAGTCATTATCAAATAAGTGACTATGGACAAAAGATGAGTTAAGTTAATGCGATCACTAGCTTCAAGAATGATAGAGGTTCGCAAGACATGCTGGATAATCCTAGTATTTTGATTAAGAGAGTACACACATGACATTTGGCTCACTTGGGCAACACTTCTAAGAGTTTGATTTATTTCTGATCAATCAAAGTTGGCTCTCTAGAGGTTAAGGTGTGCGCTCTAACTCCTTGGATTTTTAGGTGAAGGAAGTTGCCTAAGTCTTTCTTAGTGATTTCTACTCATTGCTTGAAAACATAAGAGGTAATCCTAGTGTGGTCTTGATTTACCTTTATGTTAGTTAGAAAATTTTGAAATATTTTTTTTTGAAAGGCATAGATGAGAGTTAAGATAAATGAAAACTAGGTTGAGGCAAATAGGGGCATGACAGAAAAATTAATATCACTATGAATGAGGAGTCGAGAATGGGTTATTTTGGCAGCAAAATACCTATAGAAAGCATCTTCATTCTCTTTGGAAAGAAAGTTGTCGTCCCTACCAAATCGGGAGGGGGATCCCTTAGAGGTGCGAGGTCATTTGCTACTACTAGACATCCTAAGATTTGGACTCTAAAAGGTTTGGAATGGACGAGAAAGTGCAGAAAAACTTATCCAAAGATCTTTCTATTTAAAGAAAAAAGACCTATTGTACATTGCAAAATTAAGATCGTACGTACAATTTTAAAATCATATGAAAAAAAAAATGGACATACGAACGTATACATCCAAAAATGAAAGGGCTTTTCATAAAATGTCATTTTTGAGGCATCCTTTCATACAGACTTTTTGACCAAATGATCGTACAGACGAACACGTGTTCGTCCGGGATGATCAGAATATTAAAGATCATTTTATAAAGGTTAGGTTCTTCCCTATGAGAAACTTAAAACAGTATCGTACAAACAAAATTGGATTTTGTACGTACAATTGATTATTAATAACTAACTTTACCTAGAAAACAATTCCCAATCGTACAAACGAAATAATATTGTTTGCGTAGATTATGAAAACATCATATAATACAAAATGCAATGAAAAACTCAGTTTCGTGTGCTCAACTCAAAATACTATCATATACATACTATAGAATTCATACAATACAAAAAGAACATTTAAAACAAGACATAATAAACAAACAATCTTTTCATAACTAATCACCTTAAATCCAATGACATGCAAAAATTGAAAAATAAGACCAACGATAAAGTACTAAAAGAAAAACAAAAAACAAAAAAGAAATAAAGCACAAACATAAAAACTCTCACAAACAACCTAAGAAAAATATACAAACACACAATTACAAAAATAAATTAAGTTTGTAGAATTTCAATTTAAGCATTAAGATCAATCACACCTAATCTGATCCTTAAAGTGCTAAATGTGTCAAAATCCAGTGGTTTTATAAAAATATCTGCAAGTTAATTTTCAATAATAACGTAATGCAATTCAATTTCTCCCTTAGCTATATGATCTCTAATGAAGTGTTGCCTTATGTCTACATGCTTGGTTCTAGAATGTTGAATATGATTCTTTGACATGCATATAACATTAGTATTATCACAAAAAAATGAAATTGTGCAAATAGAAAATCTTTAGTCAATCAGTTGTTATTTTAACCAAAGAACTTATATCACGCAACTATTTAAGGTAATATATTTTGCTTCAGCAGTTAAAAGGACTACTGAATTTTGTTTACTACTAAATCAAAAAATTAAAAAGTTTCTTATGAATTGACAAGTTCCAATTATACTTTTTTTATCAACCCTACATACTACAAAATTTGAATCAAAATATCTAATAATTTTAAAAGAAGATCTATGCTTAGGATACCAAACCCCTAAGTTTTGAGTTCCTAAAAGATATCTCATAATTCTTTTAACTGCTATCAAATGTGATTCCTTTGAATCAGATTAAAATCTAGCACATAAATGAATACTGAACATGATATATGATCTGCTAGCAATCAAGTAAAACAATGATCCAATTATTCTTTTAAATTTCTTTTGATCAACAAATTTTTTCTTAGAATTCTTATATAATTGCACTAAGGAACTCATTAGTGTAGTAACTGGTTTAGCATTATTCATTTCAAATTTCTTGAGGATATCCTTAATATACTTTGACTGACTAAGAAACGTTCCTTCCTCATTTTGCTTTATGCTAAAATCATGAAAATAACTCAAATCTCCTATCAATCTCATTTCAAATTCACTACTCATTATTTTTAAAAAATAATCACAAAGATTTTTATTGATAGATCCAAATAAAATGTCATCAACATATATTTAAATATTGAGTATGTCATATGCTATCATTTTTAAAAAGAGAGTGGTGTCCACACTTCCTTTAACAAATTCTCTCTAATAGGAAAGTGCTTAATCTCTCATATCAAGCCCTAGGTGCATATTTTAATCAATGCAATATATTTTTCAATTTAAATACATGATTAGGGAATTTAGAATTTCAAAACCTAGATGTTGCTTAACATAAACATCCTATTATATCATGCCATTTAAAAAGTCACTTTTAACATCTATTTGATACAATTTAAAATCTTCAAAATAGGCAAATGCTAATAAAATCCTTATTACTTCAAGTCTGATTATAGGTGCAAAAGTTTCTTCAAAATCAATCACTTCTATTTGATTATATCCCTTGGCCAAAAATCTTGTATTATTTCTAATCACAACTCTTGAATCATTCATTTTATTTTTAAACACCCACTTAGTTTTAACAACATTTTGATCCTTAGGCCCTTTAATTAATTTTCAAACATCATTTCTTATAAATTGATTCAATTCTTTTTGCATGGCCAAAATTCAAAATTCATCCGAAAGTATTTGATTTATATTAGTGGGTTCTACCATCGATATAAAGGCAGAATGGTTCACTTCTTTGCTTAGTCCATGCCTAATTCTAACACCCTTACCATGTTCACTTAAAATCAATTATTTACGATGATTCTTAAGAAAATTATATTCTCTAGGCAAAGGATTTTTTTTTTCCAAAATTTTCTTCTAAATTTGTCTATTCAATTGCTTGGAAGATATTTTCAATATGATCTTCTTCCAACCTTAGCTCTTCCGAAATGCCAGATTCATCAAACACAATATATTCATTCTCCTCAACTACCAAAGTTCTCTTATTAAAAACTCTATATGATTTGCCACCACTAGAATATCCAAAAAAATTTCTTCATCATATTTGTGATCAAATTTTTTTAAAGGAGTTTTACCATTATCGTAAATGAGCACCTTGCATCTAAAAACATACAAATATGAAAGATTATGTGTACTTCCCTTGAGAAGTTTATAGGATTTCTTATTCAACTTGGATCTAGTGCCTACCATATTTAGATCATAATAAGCTATAATAATCTCTTCAGTTCAAAAATATTTTGGAAGTGGCATTCTGCTAATATAGCTCTAATGGCTTCTATTAATGTTCTATTCTTCCATTCTACTACCTCATTCTACTGAGGGGTTATAGGTGCTAAAAAATTATGATCAATTTCATATTCTTTAAAAAAATCTTTAATTTTTTTATTTTCAAATTCTCCTCCATAATCACTTTGAATTGATAAAACCTCACACCCTAATTTCCTATAAATCCAAGTACTAAAGTTTCTAAATTTCTCAAATGATTCACTCTTATAAAATAAAAAATAATCCAAGTGAATCTTGAAAAATCATCAACTATAACAAATTCAAATACTTTACTTCATAGACTTACAGTGCTAACAAGTCCAAATAAATCCATACGAATGACTTCCAACGATTTGCTAGTTCTAAGATTCTTAATGAAATGAAAGGACTTCACTTATTTTTTAATTACCATGCATCACATAGGTTATCCTTATTAAAGTCTAGTATGGGTATTCCTCTTTCCAATTCTTTTTTGATAATTTTCCTAAGATTTTTTCATGCATGCTTGTGTGATAAAGTCTTCTATATCATAACCATGATTCATCAGTAATTATTTTGAGACAAAAATTATTAGAATGTTTCCATGCAATACATCAATTTCATTTTGTCTTATTATGTAGCTAGTGAGGAAATTTTTTTACATTATAACCTTTATCATATAACTGACTCATACTTAATAAGTTATGTTTTAAACTTTCTACTAAAAAATATTTTCAATGTAAAAATTATTCAAATTTCAAATCATACATGTATCTACCACTTTTCTAAAAGTATTGTCTTGGCTTCCAGCGATATGAATTGTATCATATCTTCAGTCATATGATTCGAACATCTATTGTCTAGGTACCAAATACTAAACACATAAATTTATAGTTGTTCGATCTAACTAAACCTACACCCACTCCATGAAGACTCCCTCTTCAGGAATTGCATTATACCAAAGTGACCCTCCTTTTGCTCCCACAACAAGACAGAGAAGCTCTTATAATTAACTTCTCTTCCACCAATCCCAAGTACGGCAGAGTATCACTATTCTTTCTCACCCTCTTGGTGTAGGGGTGTCAATTCGGGTCAACCCGTCGGGTTCGGGTCGAACCCGACCCGACCCGTATATAAACGGGTCAACCCGAACCCGACCCGTTTTTATAAACGGGTCGAACATTCTAACCCGGACCCGACCCGAGCGGGTCACGGGTTGACCCGACACGACCCGTGACCCGGTTTTTTCACTCGCGGCTGCGAGGCAGCGGCAGCAGCGCAGTAGCGGCGACGTCGCGGGCGGCAGGCAGCGGCGGGCAGCGGCAGCGAGGCGGCGGCGGCAGCGGCAGCGAGACTGCGGCGGCAGCGGCAGCGCGGCACTCGACAGCGAGGTAGCGGCGGCAGCGCGACACGCTGCAGCGAGGCGCGGGGCAGCGGCACGCGGGGCAGCTGGGCACGCGGGGCAGCTGGGCAGGCGGGCAGCGAGGCGCGCGGCACGCGGCAGCGAGGTGCGGGCGACGCGGGCAGCGCGGGGCAGCACGGGGGGCACGCGGGGGGCAGCTGGGCAGCGCGGGGCACGGGGGCAGGCGGGCAGCGCGGGCAGTGCGGAAGGGGCAGCGGGGCAGCAGCGGGATTGAGCGGGGAAATTCATTTTTTTAAATTAAATGGGTTTTCGGGTTGACCCGGCAACCCGCCGGGTCAACCCGACCCGACCCGTTTTATTAAACGGGTTGAATCTGCAAACCCGGACCCGACCCGTTTATCAAACGGGTCGGGTCCAACCCGGATTTTCCGGGTCGGGTTGTCGTGTCGTGTCAAATATTGACACCCCTATCTTGGTGACAGCAGAGAACCGACGTCCTTTCTCACCCTCCTGGCGATAGCAGAGAACCAGCGTCCTTTCTCACCCTCCTGGTGATGACATAGAATCGACATCCTTTCACACCCTCCTGATGTTGGCAGAATATCATCATCCTTTTACACCATCTTGGTCTAGGCAGAGTACCGACGCTCCTTTGAAAATCTTCTTCCAAGAGTCTTCAAGAAATTAGGGAAGAACTTTGAAATAACAAGCTAGAGATACTCACCGTTAGGCAACCTTGTGAATCCCCTCACAAATTCCTCTTAAGAGATCTCTCATTCTCAATTCACAAGAAACTCTCCCAAACACTCTCCAAGTGAACTCTCAAAATAAATTCGTGATAGAGGCTCGTAGGAGTTCTATGTCAGTCAGTTTTTAGGACCTTAAATATGAAAAACAAGATAAACCATCTAGAAAACATAAAATTTAAATTTGACCATCATGAATCGCATAGTACGATAGCAGATCGTGCGTATGATCAGTTCAAAAAATGCTCATATGATCCTAAATGAACTGATTTTATACACTGGTCAATGTATGTACAAACTGACATCACACAGTACGATCAGTTCAAGATTGAACAAATATTTTTGATATGATTCTGTACGAATGCATTTCGTATACCTGTCAGCATACTGTACGAACCCTATATCATACAGTACAATTAGTTTAACCAATGCATGCTTCTTTTGGTATGAAAATGGACAAGTCCATTTCATACTCTGGACGTCGTCTATACGAAACTCATTTCGTATAGTACGATCAGCTCGAAAAAATGTTGAGTTCATTTGGGACGAACTTATACATAGCCATTTTGCATGTACTATGTACGTCGTCAGTATGAAGGTAACTTCGTACAGTACTTAGAAAATCTTCCAAACATGATTCGATTAACTACTTTCTAGAGGAATAGTTAGGTCAAATCGTCCTGTACGATCCCATAATCATACAGTATGATTAGTTTTAAAAATATAAGTTTTTATACTCCCCTAATGTGTGTGTGTATGGTTATCCAATTACAATCATACACTCTCATACTAAATAAAAATAGAAAAAGTACATACTTCAATTACAATAAATCCTAATCTAATCTATTTTGAAGTCTTCAATAGTCTAGAGCCCTGAAACATTAGTACACACAAACAACATAAACAAAATTTTCAATAGATGGTAGGAAAAACAGTAATCAACACAATAAGATTTTGGAATCATAAAAAACACACATGATATAAAGATATAATTTTGAAAAGTAAGTTACAACATTTTTTACAAGTCAAGTAATCTCTAACCAACAGGTCAATCAGTCTTTATTTGTCTTTATACACACATGCATTATTATCATGGCACTATAATAGTAATAGCGACAATCTATTACTCAATCACATATCCACATTCATTTTCAATGCATTGCAGTAAATAAAGTATAGTTGAGTTTAATTTAGAAAATGTCAAAATATCCTAACAGTAGATAATAAAAACCCTCTTTCATGTGGGAAGTGGGGGTTTATTTATAGATTTTTTTAGAGTAGTATGCCCTGAAAATATGGAGAAGATCTAAGATAAATTTGGAGTGCTCCATCAGACGACAAATATTGATTCTACCGATCATAGAGCATTTTTAAGCATTTATGTGTCTTAATGATGTCAGAATTAAGTGATCTTGGGCTCATTGGATTTGTCTCATTGAGCCAGTCGATTCGTCTATAAACAAGCTATATTTTGATATCATTTGGTTATCCAATTTATGCTTTGAATCTTCCAAATGCTTTTTGATCCTAGGCTTGGATTGGATCGATTGTGGTGCTGTTGAGTTTGTCTCCTTGAGATGTTCACTTTAACTATAAGTTTGTTGAAAGTGGAGTTCTGAAGATCACAAATTTAATTTTGGAAGTTGCCAACTCATATATACTTTGAGATTCGTGCTTTGATTCAAGGAGATTTTTGATGATGTATCAATAATCATTCCATAAGTTATGAAGTTAGACAAACTTAGAAGTAAGATATACTAATTAAATGCTAATGTAGAATGAAATTAAAATTGAATTAAGGAAACAAGTACATTTCCTTAAAATTTTAATACTTTTGTGTTGAATAGTATTAATAGTATTCATCCCGTGCAATTTTTGAAAAAAAATTCAGCAATACAATATGCTAATTCAAGTTGTGTTAAATAGTACTAATAGTATTAGGTTTCATTTGGGACTATTTTTTAACTGCTTCTTAAAGCAGCTTTTTAGTTAAAAAATAATAATTTTTTGTACTAGAAAACTTGGTTTAAGAAGCGGTAAGAAAGCCGTCCCAAACGAAGCCTAAACTTTGTGCAATTCTACACTAACAACAAGATGAATACTATTAGTTTTTCTTCCAACCTTTTTCAAAATAAGAAGATATCCTACTATATTTTTTTCTTCCAACCTTTTTAAAAATAAAATATTGAAATAGATCAAATATAAACTGGAAATTCTAAGAACGTATCGAGAAGAGATCAAAAATATAAATATTTGTATAAGATATTGTTTGAAGGAAAGCAGATCTGGTAGATCTGTTCTTAACCCAACATCAGCTCGCTTCATTGAAGATTTCTTGTCATCCAAACCTATAAGCCAATCCAAGAGATAGTAAAATCAATACTATTGTCTTGATATGTTTTAGAAAATTTTATCGTAAGAAATAACTTTTTATAATCAAATCTAAATGGTTATAGTTGTAAGAAAATTATTTTTTTTTTCTTCGAAAAATTATTAAAATTCATAATAATCCAAAAAGTTTTATAGAAATCCACTTTCCCACAATAATTTTATAACAACTTTTACCAAACAACTTCAGGCACCCCCAAACGGACCCACAATACTCGTCGAGCGGCTCAAAAGGAGGAAGGTAAACCAACGAAGCGCGAAAGTTGGTCGGTGTTTGCGCGTGCGAACTGTGGAAGGTGAAGTGGCGTAGCGTATGCGAACCATGGAAGGCGAATTGGTCTCTATGGGTGCGAACCACGGAAGGCGAACTATTTGTGTGCTCGAATCGTGGAATTGAGCCGCTTGACGAGCTTGTTTTCTGTGGTAAGAGCCGAGCTTGAGCTTGACTTTTGAGCTCAACTCGAGTTCGACAGCTCTAATTCGAGCTCGGATTTTAGCTCGCAGGTCGAGCCCGAGTTAAGCTTGACTCAAACTCGACTCGACTCATTTGCACCCCTGTTGTTAACTTACCAAGCCTCTGACACTATCTCTGAATCCAACTGAACAACACAATTTTAGTAGCCGGCAAATCACCTACCCCATTCAACACACATCAAAATTGCTACGTGTAGTTGACAGACCTTCCTACTGAAAGAGTCTTGTACCTGCAAACAGGTTAGTAAAAAGGCAGGAATACAAGAGTAAGAACCAGAGAACCTTTCATTACTGTAGAACCTCTCATACTTCAAATTACAGAAGAAGGAGTATATATAACTCCAAGCACGTATGAGATAAAGACACGTGGTCAGTTGGTTAAACATAGCTATAAGCAAGTGGAGCAGTCGGATATGGCGGAGATCGAATATGGAGCAGAAAATAAGTATAGTGTTTCATGTGCTCTGACAGCACCCCTAAAATTGTGCATTTGTTGAACAAATGCCCAATTTGTTGCGCAGCTCTATGAATCGAGAAGGTTGGAGAGGTTTAGTAAGTATATCAGCTGGTTGATCAAGAGAATTGATGTGAAAAATTGAAACAATTTTAGTGTCAATGTGATGACGAATAAAGTGATAATCAATCTCAATATGCTTGGTCCTGGCATGGAAGACAGGATTATGAGCCAAAGCCATGGCAGAAGTGTTGTCACAATAGATGCTAGTTGGACCATGTTGAGGAACCTGAAGATCGGCGAGTAGGCGGCGAAGCCAAATGACATTCGTTGTGGCAGAAGATAGCGCATGATATTCGGCTTTCGTAGATGATTTAGCTACTGTAAGTTGTTTCTTCACACACCAAGAAACAGGTGTTTTTCCCAGAAAAGTACAGAAACCAGTGATAGATTTCCTATCGAAGGAATCTCTTGCCCAATCGGCATCATAGTAGGTAGTGAGCTGTAGCGAGCCTGACAGCAGAGGAAGCCCGAAATTAATCGTGCCTTGAACATAACGCAATAGCCTCTTGAGAGCAAGATAATCTGCCATGGTAGGATTATGCATATTTTGACAAATTTGATTGGTAGCATAGGCAATATCTGGTCTCGTAATAGTAAGATAATTTAGAGAGCCTGCTAAACGTCGAAAATGATGCAGATTGGAATAAGGCTCAGAGGCATTCGAGCAGCTGGACGGTTTTAAGGTCATAGGCGTAGGGACAGATTTGCTATGTTGAAAACCAGCTGCTTGTATTAAATCTGTCATATATTTCGTTTGATGTAAAAAGGATCCTTTACTAGTCTTGGTGACCTGCAAGCCGAGAAAAGTGGAAATGTCACCCAATTGTTTAAGTGAAAATTGCTGTTGGAGCTGGTGAAGGAGATCGTCAATAATGACAGATTTGTTGCCCGTAATAAGTAAATCATCTACGTATATGAGCAGAAAAATTTGTATCTCATCTTTGAGATAAATAAGTAAAGAAGGGTCTGCCATGCTGAAGTGAAAACCAAATGCAATGAGAAATGCAGTCAGTTTGTTGTACCATTCCCTTGGAGCTTGTTTGAGACCATAGATTGCCTTGTGTAACTTGCATACATAGTTAGGATGTTGATTATCGGCAAAACCAGGAGGTTGTTTCATATAAATTTCATCATGAAGATCTCCTTGCAAGAAGGCATTTGAGATATCAAATTGTAAAGTGGACCAGCCACGGTGGAGAGCTACAAGAAGAAGGATTCTAATGGTAGGAATCTTAGCCACCGGACTAAAGGTCTCATTGTAGTTTATGCCAAATTCTTGAGTGAAACCTTGAGCAACCAATCTTGCTTTGTACCTTTCAATTTTTCCATCAGGTGACTGTTTAATTTTATAAATCCAGCGACAGCCAAGTACATTAGCATGAGATGGCTGTGGAACAAGTGACCAAGTTCCCAGTTTTTGCAAGGCCAAGAACTCTTCCGACATAGCATCACGCCAATGTTTATGTTTAATAGCTTGATTGTAGGTGTTTGGAAGCACAGACAAGGTGGATTGAGTAAGTAAGTCAAAGATTTGTTTTGGACGTTGTATACCCATTTTGAGTCTAGTTTGCATAGGGTGGATAGAGACAGGATTCTGAGATGGAGGTTGAGTTTGATCGGAGGAGCTTTGGATGAGTGAAATGTGAGATGGTGTAGCCGGAGTAGAGTGAGAAGTAGCAGATGAGGATCCGGTAGGTGCAGGGTGAATGCGAGACATTATTCTGTTTGGTGAGTTTGGAGTAATAGTTGAAACTGGTAGGAGGAGATATGGATTTGATGAGGAAGAGGAGGAATGTGGAGAAGGGGAAGAAGTTGCTGATTTGAATGGAAAGGTCTGTTCATGAAAAACAACGTGACGAGAAATATGAATTTTATTTGTCGTAAGATTTAGACAACGATAACCTTTGTGAGAGGAGGAATAGCCTAGAAAAATGCATTCTTGAGAACGAGAAGAGAGTTTATTCGGAGCAAGAGGTTGTAACCAAGGAAAGCATAGACATCCGAATGTTTTCAAATGAGAATAATTTGGAGGAGTTTTATACAAAAGTTGAAAAGGGATGTTGAGATTGGCGTCTTTTGTGGGTAATCTATTAACAAGATATGTAGCAGTGAGCAGAGTCTCTGCCCAAAAATGGTGTGGAAGAGAGGCTTCAAGTAGAAGCGCTCTAGTAGTGTCCAGGAGATGGCGATGTTTTCTTTCAGTGAGGCCATTTTGTTCAGGAGTGTGGGGACAACTTATTTGGTGTGTAATGCCATTAGAGAGGAGAAATTGCTGAAATTCATGACTGATAAATTCTCCACCACCATCTGACCGAAATGTTTTATTTTTTGAATCAAATTTAGTAGAGACAAGATTGTAGAATTGTTTAAACTTTGAGAAGGTTTCATATTTATGTTGCATTAAGAAGAGCCAAGTGTAGTGAGTATAGTCATCTATAAAGAGTACATAATAACGAAAACCATTAATAGATGGAATAGGAGCTGGACCCCAAACATCGGAATGTATTAACATAAACGGTTTCGATACATTAGAGCTAGAAGAAGAAAAGGATAGTTTATGGCTCTTGAGTCTTGGCCATATTACATGATTTGCAAACAAAATGAGAAGTAGGAGTACATATAGAAGTAACTAATTTAGCTAAGTGTTGATGAGTCCTGATATTTGGATGTCCAAGCCTAGCATGCCAAACAGTTGAGTTGAGAGAAGACGAATGAAGAGCTTTGTGATTGTTGACAGAATGAGTATTGATGGAGTAGATGCCATCATGGCTGTGTCCACGGATGAGGATATGATTGTCCTGTAAGTCCTTAATAAGAAAACCATTGGCATCGAAGGAAATAGAACAATTATTATCTTTTGTTAGTTTGTGAATGTATAAGAGATTATGTGAAAGTAGAGGAACATGAAGTAGATTTCTTAGTTTGAGCTTACGGGTTGATTCCGGAAGAGGAAGGATTCCCTGGCCAGTATGTTGTATAGGCAGAGAGTTACCATTAGCCGTTGAAATGGTGTCGGATCCGGTGTAAGCTGTGGGAAATTGAAGATTTGAGGCATCTGGTGTGAGATGAGATGAAGCACCAGAGTCAAGAATCCATTCGTTGCTGGTATTGGGTGCATTACTATTCAGAAGAGCTTTCGGTGCAGCAACTAAAGGATTGGCGTTGTATTCGGCATTAAAATGATGCCAGCAATTCATTGCAACATGTCCAGATTTTCCACAAATTTGGCAGGTTGGACGTGTTTGATCAGTCACAGACGAACGATTGTTGTAATTTGGCCTGAAGGGAGCTCCACGTCCTCTGCTTCCTCTGTAATTTGACCGTCCACGAACTATAGCTGAAGTGCGCCCGGAGAACAGAGTAGTATTACCTGAAGATAATGAGGCATCACATTGAATCTCAGTTTGTTGATGGATCTCCTCACTACAGAGAAGAGAATACAGAACATCCAGAGTGATCGGTAGTTGACTGGTTCTAATCGCCGTTTTGAATGGATTATAGGACGGTGGAAGCCCATTCAAAATGTGCAGTATAATATCTTTTGAATCCAAATGAGCTCCTGCGGAGACAATGTTATCAACCAATACCTTAATCTTGGTTAAATACTGCATCATTGTGAGATCCTTCATTTGAACATGATAAAGCTCATTTTTAAGCTGCATTACACGAGATCTATTAGAGGGTTGCAGCCGAAGTTCTATGGTGGACCAGATCTCACGAGCGGAGGTCAGATTCAGAATATACGGTAAAATGGCTGGAGAAATCGTCGAGAGAAGAGAGAAAACCAGATTTTGCTCTATTAGATTCCACATCTTGTATTCGGTAGGATTGGTTTCGGCGACGGAGACATCCGGTTTGGCAGTAAGTCCGGTGAGGTAGCCATCAAACCGATTAGCTGAAAATAGTTGAAAAATCTGCAATCTCCATACAGGATATTTGTCACTGGTTAACTGATTTGGAGCAATCAGTTTAAGGTTTGACATACGAAATTTAAGAGGAGAAGGAACAGTGAAATCTGCCATGGCTGCCGACACGAAGGATGGTTGTAGTGCAGCTACAGTCTGAGAAGAAGATGAAGAAGCAGAGCCTTGTTTGGCCATGATAGATGCGAAGACTCAGCTTCTCGAGAGAGGCTATGATACCATGAAAGAGTCTTGTACCTGCAAACAGGTTAGTAAAAAGGCAGGAATACAAGAGTAAGAACTAGAGAGCCTTTCATTACTGTAGAACCTCTCATACTTCAAATTACAGAAGAAGAAGTATATATAACTCCAAGCACGTATGTGATAAAGACACGTGGTCAGTTGTTAAACATAGCTATAAGCAAGTGGAGCAGTCAGATATGGTGCAGATCGAATATGGAGCAGAAAATAAGTATAGTGTTTCATGTGCTCTGACACCTACATCTTTCCTCTAATTTACAATTTTTTTCTTTCTATATATGCATATATATAATTAGAGAAAAAAAAAGGTTTTTGACTTGCGAAATCCTAACGTCGACTCCTCAACATGTGAAGGTATAATTTTCTAAACTAGAAATCCTCATGCTGGTACACAAAGACCCACTTATGTCTTTTTTGGCATGGTGGATAAAAAAATACATGGTCGTCGTGTGTTACAGGTACTCACGTCTTTTCTGAAATAGTGGGTAGATCCAAATTTCTCGTAGATTTCCCCTATGCAGGTGAAATATCAGAATACTGCCAAAATTTTGACCGAACGAAAATCAGAACAAAATAATTTTGGGAGAATTACAAAACTAGAATTTAATCTAAAAATGAATAACAAAAAAAATAATATATATATATATATATATATATGTGTGTGTGTGTGTGTGTGTGTATAAAAATGATAAAAATAAAACAAAATGCAATTCATTTTTGTCTAACCATTTGAATTATTTGAAAGGGGAGAGCAGCATTTCACTGTCCCTGATCTTGACATATAACAAATTGGTGAAGAAAAAATGTGAATATAAAAAAACCAGTTCAGATTTAAAATGGGTAGTTCATGTATTTAAAATTTTGCTTGAAAGAAAGATGCAAAACCAACTATGTCTTGCTCTTCTGATAATTTGGCTTTGTGGAAGATTTTTCTAAAGGATTTAGGAACAGAATCTGCAGCTAATACTAAAAGAAATAGTTGCATTAGTGTTGCATATTCAACCCAATTCCAATGAACTTAATATTGAAATTTCTTCACAACATTTTGATATGGAGTAAGAGCATGAAGTGATAAATGTGAAGGAGAAATAGAATGATAAATTTTCAACACCTTCAACCCACAATTGATTAAAGGAGAGAGATTGAAGAAGTTAAAAATTTTCAAGATAAACCCAATTGCTCTGAGAAAGATTATACAATAGAAGACAAAGAATTATCTAAAATGCTAAAATATATCCTTTATGAAACAAAATTTGTCGACATAGAATGCCACCAGAGTCACAGCATACATACAAGAGGACATAAGATATTGCTTTTAGAATTTCACATAAATGCCAAGGACAAAAATTCATGTAAATACTAAAAATTTAATATTAAAAGAAACACACATTTGCTCCGATAAAACGCACTACATATAAATATAAAGCATGAAAATGTTGCACGTAAAATTATTTTCAAAGATTCCCCTAAATTTCAGATGTAAACTATTTTTGAGTTAATTTTTAAATATGAAAACTCAAAATTTTACAAATCCAAATATTCAAGTAAAATTTATTCAAAACTTAAAGTGAAAATTATCCATCCTCCACAAACTTTTGTTAAAGATACTAAAGAGTAAATGCCTAGTTAAATTTTCACCACGATTCATTCTCAAATGACTTCTCGCTAGCAGGGATGTGATACATGCCCTTTGAATGGATAATTTTGCTACAAAATAGCACCACTATATCATGAATATGGTCAAAGCCTATATGTTTCACAATGGTCAAAAGATCACTGAGTAAAGAATCATGGTATGCACTCGTTAAGATATAAAACTTTCTGTTAGCTAAGGTTGACTAAAATTTGTCTCCTAAAACAAATATATTTCCTAAGTCTACAAGGTACTACTAGACGAACCAACTAATGACTGCTAACAAAGATCATTTGGTCATGTTGCGTTGACTATCTTCTTTGACTAAGTGGACTAGGGAACATGATGGTCCGAGACGACATAATCATATGATATTGTTTGGGTTTGACATTATTCCATACACCATCAGCTTTAAGTATACAACAATTAATTTTAAAATTCCAAAAAAATTTACATGTTGCTACTATATGCCAGGTTCTTTGTTTCTACATAATAATTATCCTTAATCCAAAGTTCTCTCTCGTCGTCAAGAGGCGTAATTAATCATAGGTGCTTGTGCCTATGGGAAACATTAAACTATATTATAAAGTTCTCACAAAATGATGATAAAATCTCTAGGTAGTGCTTTATCTTAAACTCAAATTCAAACTACCTTCTAAAAATTTGACTCAGAACACCATTAAAATTCTCCTGAAAGTGGACAGAGGCGGGGGCACAAATTTTTAGAGCCCATAGTATCTTGTGTTTGTACTTGTGAACCCGTTAATATAATAAAATATTTGTGATATTTATTGTGTTTCTTATGAGTTTCAACACCTCTATGTGTAGCTAAGTAACTATTATGAATATGTGATGAATTAATATGCATGTGTTGCTTAGAGTAGAGGTTATTATTTATTATATCCACGATGATTTTATTTTCTTTAAACTTAAGTTGATTTATGTATAGGCCTTATATAAATTCAAAATATAGTATGATCTTGAGCTTGAAAAGATGGAATAGAAGAGAAATTAGATAACATAGAATGTAGTATTTCCATGCATGGATATATGGTAGATTTATGAGATTTTGAGGAGATAATTTAACTAGAGTCAATGAGGATTCTAGCTTATATTCTGATGAGCTCTATATAGACGAGAAACATGATTGTTCTGATCAATAACAACTATAAGAAATAACCCTCTATATATAATGCAATCATATTCTTTTTAAGGATTCATAGGTTCAGAACATTATAAAAATTACAGAATTTTTGTTCATGCATTATAAAGTTTTTACTATTAACTTGCCAATATCTTTGCTATTAGTTTACTAGATAAACATAACAATCTAGTAAGTAGTAGGTTATTTCTAGTTTGTCCCTCTTGAGATCGACACTCTATTCATCACTTTATTGCTTGATACAATAACGTGCACTTGCATTCTAAGACAAATTAAACTTCTATTATAAAATTGGGTTGTGTGTGTAAGTTTAAGCACAAACTCTTCATTTGCATATGCTAAATAATAGCTATAGCACCATATCACTCCTATCCTATTAGCTATAAACTAGATTTGCATGCAATATGTGTAGCTACATTGAGTCTCATTATATATCTTTATTCTATTTCTATCGTGTAGCCTTTCATGTAATATCAATTTCAACCTTCACCAATATATAATACTCAATTATCTGGTATGAACATTGCATAATCTTATACTTTTGACAATAAATGTATCTATAATTTATCACTAGATTCTCCAACAAACTCTCTATTTCTCTCTCTCTCTCTCTCTAAAATTTTCTTATACCAATTTGACACTCCCTTGCTCTAAGTAGTTAACCAAATTTATTGTAAACTTGATCCTATTACGAACATCTCTAAACCCAACTACTTATTCACTCTCTTTACCCCTTGAGGTCAATTTATGACTATAATAAAATTTTGGTATCTTCCACAAATAATGTTGGAATCCAACATTATCGAAGGTATTGTGAGTGTGGAAGTATAAAGGACAAACAATTAGGCTATGAAGTGATCTTTATTTTAGTGTGATTGTCAAAATGAATGCATCACCTACTGTGGAAAACCACTTCGGGTTTCTAAGAGGTTCTTGATTGAGAGGGAAAGAAAACCAGACAAAGGGAAAAGCTGTAAGAAATTGTATTTTCAATCTTGTGTTACAAGTACAGGAACCTATCTATATAAAGAGTTTACTAGCCTGTCCGACTAGAGGACCGTACAAAGTAAATTACAAATATGCCATAAAGTAAATATACATAATGTTTATTGGGCATCGTTCTCTAATATCCCCCTTCAAACTAAGGGGTCTTGTATGACGCTTAGTTTGAGACGAAGTGTATGAAATCTAGGAGTTGAGAGGGGTTTAGTTAAAATATCAGCTATCTGATCTACTGTGCTAATAGGTAGTAAGCGAATGTTGTTGTTGATGATTTGATCTCGAAGAAATCGTTGGTCGATCTCTATTTGCTTCGTACGTGCATGAAAGACCGGATTGTTGGCGAGAGCGATAGCGGATGTATTGTCGCAAAATAAATCAGTCGGTTGAGTAGATTGGATACCGAAGTCAGCCAGAATTCTTTTGAGCCAAATAATGTCAGCGGTTAGTGCAGCAAGCGATCGATATTCAGATTCAGTAGAAGAACGAGCTATTGTTTGTTGCTTCTTAACTGTCCAGGAAATAAGATTCTGGCCTAGAAACGAACAGTAGCCGGATGTAGACTTTCTTGAGATCGGATCTCCCGCCCAATCCGCATCTGAAAAGGAATGAAGAACTAGATTAGTTTTGGTAATAGGTAATCCGTAATTTACCGTACCTTTGAGATATCGCAGTAGTCGCTTGAGAAGAAAGGCATGTTGCGGAAGCGGATCGTGCATATGCTGAGATAGCAAATTAACACTAAAAGCGATATCAGGACGAGTAATTGTTAGGTACTGTAAAGCACCGGTAAGTCTTCTGTAGGTAGTTGGATCGTTGAGTTCGGTGTTAGTAGGAAACATCGCTGGGAGCTTTGTAGCCGTAGGATTTGAGAGAGAATTGCAGTTGAGCATGTTTGCTTGTTGAAGAATAGAGACCGTGTAGTTAGCTTGCGATAAGAAATACCTGGATGGTTCCTTTTTTATTTGAATGCCAAGGAACTCATTTGCTTCCCCAATTGTTTCATCGTAAATTGAGTGCTTAGTTTGATGAGGAGCTGTGCAATGGCATTCGAATTGTTACCTGTTACCAATATGTCATCGACATAAACAAGAAGGAATATATGGATATCGGCTTGTCGAAGTATGAGCAGCGACTGATCGGATTTGTTGTGTTCAAAGCCGAGAGACAGCAAGTAGGCGGTGAATGTGGTGTACCACTGTCTTGGAGCTTGACGGAGACCATAAATGGCTTTATGAAGATGGCAGACATGATGAGGGTGAGTAGAATCTTCAAAGCCTTTCGGTTGAGCCATGTAAACAGTTTCTTGAAGCTTGCCGTGCAAGAATGCGTTCGCCACGTCGAGTTGTTGCACCGGCCAGGAATTGTACAGAGCTATACTCAGTAGAATACGTATGGTCGGTAATTTAGCGACAGGGCTAAATGTCTCATTGTAGTCGATGCCTTGTTCTTGATGATTTCCAAGAGCGACTAAACAAGCTTTGTAACGGGCGATTGACCCGTCAGCATGGAATTTTGTACGAAAGGTCCATTTACATCCTAGGATAGATGCATTGGATGGTGGTTCCACTAGAGTCCAGGTGCCTTGTTGTTGGAGAGCGAAGAACTCACTTGCCATTGCCTTGCGCCATTCAATGTTCTTGACAGCAGTGGCATATGTAGTGGGATCGGGTTCCCGCTGAGAAATATTGTTTAAATGTAATAAGTTTAGTCTTACCCGTGGCTTGAGTGATCCGGTCTTCTACCGTGTAATCATGGGATGACTTGGTGCTTGATTAGCAGCATTTGGTATTGCAGTATTAGTAGAAGACGGGACCACATTACTTGGTATGGAAACTTTGGTTGAGACCGGAACTGCATTGCCAGGGAAAGTAGGAGTGGGTTCTATGAGATTTTGTTCAACTGGATGGCGCGAATTAGTGTTGGATGTTCCAGCCTCCGTGGATTGTTTGTTAACGGAACCGAGGGTGGAAGTAGGTATAAGGAGCGACGGATGGTTGAGATCATTGGTTGAAGCCTGTGGTAGATGATCTGTTTCTGCAGAAAACAGAAACTTGTGTTCATTGAACATGACAT
Organism: Dendrobium officinale; assembly: GCA_019514585.1. NCBI lineage: Eukaryota > Viridiplantae > Streptophyta > Magnoliopsida > Asparagales > Orchidaceae > Dendrobium > Dendrobium officinale. Next base: position 15,186,511 of record CM033700.1, read on the forward strand.
GTCGTGACATAAAAATTTTGTGAGAAGACATATCCAGGCACTTATAACCCTTATATGTTTCAGAATATCCTAAAAATGCGCAAGCTCTTGCGCGAGGCTGTAGTTTATGTCGGAGGCTGGGATGAATAAATGGATAGCAGGCGCATCCAAAGGTTCTCATATTTTGATACTCCGGTTTGCAGTGATGGATGAGTTCAAAAGGCGATCTGTTCTTTGTTGTGGGCGATGGCATTCTGTTAATTAAATAAACAGATGTAATGATGGCATCAGGCCAGTATAGGGGTGCAAACGAGTCGAGTCGAGCTCGAGTCAGGATGTGTTCGAGTCGAGCATGACAACCAAAACCCGAGCTCGAGCTCGAGCTCGAACTCGAGTCGAGCTCAAAATTAGAGCTCGAGCTCGACTCGTCGTCAAATCGAGCGGCTCGTCGAGCTCGCTATCGAGCCCGTCGTCGCAATTCCGCCCGAGACCTCAGTTCCGACTTCATCCGCAGTTCTGCCCACCGTCGTCGCGCCCGTCCGTCGCACCATCCGTCGTAGCGCCCTCCGTCACGCCAGTCCGCCATCAGCTCGTTGGCAGAGCTCGTCCGACGTGTTCTTGAGCTCCGTCGTCGCGCCCGTCCGCCATCAGCTCGTCGGCGGAGCTCGTCCGACGTGTTCCGCTCTGTCGTCCCGAGATGAGCTCTGGATGTCGTCGTCCCGAGATCGTCGTCGTCCAGAGATTGTCGAGCAATGGATGTCGTTGTCCAGAGATTCGACGACCAATGGATGAGCTCTGCCGTCAAGATCAAGATCAGTCGCATTCGGCCTTTGTCCCGAGCTCGTCCGCCGTCGAGAAACGAGATCCCTTGTGCCGTTGTTTTGGATTTTCAGCTCGCGATATTTGGATTTCCCGCCCATGAGCTCCGCCAACGAGCTGCTCGTCGAGCCGACGAGTCGAGTCCGACGTATGTTCGAGCTCGAGCTCGATTAGCCGTCGAGCTCGAACTCGTGTTCGAGCTCGAATCGCGAGCTCGATAAGCTCGACTCGTCGAGCCCGTTACCGAGTCGAGTCCGAGTCGGCTTGACTCGGTTGCACCCCTAGGCCAGTATGTGTTCGGAACCGATGCAGTGAACAATAAGGAGCGTGTGGTCTCTAGTATATGCCTGTGCTTCCTTTCGGATACCCCATTCTGTTCAGGAGTGTAAGGATACGAAATCTGATGAGTAATGCCGTTAGTATTAAGAAACTGAGTTAAAGTATGGTTCGTATATTCCGTTCCGCCGTCAGTGCGAAGGCATTTAAGTGAATGTGAGGTTAGTTTTTCCACATAATTTTTGAAATTGATGAATATAAATGTTACTTCATTTTTGTGTTTCATGGGAAAGAGCCATGTGAACCGTGTGCAATCATTAATAAAGAGAACATAAAACCTGAAACCTTGATGAGAAGCTATAGGGGCCGGACCCCAAACGTCGGAGTGAACAACCTCAAGAGGTGTGTTCCGCCTATTATCTGAAAGATTAAATGGCTGTTTATGCCCTTTGGCAAGAATACAAGAGTTACAAGAAACATTATTAGAAACTATTTTGAGAGAAGGGTTACATCGAGAAATGAGATTAAGGATTTTAGAATGCGGATGTCCTAGACGATTATGCCAGGAGACCTCTGTTTTCTTTGCTGCAGTTAATGCCGAAGTGGCAGACTTCACTAGCTGTAGTTGAACCGGGTATAGCCCTTCATGTCATGGTCCGCGAAGCAGGATTTGCTGTGTCTGTATATCCTTAAAAACGAAACCATTAGGCTCAAATATGATGCAAATATTGTTATCCTTAGTTAATTTAGAAATTGAGAGTAAATTGTACTTAAGTTCAGGAATATGCAGAATCTTTGCAAGATTGAGCTTACGGTTTGCAGTTTGCAACAAACCTGAGCCGGAGTGAGCTATCGACATAGATCGCCCATCTCCGATTGTTACACTATCTGAGCCTTGATATGGTGTTGTTATTGACATGTTGTCCAAAGAATTGGTGAGATGAGATGATGCTCCCGAGTCAAGAAACCAATTCGGAGCTGACTGTTCTTGAGTAGCTGTGAGGGCTGTATTTCTTGTACGAGGTACATAACTCTCATTCATTCTATGCCAGCAATTTGCTGCAGAATGTCCACGCTTTTGGCAGATCTGGCATGTAGTTGCTGAGTCTGCCGAGTTTCTGCCATTGGTTGAGTTGCCGTGATTTCCACGACCTCTCTGTCGATGTCCACGACCACGCTGTGAGTAAAGTGCAAGATTTGGATCAGCATTCGACGGATCTTTTGCAGCATCTGCAGATATGTGCACTTCTTCGCTAAGCAGCAATGGATAGAGATCGTCGAGACTTATTGGAGTGAGCATGGTGCGAATTGCTGTTTTAAAGGCTTGATAGGTTGGTGGTAGACCATTCAAGATATAGATGATTATATCTTCAGTGTCTACCACGGATCCGGCTGCCGCAATTTGGTCGACAAGAGACTTGACATCGGTGAGATACTAAGTCATTGTGGAGGTTTTCTTGGATATGTTGTGAAGCTCATTTTTGAGCTGTATCACTTTGGAACGATTTGTGGCTTGAAAACTATTTTCAAGTGCATACCAGATTTTGGATGTGGAATCAAGATGAATAATGTAGGGTAAAATGGATTGAGAGATAGTCGAACACAAGGCAGCAGCAAGATTCTGAACCGTTAGCTGCCATTGTGTATATTTGGGATTTACCGTGAGAGTTTGATCAGAACGCCTGATCTGTTTTTCCGGTGGTGAAATAAGAGGTTCAAGAAATTTTTCGAACCAGTTTGCCCGAAAAAGTTTTACGATCTGCGAGTGCCATAGCATGTAGTTCTCTGTTGAGAGCTGCACAGGCACGATGTTCTTTAGGTTTCCGACCACGAACTTTAGAGAAGACGAGATGACGCTTTCTTCTTCAATCTTCTCAGCTTCGGTGTTCTCTTCCATTTGAGATGACGCCGCTGAGTTCTCCATCTCCCGATCTTGGCTTCACACCCGCTCTGATACCATGTGGAAAACCACTTCGGGTTTCTAAGAGGTTCTTGATTGAGAGGGAAAGAAAACCAGACAAAGGGAAAAGCTGTAAGAAATTGTATTTTCAATCTTGTGTTACAAGTACAGGAACCTATCTATATAAAGAGTTTACTAGCCTGTCCGACTAGAGGACCGTACAAAGCAAATTACAAATATGCCATATAGTAAATATACATAATGTTTATTGGGCATCGTTCTCTAACACCTACAAACAACTTGAACACATAGGGGATTATTTGTCCATGATGATCAAGGGGGTTTTTAAATGACTCCTATAGGCTTTTTCTCGTGTCGCACCACATAGACTGACTTAGCCACCTCTCCCATTTGCAGTTGTGATTCAATACCTGAACCTAGTACTTCGACTATTTTTTATGATAAGTCATATTTTGAAGATAAAAGTACTATAAGGGCTCCTCTCTTCCCTGATCAGCGAAGTATCAGTCTTAGCCAACCAACAATTTTCCAATGTCTATCATGTAGGCCCAACCTCCTAAAAGTTTATGATACCATTCCTAGATTTCTATCGAGAAAAGATAGACATAGTCGACATGTTTCTATTCTGGAGTCAAAGATAAATTTAAAAAAATAGATGAAACAAAGGCAATTTTAGCATTTGTCTTCATTTCAAACAATATTACTCTTTCTTCTTGCATTAAATTCTGGCAATTTAATTTTTTCTATATTGTGAATGTTTTGAATTGTGTCTTTAAAAAAAAAACGAAGAAATAATTTTATATATAGAGGTCATCCTCAAGATATAATACATATCTTCAGCTATCTAACAGATAATTGATGTGACATTATTCTCTTTAATTTCTTTTTTGTTTTTTATTTCAGATAATTCAAAGCTTTGTTCTTTATAGTAATTATATATATTTTTAATAACAGCTACTGAACACTAATATATTTTTTTTTTCTGTCTTCTCATTTGTAATAAAATCCTTTTCATCTCTAAATAGGCTTTTCCAAAGAATAAAACGTAATGAACACTTTAGGTGAATAAGAAATATTATATTTTCTAAATTATTAATCAAATAAAATAAATTACATAACAGCACAAAATCCTTTTAAACTTTTTATATATTAAAAACATATATGCACCTATTGAAATTAGGGTTGTCAATAATTGTCCACATCTGACAATCTACCACCGATATTTCCCAAGAAACGGTTATTAAATGGGTCTAGTTTGGGTTTGGAATTCCAACCCATTTAATCAACGGGTTGGATTAGAGTTGACCTATAAATCTGATGGTAACCCAATTTTGGCCTAACAACAACTCATTTAATTTTTTTCCTTCAATTCTTTTATTGTTTGTATGTTTATCTTACGTTTGAGCAATTAATCTAAACTTTATTGTTAACAAGTAATTAAAAAAAAAATTAAAATAGGTTATTGGATTGGGTTTGGATCATCCTAGTTGATGGCAGGTTAGGTTAGGGTCCATGTTTAAACGGATCGGGTTCAGGACAATTGGGCTTAGATCGAGTCAACTTCGAGCTCGAGCTAAATCCGATATGTTAACATATTTTGACACTCATAATTGAAATAGAGCATTCAACTGATTTTTCTTAATTAATTTTGAAAAAAAATTAACAACTATTGGATGTGATTTTCATAATAAAATGTTTTTTGGTCCTCACACTTTGATGATATGAGCTGGGATTTGGCTGGAATTTTTTTTTTTCATTTTTTTAATTTTTTAAATTATTTATTGTCATTTTATATTTTCTTTTGATTTTTTTTTTAAATAATGATTAGTACCTGTTGACGTTTATTTTGGTATCACTTATGAGTTATGAAGGTCTATTTAGCATATATATATAATTTTATTTTTTTGAAATAGCTATCATATTTTTATTTAGCTATAAATTATTTATTATTTTCTTAATAAAATTATTATGATGAAAGCAACTTTCTAAACCTACTAAAGTGCGGTAATTATTAGAAAGTCCTTTTTCAAAATTTTAAAGTGAGAATTCAAAAAAACTTTCAAAATATATGTTTTTTCGTATAGAACTTTCACTGTAATTTTACATATAATTGCAATTGCTGAGAGCAGAAACTCAAGTCCGTAAGAATCATATCAACAATATATAATATGTCACTATTAAAATCTCTAAATAGACCACATTCTCAGCTTGAAGGGACCTTTTGCTAGAGATTCAAAAGAGCTGAAGGCTTAAAAGTCTTGCAACTTCACCCGAGCACCATTACTGGAACTCTGTTTTTGTATTACCATTGTCACACTATCACTCAACCACCACCTTCCAATTGCCTCAGTCATATTGCAACTCAACCATCACTGTCAGATTATATACCCCTCGATCGCCATGGCCCAACCTATGTTGTCGCACCGCTTGACCACCATCATTGGGTTGTCACTACTTGATCTCCGTTGTTAGATTGTCACAATTTGACCTCCGCCATCAAAATGTTTGTCACTTGAACACTATCATTGAACCTCTATTGTCCGATCACTATTATTGAACCATTGCTAGACCATAGTTGTTGGACCACCACCATCATTGCTTCGTTGTCCCCAACCACCATTGTTAGGCCACCACCATAGTCAAACCACAATTGTTGGACTACGATTGCCCGACCTCAATTGCATGTTGAATCAGCATTATCATCGTACCCCTACAATTAGACTACCATTATCTTACCATCGTCGTCTGATGCCACCGCCAAACCACCATGGTTTAAACATCATCATAGTTGGACAACCGACATTGGATCTTAGCTACCCAAATACCATCATAGGAATGCAATTGCAAAACCACCATCATTAGATCATCATCTTTATCAGACAACTGCCATCGAACCAACACCGTCCAACTTCCATCATTGGACTATTCTCACACGACCAACACCACTGAACCACCATAACTCTGCCACAATTAATCGGGCACCTCTTAGTCTTACCAACTTTTCGTTATTTTCTAGCTAGTACTTATAATTTTGTAATTTCACCTTCTCCAATTTGGGGAAGGAGCAAATTTTTATAATTAACGCTTAAATACCGAAATTATTTCAGTTGGATCAGGCGTTATAATTTTTTTATCTAAGTGGGTTTTCAATGTAAAAACTCTGGTGTCTCTCAATCTTTTTTTTTTCATTTAACTTTTATGTAAATCTTTTAAAATTTCTTTCCAAATGTCGTCAATGCTCAGTATGTGTAACTGAATCCCCAGTATGAAGGGAACAACCCAAGCCCCTAACATCAGAAGCTTTATTTTGTCGACTCTTCATAGAAAGCTATGATGTAAAATTCTCTCAAATCTCTAATGGTTCTCCCTTTATTCACTACTACAAAATTTATTCATATTTATATATTTAACTACTATTAAGCATACAAAGGACAAATTTCAATATCTTTAATAGACTATTATTTTAACTATATCAATAAAGAACAATTTAAAAAATAATCAACACAAAAATACAAAATGGCTATGGCATATTGCTCAATATTGAAGCTAAAAATATTTTAACTATATCCCATTCAAGCCCTTGAACCAGCTTTCCTTATGGCATCCCCACCAAAATAACCAAATATTTGCTATCAATCAATCATGACTAAATCATTCTATAAAGTAAAATATCTATCAAACAAGTGGGGTCTATAAACCGAGTAGACTTGTTAGATTGAGACAAATAGTTGTATAAAATATTAATTTTATGATGTATATAATAAAGGTTTGTGTGAGTTGTGCTAGTTGAGAGGTTTAGGGTTTAGCTTGCCATATGACAAAACAAGAGATCGATCAACATATAAAACAACGGCAATGGTGATGAGACTTCATTTTTAAGAATGTTAAACAAAAATCAGAAAATAATATCTTTGAAAGGTTGAAAACACTGGGGTGCATATAGGAGCAGAGTTTGAGTGAGTTCGATCGTTCGATAGTTGCTTTCTTTTTTTAGGGTTTAGTTCATGCCAGATTATGTTCGAGAATCATATATTTGTGATCAGTTTGTTTTATGCTCATGTTTGTCACGAATTATATTAAATTTTTAAAAAGTAACTTTATATATGTGTAGTGCTTATATCAAATATCAGATAAAAATTTAATAGCTAAAATATAAGAATTATAAATATAAATTATCTTATTTAGTGTTAATCTTCATTCCCAAAAAATATTGATGGAACTAAATATGCTATGGTTGATAACATAACTTTACTAATTAGAATGATTTTAGCATAAAGAGGAGAGAGAGAGAGAGAGAGAGAGAGAGAGAGAGAGAGAGAGAGAGGGAGAAAGGGTGAGAGAGAGAGGTTTTGAGAATTTTATTAGATTTTCTTATTTTAGAAAGCAAATATGATGTGGCATGCGCATGTGATGAGTTTATCAGACCCCTTATCACTATATTTGATTTGAGCTTTTGTTATATGTGAAAGAATGTAATTAAGAAATACGAAAATGCTTATATAAAAAGAATTGATAATGCTTTTTGTGAAGCAAACAAATTTGGTTATCTAATAGTTGTTTAAAAAGTTTAAATTTATAGTTGAGAAGTTGTGCCCTTTGAAGATTTGAAACCTGGCTAATTATTTTAAGACTGGCAATTTATTGAACCTAGTTCAAACTTATTTGAACCATGTTACTATTGGCGTACATTAGTTTATTGATTCTCTTCTCACTTTTAAGAAACCAAAAACATTAAGAAAATAAATCTTCAAAACTTAATTTGTTATGGGTGAACTAGCACATTGATTGCAATTGATTGCATGAATTTAATTATTCATTTTGCACACATCACCATTAAGGAAATGCTTAGTAGAATGTTTTTTTTCTAGGGATTTTATTTTAAGAAATGATGAGCACTGAATTTCTAGGGATTCATTTCAAGGTTTTTTTTATCTTCAAAGATTTTAGAGAAGTAACCTTGCAACAAAGGAACTTTATAAGCATGTCTTTTATTAAGTTTTTAAATTTTATTTTTTATTTCACTACTATTTTGTCCTTAGTATAATTAGTTTTTATGAAGAATGCAAAGTAAATTTTAATTCAAGTCTCACATTATTATTACTTTAGTCATTCACTTATTAATAGTAGATTGGTTTATGTTTTTAAAGACAAGATTGATCAAGCCAAAGGATGATGTATTATTCAACTTTTCATAATTATGAAAACCTTTATAAATAATTATGAAAAATTTACTTTTTGAAATTTTCTTTGAGTTGACACTTTAAGTGTCGTAACTTATAAAGAACTTGAATGAGGAGCCACATGATCTTGTGTTATAGGCTTCACATGAAATCAAAACAATTAAAGATGTTGAAGCACTACAGGAAAAATGCCTATTACCGGCGGTTTATAGACCGCCGGTGTTACCGACGGCTTCCATCGGTTATCCGTTGAAAACCCGGTGGTGTATGCCGCCGGTACTACCGTCGGCCTTGACCGCCGGCGCCGTCAGTAAAATAACCGGCGGTGTACCGACGGTAGCTGGCGGTTAAGCGAACACACGACGGCCTCTTTAACCGCCGGCATACCGTAGGTAAAGTGACCACCGGTTAGCCGTCGGTAATATTATCGGCGGCTTAACGGCCGGAGAACCGCCGGTTACAATTCCGGTAGTCACCGGCGGCATCCGCCGCCGGAAAACCGCCGCCTAAAATAACCGCCGGTAAAAGTTTCCTATGCCAATATTTCCGGCGGTTCAAAAATCGCCGAAAAACCGCCAGTAAAATTTAAAACCGCCGGTTTTGCCTTCCTAACCGCCGGTATTTGATGTTTTTCCTGTAGTGAAGATTAATGAAATAAAGGGTTTAACTCGAGTCCCAAAAGATGAGAAAGTTCGATGAGTAGAAGTTGAGAGAGTTTCATTAACTTTAAATGATGACTTAATCAAGAATAAAACTTCCCTCATAATGATAGTTATTCAACGAAATAAATCTCATCTACATGTGAAGTTGCCAAATAGGAATCGACAAAGATATATAATAAAATTTGAAAAATGCTAGATTCTCTATGAATTTTTTATTAAATTATATGCTAATCTTATAATAAGGGCTTTGAAGAAGGTTGATATCCTATAATAAAAAGAAGAATGATATTTTATGAACATGAAGACTCTTAAACACTTTAATATGGATATATAGAAGCTATGCTATGATAAGATTATATTGCACAACTTTAACGAAAAGGGTAAGAAGTCTTTAGATTTGATTACTTTGTCTCTTTAGAATAGTTATATTCTAAACAAAGTTGAATTCCATATCATAAATTCAATGATATAGTTTATTTGCCATTCATTATAGACCTTGACGAATTGAAGTTAGAATATTGTGATCATGCATAAAGTATATGTGTAAGAGTTGTTTAGTACTACAGTAAAAAACACATCTAACTAATCTATGTTAATGAAGTGCATATCTATGAAGATGCAAGACACTATTTTCTTATGAGGCATAATGTCTTTTCTAGTTAAGTAACCCCATCAATGATGAAAGCTAAATCTAGTTCCTCAAAAGTACATTTTACTATTATTCAAAAATCTCCTCCTTATCTTACATAACATGGAGATTGGATATTCCAAAAAGAAAGAGATAGAGCAAGAAGCAAATGAAGAAGAGAAAATTCCTAGAACTTAAATGCAACATTCTTCATCATTAAACTTGTTATCATTTCTACTTTGCATTAGTTTAGAATATGATTCAAATGATGAACTTAGTATAACATAAGTGTTAGTAGGAGAAATATTTAAGGGTCACAAAGTTAGTTTGATGGCTTATACATTAATACAGACTTTATATATTAAAGGTGAAGAAGACTATAATAATGTCAAATTAGGCCACAATGTTATCATTATGGAAGAGATGCCTCCAAATCTTGTCCAAGAAATAAACTTGTCCAAGAAATAAACTTATTTATTAAATATAAAGTTTGTGGTAGAGTAAAGTACTTTTATTATACCTCGATAAGATGAATATGAAAGAAAGCTAATTAAATATATTTTATAGTTTACCTCCATTTATAGGCCAAAATGTTATCATTATGGAAGAGACATTAATAAGTGAAATGAAATGATTAACTTTTCATATCATTACTGATCTGTCTCACTTGGTCTTTTGGATGACTTGGGCTCTACCAGATTATAGAAAAAAATACATAACTTAGGCAGGGGGTTAGGTAATACTATAATAGAACTATTGCCTTATGAGGACTATCTGACAATGTTGAGTTAAGTTGAGTTGATGATGTTTCTAAGGAAATAAACACTGATCTTGAATACAATTAAATTCAAGATACACCTTCCAAAAATCAAGAGAGTTGTTCCTTTTACATTTTATGAATAACAAGATGTTAATTTAAGAATAGATGGAAAGTCCCTGTCATATTTTTTAAGTGTCTTATTAAGTAAGAAATATGAAAATAATTAGCTTAATTACTTTTTTGAGTTTAAGAAAGCTTTGTCTTAAGTTATTTTAAAAATCACGACTTATCTTCAAATATAGCAATCCATAAGTTGGCTATCCAATTAGACACATTATTGATTAAATAATTTCTCAAAATGGTCAATTTGGAATTCAATGACACTTTATTAATAAGGTGAAAAAACTAATAGACATTAGCTTCCTAGAAAAATAAACATTTTCATGTCTACTTGGATTATAGAGATCTTTAAAAGTTGTACTCGATCTAAAGATGATGAGAGTTCTTCTTGCCATTCATAAAACTAATGGTTGACATCATCACCTCACATAATTTTTTTTCACATGTGGATATATAGCTCTTAAGATGAAAAACTATATAATATTTATCGACATTTATTATTACAAAGTGATGTCATTCGGTTTAAAAAATTCTAGTCAAATTTATCAGATGGTAATAAAAAACATCTTTGATGACCTATGTAATAAATATATTGAGCGTTATATTGATGATTTGGTATTCAATAGTACGACTGAGAAATATAACCTATTTAATTTAAAATCATGTACGAACTGTTGATCCCATGAACACTAAAATTCTTAATTAGATTTAATGATCACAAATATCACTATGAGAATGGGATTGATGATTTTGATCTACTATTTGCAGGAGACCAATACACCATCATGACAATTCAAACTCAAGAAGACAAGCATAAATAGATTAAAAAAATAAGTTTTGAGACTTCTATGTGTAAGAACAAATTAAAAAAAAAATCTAGAAGACATGCATGCCAAGCAAGCTAGTAAGGTCATCAACACAATTTTAGATAACTAAATTAATGTGTCAACTAGTAAAATTCTTAAACATTTCTATGAATCTAATTATGTCAAAAATAATATTTAAAACTCTACCTACAATAAATAAAATCATGTTTTTGGAACCTAAATATACAAAAAAAAGTTATTAATATATATTTAAGACTTAATGGACCTCTGCTAATATTTGCAGATCATCACAAAGTCTGTTGTCTTCACAAAAAGGTATATAGAACGCTATAAATATATAAAGACTTATAATTTCTAAAAATTAATTATTGCAACTCTCTACAAAAGCTTGCAAGTCTTGACAAAGTATTTTGCAGGCCTCAATAAAACTTTGCAGAAACCACTAATTGTATCAATTTAAAAAAAAAATATCATAAATAAAAAAAAAGAATTAAATTAATGGTATACTTCACATATTTTTTAAACATAGGTAGATGATAGCCTATGTCGCTTTGGCAAAGAACGATGTGAAAATTAAGCGAGATAAGAGTTAGGTTTCATTGGGACAGCTCTATTATTGTTTTCTAAAGATACTTTAAGTACAAAAATCTCTTCAAGTTGAAATTTTTGTACTATAAAGTTGCTTTATAAAGCATTAAGAAAGCTGTCCCAAATGAAGACTTATTAGGTTGCATTTTAAAGTAACTCTAAATCTTTCATATATATGATATATTTTTTTATTAGAAAATTAATGCATGATCTCCCTAAACCAATACTTTTAGAATAAATTCAACATCTTTGCTCTCTCCATGTTTAAGTGAAAATATGATCAATGATTTTACTATAACATTAAAATAATTTTAGGTAAGCATTTTGATTTTCATGAGTTAGAGTTTTTTCATTAGTTTATGCTCATGAGGACAATCTCTAGAAAATACTTCAAAAATAGTTTATCAGTAGATAATCTCACCTAGAGAAAGGGTTTTCTCTTCCTTAAGACTGAATGAAATTGATAGGGAATCCTTCAATGTGCAATTTGAAGTTCGATGAATTGGTTAAATGCTAACAACTTGTTGAACCTGATTCAAACTTGCATTACGACCTAATTAACTTAATTAAGTGACTGGGCATACACATAGGGGTGTCAATATTTGACACGACACGAAAACCCGACCCGGACCCGACACGGAAAATCCGGGTTGAACCCGACCCGATTTCAAAACGGGTCGGGTTCGGGTTCCAGAAATCGACCCGTTTCAAAACGGGGTCGGGTTCGGGTTGCCGCGGGTCAACCCGCCAACCCGTTTAATTCAAAAAAAATTTGAATCCCGCCTCTGCTCGCTGCCTGCCCGCGCTACCGCCGCGCGCGCGCCCGCCCCGCCGCGTCTGCCCGCCGCGCGCCTGCCCGCGCTGCCCGCGCGATCGCCCGCGCTGCCCGCCGTGCGATCGCCCGTCTGCCCGCGCCTGCCAGCGCTGCCCGCGTGCCCGCGCCCGACCCGCCCGACCGCCACCCGCGTGCGCGCCCTACCGCTGCCCCAGCGCCCGTGTGCCCCGCGCCCGACCCGCGCCCGCCGCGCGCCCACGTGCCCGCGCCTGACCGCGCCCGCCCGCTGTCCCGCTCGCGTCCCGCCGCCCGCCGCGCTGTCCGCTCCGTCCGCCGCCGTTCCGGCGCCGGCCACCCAAACCGGGTCGGGTCGTGTCAACCTGGCAACCCGCCGGGTCGGGTCCGGGTTCGGTTTTTCGACCCGGGTCGGGTTAGGGTCGACCCGTTTCGCACCCGGGTCAGTTCGGGTTCGACCCGAACCCGACCCGTGACCCGAAATTGACACCCCCACATACACACATGGCAATCATTGAGGAATTCGCATAAGGCATTCCTCCATACTTTTTCAATGAAATAATAAATCTTAAGCAAAATTCAACATGTAAATTAAATGTTCTAAACTCTCATCATCATTACATGACATTTGCAGCAAGAAGAGATACTCATCATTCATGGCACTACAACACTATGCCAAGAGACAAATTATACAACCTAATGCTTTAGTAAAAAACCCTAAAGAGAAACAATATATGCCCCAAAAAAAAACAAACACTGATTTGAACAGCTTAAATATAGGTGAAACTTTTTCTTCTATTAGAATATAAACATCAACAATTACTTTTACTTATTTAATTCATAACCGATTTCATTTGGGGTTGTTTTCTTAATGCTTTTTAAAATAGTTTTCAAGTACAAAAATTTTTAATTCAAAGAATTTTCGTACTAAAAGGCTGCTTTAGAAAATATTAAAAAATTTATTTTATGATGGATATTAAAATTATTTATTTTTTTTTTAGATTTGTGCAAAATAAATTTTTTATGCAACACTAATCTCAAAGTCAAATCAATAACTTTCAAGCTCTTTCTGATACAAAATGATACAACTAAGAACTAACATAATTTTTTTCATTTTTTTTTTTGAGAGCTTTAAGCTATCCTCTTTGATAAACAATAAAATTAAAGAAACCAAATGCAGAATTTTAATAAATTAGTAAATTCTCTTAAAATGTTCTCAAAATATATATGCGAAAAATAAGAATATGTTGAAAATAAAGAAGCCTTTAAGGCCCATTTAACTTATTCAAAAAATCGTCTCAAAAGGATTTTTTTTTTTTTAATTTTAAGCAAAATTTAAGTACAAAATACATATGTAATATCCACAGTAATTAATAAAGTAATTATGGATAGTGAAGGGTAATTAAAATTTCTTTTTAACTATTGATTACTTAAAAGGCTTTATCATCACATAATAATACTATTTAATCTTTTTTTTTTTTTATTTTTTTATGGCAAATTAAGATATCTAGCATGGAGAGATATCTTATAAGTTTTGGTAAGCTATGTTAATAGAAGACTTAGGCTTCATTTGGGACGGCTTTTTTATTACTTATTAAATCAATTTTTTAGTACAAAAAATAAATTTTTTTAACTAGAAAGCTGATTTAAGTAGTAAAAAAGTCGTCTCGACTTTCTTACTACTTAAAACAACTTTTACAATATATATATATATATATATATATATATATATATATATATATATATATATATATATATATATATATATATATATATACTAAAATGTTAAGTAGTAAAAAAGCTATCCTAAATGAAGTCATAGGTTTCGTTTGGGGCTGCTTTTTTACTGTTTCTTAAAGCAGCTTTTTAGTATAAAAATTTTATTTGTTGTACAATAAAGTTGTTTTAAGAAGCAGTAAAAAAATTGTCCCAACCGAAGCCTTAATCTTTTAGCATTAAGAGAGAGAGAAATCTTAATTATCTTATGCCAGTAGGGTTCTAACTGGTCAATGCACATTTATTCCTAAATTATAAATTTTAAACTATAAGCTTATGCGACTAGCATTTATTTTTAATGATTTTTTTTTTAATTTCTATATTAAAATTTCTTTTATCTATCTTAATCACGTTTACTTGTTTTAATTGGAATAAGATTTACTAAGTAGTCAAAAGACTTTCTATTTTTTTCTCATTTATTTGTATCATTTTTTATTTCAAAATATATTAATTATTATACCTAAAATATTTATTTTAAATTTAAAATAAGATTAATTTAAATTGTAAATAAATATTATTAATTTTTATTTGATAATTTTGTAGACAAGTTTAGTTCTTTATATGCTATAATAATATGTATTTTTTTATGTAATCTCACATTGAAATATTTTTCTCATATCACATAAAATTTTATAAGGAAACAAACTTTAAAAATTAAAAATATTTAAATTAATTACAATTTTTTTAATATATAATAAAATCATTTATGACTTCAAAAATTTTATGCATATTATAGTTAAACATATCATTTACATTCATTATTACCAATATCTAAAAAATAAAATTATATTTTTAAACCCTAAACAAACAAAGCTAAGTATTCCCCTCAGTTCTTAAACTCTACAAATTTCTATAAATTCAGACAACTTCTCACTCTGAAAACTGTTTTTCTGCAAAAAAATTCCAATTTTCCAAAATTAAGAATTCTTTGCACAGTAATGAATCATCCATTTGTTTGTTTCAATAGAGTTCTAATGAATATTGAAATCTATTATTTTATTTTTCACATTATTGCTTCGTTTGGGATGACTTTCTTTCTGCTACTTAAAGTAACTTTCTGTTCTTTTATTTTTGTATTAAAAAGTTGATTTATAAAACAGTAAGAAAGCCGTCCCAAACGAAGCCTAAATTATAAACTATACTGATAAATCATTCAGTAAATGATCCCTTTTTCTAACAAGATAATAATAATAATAAACTCAATCTATGAAGTAAGAAATCAATGTTAATGAGGAAATGAGAAGGTGCCTTCCTTAATTTCCATGGTTAATTCTTCTGTCAATCTGTAGCTGATTTGGCATCTTTCATAAGTGGCAGATAATGGTATATTAAACTTGACATCAAAGAATTTTTCTGCTGTGCATGCTATTAATTAGTAGTTCTCTGCTTAAAATTTATATTGAAAAACTCAACAAAACAAAAGCATAAAAATATTTAATAATTTTTTAGTTTTGAAACTGTTAATTTTAGAAATTATTAATCAATTTTCTTGTGAATAGGAGAAGATGCTTTATTTATTTCAAATGATTGTGTATAAGTCATATAAAATTTTTGAAGTCATTGTTTTGAATGGCCTTAGCCAACTCATCCATTAAGGCTTCATTTGGGACGGTTTTCTTACTGCTTCTTAAAGCTATTTTTTAGTATAAATTTTTTAATTTTTGTATCAAAAAATTGCTTTAAGATTCAGTAAGAAAGCCGTCCCAAACGAGATCTAAGACTCGCAGTGAAGTCACAATCGATAGTGGGAAAAGAAGGTAGCAAAGGCTTCTTGCCATGGTGATCATTGCATCATTCTTCATTTTGTAATCAGCCATCAAAGGGATGAGTTCTTTGATATTGATTAGATCTTCTATAATCATGGTAGAATCTTTTGACTACCTTGACTCCTATGGCGACTTCTCTAGTTCTCATAAAATTGCTTAAGTGTTCCTCCCATATGGCTCATCTACTTCCTCTCCTGGCCATAGTAGAGGCTCTAGTCTCCTTATTATTTAGCATTTATGTGACATTTGGTATCAAAATTAATCAATGCAAATGTATATGACTTGCATATTTAATAAATAAATACTTTTAAATTCACACCATACTATATGGATAGAAAAAATTAGTTTTGATGAATAAAATATTTGATATTTATAATGCAAATCCATGCAAAATTATTGTACTTGCTTCAAAATAATTAATAAATCATCACAAATAAGTTTAACATATTAAAACATAGAATTTTCAATAAAAGTCTTTTATCTCCTCTAATTAAAATTCTTCATAAAAAAGTTTATTGTGTTTAGTACTCCATATCTTCAATGAAAAGCTATATATCTGAAGATCACCCAAAGTTTGTACTAACAAACTACCTTAAAAACACTCATAATCTTAATATAAAACTATATATAATTTTTGACTTGTTAGCCCTAATTCGACTTATCAGCTATGTAAGCCACTAAGCCAGCTCTTTTAAAAAATATTAATATGAAAAATATATTATATATTAGACTTCAGAATTTT
Source organism: Dendrobium officinale (assembly GCA_019514585.1). Lineage (NCBI taxonomy): Eukaryota > Viridiplantae > Streptophyta > Magnoliopsida > Asparagales > Orchidaceae > Dendrobium > Dendrobium officinale. The sequence goes on from CM033700.1 coordinate 15,203,345, forward strand.
AATTACTACGTTGTTAAAAATATTTAAAAATTATATCTAATTTTCTTATATAAAATGATTCTCTATTATTTTTGTATAATGATTCATTACTTATACAATTTTATTATAAAATAATAATTGAAATCAAAATCATTTTCTCTCTCTCTCATAATAAACAAGCCAGTCATGAGCCGGTTAGAACTCGTAGAATAATGCTTAAACTTGAGCTCTAAATCGATTAATTAATCAAACTCAAGCTCAGAATAATGAGACCTGGGCTCAACTAGTTTACACAAAAATGTACTTCAATTGAATCAATCATATCTGAGAGAGAGAGAGAGAGAGAGAGAGAGAGAGAGAGAGAGAGAGAGAGAGCTGTTTAATTGAACCAGCTGGCCGTTCGAAAGCAATATACAATAAATAAAATTCGATTTCTGAAAATACAAGAACAGAAAAAAGCAACCATTTAATATAACAATATAACAAATTTAATAAAAAAATATATAGGGACATATTAAAATTGAGCATTTATTTTATAATAATTTTGAATATTTTATCTTATTATTTTAATATAAATTATATCATAATATTATTTTAATAAAAATTATTTTCATTATTGAAAATAAATGTTCTTGCAAGCCAACCCTCAAATTTTATAAGATTATCATTACTAAAAAGAAGATGGTATGGTAAGAAATATTGCAATATATACGAATTTTTCTTTTTATGAAGGAAACATCCCTAAGTTTCTTAAGTTTCCATCCTCCAAAACATTGGCACCAATCTAGAGGTAGGGATTATTTGGCTTGAAGTATTTTGAGTATAGAGTAAAAAGAATATAGGAATTTTTAAAATTTTGATTTTTTGTTAGATGAAAATATATCTTAAGTAATTTACTAATGTATTTATCTTTTATTTCATTTTTATTGTACTAGCACCAAAATCACCGGCTTCACACAATTTCATAATACATTGTGTCATGTTCCTCAGCCTCGCCACTGCTTCCTGCCACCCTCTGCTAGTTGTCGTCCGATGTCAGCATCACTAAGCGCCACCTGCCATCAGCCACCACTCGTTATTGAGTCAAAGCTGTTGGCTGCTAGGTGTGCAAGTGAGTTGAGCCCGCTCATGAACTCGACTTCATAACGAGCTCGTGAGTCGAGTTTATTGAGCCGCTAGCTCAAGCTTAAATACGAGCTGGAATTCGAAATTGCTAAAGCTCGACTCACGAGCAGATTCAAATGACTATTAGAATTTTTTTAATAATTATTATTTTTATTAAATTTGAATATTTAAAACAATTAATGCCTGCAACCTAATAAATACTAGTTGCAGTAGCTTCTAAGAAAAAATATATATATAACATTAAAATTTTGTTTCGTAAGAATAAAAATCAGCAGTAAATGGCAAAGAAAAATAACTACAACCACTTAATTAATTCAAAAATTCAAAAAAAAAAAAAAAAAAAAAAAAAAAAAAAAACACAAGCTCGTGTCGTCTTCTTCTTCTCTTTCCCATTGCCAACATCTTCTTCTTCTTCGTCTCCCAGATTTTGCATTTTCACGTCAACATTTGATGAAAACGAGCTTGAATCGAGTAATTGAGCTGAGCTTGAGCTTGAATTTTATACAGTTAGTTGAGCTCGAGCTCAAGTTCGAGTTCACTATGAGGTAAACGAGCTCAGCTCAATATATATCTTCTGTCTAATTTTGAATATTTAAATATGATGTCATTTTCAAACTTATTTGAAGCAAATAGGAAATTAGCAATTGCTTAATGACTGAATTTCGATGAATCCCATTAAGAAGCCTTTGTAATTTCATGGAAGTTTCGTTAATTATAAATAAGAGAGAAAACTATTGAATGCACAAAGAGACAAATTCCTTCATAAAGCTCTTTGAATTTCTCAAACAAATTGTGCAATAGGGGTGTGGAGTAGATGATTTCTAACATTTTAGAATAAAGCAAAAGCATTTTGATTTTGTCAAAACACAACTGAAAGAGTAGCAAAAAATATAATAAGTAGCAAAAAATGATCGAATTTGTCTCCTAATTTTTTCCAAGGGATGAAAATACTCCGTAATTTGGTCCTTCAATTTTTTAAACATAAACAAAATTAGTTCACCCAAGAAATCATTTAGGTCACTTTCTAAAAAGTCTAGACGAAAAACTATTCCGTGCGGACGCCGAACGCCGTCCAGAAACCAACCAGAATGTGCCACGTCACCCATTCGCTTAGTACCGTGGCTCGGTACTGCTAGGTACCGCCGCTCGGTATTGCTGCCGTAGTTGCACCTAATTCACCTCCAAACGTAGAGTTGCGTGCGGCCTCCGCAGAAAATAATTTCTTTTAAAATAAAGCTTTTAAATGGTTTGAGATTATTTTGATCCTTCAGTAAGAGACAGTGATCATTTTGATCCTCTCTAAGAGCCAGGGATCATTTTCATATATATATATATATATATATATATATATATATATATATATATATTATGCTCATTTACTCATAATTTAGAAAAGAATTATTATATTGATGACTTGGAAATAAATAAATAAATAAATTTATTTTCTTGCAGCTTTGGAGCTCTTTTGTTCTGGTTCTTTTTTACTTGGGGTTCGTTGCTTTGTTATTGAATTTGAGTATTCTTTTGTGCTCTGGTTGAGCAGTCCCCCTTTTTGCATGGGACATTTTTTATTTTCCGTTTCTTGTAATTTTTTGAGCTAATATACAGGTCAATCCCAAATTTTCCAAAAAAATAAAAAAAAAAAAAAAAATCATATAGAGCCAGGTTGGAAAGCCAATTGTTGTGGCTCTCTTGTGCCAGCTAGTTATTGTTAATCTTTCCTTTAAAATTGTGTGGAAGGAGTTCGAACCCGTTATGACACTCACAGACGATATTTTTTTTAAATAATTAGATAAAATAATAATTAATGTGGCTTCCCTGTCTAAATTTGTTGATGTTGGTATCAAAGAGACAGGAGGAAAAATATATTTAAAAAAAAAAAAAAAGATTTCTTTGTTGAAGAGAACTCCACCAGATAGAAGCTTTAGTAGTGACAAATAGAGATTGGATGAATCTGTGGATAGTATGCTGAAGGAAGTATTTGAAATGTTCTTAGTAGCCATTTTAGACAGAAGTGTAGATCGATGATCGAGTGCTAGTGATTAGATGACTCACAAAAGGCATTAGCTTGATAAGGCTTTGTTTGCGATGACTTTCTTACTGTCTTATAAAGCTGTTTTTTTATACAAAAATTTATTGGAAGTAAGAAGAAACAATAGTCTAAAGTCATCCCAAACAAAGCCTAAGTCTATAAGTATGAGCTAAGTTTTCAATTGATGATAATTGATAGAGATGGAATGTCGAGTGATGATGATGATGTTGAGTAGATCATTAATGCAGCTTGACCGGTTCAACTGTAAACCTGTCAGATGATTGATTTGATCCAACATAAGCACCAGATTTGCATCAAATCGAGCAGAATCGGTAAGAATAGCTGGTTCAACTGGTTCTGATTTTTTTTTCTGATTCAAGTGTTTTTTGTTTAAATTATTAAACAAATTAATTTAAATTAAACTTAATAAATTAAATATTATATATAAAAACTTTTAAATAAATACTAAATACACATAATTAAGAATTATCAAAGAAGAGAATTTAACATAGTCACATGACCCCACCACTCCATGTGGGCTCCTAACCTCCTACCATGTACAAAAGTAAAAAGATACATAAATTATACAAAGTATAACATCTCCAGTGCTGTGAGACCAAATATCCATGTTGAAAGTTTTCATGTTTAGAATCACATCTATTTCTAAATATATTTTTTATAATTGATAATAATATTTATTTTTAATTTTTTTCTATAATTGATTATATATTTTCTATAATTGATTATATATATAGTTTAAATAACTAATTTTTACATTATATATATATATATATATATATATAATATATATATATATATATATATATATATATATATATATATATATATATATATATATATATATATATATATATATATAAATATGTTATATATATATATATAATTATATATAAATATTAAAAATAATTTATATTAAATTATATGTTTATATGTAAATTAAATTAAGATTAAAAATATATTTAAAAAATAAAAAAATAATAATTTAAAATTATAAAAAAACAATTATTCGTGAATTTTCTTTATTTTTTAGCCATAAAATTATATGATTATGTAATTATTACAACATTATTATATCATTTAGACCTTATTTAAATAATTTTAATATTTATTACATCATCTGATTAAACCCCGATTCTACTAGGATGAGGAGTAAACATCACAATAACGAAATAAGTAAGAAAGTAAAATCAACGAAGAAATAAATGACACAAAAAGATTTAATGTGGGAAAAATAAAAATATGGAAAAAAATCATGAAGCCACACGACACCAAGAAATCCATTATGAAAATAGGGAGAAATAAGTACAAATCTCTTTTTTCTCTCGCTCTCTCCTTGCTTCTCTTTTCACATGCATAATTCTCCTTGTCTAACAATACATAAGTACAAGAGAAAGCCAAGTAAATAACTCCAAGGGATGCAACCTTCATAAAAATGAGAATAAAAAGCATTCAATCTGTCTCACAGCACTGCGACGCCAATTTGGGGCATTGCGGCACTCAAACGTCTGTCTTGATCCGCTGCGATGCTCAAGCTCAAAGTGTTGTGGCATTCCACATCATTGCTCTATCTTCACCATCCCTTTCCCCTCACTTCACTTGGCTTGCCGAGGAAGGGAAAGAAAGGAGAAGAAGAAGAGAAGAGAGAGAAGATCCTTTGGGGATCGGTTGTCCATCATTCCTTTTAGGAAAATTATCGATCAAACCATTCTGATCATAGTAAGTTTGATGTGACTTCTACTTTGGCAACCCTTTTTTTGAATAACCTACCTCTGTTTTTTCGATATAAAAGATGTGAGATTTTAAGAATATCGTTTTGTGTCCATATCTATTTCTTTCCTTTTTTGAAAGTGATAAAAATATGATATCTCCAGTTTAGAGAACTTTCATTTCGAAACTTTTTGGTATGTGATATATTTCATCATTCTAAATTTTGTGACTAGTTTATATAAAAATTTCACCAAGTAAATGGATAATTATGATTGTTTGAAGAAAGTGAATAGTATAATATTTATCATGCATTGCATAGATTATTATATTTTATACACGACTTTGATACATAGAGAAAAGGATATGATTCATGCATAAAAGAAATGAAATGATTATCATATGATAAATGTGGCATTTTCATGTAAGTAAGGAAGTCTTACTATTAATACTATAACTAATAAAGATTAACTCTTAAAATAATAATACTCTATATAAGAGGATGGGCTGACGAGATTTCCTTAAAATAAAAGTTTGTGATATAATCCTGAAGGCTAGCCTAAAACTAATCGATCAATTAATCCGACGGGTAGAGAGTGGAAACTCTTAATGCTTTACTGAAACCCACCTATGAAATGATTTAAGATTTATGAATAATGATGGTAAGATAAATATTGATGACCAAGTAGTCGATAGTTTGGATTAAATTAAAGACAAATGATTAACTAGTCGATAATTAGGGTTAAACATATTAAAAGTACTACATTAAAGTTTGATGTCCAAACTTGCTAAACTCATATGAATATGCATGCAGGGTAGTATTTTATAATATGATAGATTTGTATACATGATATGATAAATATAGTAATACCATATGATATAGCAATGATTGAAAGAATAGATGGTAGATCACACTGAGAACATGATTGAGATGCAACTAAACTAATAGAATGCTAATATGAATGTATGTCATATGACAGGGATATGATTGATATGTATATGATAAAACTGCATATGAATGGCATGATATACGAGATAATATCTCAATTGACCTTTACAGGTTCTTTTTTATATGGATATTATTTCTGATTGATAAATTGGCTTTAGTTGTTAATACTGGTTACTTATTGGGTTATGCACTCATCATGTGATTTTTATATATTTTCATGCAAGGGTAATGATCCTATAGAATGAGGCGGTTCTAACTCTTTTCTATATTAGTTGGTCTTTATTTATTTTTTTTAGTCATGATGATATATTCATAATGATAGATTGTTATCAGTTGCATATCATGACTATTATATAAAATATTCTAGACTTTGGATTAGGATGTAAATATTTGATTATAATAATTATGTAATAATGTTTTTCAATATTTTCTATTTTTCTGATGTAATTAGTCAATTATGGTTGGTGATGTGATGATGAAATGATAGAGATATGAGCAATTCTTCCCAATTTAAATTTTAAGGAGTTACAAAGTGATATCAGAGTAATAATTGTTCGAAGAATTGAAGCTTTGTAACCAGAGTTATCAAATTGATTCCATATGGGGTAGAATATATGAGCATTGAGTTATATTTATACATTCATAAACATGAGTTGCATACATGGATATATGTGGCATAGATAATTGAAAATGCATTATATATGCATTTATTAAAAGATCTATTACACTGATCAGACATAAGAAGATGAATCCTAAAGGAAAGAAAATTCTAATTGAATAAGATAAGGGAGCAGCTTTAATGGCAACTGGGATTGTAAGAAAGTTTGCTTATATGATTGCATAAATAGTTAGTGAAAGATTGATGAAGCTGTCTAAACTAAAACCTCCACCAATTTGGAGAATGGGTGAATAAATGAAGATAAAGATTATGAAAGCATCTACTTTATAATGTGCCTGGTGTGGGAGAAAGCATGCAAGATAATATTATAGAATAAGAGGGCAATGCTTTAGGTGTGGTAACTAAGGGCATAAGATGATGAATTGCGCATATACTGGATATGGTCAAGGGTCTATTTAGACGGGTTGCCCATATGCGGGGAAGGGAAAAAAAGGAGGAGAAGAGAAGGGAGCAAAGGAAATGAGAGAGAGAGAGAGAAGATAAATAAGGTCCTTCAGAGCTTAGTCATCCATCATGCCTATTAAAAAAGTTATTCTGATAATAGTAAGTAACATTTACTCTTCATATGTTTTTCAATGATTTTGAGTTTGACATATTTTCTCTCTCCTAAGTCCTAAAAGTAATAAAAATGTAACATCTCTCATTTTAGTGAACTTTCATCAAATAATTTTTGGTATGGGATAGATATCATAATTATGAATATTTTGACCGACTTATATGAAAATTTCATTAGGTAAATTGATAATTTTGATTTTTTTAAGAAAGTGAAAAGCATGCATGTATTGTACAATTTTTTTGTATTTTATATAAGATATTTCTGTATAGAGAAAATAATATGATTGATGCATATAGTAATGATATGATTGATATATGATAAATATTATATTTGTTTGTAAGCAAGGAAGATTGGTTGTTAACACTATAACTAATATAGATTGATTCTTAAAATAATAATGCCCAATAGAGGAGGGTGGGATGACGATTTTTCCTTAAAATAAAAGTTCGTGACATAATCTTGGAAGCTAGCCTGTAACAGATTACATAAATGGGTAGAGAGTCACAACTCTTAATGATTTACTGAAAGCCACCTATGCATTGAATTAATATCTATGAATGATGATGTTAAGATAAAGACTAATTACCAATTGATCAACAGTTGGGGTTAAATTAAAGATTGATCATCAATTGGTCGATAGGCTAGGTTAAAGATGTTAAAAATATCATATTAAAGTTAGATGTCATACCTTATTGAACTTATACGAACATACATGATAACATTCATGATATGATAAATATTGTATAATAATAAGATAAATATAGTAATGACTTATGATATAAAAATGACTAAAATGACATATGATTTATCAGATTGAGGATATGATTGACATGCAATTAGACTTGTTACATTCTCAAGAAATTATCTTGATCAGGCACGAATCTCGATGCAAAATCAAGTTAGAAACTTCCAAAATTAAAATTGGAATAATTCAAACTCTAATTTTAGCAAACTTACAGTTGAACTAAGCATCTTGAAAATACGAACCCAATGACACAAAATTCAACTCAATCCGAGCCCAAATGAGTCCAAATCATGGACCCGAAGCACTATTGGAAGGTTTGAATCACAATTTGGATTACCAAACAGTACGTGCTTATAGTCGAATCGAGCGTCTTGACGAGACAAATCCAACGAGCATAAGATCGCAAAATTCCGACATACAAAAACCTTCAAATGTCTGACAAACGGTTCATAATCAAGGGATTCAACATCGGCCGTCCATCCAACAACTCCCTATTTACCCTTGATCTCTCACATATTTATGGGTCATACCACTCCAAAAATCTATAAATAGACCCCCTCATTTCTCTTGAAAGGGGGGATCTCAAGAAAGAAGAGAAAAGAATGAAGAAGAGAAGGAAAAGAAGGAATAAGCTCCTCCTCAACCACTGTCTGAGTTCCACCGGACCACACTACCTGACGTCGTTGCTCTGCCGGACCACCACTTGAGGCTCGGACTTCTGCTGGACCACTGCCTAAGGCCCGTACTTCCGCCGGACCACCTTCTGACGTCATTGCCTCGCCGAACCACCACTTGAGACCCTCACCTCTACCGGACCACCATTTGAGGCCCGAACTTCTACCGGACCACCACTGAGGTCCAGACTTCTACCGGATCACCACTTGAGGCTCGGACTTCTATCGGACAACCATCTTGGGGCTGGACTTTTGTCAGACCATCAACTAACGCCCGGACTTATGCCGGACCACCACTTGAGTCCCGGACTTCCACCAGACCACCACCTAAGGCATGGACTTCCGCCGGACCACCACTTGAGGCTCGGACTTCCGTCAGACCACCAGCTAACGGCCGAACTTCTACCAGATCACCACATGAGGCACGGACTTCTGCTGGACCACCACCTGAGGCACAGACTTCTACCGGACCACCACCTGATGCCTAAACTTCTGCCGGGCCACCACCTGAAGCCCGAACTTCTACCGGGCCACCACCTGACCGGACTTCTGCCAAACCATCACCTGAAGCCCGAACTTCTGCCGGACCACCACCTGATGCCCGGACTTCTGCTGGACCATCACCTGACGCCCGAACTTCTACCGGAGTATTGCCCTACTACTACGGTCTTTTTGATCCCAGTCTTCCCCTAACTACGATCTTTCGGACCCCTATCTCGTGCTAACTATGACCCTTCCAACTAAACAAACATGTATATATTGAATTTTGTAATTCCCACCATGTCTATATGACATACATTTGTGACATCAGGTCAAGGCCTTCTCCTTAGGAAGGGCCTCATTTGTAATCGACTGCAAATACGAGTGGATTCATTCAAACTAGGTCATACCCCATGGTTTTTCCCCTTTTTCAGGGGTTTCCACGTAAAAGCTCTGGTGTCTCTTATGAATGCTACACTCCCTCTCTTATCTGCTTGTGTGCTGGATCTTCGTACAATGCTAAGACGTTAAACTAAATATTTCTCTTCCGCCGCGAATATTCCAGGACGCAACAAGACTGATAGAATGCTGATATGAATATATACCATATGATGGAGATATGATATGATATATATATATATATATATATATATAATATATATATATATATATATATATATACCAGGTTTTAAAAATCGGACCGGACCGGCCGGTTCAACCGTGAACTGGCCAATTGTCCGATCCGGTCGAGTTCAAAAACCAACTTCACAAAGAACCGGCCTAAACCGGACTGAACCGGCGGTTCAACTGGTGAACCGGTCCGGGTTCGAAAGAACTAACCGGTTTCAAAAAAAAAATTTAATGATAAATAAAAAATAAATAATATATTTTACTTTATTACATTTTTTAAAAAATAATTTTTTTTATTAAATAATGAGATTTTTTATACCATAATATATGGTTGTCATCTCATGAAACAAATTTTGTTAGAAAAGAGTGAACTATATATAGAGCTAAAAGCTAACTATCACTTACTCCTTCATGATGTGGGACTAAAAAAGAGTACATGCATGCTATGTGAGCTTGGGCTTTATTGGGCCATTAAATTGAGTTTGTTGGGCCACAAATTTGGGTTGGTTAGGCCACGAATTTGGGCTAGTTATGTGCAAAATTTTTTAAATTTTATATTATAAATTTGTTATGATGTATATTTATAAATTAATAATACAAATTTATATATTATATTAAATATTATTCTTATTACACATTTTTAAATTTAATATTATAAATTTATATATTATATTAAAATTTTTAATTTGTTATAATGTATATTATAAGAATCTCATTTATTATAATTATAATGAAATATAAAAATTAATTATAGTTAAATTATTAGATATTCATAAATATAACATAATTAACTAAATATTTTATAAATTATAATTATATAATGATATATTCATCATTTCAATTTAATTTAATTATATTGAGAGATAATATATTAAAATTATTGATACGACATCACAAAATTAGCTTGATCGGGCACGAATCTCGAGGCGAAAGCTAGTTGGAAACTTCAAAAATTAATTCCGAGAGCACCCCAACTCCGATTTCAGCAAGCTTATAGTCGAACTGAGCGTCTCGGAAATACGAACTCAACGACACCAAGATCAACCCAATCCGAGCCCAAATGGGTCCAAATCATGGATCCAAAGCGCTGTTGGAAGGTTCAAACCGCAATTTGAGTTACCAAACGGACTCTGATTTTGACGAGCTTATACTCGAATCGAAGGGCTCGACGAGACGAATCCAACGAGCCCAAGATCACAGAATTCCGACATCACTAAGGCCTTCAAATGTCCAATGAACGGTGCACGATTGTTGGATTCAATATCGGCCGTCCATTTGACCACTCCCTATTTGCCCCTAATCTCACACCTATTTACGGGCCATGCCACTCTAGAAAATCTAAAAATAGAGCCCTCGTTTCTCACAAGAGAGGATCCAAGCAAGAGAGAGAAGAAGAGAAGAGAAGGAAGGAGTTCCTCCTCGACAGCCGCCGGACCACCGCAGGAATCTCGTTGGACCACCGCAGGACCTCGCCGGACCACCACAAAACCTCGCCGGACCACCACCTTAAGGCCCGACGTTCATCCCCGACGTCCTGCCAAAGACCCGACGTCTTGTTCAAGGCCCGACACTCAGTCCCTACATCCTGCCAAAGACCCGACGTCTTGTTCAAGGCCTGACACTCAGTCCCGACATCCTGCCAAAGACCCGACGTCTTGTTCAAGGCCCGACGTTAAGTCCCGACATCCTGCTGAAGACCCGACGTCCTGCTTAAGACCCGACGTCCTACTCAAGGCCTTACCACTGTCGCCTAATACGGTCCGTCCGACCTCCATCACCAGACAATGGTCTCCGGCCGACTATGGTCTCCTGTCGACTAAGGTCTCCTGCCGACTATGGTCTCCGGCCGACTATGGTCTCCTGCCGACTACGGTCTCCGGCCGACTACGGTCTCCGGCCGACTACGGTCTCCGGCCGACTTCGGTCTCCGGCCGACTACGGTCTCCGGCCGACTACGGTCTCCGGCCGACTACGGTCTCCGGCCGACTACGGTCTCCGGCCGACTACGGTCTCCGGCCGACTACGGTCTCCGGCCGACTACGGTCTCCGGCCGACTACGGTCTCCGGCCGACTACGGTCTCCGGCCGACTACGGTCTCCGGCCGACTACGATCCTTCAGGCCAAACAAACCTGTATATGTAACTCTTACCATGTAATGCAATCTATATGATGTACATTTGCTACATCAATCCAAGGCCTTCTCCTAAGGAAGGGCCTCATTTGTAATCGACTACAAATACTAGTGGATTCATTCAAACCGGGCCAGGCCCCGTGGTTTTTCTCCCTTTTTCAGGGGTTTTCCACGTAAAAATTTTGGTGTCTCTTCTGAACGCTACACCCTCTCACTTATCTGATTATGTGCTGGATCTTCGTACAACGCTAAGACGTTAAACTATAAATTTCTCTACCGCCGCGAATATTCCAGGACGCAACAGTTTGGCGCCGTCTGTGGGAAAGTGATTCCCGACTGGGGGGCAATTATTGCTCCAATCTCAAAAGATCGCCCTTATCAACTTCTTAACAACATTCATTACTGCATCAATTTCATAAGAATCAGATGCAGACTGGGGGACAACCATAACTCCGACTATGGTCAAGAAGTTTCCTCCAATATTTCAAATATCAATAAGATATTTCAGGAAAATCTCAGCAAATGCAAGGATACTTCCTATCAATAGTAAGCTTCATACAGTCCCCTGTAGGACTCATACTCCTTGGGCAAGGTCTTGATCTCGACCTCAAAAAGGTAGAAACGGTCTAAAGATAGACCCTTCATTATCTTTGATTCGGGATACACGCGGCATTCGCCCCCTCCCAATCAACGTAAAATTGATCCCAGGGGGATCTGATTTGACCTCTTCTACATAGGTTAACGTCGTCGAGCAAATGCTCCGACATACAACCTCGGAAAGGTCCTACATCCTTGGTGGATTCTCCCGGCCTCTTCTACACAGGTTAACGTCGTCGAGCAAAGGCTCCGACATACAACCTCGGAAAGGTCTCATATCCTTAGTGGATTCTCCCGACCTCTTCCACACAGGTTAACGTCGTCGAGCAGGGCTCCGGCATACAACCTCGGAAAGGTCTCACATCCTTAGTGGATTCTCCCGGCCTCTTCCACACAGGTTAACGTCGTCGAGCAGGGCTCCGGCATACAACCTCGGAAAGGTCTCACATCCTTAGTGGATTCTCCCGACCTCTTCCACACAGGTTAACGTCGTCGAGCAAAGACTCCGACATACAACCTCGGAAAGGTCTTACATCCTTGGTAGATTCTCTCGACCTCTTCCACACAGGTTAACGTCGTCGAGCAAAGGCTCCGATATACAACCTCGGAAAGGTCCTACATCCTTGGTGGATTCTCTCGACCTCTTCCACACAGGTTAACGTCGTCGAGCAAAGGCTCCGGCATACAACCTCGGAAAGGTCCTACATCCTTGGTGGATTCTCCCGACCTCTTCCACACAGGTTAACGTCGTCGAGCAAAGGCTCCGACGTACAACCTCGAAAAGGTCCTACATCCTTGGTGGATTCTCTCGACCTCTTCCACACAGGTTAACGTCGTCGAGCAAAGGCTCCGACATACAACCTCGGAAAGGTATTACATCCTTGGTGGATTCTCTCGGCCTCTTCCACACAGGTTAACGTCGTCGAGCAGGGCTCCGGCATACAACCTCGGAAAGGTCTCACATCCTTAGTGGATTATCCCGACCTCTTCCACACAGGTTAACGTCGTCGAGCAGGGCTCCGACTTACAACCTTGGAAAAGTCTCACGTCCTTGGTTAACGTCGCTAGAATGTCGTCAATAGACTTCCATCTAACTTCTCCACAATGTTAAAATTCTACCCGATTTTGAATTTCCTCATGTCGCTTAATTTTTGCCTTGCAGGACTTTCGACGGACTAATACCCGACGTCGGACTTCTGCTCGTCAGCGGACTTCTACTCGACATCGGACTTCTGCTCCTCAGCAGACTTCTACTCGACGTCAGACTTCTGCTCGTTAGCGGACTTCTACTCGTCGTCGGACTTATGCTCCTCGACGAACTTTTGTTGGTCTTCTAACCGATAGTACTTCTACCCGACGTCGGACTTCTGCTCGTCAGCAGACTTCTACTCGACGTCGGACTTATGCTCGTTAGTGGACTTCTACTCGTCGTCGGACTTCTGCTCCTCGACGAACTTTTGTCGGTCTTCTAACCGATAGTACTTCTACCCGACGTCGCACTTCTGCTCGTCAGTGGACTTCTACTCGACGTCGGACTTCTGCTCGTCAGCAGACTTCTACTCGACGTCGGACTTCTGCTCGTTAGCGGACTTCTACTCGTCGTTGGACTTCTGCTCCTCGACGAACTTTCGTCGGTCTTCTAACCGATAGTACTTCTACCCGACGTCAGACTTCTGCTCTTCAGCGGACTTCTACTCGACGTCAGACTTCTGCTCGTCAGCAGACTTCTACTCAACGTTGGACTTCCCCCTATCGTCGGACTTCTACTCGTCATCGGACTTCTGCCCGTCGACGAATCTTTGCCGGTCTTCTACTTGACGCTGCATCTCTACCCGACTACGGACTTCTGCCTGTCGTTGAACTTCTACCAGACATCGGACTTCTCCATGTCGTCAGACTTCTGCTCGTTAGCGGACTTCTACTCGTCGACGAACTTTCATCGGACTTCTGCCCCAGGCTGTACTTCTACACGACGTCGGACTTCACCTTGTCGTCGAACTTCTGCTCGTCAACGGACTTCTACTCGTCGTCAAACTTCTACCCGTCGATGAATTTTCAACGGACTTCTACCCTAGGCCATACTTCTACACGACGTCGGACTTCTCCTTCTCGTCGAACTTCTGCTCATCAGCAGACTTCTACTCATCGTCGGACTTCTGCCCGTCGATAAACTTTCATCGGTCTTCTGCCCGAGGCCGAACTTCTACATTACATCGGAATTCTCCCTGTCGTCGGACTTCTACCAGTTAATAGACTTTCGTCGGTCTTCTACCCGACGCTCTATGACTACCCGATGTTGAATTCATGCCTGTCATCATACTTCTCCCCGATGCTGGAAGTTTGCTCGTCATTCCAACCTCTCTCCTTACAACGGTCTATCCGACCTCCATTGTCAACCACTAAATATCGAAACTCCACAAGATCTCTCAAAGAAAAGAGGGATAAGGGAAAATCTCCGGACTTCCTTGCCAAGAGAGGGGTCTCAGAAAACTGAGGGAAGGCCTCAATAGAAAGGACAGAGGGAGATGAGGAAAGAAGAGAAAATCTCTGGACTTCCTTGTCAAGAGAGGGGTCTCAGAAAACTGAGGGAAGACCTCAATATAAAGGACTGAGGGAGATGAGGAAAGAAGAGAAAATCTCCGGACTTCCTTGCCAAGAGAGGGGCCTCAGAAAACTGAGGGAAGGCCTCAATAGAAAGGACAGAGGGAGATGAGAAGAGAAGAGGGGGAAATCTCCGAACTTCCTTGCCAAGAGAGGGGTCTCAGAAAACTGAGGGAAGGCCTCAATAGAAAGGACAGAGGGAGATGAGAAGAGAAGAGGGGGAAATCTCCGGACTTCCTTGCCAAGAGAGGGGCCTCAGAAAACTGAGGGAAGGCCTCAATAGAAAGGACAGAGGGAGATGAGAAGACAGAAGAAGAAAAGAAAAAAAGGAGGAGAAGAAGAAGAAGAAAAGAAAAAAAGGAGGAGAAGAAGAAGAAGAAAAGAAAAAAAGGAGGAGAAGAAGAAAATACAATTTTTCTAAATGCCTCAGGGCCCTATTTATAGGTTTTTGAAGAGAGGATGGGAAGTTTCTAGAGTTATCCAGAATTTTCGAATTTCCCAATTTTTTTTTTTAAATTTTCAGAATTTTTTCGGAATTTTTTGAAATTTTTTCGGATTTTTGTGGGCCCCACTCTATTTAAATATATATATATATATATATTATATATATATATATATATATATAGTAACCGCCGGCCAGCAACCGCGCGCCCCAAAGGGCGCGCCTGTTCGCGCGCCGCCGCCGGCGAGCGGCGGCGGCCGCCGGCCGGCAGGCCAATTCGGCCGCCTACGCGTGTCCGGGCCCGATTTTCGGCCCGGACGGTCCGATTCGGACGTTTTTGGGGTCCTCAGACACGTTTTTCGACGTTCCGGACTTGATTTCGGCACTTTCGGAGCTCAACGGGGCCTCTATGATCAAGTTCGAGCAAGCCATTAATTTTCGGAACGCAATTTTTTGCGATTCAGCCAAGGTAAAATTTTGGAACAAGTATTTTCGGACTTCTGGAGCTTCGACGTCCGAAAATAGGGGGGCAACTGATACGGCATCACAAAATTAGCTTGATCGGGCACGAATCTCGAGGCGAAAGCTAGTTGGAAACTTCAAAAATTAATTCCGAGAGCACCCCAACTCCGATTTCAGCAAGCTTATAGTCGAACTGAGCGTCTCGGAAATACGAACTCAACGACACCAAGATCAACCCAATCCGAGCCCAAATGGGTCCAAATCATGGATCCAAAGCGCTGTTGGAAGGTTCAAACCGCAATTTGAGTTACCAAACGGACTCCGATTTTGACGAGCTTATACTCGAATCGAAGGGCTCGATGAGACGAATGCAACGAGCCCAAGATCACAGAATTCCAACATCACTAAGGCTTTCAAATGTCCAATGAACGGTGCACGATCGTAGGATTCAATATCGGCCGTCCATTTGACCACTCCCTATTTGCCCCTGATCTCACACCTATTTACGGGCCATGCCACTCTAGAAAATCTAAAAATAGAGCCCTCATTTCTCACAAGAGAGGATCCAAGCAAGAGAGAGAAGAAGAGAAGAGAAGGAAGGAGTTCCTCCTCGACAGCCACCGGACCACCGCCGGACCACCGCAGGAATCTCGTCGGACCACCGCAGGGCCTCGCCTGACCACCACAAAACCTCGTCGGACCACCACCTTAAGGCCCTACGTTCATCCCCGACGTCCTGCCAAAGACCCGACGTCTTGTTCAAGGCCCGACACTCAGTCCCTACATCCTGCCAAAGACCCGATGTCTTGTTCAAGGCCTGACACTCAGTCCCTACTTCCTGCCAAAGACCCGACGTCTTGTTCAAGGCCCGACGTTAAGTCCTGACATCCTGTTGAAGACCCGACGTCCTGCTTAAGACCCGACGTCCTACTCAAGGCCAGACCATCAACATCCGATCTTCCAAGTGACACTGGGACTAACACCTGACTCCTTATCTCCTACCGCATACGGTCCTTCTGACCACTGTCGCCTAATACGGTCCGTCCGACCTCCATCACCAGACAACGGTCTCCGGCCGACTACGGTCTCCTGCCGACTACGGTCTCCTGCCAACTATGGTCTCCGGCCAACTACGGTCTCCTGCCGACTACGGTCTCCGGCCGACTACGGTCTCCAGCCGACTTCGGTCTCCGGCCGACTACGGTCTCCTGCCGACTACGGTCTCCGGCCGACTACGGTCTCCAGCCGACTTCGGTCTCCGGCCGACTACGGTCTCCGGCCGACTACGGTCTCCGGCCGACTACGGTCTCCGGCCGACTACGGTCTCCGGCCGACTACGGTCTCCTGCCGACTACGGTCCTTCAGGCCAAACAAACCTGTATATGTAACTCTTACCATGTAATGCAATCTATATGATGTACATTTGCTACATCAATCCAAGGCCTTCTCCTAAGGAAGGGCCTCATTTGTAATCGACTACAAATACTAGTGGATTCATTCAAACCGGGCCAGGCCCCGTGGTTTTTCTCCCTTTTTCAGGGGTTTTCCACGTAAAAACTTTGGTGTCTCTTCTGAACGCTACACCCTCTCACTTATCTGATTATGTGCTGGATCTTCGTACAACGCTAAGACGTTAAACTATATATTTCTCTACCGCCGCGAATATTCCAGGACGCAATAATTATATAATTTAAATTCTTAGAATTATATTATTTGATGTTAAATTCACGTAATTATTCTATTAATGTTATAAATTTTTAAAAATATTAGTATTTATTACATCATCCGGTTCGACTCCGGTTCGAACCGGTCGAACCTTGAACCTCTCCTTCTTCCGGTTCTTTGTCCGGTCCGGTTTTCACAACCTTGTATATATATATATATATTGGGATGGTTAGGGGATTCCAACCGGGGAGAGATGGAAATAATTTCTTCGACCACTCGGCCGCAGACCTGATCTCTCTCTAGTGTGATCAGGCTAAGTCATTCAGACATTTCTCGTTGGTGAATAAATTTAGCATGAAGTTCATCTTTTCTCTGTTATTGAAATACTTTATAGGAGGTTTCATAAAGACTCACGAGCTTCAGTATGGTTCCAGGCACCATGTATGTATTTCTCGTCGAAATCCCAACTCATCTCCCATTTTTTAGGAGATGCTTGCCTCTGGAATGGATGCCGAGGTTCACAAAACTAGCAACAAGCCTGAACGAGACTTGAAAGGCTTTGAATTGAAAGATGTTTGAACACCTGCTGCAGTGGCTTCGCCGGCTCAGGTACGCCCAGCTACCATCAATGCTGTGGGTATTACTGTTTGTAATGGAGATCTTGTGAATGGATGTTCTGAAATGGATGGCTGTATGGACCTTAATGCTTCTATGGAAGCTCACAACAAGTATGTGGAAATGCTAAATGCAGCCATTAATAATACCTCCAAATCTGAGAACTGCACTTCAGGTGTTTGTGCAAATGCCCCACCAAAATCTGCTATATGGAATGATCAATTTGCTTCACAAAAGCAACCCTCCATGCAGAAGAATGCTGCCAAACCTGCTCCAAAACTGCTCAATGCATGGAATAGGCCGGAATCTTTAATGATCGATGCTAGTTGATCCATCTTCTCTTTCTCCTTTTTTTTTATTTCAAAACAAAAATCTTAATAATACTTATCCCTTATAGATTGAAATAGAAAAAAATTGTTAAATGAGTTTGAGCTCGAGCTCAGCTTCACTCAACTCGAAAGTTCGTTGAGCCGCTTTATTAAATTAAAATATATTTAAAAAATAATTTAAATTAGCATTATATAGTATATTTTAATATTTTTATTTAACTATATATTAAAAATAAAAATTATAAAAAAAAGCGACCTCAAAAATCTATTCAAGCTCGAGCTTTCCAAACGAGCTCGAACAATCGAGCTGAACTTAGAGCCTAAAAATTTTCTAATGAGTCGAACTCGAGCTTAGTAAACGAGCTCGAGCTCAATAAAAGTTAAACATGCTTAGCCTCAAAATTATAGTTTATTTCGCCCCTGGACTTATATTAACTGCTATATATATTCTTACACATTTGATTACTATTTCTGATTGATATATTGGCTTCAATTGTAGACACTTGTTACAAAAAAGTTTCTAAGAAGTTAGTTCCTTCCTGTTGAGTGTATCCATTCACAACTAGGCATACCTTGTACTTACTTTTTGACCCATCATAATTGTGTTTGATTTTATATATCCATTTGCATCCAATTGAATGCTTTCCTGATGTCAAAATTACAATAGATCACTTGTGATTTATCTCAAGAGCATGAAAAGTGCTTGCCATTACTTCCTCCCCTGAGAAAATTTAGCATTCTAATGATGGTTATGTGGTTCATTCAGACAAGATGCATTTCAAATGTACTTCTTATAAGAGTTGGATAAGGGTTGTAAGAGACAAAATCAGATGAGGGATAATTGTGAATGGGAGGGATAGATAGGGGTGTCAATATTTGATAGGACACGAAAACCCGATCCGACCTGATCCAGAAATTTCGGGTTAGATCCGACCCGTTTCAAAAAACGGGTTGGATTCTGGTTCTCAATTTTGACCCGCCGCCCGCCACATGCGTTCGCGCCTGCCCGTAGCCCGCCTTCTGGTGTCGGGTCGGCTCAACCCTAGACCTGTCAATATTGGACCCGACCCGAAAACCCGATCCGAACCCGACCCGGAATTTTCGGGTTTGGGTTGACCCAAACCCGAAGCGGGTCAGGTTCGGGTCCGGAAAACCGACCCGTTTGCAAAAGCGGGTCGGGTTCGGGTTGACCCGGCGGATTGCCGGGTCAACCCGAAAACCCGTTTAATTTAAAAAATTTTGATTCTCGCCATTGCCCCTTGCCCGCTGCCCCAGGCCCCTAGCCCGAGCTGCCCGTGCCCCGTTGGCCCCCGCATCCGCTGCCCCGAGCGGTCAAGCCAGGCTGGTTGACGATCGCGGACTCGCGGGTCGCGTCCCTAGCCCCCAGGCGCCATTTCAAGCCGCGTCCACGCGAAGTCCAGCAGCGGCGAGGCCGTTCCGCTCGAAGTCCAGCGGCGGCGAGGCCGTTTCGCGCAAAGTCCAGCTGCGGCGAGGCTTCCGCTGCAGCTACCGTCGGCCCACTTCCGAGTCCGCGGGTCGGGTCGGGTTGACCCGAACCCGAAGCAGGTCGGGTTCGGGTCCGGAAAATCGACCCGTTTACAAAAACAAGTCGGGTTGACCCGAACCCGAATAGTGCCGGGTCAGTTCCGGGTTCGACCCGTGACCCGAAATTGACAGTTCTACTCAACCCGACAACCTGTTGGGTCGGGTCCGGGCTCAAATTTTTGTACCGTTTACCTACCCAAGTCGGGTTAGGGTTGACCCGTTTGAACCCGGGTCAGTTCCGGGTTCAACCCGAACCCGCCCCGAAACCCGATTTTGACACCCCTAGGGATAGATTTGAATCTATATTGTTGTCATTGAAGAGAAAATATAATGATATAAGTACCAGGGGATATAATGTGACAATTGGATCATCGAAGGTTAGATGATGCTAAATCCGCATGTTCAAAATTCTATTAAACCAGTCCAAGATGCTTTGTAGGATAGCGTGCAACGATTGCATAAGGATTATATTTGTTGCGGGCTAGAATATTCGTGGCGATAAAGTATGAAAAACTTCATGTCTTAACGTTGCACGAGTATCCAACACACAAACAGAGAAAAAGAAACACTAAATTTTATTACGTGGAAAATCCTGACGGGAAAAACCAAAGGGTCACGCCTAGTTGAAATAATTCAATTAGTGTTTGAATAGATTACAAATGACTAATTTTTCCTTGAAATTGAGGACGATCAGATTGCAGCAGTCAACTGTCGGGTTGACATATAGTGACGAACGGAGATCAGACAGAAATACAACGGCTTTTGGTGGTCGAGCGAAAATTCGGCATCTGTGGACAATTTATTGGACATTTGACTGTCTTATTGATATCAGTATTCTACGATCTTGGGCTTGTTGGATTCGCCTCATCGAGCCACTCGATTCGACTATAAGAATATCACGTTTGGAAAACATTTAGTCATCCAATTTATGGTTTGAACTTTCCAAAGGTGTTTCGGGTCAGATTGGGTCGAATTTGGTGTCGTTGGGTTCGCATTTTCGTGACGTTCATTTTGATTGTAAGTTTGTTGAGATCAAAGTTTATATAGTTCCGGATTTAATTTCGGAAGTTTTTAATTTAATTTTACCTCAAGATTTGTGCCCAATCAAGATAAAATTTCAATGATATATCAATGCTCACTAACGTTAGACATTTTATATTTCAATTGAGAACGAAAAGCTTTTAAGGCACAACAGCTTTACAACTAAATTCATCTACCCCAATGAAACCATAAATTGAACTTGAATTTTTAAATCTTGAATATTTCATTCTTTTGATTCAATACCTTGGTAATAGCCAGATAAACAAGAAAAGCACATTGTTTGATAAACACCAAAACCACTAATCAAATAGCACCATAGCCTGCGGTTGACCTTCTTTATTTCCAACCTGAATTTCTTTCATTATTTTAAACATAGACAACCTGAAGAACAAAAATCAAATTAAATTTCCCCTTGGCATAAATTACAAATATTACCAATATAATAAATATTATGGGTGTCAATTCGGGTCAATGGGTCGGGTTCAAGTCCAACCCAAGCTGACCCGGGTATAAATAGGTTGACTCGAACATGACCCCATTTAGCTAAATTGGTCAAGATTTACAACCCGGACCTCAGGTTAACCCACCCGACCCTCTATTGAGTAGGGCTTGGGCAAACCACGAAGTCGTGAATGCAACGGGTGAGGCGGAGCAAGGCCGAGCCATTAGGCTATGGGTGAGGTCAGGGTGCTAGGCCGACTGGCAGTGCCGACGAGTTCTGCTTCTGTAGGTAGTGGGCGACTGGTGACTTGCGTTCATGACGACTCGTGCGGGTCCTACAGCAGGAAGGAGGACTGGAGGAGGCGGGCATGCGGGGTCGAGCGTCAAGCTGTCAACCGTGCGGTCTTTAGCGTCGGTGGCGAGGCAACTGGGCTAGATGGCATAGATGCGAGGTCGCTGGTTAGTTGGGTACAATGAGTCAACCCGAACGTGACCCGTTATTCTAAAGGGTTAGAAATTCGAACCCAAACCTGCCTAGTTTCACAAATAGGTTGACCCGAACCCGAACTGTTTCTGGCCGTCTCCGGGTCGAATTTCAGATCTATCAACTTTTAATGCACCTAATAAATATAATATAATAATAATTTTTAATTAAAAATTTAGCAAAAAATAAAAATTTGTAGTCAACGTTATTAATGTATAACAACAAATAAGACGAATAATTCTACCCTTTTATTTGCCCTTGGCATATTTTAAAATATCCCAATAACGCAAAACAGAAGTTTGATTCCGCACCTTTCTTCCTAACAGCATCATGAATCAGAACCAATTGGAAACTCGAAAGAAATCCTGAAACGACAGCCAATATTTATTTTTTATTTCAAAGATTTAAATGCCATTATTATTTATGTACTTACATATTTAATATTTATTTATAAAATATTTTAATATTAAAAAAATAAAGATACATACATATATATATATATATATATATATATATATATATATATATATATTAAATAAATTAATATTTCTAATATTTTTATAGTATATAAATCATTAATTATAAATTAAATATTAAATTTATGAATATATAAGAATTTAATAAATTACATATTAACAACCCAAATTTTCAATTATTGATATATTGCTTGTTTTGACTTATGGTCTCACAATTTTTTTCTCTCGGTGTAACTTTAGGGGATCACTAATCTTAAAGAAATTATTATGTGCGGAGTCCAGATGAAAAGAATCGTCTGAATTATGAGTGTACACAATATATATAAAAATTGAATACACATTATATAAATTTGTAACCGTTCGGACTCTGCACGAAATAATTTCTGCTCATCTTAATGCTTAATTTTTAAATTTCTACTGAAATTTTAACCGTTACGCTAAAATATATCTCAATATTTAAAAGTTTAATTTTATTTTTATAAGGAATTTGTACATCCCTAAACTACAATTAAAAAAATTGAATAAAATAAATACGAATTTAAAAACATCGATTAAATAAAATATTGCAAAATATAAATTATATATTAAATTATTAAATAAAGAAATATAAAAATTAAATATTAAATAAATAAACACATAAAAATTCAGTAGTACTTTTGTAAATCTTCGTAAATATAAAAGAAAAAATTTATATATAAAAAAAAAAACTCCCTATCAAATAGAAGATTTTCAAATGATGAACGCGTTAACGAATAAGTCTGCATACTAATTCTCAATATTCTTCTTTCTAGCCGGCCTTCCATATTTCCGAGCCTATTAAATCACCCATTCGCCTTCTCCCCAACTCTAATGGGTTATCTCCTCTGATAACTAGAAACTCCAAAAGCGCGAAGGAATGGATAGGCTACTTAGACTCGAACCGTCGAACCGAGTGGTGGTCCGTGTCGAACCGGGCCTGCGATGCTACGGCTCACTGACTCTACGCAACGTGATGTACACCATGCCCGTGGCGTTCCGGCTCCTGCCACTGAACCGAACCCGGTTCGCTATACGACCCCAAACCGGAATCATCGCCCCGCTCGCGACGCTTACGGTGGAGATCACATACCTGCCGCCGCAGCCCCCGGCTCCGATACTCCCGGAATCCGCGCCGCACTCCGACGATACCTTCTTCCTCGACTCCGTCGTCGCTCCCGGTGCTTCTGTTAAGGATGGAGCCGCATTCTCCTCGCTTGAATCCGTTCCCGCCGACTGGTTCACCGCGAAGAAGAAGCAGGTTTTCTCCGATTCCGCTCTCCGTGTCTTCTTCGTCGGATCTGCCATTCTTTCTCGTCTTGTTGCCGATGGAGACATGGAGAAAGTTCGCGAGGTTCTTGAAGCCAGCGATCCTGAGTGGCATTCGGCTGATTCAACCGACGCCCAAGGGCAAACCCTCCTCCACCTCGCCATTGCCCGCAGCCGCGCTGATTTGGTCCAGCTGATCCTCGAATTCGGCGCCAACGTCGAATGCCGCAGCCGCGCAGGCCGATCGCCGCTCGAATCTGCCGCTGCTATCGGCGAAGCCCTGATCGCGGAGCTTCTCCTCGCGCGGGGGGCCTCCACTCGGAGCTCATCTCGATCTTCTTGGTCGCCATTGCACCATGCGGCCGTAGGAGGGCATTTGGAGGTTCTCCAGATTCTGCTTCTGAAAGGCGCGGCAGTGGACGTGGTGGCCGCGGACGGGCGAACACCGCTGCACCTCGCGGCCGAGGAACGTCGTCGAGATTGCGTGGCGGCGTTGCTGGCCGCAGGCGCGTCTGGAGATGCGCGCGGCGGAGCGACGGGGAGCACGGCGCTGCACGTGGCGGCAGCGATGGGGGACGAGGCGACTGCGAGGATTCTAATTGAGAAGGGTTGTGCAGGGTTGAAAGAGGCCAGGAACTCGGCGGGGAAGACGGCATATGATCTGGCAGCAGAGGAAGGGCATGCGAGGCTATTAGGGTTGTTGAGGCTCGGCGAAGGATTGGCGGCGGCGGCGAGGAAAGGGGAAGGGGGGAATGCTGTGAGGGCGATTGAGATGGGGGCGGCAGTGGATGGGAGAGATGGATGGGGCTGGACAGCATTGATGAGGGCGGGGTTTAAAGGGAGGGTGGAGGTAATGAAGGTTTTGATTGATAAAGGGGCGGCGGTGGATGCGAAGGATGAAGAAGGGTACACAGCGCTACACTGTGCGGTAGAAGCAGGCCAAGCGGAGGCGGTGGAGGTGTTGGTGAAGAGAGGAGCGGATACGGAGATGAGAACAGGGAAGGGGAGGACGGCGATGGAGATCGCGTCGTCCTTAGGGTATGCAGGGATTGTGAGGATATTGTCGCAGGGTGGAGCGTCAGATGCGATGGTGCCGGTGGTTCCGACGCCGGTGGGGGCGGCGCAAGTGGTGGAGAGGCCGGGGAAGGAGAAGTTGGGGAAGGGGAGGATTGGAGTCGGGAAGGATAGAGATAAGGAGGGGAGGAAGAAGGGAGGGAGAATAGGTAATCGCGCTGGCAGTGTTGGTGGAGCGGGGATGAGAGGAGCTTTTGTGGATCGACCGGCGGGGACGGGGACGGCGGTGGCGACTTACTAGTAATCATTTTAGAAACCTCTCAAGCGCCAAAGGAGTGGAAAGGGGGCAAATATGAAATTTCTTGCTTGTTTTTGTAATGGGTTGTTTTTGGAGGAGTTTTGTGCAAATATTCTATGTTTTTTATAATAATGTGTGATAATAAAGTAATTTGACTCTACTTTATAATTTTAGGGTTAAAAATCATCTCATTTAACTAATGTGTCACAAGTCCTTTAATGTTAGAAGAATAAAATTATTTGTTGAGCCTTTATTAAACATTATTATCATGCTTTGAAAAATGTTATACAATACATGCAACTAAATTATTGTTATTTATATATATATATATATTATGTTACATGTATATAAATATTAAAAAAAATTATGAAGATGAGAATATTGAGATTGAATTTTTTTAGGCTAATCATAAGGGTAACCATTGCTTTAATAAAATATCAATTTAACTTCTATGTTTGATTTAGATTAGAGAGGAATGATATTCAAAGGTGTTATGTGACTTCCTAGGGTTTAATGGAATGATTGATTTATTTAAAATTATGATTTGATCTCAAACATCAATAATAATAATAATAATAATAATAAAATAATAATAATTAGAGTTACTAATATTTCTGATCATAAAAGTAGTGCAACCAAATTTCATTTTATCAAAATATAATTACAATAATTTAGATCATGAATGTCTATACATCAAAAAGTAAAATTGGATAATGAAGATTAATACCTTGCTAACCATATCCCAAAGATCTTGCCACTGCACCTAATATACTTTGTTGGACCTTTACCTTTTCTGAAATATTCGAAAATGTAATGAGCACAACTAGCTCAATAAACTTATTATCCTCACCCATCACAAATATCAATATCCAAATTAAAAAAATAAATTACAATATAATAAAAATGGAATAAATAATAAACTAAGCACTAGTAAAATCATAAAACATAATTTTTTAGAGGTTTCAATGCATAATTGAAGCTTTTACTTATTTGTAAAGCCATCTTATAGAAATTTTCAACTACTTTACATAATACTTATTTTTAGAGATTCACTTGCACTTGACTTTCATATTTGATCGGAGTTTAGTCAAAGTTTTAAAATTTTCAATATTCATTTTCATATTATTGTTTATACTTATTTTATTGATACAAATGCAATGTAATGATTATTATGATGTGCATGTCCCGATGATTGCTTATAACTCCACTTCTGCTAATACCTCTATTTTTATCTCTCACACTTGCATATAGCAAGTTGGGTCAATAATCCCACCCGCATTTGCACTAGGAAGTTGGGACTAGAAGAGTACATGCAATATTGTGTAATGTCTCAAACCCTCCTTCAACGAGTGGGACCAAAATACCTCTCATATATACACTATGCAGATGAGGCCAAAATAGAACATTTAGTGCTTGTGGACCTCCGAAAACACACCGTTATGGCTGCAGGATTGCAGATGGGTATACGACCGCACCTACCCCGAGGGATAGAGATAATCGCAGGCCTCCGTGTTCCTCGCAAACGGATCGATAGAAGGGCAGATTAGATCGTGCATACGATTAACTATTGAGGATAGCGACTCTGGCCAGCACACCCCGATGGGTAGTAATATACGCGACCTGATCAAAATCACGGGTTTCCCCATCCAATACATCAGCTCGAGTGGGGTTTAATAGATGGTGGAATTCAATTTACCACGGGCGCAAGCCCCCATGGTTAACTATATCTCAGGCCAGAACCCAAGAAGACTCTCGATTAAGGATCATATATTATTCTTTCCAAAATGGGATTTGCACATAGGGCTAAGACTAGGAAGTCATATTTAAATGGAAAGAAAGGGTTCAAAGGGCTTAGTCAACATACACGGCTCATACTAACATCCGGAGGGACTAAGGTAGTGAGAAGAAATTGGAGAAAATAAATCAAGCACTCGACATATGCGTGAGAGAAAGATGGAAGTGGCATCATCCATGTGACGAGTATAAGTAGGATTTATAGTCCCTAAATAGAAGGGACTCACCCACTATTTAGGTATACTATGTGAGAGAATGTAGTAACCTTGAATTCTAAATGTAAATTGGGCTTAGTGTTCTACACAATACTAACACCTGTGTCCTAACTAATGTAGTGCAAAACTTGGACGTACCCCGGCCTAGATTGGGGAGCCAGCTAACCATCTAATCGATTCAAAATCATGATATTTGGTCATTTATGAAAGATAAGTGGGTGGTTTAGTTTTTGGAAAATTAAGGCCGACATCTACAGTGTTCTTAAGTGGCCATGTACTTATGTTGGGTGAATGCTCCTAGAGCTAATGCAATTAAAATTTTATTTTAATTAGTTTTTAATGCAATGCATGCTAGTTGAAGTATCCAAATCATGTATGCATAAGACTTTAAAAAAAGGCTTATTATAAAATAATTTTTTAGAAGAAGACTAGATTTCCCTATGTCCGATACCTCATCCTCATAAGCCAGATTATCCGGACTCTACCCGTAGGCGGGGAAGTGTCTCATAGAAGGAGAAAGAGAGATACAATAATATGCATGTGACCCTGAATGATTCCAACAGTTCGCTAGGTAAATTATTTAATTCTTAAAATTTTAAAGATTAGTTATAAGTAGAAAGAATTTTTAGTCTTTAGAGAGCTTAACGAGATCCAGGCTAAAATAAAAACGACATGTAAATCGCCAATAAACTAAAAAAATTAGGCAACCCTAGAGGCAAACATTTATAAATAAAACACATAAAAACTATTCAAACCAATTAATAAATATCCATAGGCCAACTACCCTTAATTACAACCCAGGGTTTGTAGAAAGTAAAGTGGCCGGGCACCACTACTAACAACCCAAATTTCTAAGCCTAGGACTGACGCAAATGACTTTGAGTGGGATATTGGTTCTTCAGCTCTTTAGTCGGCTCTTCTTGGATTTCTCCTCCTTGGACTCCTTGGATCTCTCCTCCTTGGACTCCGTGGATTCATCGTGGCTTGTATATCTAAATGAAGAGACAACCCTCCTTAGAAGCGTATTGTCTTTTCTCTTTGGATATCTAAAAGCCATCCAAACTGGATCTTCTAAATGGAAGAAGACTCTCCACTTTGAGGATGTCTTCTTCTTTTGAAATTCGAGTTGGGTAAGGATATCTCAACTCAAATGTCATTTTCACAACTCTTACCAATATTACAAATAATTACATTAATTGAAAGCAGTAAGTTCTAGACTCTCCTTTAAGGTTTTCCTAATAAAAATCTCAAGTAGTTTATAATCTCAAGCAGTTTATATATATATATATATATATATATATATATATATATATATATATATATATATATATATATATATATATATATATATATATATATATATATATATATATATATATATATATATATATATATATATATATATATATATATATATATATATATATATATATATATATATATATATATATATATATATATAAGTACACATCACAACCACACACTTGGCCATGCTCTTAATTACTTATGAGGGCTAAGCTATCTATGGAGCACATGTAGTAGTTATTATTAATAATTCGTAGCCCTCATTTATTTAGGGGGGCTGAGCAAATTTTGAAGCACCTGTACAAGATATTATTAGTATAAATCATGACAATTGCCCCCCCTTTATTTAGCACTGCATGAGTATGACCACATGTAGCAAACATCATTAGCATAAAAATATTGATCCTAACAAAGGGGTAAATCTAACGCACAATCACATCAATTCCCAGAGTGCAGTAAAAGTAAGCAAACACAACAATTTCATTCACAACATGTAATAAAACTTTAAAAAAACCCAACACACAACAGAAAAGTAAACACCAGCCTAGTTCAAGTTTAGAAGTGGTGCCCTAGCAAATAATTCTATGTGTGTGTAAGGCTTGTATGTTTTTGTTTAGGTCCTATGTAGGATGATTAGTTCAAGTTGCCTAAGATTAGAATTTGTTAAAGGCTAGAAAAGGAAACTTTATTTAAAGTTCAAATATTAGTAAATTAGGATCCATTTTAGTTAATTTAGTTTATTAATCCATTTTTAATGCTTAGGGTAGTGTTAATTGAAGTTTAAATTATATTCGCCAATTTTAAAAAGTCTCGGGTCATCCTAGGTGCTAGGCTGAGGGGGTCTAAAAAACCACTATATGAAACATGTTAGGTTTGAGATTCCTTACATTTTTATCTAAAATCATATATAACAAAATGAGTAAAAAAATGGTAAATAACTAAAATTTTACAACTGAAATCAATGCGAAATAAAGAAAAAATAATATGTTGTAAATCGTATAAGAAAATCTATAAATTAATATATGTTATATTTATCAAACACCCGTCAATCAATCAATCATTCTATCACACATCACATCTTGTTCTATCAATAAATAAATCAATCAATATGTCTTCATCATTCAATCAATTTCATTCGATCAAATTATTCAATGATTCTCATTAATTTATCAGTATACAATAGTATCATTATCCATATTTAATAACGATAAGTAGTAACAGTAATTAATATCAATAATCAATAATTTATTTTCTATTAGATATTAAGATAAGAGTATATTGATCTTGCTCCTGCATTTATGACTCCCAATCTATCACCCCTTATAACCCCTATAGGTAAAATCTTTATAACCCCCTTCAGTGAATCACATGACAGATGCCCCAACTACTCATAATTCTCAATCAGTCTTTAGCTCCTTATGATTCCCATTAGTAATCAGAATCAATATCAAAATCATCCACGAGATAGATAAGATTCTAGAGCTGACAGTGGTGTCTCATGCCACGTAGCACTTTATGCCCAATATGGCTCAAGAGGTGACTCCCCTAGTGTAGCACTTTATCTTATAAGACAGTTAGTTCTCATTAGGTGGTATATGTCTTTGATACCACTCTCCCAGTCACATGCTCATATTCATTCACATCAATCATTTAAGTTCATATCACATTTAAATATTTTCAAATCAAATCACAATACATCACTTTTAGCCCATTTTCAATATACCCTTATTCCACTCATTTTATTTAAAATTTTCTAAACATATATTTAACTGGTGAAAATAGAATAAAATTATATTAAATTATTCAGAATGATTAAGTCTATAACATTTAAAAATTATACGGTGAAAGGTTACAAAATTAGAAGAAAAAATATTTTCTTATAAATTTAAGAGAGAGAAAATCCATAGAAATTAAAATCATAAAAAACAGAGGTAAGAGAGTTGTTACTTACAATGATCAGAATACTTTTTATAACATAAGTGATGGATAAAAAAGTCCCAAAGAGCTTCCTCTCTCTTCTTCTCCCCCTTCTCTTCCTCTCTTCCATTTCCTTCCCAACTAAGCCACATTAAATGAGTGGAGGGGTGAGAGTGGTAGGGTCATATATATATATATATATATACACAATGCAATGCTCAAATCTAGTGTTGATGTGCCACATGTTGAATCCAAAATTATTAAAGAAATAGATGTTTCAACATCGCAGTGATATTTTTTGGCGGTGCTATGCGCAAAAGTTATTGCCTCAATGCTCAAAATCTCAGCATCGTAGCACTCCAATTCAAATAGAAATTAAATATTTTATTTTCAAAATATATTTTTACATTTTAAATTTTTATAGTTTTCATCCTTCCATATGTTATATGTCAATCTTATGTTATCTTTCTTTTATTTCTATTAATTATTTATTTTCACTTGTAATTTTTCATAATCATTTAAGAGTTGTCACTCTCTATTCATTGGTACAATTCAATGAGTTGGTTACATACTACAACTAAGATTACATCACCAACTTTAATTAAAGAAAGTTATTGACCCACCCTCCTATGTATGATATTATATTTTAAGAGCCAACCCGTATTGTATTTTCTATGTGTTGCAAGTCAATATCATATATGAAATACAGTAATTCATAAAATGCAAGGAAATGTATAAAATGTGTCTACTACATATTTACTTCATAAAATTATAATTTTTAATTTACCCCATGAAATTTAATTATATTATTGTCAAAATTCTCGAAATTGTCATATTTATTATATATAAAAAGTTATAAGGTAAAAATTTGTTAAAAATTAAGATATCACAACTTTTTTAAGTGTAGATTATATTAAAATTCGTAAAACATAAAATATATAAAATCATTGAAATTAGAGTTAGGATAATGATTGCCTACCAGGAGACAAATACATTTCTCAACTGGATGAACCTACAAAAGCAACTATATGACCCCAAAACCTAGGTTTTTCTCCCCTCTCTCCTCTCTTTTATTTTATTTTTTATTTTCTCTTCTGTAGCTTTAGGAAAAATAAAAGAGATGGTAAATGGAGTTTTAATAGGCTCTATAGTGGTTATAGATATTTTCTAATAAAATATCTTAATGAGGCATTTATAATTATTCTAATTGTTTAATTAATTTTCATCATAAACTTTATATAAATCCATTTACATATTTAAATTTGGGGCACTAAAAATTGTAGAAAAATATTCATAAATTGTCTATGCATGTTTATAATGATCAAGAAGAATTGGTTTGCCTGACGGTCCTAGAAAACTCTTGTATAAATATGTATCAATTTTTTACACTACCTAAAAAATTAGGAGAAAATTGTTATAATTAAAGCACAATAATATCTATATTAGGATGAAGAAGGTTGAAAATTAGACTTATAATGACTCCTAAAATATTTTTTGAATGGATCAAAATATGAGCTATTACACATGTAATCATTCAAATTATAATAATAACATTTAGTATGATCATAAATCTACATAAAATAGTAAATCTAAAAATCATAAGTCATAGAAACAATACTAGTACAGATGTTAGAATAATAAAATTATAAATCAGGAAAATCATTCATGTATAATTATTAATTTCGTAAGAAGGTCGTATCAATCGTTAAAATCAACTACATGTACAATTTTTAGAAATTCATAACAATAAAAAGGTGATATCATTTATGAAGTTATATCGTATAAAATCTGCACATGTAAATTCACAAATAATATATTATCTTTATCTTAGTGACGTTTATATCTTATTCTTGAATCAAGACCATATCAATACCGGTTCATGCATGCATGTATAAGTAATCATACTAAATAAGCAAGAAGTTCTTGCTTGTGGGGTGTTTTTCATAATCGTACATGTATTATGTTCAATTTAATATTTTGATCTTAAATTTAATATTTTGGTGGCTTCTTGGATAGTCATCTTTCTTGTATATCGACATCTTAACTCCTTATAACTCACAATCTTGATCTTGATCTTAATCGAGGATATCACCACAAAAATTATGTTAAAAAACTCATCGACACACCCTCCTATACAAGGTAGAATCAATCTCCAGCCAACCTATCTTGATACTAACCTTTTTTAATTTTATACACAATACATGAATATATATAAGTAATAACATTTAATCATTATTCATTCATAGTGCAATGATTCATTCACAATGCCATTTTTATCATTATGCTCAATTAAGAGTGCAAAAGTCATTGTATGTCTTATTTATACTCAAAACATATAAAAAGTAATAAGTAGCATTTCAACCAGTGAAATTATAAAATCATCCAGCCAATATAATCAAAATAATTAATACTATGATATACCAAAAGTTATATAGTGGAAGTTTGCTAAATTATGAGAAAAAAGAAATAAATAATGATTTAAGCAGAAGCATAAATTTTGGAATCAAAATAATTGAAAATAGTAGTAAGATAGAAGTCACTACTATAATCAAAATAATTTTGGTAACGGGAGCAACAGACACAAAAAACCCCAGAGAGTTTCCTCTCTCTTCTCAATCTCCTTTCCTCTCTCCCTTCCCTTCTCCTTCTCCATGACTCCTTCCCCGATAAGAAATGAAATGAGGGATGAAAATGAATAGTGGTAAGGGATATTTAATATACAGTATATTAAAAAAATTATTTTAGTTCCTGGCTCCATGGAGCCCATCTTCTAGCGCTACATGTGAAAGAGACATGTGCCACAACGCCACTATGCCTAATTATTTTTCAAAATTTTAAAGAGCTCAACGTAGTGGCAATTTTTTCTCCAATGCTTATAAGAGTCGTTGCACTCACAAGCACAGCCTCGCAACGCTCTAGTTCAAAAATTATAGATTTTTCAAATAAATCTACTTTAAAAACTTTAAGTTATTACAATCTCTCCACCTTAGAAAAATATTATCCTGACAATTCTATTAAGGATTTGGGGTATAAAATCAATATAAAATAATTTCATTCCAATCATTAAACCAATATAATGAAAATTCAAATTCAATTAAAAAATTTACTAAGAATAGCATATCAAAATCTAGTCAAACTAAAAATTAAAAACCTATCATATAGTCATGCAGATCATTTAGTTACATATCATTCACTTATATAATAGAATGTTATGTCATTCATAACTAAATTTCAGATCACTCAAACTCTCAAGCATATTTTTTTTCTTTTTATAGTTGCAGGTTGTACACTCGAGGCAATACTGGTGCAGGTGTTGGTGCAAGTGTCATCATTTTTGGTGTAGCAAACTTTCTCTAATGGCCACAGAAATTTCTATCATCAATCTTATACATAAATCTTTCATTGTATGATCTTGAACCTACCATCCCCTATCCAAAATTCTATATGGATGTTGACCATGTTTTTCTCCAAACCCTTGGGTCAAAGGGTTGACTTAGTCAAATTGACCAAGCCTAGCCCCAAGATCTCTCCCATTCAATTTTTAGGGTCAAACCAAGTCTGTTGAGCCCAAACCTAGGCTCTGGGTCAACCTGACCCAGGTTGACCCAAATTGACCCAATTCCACTTTCTCATTAATTTCAAATCAAATCTACTCCTTATCAGGCTCAATTCTCACATCCTTTGGACTCAATGGGTCAAACCCAACCCACTAGCCCTAACCCATGCCCTGGGTCAACCCGATTGACCAGGTCAAACTAGGTTGACCCAATTAGCCCAAATGGGTCTAATTTGATTTCAAACATATCCCAATCCATCTTGAGCTCAAACCTTGACTAGATTAACCCAAGTCTTCCTTAGGTCAAATTGAGCTATTTAAGTCAATTTAGACCTATTTAGTGCATTTAATTCATTCCTAATGAATTCTAATTCAAACCCACGACCAATTGAGTTTGGTTTCCCTCCTAATTAGCAATAGATCTAATCATAGCCATCCACCTTAGGCCTAAGGTTATAAATATGCTTTTTAGGGTTCATGAGAGGGACTTTTGATTTTTAGCTCTCTCTAAGATCTCCCAAGCTGAGGTTTTTTGTGTACGAACTCCCCTCACCTTCTACACTCTTTCCAAGTCAAACTTCATCAGTCAAGGTCGCCATCGGTGAGATCTCCGGCGACCCGAGACCACATTCTTTCCAAAGCTTCTTCCATTTGATCTAAGACGTTTCAAGCTTCAAGATCAACTAGGGAAAGGAGCGTGAACAGTTTACAAGCGCAACAAGCCCAAGATCTTCCGAATCCACCGTGTGGATAAGGTAAAATTGCAAACCCTAGTGTGGAACACTTAGATTTAAATAACTTCTTACACACACCGCATTTTAGAGCGCGATTTATGTACTCCAAGGATACTCTTCAATATTACTAATTGTATTTAAATATTTGTTAAGATCCATCACGAGATCAAGAGAATGAAACAAATTATCATTTTAGGGTTCGGGTTATGTAACGACCAAGTTACGTATGATTTAATCCATTGATCTTTCGATCAATAGATCATATCTCGCCATTTTGTGACTCATTCTAACCGCAAATCCGATCACGCGGTCAGTGGCCTTGTCTGGCTCAATCTGGGTCTATTGATCCATAATAGTGACAGATCGAACGATCACCAGGCCAAACTAATGTAGCTAAGTAAAGCTACATCCGCGACTTTGATTGTTGTGATTATTGTGGCAATCATTGTCGACGGCACAATTATTGCGTCACCAGGCAATGATTGCCCGCGGACCGCAAGGTCTCTCCCGTGTCTCCACGTGTCTGACCGCCGCCGTTGTCTCTGTCGATTTGATTTTAATTATTTTTAATAAGTTTTTTTAATGTTTTTTTAAATAAAAAATTAGATAAATTATAAAATTATTTATAAATCCAAAATATACAATTAATATATCAATTTTTTCAGAAAATTATTTTTTTTAATTTAAAAATAAATTATTTAAAAATATTTAATAAAATTTGAGATATTTTAATTACTTGATTATTGATATTTAATTAGTTTTAATTAATATAATTAATTAAATACTTTATAAAATTAAAAATTAATACATAAACACTTCAAATAATGAATAGGAATATTTAAAATATTTTATTCTTAATTTTGAATTAATTATAGTGTACTTATTTAAAAATCCTAAATAATTATTATATTCTATAATTATTTTTAGTATTTAGTTGATATTTAATTTAAATATTGATTTTAAATACTTTAAAAATTCAAAATAAATATTAAAGTATTCCAAATAATCAAATGATTCCATTTGGGATATTTTAATTAATAATTAATATTTATTTAAAATATTTTTCCAAATATCTTAAAAGATTTTAATTATTTGAATATTTAAAATATTTATGTGATATTTAATTTAATATTAATTCAAGTTCCCTTTTAAATATTTTAAAATTTTAAAAACTTTTAACTTTTGATTTACTTTATTTTAATGATTATTTTCCTATTTTAAAATTATTTTAATTACCTGATTACCTAAACTATTTAATTAATAACTAATTAATTTAAAACCTAATTATTTTCCAAAGTTATAAAAATTATTTTTGTTAAATTATTTCCAAAAATCAGAAAGTTTTTTTTATTATTTAGTTTAAAATAATAATTATTTTCTTATTTTAAATTACTTTAATGTTTTAATTACTTAAATTCTTCTTAATTAATAATTAATTAATTCAAAAATTCAATTATTTTCTAAAATTACCAAATTATTTTATTAAATTATTTAAAAGTTCAAAAACTTTAATCTTAAACTTAATTTGATTTAATAATTATTTTTGACTAATAATTATTTTAAAATTATTTTAGAATACCTATTAATTTCTTTAAATTTTAAAAATTCATAACTATTTCGTTTTAAATTTGATTTTTGAGTATAATACCTCAAATTTTTTAAAAAATTATGTTTTTTTAATTTAAAATTATTTTTAGAAGATAAGAATTATTATTTTTATTTATTTATGCACCATTTAATTACTTTTACTTTTTAAATATTATTTTTAAATAAATAATATTTTTATTATTTTCAAATTTACAAAAAAAAATTTCAAATCTTTTTAAAACCTCGTTTGGGTGGCCAGTGGAACTCCTCTATACCTATTTATTATAAATTGATTTACTTTTAATTATCTTATTTTTAAAAAAATTATATGTATTTTAAATTTTTTTAAATCTCCTAATTTTGGAAGATCCACTTCTTGAAATTTTAAACATTGGTTATGCATGTGATAGCATTCATGAGGGGTGTATTAGTGGGTGATTGGGTTCCAATCATCCACTAATTACATCGTAAAGCGCACTTAATTTTCATTTTTTATCATCTTTTATATGTGTAAGACGCACAAATACTTAGTTTAGACCTTCCTAAATCCTAGGAATTTGTGTGTTTATTTATTTGTATACTCCCTACATGTTAACATAAGGGTTACTTTAAAAATTATTTAACATAGTGACACTCTAAAGACAATAATGAAGGACCTATCTAGGGAGCTTAGAAAAATTCTAAGAGTTAGAATATATCCATGATAACATGAAAATTTCAACATTTAAACTTATTGATATCCTAAATCTCCCATAATTTTCTAGGAGTTTTTAAGATCCTTTAAACCTCTTAATTAATAAACCCTAATTTAACTTGTTAATTAGGCCCTCTTAACTTCAAAAAATTCGAATAAATTTATTTTAACTCATAAAAATTACTCATAATGGCTCAAACTTTTTTTTAAATTTAACCCTTTAACTTTAGATAATTAGGGCCCTTTAATTGGACTTTAATTTAAGCCTTAATTTAACTTTAATTAAAATTTACCTTTTTACCTTAATTAAATAATTAAAAATTATTAAAAATTCTAATTTTTCTCCAAACACTTAGGAACATCCTTTTTAGGTCATTTTTGACCTTTGAGAGTGATTCCAAATAGTTTGGAGCTGATTTGAATCAAAATATCTAAAATACCCCTTATTAAGCAATTATAATAATTCATTAATTACCAGAAACTTTGGAAATTCATAACTTTGCCTAGAGAATTCCAAATCCAGCAAACTCAAAGCCTAACTACTCATTGTAAGACTTAAC
The DNA here is from genome assembly GCA_019514585.1 of Dendrobium officinale. Lineage (NCBI taxonomy): Eukaryota > Viridiplantae > Streptophyta > Magnoliopsida > Asparagales > Orchidaceae > Dendrobium > Dendrobium officinale. Next base: position 15,240,706 of record CM033700.1, read on the forward strand.
ATTTAATAATAAAATGTTATAACTCTCAAACCTATCTTGTTTCTATAGCAATTTTTTAGACCCCCTTAGCCTACATATAGGAGGACTCAGGACCTTCCAAAATTGTCTAATATAATTTGAACTTCGAAGATCACTACTCTAAGTATTAAAATGGTTCAACAAACTAAAATTCACTAAAGTGGACCCTAATCCATTAATACTTAAACTTTAAATAAAGTTTCCTTTTCAGACCTTCAATAAATCTGAACTCTAATCAAATTGAACAAACTACCCTATATAAGACCTATCTAAAGCCACACAAGCCTATTACATACACATAGATATGATAGGGCATCACTTATAGCTATAGAATTAGGGTCGGTGTTTACTTTTCTATTTCTGTGATGTGATGCAATTGCGTGTGGCACGTATGTTAATTATTTTAATTGATTTGTTGTGATTGCCATGATGTTTATTTCATTATTGCGCTTTCTATATTTTTCCTATAATGTGTGTGTTAGATTGCGTATAGGGTAGGGCTGTTTTATTCCAATACAGTATTATGTAGGTGGCCACGCTCTTACAGCTCTAAAATAAAGGAGGCAGTCATAATTAAAACTTTAATACTAATAATGTTTTTTGCATATGCTCCAAAGAACGCTTAGCCCTTTTTAAAATTAAAAGAGCATGGTCAAGTGTTTTTATTTTTCTGCATATATATAAACTGCTTAGGATGTTATAACAGCTTGTGATTTTTATGAGGATAACCTTGTAGGAGTTTCGAGTCTATATTTTCTATTTTTAAATTTAATGTAAATTATTATTCATTGAGTTGTGAAAGTCTTTAAAAGTCTGGCATTTCAAACACTCGGTACCCAAATAGAATAAGAAAGGCCCCCTCTTAGGGAAATTTATTAGTCATTTGGGTACCCTTCTAGAGGATAAACACATGAAGCACGAAGGAGACTATCCAAAGGGAGATGATCCAGAGAAGAATGATCTAGTCGAAGAGGAACACTTGAAGATGAAATTCCCAACATTTAAGACTTGTGTCATTCATTAGGATTAGAATCCAGGTTGTTGTCGGTGTGGCCTGGATACCATTACTTTTTTATAGATCCTGGGTTGTATTTATATGGCACTTGCTATAAACTTTACTTTACTGTGTTGGATTAATTTATATTGATGTGTTTATTTTCTGTACACAGTAGAAATTGCCTACTTTTTTAAGTTTCTTTCTTACATATATGTGGTCTGATCACACTAGGCTCTTTAGGGATAAAATATTCTTCTACTTGTAATTAATATTTAAAATTTTAAGAATTAAATAACATAAAAATTTTAATGACCTAGGAAATAGTCGAGAATCGTCTAGGGTTGCATGCATATTACTGCATTTCTTCTCCCTCCTTATTATAAGACACTTTCTCGCCTGCAAGTAGAGTTCGAATAATTTAACCTATGAGGATGAGGTGTCAGACCTGGGGAAGTCTAATTTTCTTCTAAAAATTATTTTTATATAAATATATTTTTTAAAATCTTATGCATTCCTGATTTAGACCTTTTAAACTAGCATGCATTGCATTAGAAATCAACTAAATTAAAATTTAATTGTATTAGCTCTAAGAGAATTCACCCTATATAAGTCTAGGGTCAATTAGGAAAGCACTCTTGATGTCGACCCAACTTCCAAAAACTAAACTATATACTTATCTTTCATAAAGACCGGACAATATGGATTTGAAGCGCTTAGGTGGTTAGTTGACATCCTTTTTTAGGTAAGGTATAAGCCCATGTGCATTAGCTATGACACAGGTGTTAGTGTTGGGTAGAACACTAAACCCACCTTAAATCTAGGATTCAAGGCTACTACATTTGGTGTCTTATAATAGGCCTAAACGGTGGGTGAGTTTCTTTTCTTTAGGGACTATAAATCATGCCTATATGCATCATATGGATGATGTCACTTCCATCTTTTCCCTCTGTATGCTTTGAGTGTATGAATTTTCTTTCCCTCATCAATTGCCTTAGTCCCTCCAAATGCTAAGATGAACCGTGCATGTTGACTAACCGAGTTGAGCCCTTTCTTTCATTTTGAGTAAGAATTTCTTAGTATCCCATTTTGTGCCAATCCCCTCTTTTGGTAAGAATAATGCGGATCCTTAATCGAGAGTTTTCTTGGGCCCTAGGCTCGAGATATAATTAACCATGGGGGCTTGCGCCTGTGGGAAACAGAACTCCACCACTAAATAAACTTCACTCGAGTTGATGTATCAGGTGGGGGAAACCCATGACACTAGTCAGGTTGTATATATTACTACCCATCGGGGTGCGTTGGTAAGAGCCACTATCCTCAATGGTTAGTTGTATGTATAATCTAATCTGCCCTTCCATTGGCTCGCTTGCGAGAAGTGCGGAGGCCTGCGATCATTTCTATCTCTCAGGGTAGTGCGTTCGTATACCCTCTGCACTCGGTAGCTACGATAGTGTCCTTTCGGAGGTCCATAATGGATTGGCCTATTCTAGAGTCTAACCTTCATCTTATTCCTCTCTAAAGGCAGACTGCAACTTTATGTACATGTTCTTCACATCCAAAGCTTCATCCTATAAGCAAATAGCATTAACTTAGACGCTTCCTTCCACAATAAATACACTCATTGTAGCTATTGGCAAATGTTGTTGCCCCCCTTTGCACATCACTATAAATGCTTCTCTTATCACTCACACTTTTCTTATCCCTTTTTAATTTATCCTTAGTCCTTTTTTTACTCATATCCTACCTAGATGCATATGCTGGCAGATCATTCATTACTAGTCTTGCCCTTTCAACTAGCTCAAAAATTCTTGAATTCATAAAGGCACTAACAGACGTCTTAGCTTTTTATTCATTCCTCTTAAAAACCTGTAACATTTTTTTTCAGTGGTTGGGATCAAGTAAGGAGCATATTGTCTCACACCCCAAGATCTAATTTATATGACTATAGCAATTGCTAAAAAAATCTCAATCAAATCATATACTAAAAAATTTGCATAAGAAAAATCAATAAAAAAATTGATTTCTTATAGTCAAAATATTTAAAGCATAGCATGCAATAATATATTAAAAGTTTTGTAGTGAAAAACTTCATAAAATTTGAGTAAAATACATTTTAGTCCATAACTTTTTATAAAATAATAAAAACCGAAATCATAGATAAGGGTTCAAAAGTCTACCTCATACTTTATGATATCTCAAATTGACCCGATGAATGAAACTAAAGATTTAGCCTCCAAATTATCCTCTCTCTCTCTCTCTCTCTCTTCTTCTTCTTCTTCTCTCCTCCCTTTCTCCTTTCTTCTCTAACAAAGACTGGGTGAAATGAATTTTGCAAAATAGTTTTAGATATTTTATTATTTAAAGATAACTAACTAGACCTAGCACCCAGATTCATAGCACCACTAGCACTCCTAGAGAAACTTCCAAATTCTTTGCAGAATATCCTCAACCGAGACTTGATGTCATCATGGTACTTCACAGCATCGCAATGCACATCAATAACACTATTTTTTTCTCTATTTTTCCAATAGCTCAATGCTATGTTGCAACCAACCTTGGTGTCACAATGCTCATATAACAAATATTTCAACTTGCATTTTCACTTCTAAAACCCCATTCTTGATTACTAAAAGCCTTATTAAATATTCTAAACTTATAATTGATAATTAAATCAAAGCTAAAAATAATTAATGAAAATTTACCTAATTTTTTAATTATGGACATTAGATGTTATATATCTATTAGGTGTAGATATATAATAGAACCCTTCTACATCATTAGAGAAGAAATCATACATGTAGTCATAGCTATATTATGGGTGGAGATGTTGTGTCTTCTCATCCACTTTATCATAGTTATTGGATGACTTTTGTAATAACCTAAAATATGAAAATATATTTTAAAAATAAAAAAAATTGAATTTCTATTTGAACTAGAGTGCTTCAGTGCTGTGATTTGGAGAGTTGCGATGCATGGTCTAACTACACAGCAGTGCTAAAAATCACCACTGCGACATTGGAGCCTCTATTCTACAATAATTCTGAATTCAACATGGAGCACTTGGTGGGATCACTATAATGTTATGCCACTAAAAGTGTTTATATATTTTTTACTCTAAACCTAAGCACTAAAAACCTCAAGTGCCACCACATCTCCCCATTTCAATCGTTTCTTATGCAAGAAGGAAAGGGAGAAGGGAGAGGAAGAGGAGAGAGGGATTAGAGAGAATGCCAATTTTTTATTGTTTTCATCTATCATATATGTTAAAAAATGTCTTCTGATCATTGTAACTAACCCAAACATCACTCTAATTTTTAATGATTTTGAGTTTGATAAATTTAATCTCTCTTAAATTGATAAAAAATATATTTTCTCATGATTTATCACACATTTATCATGTAATATTTTGTATATGATAGATATGAATTTTCTGGATATTTTGACTGTAATATTATTAAATTTTATAGGATAAAATGAAAGTTATGACTTTTCTGAAGTTATGTATTAATATATAAACTTAATGTGTTGTAAAGATTTAAGCATTTCATATTATATTTCTTGCATGAAAGGGTGATTGATACAACTGATATGAAATATATATAGCATTTGTATGTAAGTAAGGAAGGTTGGTTGTTAATACTATAACTAATCCGGGTTAGCTTTGAAAACATAATACCTTGCACATTAGGGTGGACCGACATGGTTTCATTTAAAGATAATTTGCTGTGTTATCCTAGTGTCGCATGTAATTGATGATCAAGTTATGTCGAAGGGTAGAGGATAACGACTCTTAAATGATTAATGAAATTCATCTGTAATAATAAAATGATAAAGATACTCCAATGATGAATAATGAATAAAAAGAATAATGAAAACACCACATTAAAGCTAGATGTCATGCCTTGTTGGTTGATATACTTAATTATATACTGATGTAATTCATACATTGATAACATTGATAACAATGATAAATATATAGAGAATTGGGTGCATTATACATAATGATTTTATAAAATATATAATTGATAAGAATGGCAAAACTAATGACATTGACACATGTATATTCATGCCACAATAATGATTTTTTCATTGCACATTTTTACACTATTGATCTATGGATTTAAGCATGTTAATTTTACTCTTTTATTATTGATCATATTGAATCGTACAAGTGATGATTGAGCATTGAACACTACCAATTTTATTAATTGAGATGAGCATACATATTAATTTATTAAATCTTGTATTGAAATCTTTAACGAGTTTTGGATTTCTGATGAAGCTTTGTAAGCTCATTATGTAATTTTACCGATTTGATGTCAGGGTTTAGGATCATGTATAGTGAGATTGATTGAGATTCCCAAATTCTTTGTTTAATTTTGTTTTGAATTTTCTTTTATTCTTTTGTAGTCAGTAACTATTGATGAATTATTGATTGTTAGTGATCTCCTAGCTATTGTGATTTTGGTGAATGAATAATAGTTAAATATTTTTTTTGTGTATGATACTTTAGTTGCTTCTACTGGATATTGATTTATATTGATGATTTATAGAAGCTCTAATAAATTATTAAAAATATTAAATAGACAAATCTTTTAATTTAGATCTTGGGGCATGACAACTTCTCCCTTAGCCTTGGTAGTGCCATTCAGAGTCCTCATAGGGTTTTGGCTATTGCAACTTAGAAGTTAAAATCATGGTTCGGTAATTTTATGCCTTTGTATTATTATAAATATGTGTTAACTCAACCACCTCAACATATATTTTTTATTATTATAAGTTGATATTGTAGCATGAAGGACCTTCCTCAAGGCCCTAAGTGAGCAATATAGGTGAGTACAAGCTTCATGTTTTTAACATTAAGCATATCTAACTTGAAGTGATAACAAATTGATTAGCCATGCTTGTGTTCATATACAATAAAGCCTAAGAATTCTTTAATGTATTTTGATTATTGGTGAACTATGCCTTAAATGACAACCTGAAGTTGACGAAGGTAATCTCCTCGAAGATAAGCTAGAGAACCACCTTGGTCTCACATTAACTGTTAAAAAGGAGATGGTCAACTCAAAAAAAAAAAAAGGTCAATCAATTCTAATGTCCCCATATAGGAATCCAAAACATGCTTCTTAAATTTCTATGATGGCTAAACATTTATGATCTCCATTAAGCGAGTATTCCTACGTTGAGCCTAATGGTTTATTGAGTAATGATAGAGAAGAATCTACACAATAGCTCTTATGGGAGATAATGCTCATTATTAAAAGTATCGTGGAAACAACTTTTGAAAATGAGATTGCTTTAGTGCCCTGGATAGATGGTTGTTTGTCTTTCTCAAGGATAGTGTTCATGAGGAGTTGCATGATGAAAGCGCTCAATGATCCCTTATATCATCATTGTATAATAATCCTCCATGTTTTGCTATTGTTTTGAGGTGACAAAGATACTCCATTACTCAAATTACAAGATAAATTTTCTTGTCATAAGACAGCCATATGATATTATTCCTTATCTTTGGCATTATTCTCAACATGCCTAAGAGGCTATTAAATTAATCTAGATAGTATCAAGATTGTCTTAAAATATAAATTGAATCTTAAGAATAGAAGTAAAGAGGGAGTAGACTGAGCCTCAGTTATTCTCCTTCAAATTATTCTACATAAGTCTCAATTGAACCCAATTAAGCTGATAAGTGAAAATTAAGCTTAGGTACAAAGACAATTTATATAAATATAAAATAAGATTTTGAAGAGAATCTAAGAGATAATATCAAAAAGATCAGTGAGATAGAATTTTAGCCAAAAGAATAAGATTACATCTTGCATATGCTTGATTAAAGGTGAAAGACAAGGGCAATGCTACAAAATTGGCTACATAAAAAATAAATCTGACTTGACCTTAATGTTCTCAATTGCATAACACGTAATTCTAACTTATAATGAGCCACAAATTAGAAACTTTAATTAGTACCAAATTAAGGGTGAAAACCCAAGGAGATTTCTTCTGAGCGAACACTCCAATCAGCTAATAAGTGCGCACGACAACTAGTTGAGTTTCTTAAGCAAGTCACTTTTGTGAATGGATGACTTTATGAGTCCTCCAAGATAAGTCACTAGCACTCAAAGATGAGTAGTGTTGACTCTTGGACAATTTGGCAAGATTTAGTCTTAAGTAACTTGCGGTTTTTTGTGATAGCTCAAGTCGATTTACAATCATCGAGTTCCTAAACCTATTTCAAGCATGATACAAGATTTGATTGATTTGACCTACATGATTATTTGTGTACATTATGAGTCAATTTTAAATGTGAATATTCCATGCTTCATCGAGTGTCCTTGTACCTTCTTCATTTTTTAACCTTTTTTTTTAAAAAAATCAAATGTCACATGTGCCAATAAAGATAATTGACAAATATTGGGAAAAAAACTCTCATTGGCAACTTGGTAAAGCAAGCATGACCACTCATCATGTAAAGGGCACCACTTGTTCCATACCATCCACTACTACCAAGCAATTCTTCATCTGCCTCACAAGCAACAATGAGACTTGTTATAAGCCCTTCTATTATGTAAAATAAAAATCCCAATTGGTTGGTTATCTCCTTTGCTTCTTCCAACAAACTCTTATTAACTTAAAAAAAAGAATCCATTATTAGGCCGGCAATTTTCTATCTTTTAGTCTTTGCCTTCACATACTTTGCAATGTTCTCATTTTCCTCCATATGGAGACATTTCTTTAATTTCATAAAAAGTATTTTGTTTGCTTTTATACTTTGCATTACACTACAAATAAATTTTATAATATAATGATAATATGCTCTCATAGGGTTGAATTTCTAAAATGAATCAAAATAATGTAGCCCACATTAACTGTAAAATATTATAAAATTTCATGATCAATATAGACTTGAAAATGATATATAATCTTTAAAAAAATTTAAAAAAAATCTTACAGGCTACTGGTTAACAATTCAGAATTTTATATGGGTTGATGTGCCAATTTTAACATATATAGCATAAAAAACGTTAAATTTTGAAAAGAAATTTAAATTCTTATAATTTAGGCCTAGTTTGATTGGACGTTTTTTTGTGTTTTTTCAATTTTAAAATGGTAAATTTATTTCTTCGTTGATGTTTGGTTCCTCAAACCACGTTCTCAATAACATCATTCTTTTCATTTTTCTGTTATTTTGAGAAAGCTTTTTCTATATGTTTCTCCATTAAAAAAACTCTTTTTTTTGAATCGATGTTTCTAAAAAATACTCTTTACAAAAGTACCACATAACCAAACAAAACCTTATTTGAAAAAGAAGTTCATCTGAAAATATGTAAGGATGAGAGTTTTTTGTGCATGAATAGGCAACTTCAGGATTACCAACTAATTAAGAAGATAAAAATATAATTAATAACTAAATTATAGAATTAATATATAATTATGTTAATCCAATACACTAACATGAGGAAATACCCAATATTAAAATTTCATTAAATTTTAAAGTAAAAAAATTGATAAATTTTCATTATTCCTAAGTGTCCATTTTTAGCTTTTTATTGTATATTTTGTGTAAAAATTTAATAAGAGGGAAAATCACAAAATCTAGCTAGATCACTAAGGGTCTAACTGAGAGTACTTGCTACTTTGCTTTCAGGGGCAGAGCTGGAAATTTTTCTTAGTGGGGGCACAAATTTATAATTTTTAATATATCCCTAATTTTTTAGGTAATTTTATCTTTTTCTTATAATTAATAATCAAATAATATTTAAACATTCAAGAATGTAAGTCATTACTTGTAAATTTATGACATATATGAAAAAATTACACTAAAGTTTCTCATATATTTTGTAGGATTTAATAACAAATTAACTAGAAAATAATGAACACTGAAGTTTTGAATGACTTACAAGTCTAATAAGCAGTCTAAAAATATTATGGGTTTATCTCTCATCGGAGATAATTTAAAATTTTGTTCAAAAATATTATTTAAAATTTTTCCTAAATCACAATGATAATTTTAATTCATAAAAATTTTAAAATCAATTTTTTCCTACATTAAATTTATATTTCCTTAACCAATTACCATAACCGAATATATATATATAATTCAAGTCAGTGGGGTACATGCCTCCAGTGCCCCCATGCTGACTACGCCACTGTTAGCTCGGTAATCAATAATTATAATTTCATTTTGTTATCTCTTTCTCACCACTTTCTAGAAATCTCTGCAGTGTGATCCTACTTTTTACAATCCTAATTGTTAATGTGTGATAGTTTTATGAAAATAGATGTTAATTTTCTAAAAAGAAATATATTTATAATATTCATAAAAGCATTCAAAATAATATAATTTTGTTCACAATAACTTTTTTTTTGAGATATTTGAGACACTTAAAGAAAAACTCACACATACATACTGTACACAAATTTCAAATAAAAAACTTCTTGATTGATACCAAAGCTTCTAAACCCTAAACAGATCAAGATGAGCTGCCTTCTACTATAATTTTACAACTAACTTTACAAAATATTACAAACCCTACTAAACGAACTTTTATTTGGTCCGGCGTAAGGATGCAAAGGAACATCCGGTTGTAGGCAAAATCCCGCCTATACCGAGGTGTACCGAGTTTTTTTTTTCACCTCAGAGTTTTTCCAAAAAAGCTCGGTAGTGGTGTCAATTCGGGTCAACCCGTCGGGTTCGGGTCGAACCCGACCCGACCCGTATATAAACGGGTCAACCCGAACCCGACCCGTTTTTTGCAAACGAGTTGGACATTCCAACCCGGACCCGACCCGAGCGAGTTACGGGTTGACCCGACACGACCCGCGACCCGGTTTAGCCACACGCACGGCAGCGGGGCAGCGGCGATGGAGCAGCGCGCGGCAGCGGCAACGGCTTGGGCGCGACAGCGGGGGCAGCTGCGGCAGCGGCAGCTCGGGCATGCGGGCGACGCGGCACGCGGGGCGCTCGAGCAACGCGGTCTGGGTTCGGTAGTCGCACGCGACGCGCGCGCGGGCGCGCGGCACGCGCGGGGCGACGCGGCACGCAGGGCAGCGCAGGGCGCGCAGGGCAGGCAGGGCGGGCAGCGGACGGGCAGCAGGCTGGGACAGCGGGCAGCGGGCGGGAGCAGCGGAAAATTCAATTTTTTTAAATTAAACGGGTTTTCGGGTTGACCCGGCGGGTGGGTCAACCCGCCGGGTCAACCCGACCCGACCCATTTTATCAAACGGGTCGAATCTGCAATAAACGGGTCGGGTCCAACCCGGATTTTCCGGGTCGGGTTGTTGTGTCATGTCATTCATAATTTTTATTGTGTCCTCCCACCTGACGTAGAGATACGTCCTCCCACCATTAAAAAACTGGGTTTTTGCTCGGAATTGCTAGCTATTATTTGGTATTAACGAAGAATATCATCATGTGAAGACCAATACCGAGTTATACCGAGCAATACCGAGCTATACCGAGCAATACAAAAAAATACCTAGTTTTTCCTAGAAAAAACTCGGTATTGCTCGGTATAGCTCGGTATAATTCGGTATTGGTCTTCACATGATGATATTCTTCGTTAATTCCAAATAATAGCTAGCAATACCGAGCAAAAACCGAGTTTTTTAGCGGTGGGATGACGTATCTCTACGTCAGGTGGGAGGAGGCAATAAAAATTCCAAATATTGACACCCCTAAAACTCGGTACACCTTTGTATAGGAGGATTTTGCCTACAACCGGATGTTCCTCTACATCCGGTCGGAGGACGTAATAATTGTTCCTACTAGACAGAATCTAAAATTTTCATTTGGCAGATGGCCTAAGTAGCTACTATTTTGATCATCTGGGAGCGGTGAAAACAACAGCAACAGATTCTCGTTATTAAGAGAGAATCAAAACCAATTTGTCTTTTCTCAGAAAAAAAAAAAATCATATTGTTCTTTACCATTTCCAAAGTCTTGTCATGACGAAACCCTAGCCGTCGCAACAGATTGCCGTGAGAAATTACGCCTCCGGTGACCGACCGACGTGCTCCCGCCGCGACTCTTGCCCTCGCCGCGATCGTGCCCTAGCCACGAAAAAACTTCCCCTTAGAAGAGCTGCGACCCCTTCCTCGTAAATCTCGCTTTACCGCCCCTTCTCCGTCTCGCCACCATGAGCGTTACTCCCAGATTTCGATTTCTCGCGCCTTGCTACTGCAACCTCTTGCTCTCGTTGGCTGCGCCAACTATTGCATTTTTGAAAGTGACTGATTATTGAGGTATGAATTCTACATTTTTTAAGCGTAAAGGCTTCGCAATTCGCATGATAATGTGTTCGTATCTCGACATAATTAACTCCATTTCCTCATAGAGGCTCCAGGTCTCATGCACTTGTGCTCCGCCCATGGTAAATACACAATTTTATAAAAAAATTATATATTTATTATGTAATTTGTTGCAAGGCTTTGAAAATCGGAACCTGAAGAAGAAGAGGTTAGCGGTTCGATGATTCGACCGGGGTCGAATCGGGGTCGAATCGGATGTCGTATTAAATATTTATTATATTTAAATATTATAATAATGACACAATTATTTATAAATATATACAAAAAAAAATTGAACATCTATTAATTATATATAAATTTCATATTATAAAACAAAATTTATAAAGTCATATAATATTATTTTTTTTAGATTTTTTATTCTTCTTAATATCATTGAATTTCACATTTAGAGAAATTTTTTAGAATTTTTAAAATTATAAGTAATTATTTTTTATTATATATTGAAGAATTTTAAAAAATTATTATGATTATTTTTATTTGAATATTTTTATAATTTTTTTTCTAACAAATTCTCATAGAAGTATACATCATGCATGCATTGTTTGAATTAGAAAATACAAGTTTTTTAGTCTCACTTCACTTATGAGTTATTTGTTTTGTTGTTTATATACATTTTCTTGTATTGCATTGGTTAAGAGCCCTTATGGAGTAAAGGAATCATGTTCTTATGATACATTTGTATTTAATAATGTATATAATATTAAAAAAATTAGAATTATATATCATAATTAAATTTATTTAATATTAAAAATTGTTTTATATTAAATTAAATTATTTAAATATATTATAATTGAACTGGGTGGTTCTTAAGAACCCAATTGGTTCAACCGGCGGTTCAAACCAATTTTCACGGTTTATTGCTAGAGCGATTTCTTAAGAGGACCGAAGCGGCCTTAGGACCAGTTCACACCGACTATTCTGGTCTGACTTTCAAAGCCATGATTTGTTGTGTACCCTCTCATAAAATCTGATTATGCATATAATAATCTCTCTTATAGAAACTGGTAACAAAAAACCTGAAAATCCAAATTTAATAATTTCTGAGTATGTTAAATTTTGAATATTGTTTGGTAAGACAAAGAGTTTGAAAATGTAATTCATGATTTAAGGCGGTTAGTTCATTAAAAATTAAATTTAATTTTTGTTAAATATGAGTTACATATTAATTTTAATTTTAATTTTAATTATCATCAATAAGTTAAAATGATAGAATTAGAAGTAACTTAATTATTAAATTTTCAAATAATAATTTAATTATTAATTATGGTACTAATTATCTAATTATTTTTTAGGTGTTAATTTGATAATTATTTGATTATTAATTATATTGATAATTATATAATTAACTATTTAATTATTATTAGAAATAAATAGTTATTACACTAATACTCACTACTAATGATTTAATTATTTCTTTGAATGTTATATAATTAGCTCTTAATTATTAATTAATTAATTAATCATTTAAGTATTTTATTACTAATTAATTTTTAATTATTATTTATTTTATTAATTATATATTAATTATTTATATTTCAAATTATACTAAGTTAATTAGATTGGCTTCAACTTTGTATGATTTGTTGCTTCTTTGTTGTTGTTGCTTTGACTTCGCTGCTTCAATTTAGTATACATCATGAAAAATAGAGTTTTGAAAGAGTCGCTAAAGTACCTTTTTTGGCCCTCTTGACAATTTTGCTCCTATCATAAGGCAGTAGGAGAGCTCATTGCACAAGTAATCATCTTTCTCCTCTTTCGCATCCTTCTTCATCCAAGTCCTATAAATTTGGCAAATTACTGGATTTAGTAAATCCGAATTTACGCCAAAAAATGGGTACCGGCGGATTTATCTCGCCGTGAGATTTACTAGATTCTCAAATTAGGTTTGGTAGGATTAAAGATAACTCTTGTTTTTGTATTAGTAGGTGCTTTGATGTGAAAATCATATATCATATGTTTAATCCATAATGAGGTGTTTTTATAATTATATTAGTTGATATTGTTATGATGGTTTAAAATAGGGAAGATCTTATGATTTGGGTACATTTAATAGGAGTAATAATTCATAATTTTTCTTTTAAATGCTATTTTTGTACTACGGCTATTTATCTGACTTTAGTGAACAATTAGCAATAAAATTTACCATCTAATGTTTATTATAGGCCAAATGATCTATCATTTTAGATTGTGACTAGGTAGATTTACCAACACAAAGTATTCATGTAGTTAAAACTAGGGGTATCAAAATAGATTTTAGGTCTGATTTTGGTTCAAATCCGAAATTGACTTGCTCTTAAAACAACCGATTCGAACCCAACCCTTTTGTACAAATGAGATAAAAATTTAAACCTGAACTCGGCCTGACCCGACACCACCTGACTCACTAACACGGTTGAGTGTGACAGGTGAATGCAAAGTGGGAAGGTGAGCGCGAGGCCGAGGTATTGCAAGAAAGTGCGAGCGACGACTAGTGGGCGATGGATGGGTCGAATGGGTTGCATTTGGTTCGCCCGTTAACCTGAACCCCACCTGAAATTTCAATCAAGTTGAAAATTTAAACCCGATTTGAACCATTTATTAATAGGTCAACCCGAACTCAGAATTTTTTAACCGGATTTTTAGGTCGGGTCATATATTACTAGAAATGAAGTTGGTGCCACATATGATTTTGAGTAATTGCTATTCTCCACAATTCAAGGGACACTCATGTAAGTTAAAAGCACATGTCAAAGGTGATTAAAAGAAGTAACCCACCACATCATCATTGTAGCTCAACATCACACCATTTCCCTTAAAAATTGCTCCCAACCCTTAAAACTACCTCCCCTCCTTTGGAATTCATTTCTTGTTGTATGGGGATGCTTACATATGATGTAACAATTGATGTAAATGAGCTCCTAGATTGAATTACAATTTTATGAAGGGTTCATCCTCTTGAAGATTTGGTTGTTGGATAATTTATTTTTTTGTTGCGTTTGCAATGTTTGATCATCTTTACTAATTAGGATTTTTTCTTGTTTTTTTTAATTATTGTTGTATTATTTATGCAACTCCAACTATATCCGCATATCCACCATTATTTATAATAATAACTTCCTTTCATCTCGAGAAATCAATCTTTGTATCACCAACTCATAATTTTTTAAAGTAATTCATTAACCTAGCTTCACTAGTTGAGCTCCACATGCCTCATCTACCCTTATCTCCCTCCATCAAACTCCAAGTCGCATATTCATACATTCACCTCCTACCTAGCCTCTCAAACCAAAGGTCTAACCATATCCTTAACACCCTTCACATAAATCACCAACTCCTATGGGGAGTTCTCAAGCTCGAGTTCTCAAGCTCCTCCATGGCCACTCATATTCCAACATCTCCACCCAAGGTCAGCCCTTATCATCAATTTCACCACATTCTTCTTCTCTGAATCATCACATGTATGACTTGGCTAAGGTCATTTTCTATCACAAAACACCAAATTAACTCCACAATCAAAATCCCCTCTTGGACTCCCATAATTCCTCCTCCCCCAGATGAGTTTACTTTCTTATTGTTTTAATGCATTGTTTTATATAATACTTTTTTTTTTGATTATAACATCATTTTTGTTCATTCATTCCAATCATTATACATTATTTGAAATATTTTATTTGAAAAGCAAAAGCACTTCACTTCATCTAGTAAAATAATATCACCTTTTGATTACTTGTCTCATAGGTTCCATGATCATAACTTTAATAGCAGAAAATCAGTAAGAGGGCAAATGGCTCTAATTCAGGACCTATCCAACCAAATGCAAGCCATGTTCACTTAGGATTCAAGCATAGCCTCCTACTTTTACACAACATATTCCTATCATGAACCATGGTTTTGAAGATGACCTGCCCTCAAACACTATAGATGAACCCCACATTGAGAGTATCAAGTCATAGGAATGATGACTCCATTGATCTTACTAGGAAGATTAAGTTGGAAGCATCTGCATTTGAAGGAATTTATCATCCTAAAAAATTCCTTGACTACTTACTTATGCAGATATTTTTTTTAATTGGTTGATTTTAATGATTATTAGATGGGTAGCCTTTGCTAAGATAAATCTCTTAGGACATATAAAGATATATTGGAATGATGTATTAGTAAAGGAGGAGAGATGTTGACCTCATTTTTATATGAGGTCACTTGGACCAATCTTATCCCTAAATCAATTCAATACCCAAATCAATTCAAATTCTAGGATTCTCTTAGATCCAGACCCTAGGATCTATTTAGATCTTAGAAATCCAAAATTCAATCCAAATCCAAAATCAAACCCAAAATTCAAGGCCAAAGGTCCAAGTCATGAAAGCCTCTCCCAGTGAATTTTCAAATACTTCAAAACCCAATCGAATGACCTCCGATTCAGAGTCTGTCAGTTGCATACTGATGGGGACATGTCTCTGGAGGAAACCCTCCAAATTCGATCTCATTCTGAGGTCTATAACCTCAAAAACTAAATCAAAATCCAAAGGCTGTAAAACCTTCAAATATTTACAGCCTATGCCACTGGACCTATCACCTTGAAGATTCTGACATTAGAGCCTTCACCAAAGCCTCTAGTCACTTCCAAACCATTAACCCTGATATGTTGAATAATAAACTGAATTTTTCTGGACTCATTTCAGCCTCTAGTGGCCATGAGTCCAAAATGACCAAAATACCCCTATGGGATTCAAATGTCAAATTTCAAACGAAATGAACTCCGAATTGTTTGGAACCACTTCCAACAATTTTCAAATCTCAAAACAAAACTTTTGAGCCTGGGCCCACCCCCTGGGTCAACCTGGTTGACCCAGTCAACGTAGGTTGACCTAATGGGCCCTTAAGAGTTTAAATGGGTCATTCCAAACCCATTTGACTATTTCAAATTATTTAAGCTTTTAAACCCACTTTAATTGATGATTCAAACATAATCGAATTTGTTTGGAGTCTCACCATGGTCAATGTGACCAAGTCAGTTCATTTTGACTTGATCAAACCCATAGAAAATCCCTTATATCCAATCAAGTTTCAACCCATGGTTTTATACTCCCTCCAAACAACTCCCAAACATTTGGAATTGACACTTGGCTGCCACCTCAGCAGTCAACATGGTCAGTTGACCAGTCAACACTTGGTCAACAAACCTCTAAAAGCCCAAATGGTTTGATTCAAGTTAGCCCAATCCCCACCAAATCACTCTAGACCCTCTTTGAGGTCACCCCTTGCCACCTCACCAGTCCAAGTGGCATTGGACCAGTCAAACAGTCAAACTTGTGCTTTAAGATGGTCAAACATGGTCAAATGGCTTCTTAGAGCTAACTTCCATTAATCTAAATCAATCCAGCTGTTAATACAGCCTCTAGAACATTCCTAGAAGCATTCTAAACCATTGGATTTAGATCAAACGTCCACCATTGCTCCCATGCTCAAATGGGGACCAAAACAACTTTCCACATGGCTTGTACCTTTGGTCCTTTGATTCTCCTGCTCCTAACTACCCCCTGGACAGGTGGCCCAATCTTAGCAACTCCCTAAATCGATCAAAGCCATCCAAGCCCTTGGAGAATGGCTGAATAGGGTGAAATGCCCTAATAGAGCCGTCATTCAATCCATAGCACTCTCTCACTACCTCAAGCTTGTCCAGCCAAGCTATCTGCTCATTGAGCCCTCCAACCATCTCCTCAACGCTTTCCCACCCAAATCCCGCCGGTCGAAGCCTTTCTCCGGCGAGATCCCGGCGAACCTAGCTTAATCCGTTCAAGGAGCGTTCCTGTTCGATCTAGGCGATAACAGCTCGAGGTTTCTTCTACAAAATGGAGCGTGGACAGCCTACAAATGCAACACGCCTTTAAACGGATAAATCCGTCCATAAACTAAGGTGAAAAACCTAACCCTAGTCTAGGGCACTTAAGTTAAATAACTTTTAATTTAATTAATATTACGCTACGAAATTAGCTCCTCATAATTTCTGTTCATTTACTTAATTTATATTTAAAATTTCAAATCATTTCATTGTCTGGATCGAACGAACAAGCCATAAAACGTTCTCTAGGGCGTTTTCTCGGTTTGGCTCAGGCGAACAGCTCCTGGACCGTTGATCGCTCGATCAACGGTTCAGATCGAGCCGTTCCGTGAACTGCCGAGCCATGCATCCCACTTGGTTGATCAAACTCTCGTTCAGCTCGATCATGGCCGTTGGTTTTGGACCGCGGGATCCATCGTCCGCCGTTTGATTTCTCTTGGCTGAGATCAAACCGTGGAATTGATCGTTACCTTTGGATGAGCCCCGCGCGGATCCAACGGCCATTGTTGTTTGCTGATGTGGTTAAGTGGAATAGCGCGTGGACCCCGCTTGACAGCCGTCGTTCACATGGCTGAATCCCGCCGCGCCACGTGGCAGGCGCTGGCGCCGGCGCCGCCAGAGCTATTATTAATTTAAAATTTTAGTTTTTAATTAATTTTAAATAACAGAAACTTTAAAAAAAAAATGCCAAAAATTCAAATAAAATCCAAAAAAAAAAAATCATATTTTATATCAAATTGCTCAGAATTTTAAAGACTTTAAAATAAAATTAAGTTTGTTCTGAAATATTTAGTGTATCTTAAAATAATTTTAAAAACATTTAAAGTTATATGTTTTTAATTATTAATTAATCAAATTAATTAATAATTTCAAAATAATTTATTTTGAAATTTATTTCAGATCATAAAGAATATTTTCAAATGAAATATTTTAATTATATTTTAATATATATAAAAAAAAATATATTTGAGGTTCTTTAAATAATTTGAATTATTTAGTTAGTTAAATATTTAATTCATATCTAAATATTAAATTAAATATCTTTAAAAAAAAAATCAAAACTTTAATTTCAAATATCTTATAAGATCAGTGGATCTCCTAACCATTCATAAATTATTTTTAATAATATTTTAAATTATTTTAATTTAAAATATATATATTTATATGTATGGTTATATATATATATATATATATATATACTTTAAAACAATTTTGAAATTATACATATATGTAAATCTTTAAACTTTGGGAGATCTCCCTTGAAGGTTTAAATATAGATTGAGCTTGTTTGAATGGAAATCATGAGGAGTGATTAGTGCATAGTTGTGCTTCAACTATTCACTAATCAAGATTTAAGTTAAGTTGATTATGTTAGTTCTTGCATGCTTAAGGTGCACACACCACTTAGATTTAGGCTCTCCTAGATTTAGGATTTGCTTGGTGTGATTGCATATCGCTTATGTTAAGTCAAGGGTTAGCAAAACTTTGATTCAAGCCTATTAAATCTAGTGACACCATTAAGGATAATAATTAAGGACATATATTTAGAAAACTTAGAAAATTTCCAATAATTAGGATTCACTTGAACTTGAGTTGAAACTTCAAAAACTTGAACTTAGTGACATGTACAGCCACTAGAAAAATCTTCACTGGTTTTAGAAGTCATCAAGGCCCCTAATTAATTTTCCTAAGTTTAAGCCTTAATTAAGCCATTAAAACTTCCAGAAAATATAATAAATCAATTTTAAATCCAAAAAATATGAATAAGACCTCTAACTGACCATAATTGAATCCTTAACCCAGGAAAATTGAAACCAACTCATTTTGACAGCAGATTAAGTCTTAATCTAATTTTAAGTAAAATTGAATATTTTATTAATATAATTGATTAAAAAAATATTAAAAATTCCAAAAATTTCCCAAACACTTGGGAATCCCTCCTTAGGTCATTACTGATCTTTGGAGTTGATTTCAAGGAGTTGGGAGTTTATTTGGAACAAAATCCCAAAATGGTCCTTTAATTAAACAATTTTAAAATTCATTAAATAATCAAAACTTTGAATATTCATAACTAATTCAAGAAAATTTCAAATTGACTAAACTCAATTGCATTAAACTCATAATAGGGTCTAATATTTATTAAAAATATTAAAATTCCATAAATCTTTCAAAATCAAAAAGTCAACAAATCGGTCAATTCTAGGTCAAAGCTAGTTCAAAACTTCAAACCTTCGTAATAAAATGTAGAAAAATCCGATTTCAACATACTTACTGTCTAACTGATCGTATTAAGATCTAGAATTTTAATAAAATGCTAGCTATCCAGAAAACACCCTTAATCAAAAAGTCAATTTCTAACCCTTTAATTAAATGATTAAAGTATTCCAAAATTCATAAAAACTTGAAATTCATTTTAAAACTCCAGAATTCATTAATTAACTTCTAAAATCAGTAATCAACCAATTTTGGATAAAATTCATTAACTTTTGAATCTTAATCAACTTAAGCTACTTAATTATACCGGGTACCACTGGGTAACCCAGGCCTACGAGGCTGTTAACTCAGCCCCAAGGAAGGTGAAATAAACTTCACGGCCTCGGTGTGAAACAAAGGTGGTTCCCAACAAATAATTAAATAATTGATTTTAAAAGATTTAAAATATTAATATTTAAATTCTAATTAAAAAATCCTTTAAGCCTTACAACCAATCGAACTCGAAATAACTCTAACTAATAATCCTATTTAGGACACATCAAAATCACACGACCTACCTCACACACTTTAGATGTTTTGCTAGGATCACTGACTCTAGTTCTAGGCTAGGCCGGTGTTTTACTTTTCTGCAGTTGTGTGCCGTATTTTTTCGAGCTTTTACTGCATGCTGTTTGCTAGTATAGAATTGTTGTGTTTGCTTACTTACTTACTGCACTCTGTGATTGATTGTGCGTTAGACTTACCCCAAGGTTAGGGACGAATTATACTTGTGCAATCTTATGCAGGTGGCCATGCTCATACAAGGAGCTGAAATTAAAGGGGGCAGTTAATAAAAAAATATATAACTCTTTGCACAGGTACCTGCCGCGCTTAAGACCCCCCTTAAAAATAAAAAGAGCATGGCCAAGTGTGGCTAAAAAAATGCATTTCAATTTTTCTATATTATAACTGCTTGGGATTGAGTATATAACTGTTGATTATTAGGATAACCCTGCAGGATCGAGTCTAGATTTTTTTTTTTTTTTTTTTAATTGAGATGTAAATTTGATTGTATAAAGGTTGTAATTGTTTAAAATGATTTGAATTTGGGATATTCGATCCAATTTGAATTCCAAAGAGGTGAAGACATCCCTAAAGGGGAGAGTCTTTCTTCCATTTGGAAGTCAAATTAGGATCTCTTTCAAATATCCAAAGAGGAAAGATAACACCCCAATTAAAGGGGAGTTTCTTTTCATTTGGGTATCCGGAACCGACGAATCAAGATGTTCGTGAGAAGACGAAGAAATGGACAACGAGAAGAATCCCAAATTTCAAATTCATTTAATTTAGGATTAGAAATCCGGGTTGTAGTCAGTGGTACCCGGCCACTTTAATTTCTTGTAATTTTTGAGATGTAATAATAAGTGGCACTTGCCATATGGACATTCAATTTGATAAATTTAATTGATTTGTTTAATTTGATTGCGCATTAGAACTCCTGCTTTTCTAGTCTTTTTATTTGCATGCCGTATTTGGTTTGACCTGGAATTCGAATCTAGGCTCTTAGGGGTCTGTCAAAAAATTCTTCTACTTTAATTAAATAAAATTTTTAAGATAAGATAGAAACTCTAAACGGTCCTAAGAAGTAAGCTCGGACTCGCCGAGGGTTTTTCATGCATTCATATTATGACTTCTCTTCCTTGTTAGGCATCTCCCCGCCTGCGGGTTCTGGCAGACCACCTGGCCTATGAGGGTGCCGATCTGTCAAGGGGATGTTATGCAATCTCTAGGATAAAACCTATTTTCTAAGCCAAAATTTTTTTTAAACTGCTACATACAAATTTTGCATTCAATTGAGTCAATTAGCATGCATCGCATTAGTAACAAAATTTAAAAGAGTCTAATATTTTAATTGCATTTATTTAGACATCGAAATACCCAACATAAGTCAAAGGGGCCAATTAGGATCTGCTCTAGATGTCGGCCCTATTCTCAAAACTTTTCTTAAATAACGTCCCTACCACTCTACAAAAAAGACCGGACTCATATTTTGAAATCGTTTAGGTGGTTTAGCTGGCTCCCCAATCCAGGCCGGGGTAAGACCAGATCCGCATTGCACTAGCTAGGTTCGGGGTACTAATTTCGAGTGCCCAATTTAGACTTAGGTTCTGAGGCTGGCTCGGGCCATAAGACCTCAACTTCTGGGATTTGAATCCCACTTTCTAATAAAATTGACCACTCAAACTAAAAAATTTCTTTCAATCAAATACAAGCCTAACAATTAGGATAGACTGAGGTGTTTTCTGAAGTAATTCAGAATCTCAAAGCACCTCCTACTTCTCCTCATTTGACTTCAGAAATAAGTGCTCAACATTTAACCAATCCCATTTGAAAATTCCTACCCTTTTCCTCCTTTGATATCGATCTTTGAAAATCTAAAATAAAATTTACACCGCTATTTTAATCGAGAGTTTTCGTAGGAAATTTTGATTTCCTATGATGTAATTAACTACGAGGGCTTGCGCTCGTAGGAGATTTAGAAACCCAGAACTTGTTTTCAAAACAAAATCAATTTTTCAAAAACTTAATTAATTCTCTTTGGGAAAATCAAATACAACGATCATTATCATCATTTTCGAACGATCGATAATAATTGATACCTTCTTTCTTCGGATAGATATATCAATTATTATTGTAGTTTTGATTATGAGATTAATGATCTTCCATCTAAATTATCATAATTAGGCAATCGATTAAACTTCATTATGATCTTTCGAGATCATATGTTGTTTCCTCTTGAGTCTGACTATAATAATTTAGATAAATTTAAAGTTTTGAAATTTGAACCCATTAGGGAACGATATGATCGTCTTTCGAGGCGATATATTGTTCATAATGACGCGTTCAATTTTAAAATTTAATATTTCCATAGAAAATTAATTCTTTTTTCAAAACATATAATATATATATATATATATATATATATATATATATATATATATATATATATATATATATATATATATATATATATATATATAAATATATTTTTTTTTAATCAAAACAAGAGATTAGGTAAGAGTGTCCAAATATGGATAGAAATAAAGAAGATGCATTTTAAGGACCATATAGTTTGGATCAACTACACATATAATGATTGGCAATGAGCTAATAAATTTGTTACATGTCTTAGATTTGAGATTAGAAATGAGACTAAGATCCATGATCCATAAACTCAAAAAGAGGCTTGCCACTATGCATTGCCTGTAAAGAAGTAGAGAAAGATGCCTTAAAGCTCTAGCTAAAGGTCTTGCAACCCAAACATTTATTTTTTGGCCTATTCATAGATATGTCTAATACTTACATCATCCACTAGTAGATATTGATTATCCACCACTTGATGTTATAACTTAGAAATCTATTCTTCTTAGGGAGCATAGTACACAAATATTGCATGATAACCCTGTGACGCCCCAGGCATCTATAGTGAAAGGATTCGTCTGACAGTCTTGATCAATCTCCAATCCTGCTGCCTTGCTCGAACCTGAAATGTCAACCACATATAATGAGCTTTACAAAGCCCAGCAGGTCACCTAATACCTATAACTGAGATCAAAGCACAGCTATGCTATCAATATGCATGTCAGTCAATCAACTCCATATCAATCAATGGTCAATGAATCTATGCAATACGGAAATCAATAGTCAATAAAGCCAGTCAATGCAGCGGCAGGCGAATCGATAAATCAACTCAATAAATCCATGTCAATCTCGAAGAAATCCATACATAATAGGAAATCAATCAATCCATCAAATCAATCGCTATCAAATCGAATCAATGCGGTCTAATCAATACTATTTATTCAATGAAATCAAACAAGGATAACAGTACGATAAATCTCAATCTATTCTAACAATGAATCCATGCAGCAGTCCATACGGTGCATAAATAGTAACAACAGTGAATCTATATGCAAGATCAATAAATCCATAGGCAGTAGTAACAATGAATCTATAAGCAGAAATCAATGAATCTATAGGCAACAGTGTCAATGATTCTATACTATTCATGTCCATGTTATCAATGCAATATCTATATCCATCCATTTCTATATCAATGCTCAATGTCGATGCACAGCAATCAATCAGTGAAATCAATGAAATCGTACGATCTAGTAAATCCAATCAAAGTCGATAAAGTAGGAATCTATAAAACAATGAATCCATAAATCAATACAGTAAACATGCAATTCAATACTATATACTGGACAAGTACAATCAACTGGCTATGTTACTGTTGTAGAATCCATATTGCTGTTGTAGATATCCATACGTTGGTTTCTATAAAAAGAGTTGTCACTCTATTGCCCGTCGGCCGCCCGTCGGCATATCTATAAACCCCTTATGACTCCCATCTATATTGCTGTTGTAGAATCTATATTTAAAGGAAAGCCCGTCGGCCCACCATCCTGTACAGGTCAATCAATCTCCAACCAACGTTCAACCAGGTTCCACTTGTGTTCCAGTATTCAATAATCAATCAATATTCAATTCAATAATCAATTCAATAATTAATATTAAAGCAATCATATCAATATTCACATTCATATCTATTCAATCTATCAATCTCAGACAAATCAGAAATCCTACGAAAATTCGGCAGAGTAACGGCAGTCTATCAAATTTACACAAAAATCCTGCAAAAAGCACAAATTTCTAAATTCACACAGAACATTCACAACATCAATATAAGGCTATTGTTCTACTGAATCCATATCAAATAACATCCTGATATTTTTCTATTCAATTAAAATCGCGTAGAACCAATTCCGACCGGTAAAATCATCGTAGAAAATACTCGAATCGTGTACAATATTCATATCTATAACATTCTAAAAGTTGTGCGGTGAAAGTTGTCTCAATATAAAACCGGGTCCAAAATTCGACTACGAAAACACAAAATATTGCACAACTCGATCAAAACTCAATATCTTTGAAAACAGAAATAGGATTCGGAGTCCTTACCGCGAGATAAACAAATCTTCCAACTGCGTCGTCGGACGAAAAGCGCTCCGCGGCCTCCGAAATCCAGCTTTTCCTTCTCTTCCTTCTCTTTCTCTCTCCTGCCTTCTCTTTCTCTCTCTTCAAATGATCCAAAATATCTCGAATCCGATATTTATTAACACTGATCGTCCCGGACGATCCAAAATTCGTTCTGGTACGATGTGTTCTCTGGACAAATTTCGTACAGACGAAATTAAAATTCGTCCCGGGCGACTTGCTCTCAGGACAGATTTCGTACAGACGGATCGTCCCGACGCTCCAGGTTCGTACAGACGAAAATGACAGATTTCTTCACAAATTTCTTCAGTTCGTCCAGTACTAAATCCAGTTCGTACAGACGAACTGCACTAAAAAAAATTAGCTTTTTAAGGGTTTTACAAACCCGTCTAATATTTTTCTTATTGAGCTCGAGGAGGAAGAATGGGAGATACACATTCATCATCTAATCCATTATGTAATAGTCTAACTACTAAGTGTATTTCATTCCCTCCCCCACCCTCCAAACCACACCCCCCCCCCCCCCCCCCCCCCCCCCAATTAATTTTTTTTCCTTTTAGCCTTTTCTTTTATAGAAAGAAAATGTATTTATGATATTGACAGTACCAATATCTACAATCAATCCCAATATTAAAATTTGGAAGAATTGCTCTTCTTGAACTCTTAATTAATCCATTATAATTTTTAATAATCCATTAATATGAATAAATCCAACATAAGCAACTACAAGTCATATATCAAACAATAAAATCATATTTATCCATCGAAAATTCAAGTACAATAATCAGGAGATCAACAACATATCATTTTATCTTCTTATACTCTTAACTACAAAAGAATGAAAAAAAAAACATAAAATAAAGTAAAACCTGAAATCTTGATTTGCCTCACTCTAGTGGATCTAGACCCTTGTAAAAAATATATATAAAAATTACGGAGTGAAATTACAAAATAATTTATATGTATTGTTTTATGAATTCAGTGCAACTACCATTATCATTTGCATGGCGTACATTATATGCATATATATCATGTTCTATATTTAATGTAATATATCTATGTCATTGAGTGTGACTTGTATATCATATTATGTATTATATGTCAGTGTATCATGTAAATCATGTAATTTATAACATGTGATTCATATATATCATATGTCCTTATATTAGTCATATCAATTTTATCATACACTTATATCAATCGTATATTATATCATATATAAATCACATCATGTAATGTCATTTATGTAATTTGTCATATATGCTCATATTATATGCATATACAAACAAGATATGACATTTGACTATCTTTGATGTTTTTCCTATATCCAGTCTTGTAGGCCAATCATACATAAACCAATCTCAATCATATCAATCGTGTTATCATGAATCAATTTCATATCACATATCACAAGTCTAGAGACTTTCATGTAAGAAGTTATCACTTCTTAGCCGTCAGCATATCATATCATATCAATCCTTTTATGCCTCCTTTTTCATATCATTTAATATTACACCACAAATCCTATTTACGACCCACCCTCCTATACAGGATAACATGTTTCCAATCAGTATGAATCAATCAATAATTTCCCACCAATCTTTCTTATAATTAAACACAATTCATATCATATAAAGCATAATAGCAAAAATTATATACAGTCAATGCAATTCTCATAAAACTCATCAGCATGCCTTAAAGATGCAAAAAATGCATGTGGACCTAAATGCAATATATTAATTTCTGAGCATTTTGTATTTAGTATTATATTATTTATTTCATTTAAAATGACATATAAGCAAAATCACTCGATGAAATTTCAATATTAACTAGTTAAAATGCTCAGAGAGATGAAATCTACCACAGATCAAAAATTATATGGTGAAATCACTAAAATGGGAGATGTTGCATTTTAATCAATTTTAAGAGATAAAATTTGATAAATCAAAATATCATTAATTTTCTATCATTACACAAATGCTAGGGAGGTACTTGTTAAAATGTCATTATCACTTATTCTACATCCCATATTGGACCACACCACACTTTGAAATTTCTAGCATCAAACTTCTTAAATTCTACTGGCCACCATGATTTGCATGGCACGTGAGACAATATTCTATGCATGCATTTGTATTGCAACTAGACCTGTCAATATTGGACCCGACCCGAACCCAACCCGAAATTTTTGGGTTTGGGTTGACCCGACCCCGAAGCGGGTCGGGTTCGGGTCTGGAAAACAGACCCGTTTGCAAAAACGGGTCGGGTTCGGGTTGACCCGACAGGTTGCCAGATCAACCCGAAAACCCGTTTAATTTAAAACATTTGGATTCTCGTCCGCTGCCCCGCGCGCCCGCGCCCGCTGCCCCGTGCCCGCTGCCCCGCGTGCCCACGCTCGCACCTGCTGACCCCGCCCGCGCAAGCCCTCGCATCCGCTCCCTCGCCCGCCGTCCGCCCGCCGCCCGCCCGCCGCCGTTCCGATGTTCCGGTGCTGGCAGAACCCAAATCCGAGTCGGGTCGGGTCAACCCGATGGGTCGGGTCCGGGTCAGACTTTTCGACCCGTTTACATATCCGGGTCAGGTTAGGGTTGACCCGTTTGAACCCCTGGTCAGTTCAGGTCCGACCCAAACCCAACCCGAAACCCGGTTTTGACACCCCTAATTGCAACTAGCATGAACAAGGTGACGATGATCAAAGGATTGTAATCAAGCAATATGGGCAGAGTGTGAGCTTCTTGGTTTCATTATACTTTCACTGAATAAGCTGAAATCACTAAAACAAAATTTGAACCATCTTAGAAACTTTAAACCTCTGAAAAGAAGTAGAAAGATAGCTAGCATTATAAAGCATAGCAGTGATTCATTACCATAATGTACATTACATAAAGATGTTAACAATTAATATACATAGCCCAAAAAATATATTTGCAAGGAGAAAATAATGCTTAATAAAATATAAGTAGAAGAACAAATTGCATATCACGATCAACTTGAAAATTTTAAATTTATTTACTGAAAATTTTAAATTTATTTAAAAATTAGTATTATATATGAATAACTTTTTCTCGTAAATTATATTAAGGTATTCTTATAATTTTCACTACTTTTTCAGCTAATCAACTGCTTAAGCAAAACTTATGTATTGTAGCGGATGTTCTCATAATTTTCATGGCTTTTTCAGCTAATCAACTGCTTGAAAGAGTTTTTTTTTATTATTATTATGACTATTATAAAAACTTGATGACTAAATAAAATTAGTGAATAGTGGATGAATGATAGTTTAATCACTTATATATTAAGAAAGAAATACTTGATTGTATTGATAATAAAATGATCATTCAACTCTTTTAAAATATGAAGAATATGCGTTATAAATTATAAGTTTTTTTATCATCTTATATTTTATCTTTTTAAAATAAAAAATTTAGATATATTTTTTGTAATCTGCCAAGCTGGTCTCAAGCATTAATGAAAAAACATGAGGGAATATTTGAAATCCTAATTTGTGCCCCCATTAGAAAATTTTTTTGGCTCTGCCACTATGATGAGCGGTCGTGGTCGGAGGATTACAATCGAGCAATAATGATCGATCTAACGATCATAGTCGAGTGATGGTGGTCGAACAATTGTAGTCGGGTGACGGTGGTCCGATGACCTTGACCAGGCAATGGTGATTAGAGGACCATAGTCAAGTAACAATGGTGTGATGATCATAGTTAGTGGGCAACGAATGTAGGACTGTAGGTGGGGAACAATGGTATGAGGACCATAATCGAATAAGAGTGATCCAATGATCATAGTCGGACAACAGTGGTCCAAGAACCATAGTCACATGATGGTGGTATGAGAAGCATAGTATGGCGATCGTGATCAAAATCCCATAATTGAGCAACAAATGCGGGAGGACCGTTGAGTGGTGGCGGTTAGAGGGACCCTAGCGGGTGGCTATAGTTGGAGGGACTAGTCATGCAGCGAATGTTAGAGGGATCATACTCGGGCAAAGGAGGTCGAAAGATCGTGGTCGGCTGACGGTGGTCCAAGGACCATAGTCATCGAGTGACAGTGGTCTGAGGATTTTTGTCGATGAACGACAGAGATCGGAGGAGCGTAATCAGGTGATAGTGGATGTAGGACCATTACGAGAAACGTGATTGGAAGACCGTAGTGGTTGGCCGATGAATGCTCAATGGAAATGTTTGAGTGATGGTCTAGTGGTGGTGCTTTGACTATCTTGGGCTAGTTGGATTTATTTCGTCAAGACGCTCGATTCGACTATAAGCATGTCAAATTTCGAGATTATTTGATTATCTAATTAGCATCCTAAATCTTTAAATTATACTTCTACCATTGATTTGGGCTCATTTGAGATTTGAGTTGAACAATATTCTTATAGTGTTTATTATGCTTGTTGCATTGGCTCTAAAGCATTTTTCTATCAAGTGGAGAGAGTTGTCATACTACACAAAGAGGAGCCCCAAAGTTGATGCTCGTGTTATCTTTAAATATTTAATTTGTTCCACTAATTCAAGCAATGTGGACTAAAACGTTGTATAAGTTAATTTTTACAGTATCTATGGCTGAACTTTATCAGTTGTTAGGGAAGCTTTTGGAGCGATTATGCTATAAGGAAATAAACTTGAATGGGCCATGCAAGGAACGGCCCATACTAGCTTTCCACGATATAGTGGTGCAGCCCAAGAGGATAACAAGCCCAATGAAGATTCAAAATTGCAGGGAGAATATTAATCAGATTCTTCACAAGTATTGAATTATTCAAAGAATTTCAAAGCACATGCCAAAGTGATTGAAGCAGCCCTCATATCACCTGCTTTCAACAAAAATGGCCCAAACTCCCTTGGAAGCCCCTCCATGTAAATCCCCCTCTCAGGCTCTCATGGAATTCATTTTGTTACATTCAAGGAATTCATTTTGTTCTTATGGGATGCTTAAATATGATTCAAGAACTGATTTGAAGGAGTTTTGTATGAAATTACAACTTGGTGAAAGATTCTTCTTGTTGTAGACTTCCTTGGTGGCTAGTTTCAATTATGTTTGTTTGTTCTTATTGGTTTTTATTTTTTTTATTTTTGTCATTTTACTTGTTGCTATATTATTTGTACAGCTCCAATTACATCTCCATATCCACTTCCATCTTTGACAATCACTTTCTTTTCATATCCTGAACCAATCCTTACAATATCATCACACAATTTTGAAATACACATACCCCCAACATCAAAATCTAGATCACACCCTCACACATTCACCTCCTCTCAAAATCCTCAAATAAGAGGATGTTCATCCCCTTCACCCTTCATAAATCAACAACTCCTAGGAAAGTTCTAGGGTTACTTTAATTCACTGCATCCTAGCCTCACAACTACCCCCATTTCAATATCTTCACCTAAGGTAAACCCTAACAATCCATTTTACCACACTCTAGCCTCTCTTACTCATCCCACAAAAGCATTGGTCAAGCCTTTTTTCTACCTTAAGGATCTGAATTAATTCCTTAGCAAGATTCACTCTTTGGCCTCCCCATAACTCCACTTTCAACATATTAAAAGCTCTTTTTTTATTTAATATCAAAAGCATTAAATCACTCTAATTATCCAATACGCTTTTGGTTTTGAAAGCCCCCGTCCCCGTGCTCTGGCGATTTTAGGGTTTCACCTTCTAAGCGATCATCTCTTGGATTTTTTGCTACGTTTGCTTTATTTGTTTTGATGATGTTCGATCTTTTATGGCTTGGGGCCATTTTTGGTCCATGGTATTTTTTATCATTAGTGTTTATTAAGTTCGTGTGGTTTACTTCTCTAGGGTTCCATGGAGGTTCCTCCGTCCTCTATCCTATGGGGTTCTAGTAAGCCTACTACTAATAGTAAGCTTCTTAGATTTATTGGACTGGATAAAAACTCCCAATCTTTTCATGATGTTGTTTTTGGAGCTTATACTTCTTCTCTTCGCCACATTTCTTTTGTGCATACGTCTTTTAAAGGTGTTCATGTAGTGATTTTTGGAGAAGATGTGGTTAATAAATTGTCTGCCCTTTCCAAGATTACTCTTGTGTGAAAATTTGCTTTGTGTCGTCCTAACATTGATACGATCAGTAGCTTTTTTATTAATCTAAAACTTTCTGGCTCTTTTTCAGTTGGTCTTTTGGACCCTAGGCATGTGGCTATTTAGTTAACGAACGATATTGATTATAGACGTATTTTCTCAAGAATTCATTGTGAATAGATACTTGGATAATAAGTTGATTATCTCATATTCTTTAGAGGGTTCCTCTCCTCTTGGGAAATTTTTTGAGGAGGATTCTTCGGAGAAAAAATGATGATTTTACTAAGGTTTCAAAAAAGAAATATAAATCTTTTAAAAATGTTGCTATTCAATCTCCGAGAAAAATTAGATCTCCAACTACTTAATTATCTTCTAATGTTTAAGTCTCTTATTTTGGAATGCTAGGGGTATTGGTTGCCCCTCTACTAGGATTAGGGTTAAAAACATTTGTAGGATTCATAATATTTTAGTTTTAGTGAATATTGAGCCTTTTATTTCTTCAGAGAAGTTTCTTAATATTGCTAAAGTGCTTGGCTTTAAAATTGCTTATGGGAATTGCTCTAACAAAATTGGGTGTTTTGGAACTCTACTGATAAAATTGATATTATTTCTGATTCTGAGCAATCTTTGCATGCTTATGTTGAAATGCATAATTTTAAGTGTGTTGCTTCCTTTATTTATGTTTGTTCTAATAGATTCTCTAGAATGAAACTTTGGGGTCATCTCTCTAATATATGTTCTCTCATTGACTTGTCGTGGCTTGTTGGTGGTAACTTCAATACCATATCTTCTCCTGATGAGAGATTAGGGGCTGCAAATCCTAATGCTCTTGCAAAGGAAGATTTCAAAAATATGATTTTAGATAGCAATTTAATTTATATTGGATACTCTTGTAGTAATTTTACGTGGAATCGTTGTAATCTTTGGCAAAGACTTGATCGTGTTATCTATAATAATCAATGAATTTCTAATCTCCCTTTCAGTCATGTGGAGCATCTGAGCATAATTTTGTTTGATCACTCCCCTTTTAATTATTATTAAATCTCAAATTGTTCGTTCCCCTGCTTTGTTTAGATTTCAAAACATGTGGCTTATTTACTCAAATTTTCTTAATTTGGTTCATGATAATTGGATTGCTTCTCTTCTCCCTTTTTTTTTATAAACTTCTTGGGTCCATGGTTTGGTTACTTCTCTTCACCCTAACAACTCTTCTGATGGTATGTTTAGGCTTTGGCTTAAACTCAAGATATTGAAATTTAAAATAAATTGGTGGAACAAATATATTTTCGAAAAAAATATCTAATATTTTAGATGTTGAAAATCAGGTTGTGCTCTTGGAGAATAGTTACATGAATGAGCCTAATAGTCATAACTTGAATGTTTTACATGAGTCTAAAAATCTTCTCAGCCTACTCCATTCTCAAGAGGAAATTTTTTGGAAAAAAAAAAGATGCTAATAAAAATTTAAGTAAATATGATAAAAACACTAAGTATTTTCATGCTTCTGTTTTTTTTTTTTTTTTTACAAGCAACTGGATTCTATTTTCATGCTTCTGTTAAGATGAAAAGATGTCTGAATTATAGTCATAAAATTAATTATCAAAATGGTGTTTCTTATAATTATGAAGTTCATATTGTTTCCTCTAGTATTGAATACTTTCAAAAGCTTTTTTAACAAAATTTTTTCTCCTAATCCTATTTCTCAAGCCCATCTCATCCCTCATTTGATTTTTATTTTTTTATTTTTAATGAGGATAAGCTTGTCTGCTTCAAGCTCCTTCTATCAATGAGATTCATGAAATCATCCTGGGTATAAATTTTGATTATGTTACTAGGCCTGATGGTTTTACTATTTTGCTTTTTCAAAAAGCTTGGGATATTATTAAAGATAACCTGGTGAATATTGTTTTGAATTTTTTTGGTGATACTCCTTTTATCAAAATACTTTTCTATTGCTTCTATTATGCTTATCCCCAAGAGAAATTTTATCAATAATTGGGATGACTTTAGACCTATCATTCTTTGTACCTTTTTTAATAAGCTTATTAACGACTCTATAACCGATTGTTATTACAAGACCATAAGCCAAAAATCCTCTTCGATACCACTTCCACAAATGAAATGGCTACTCGTTTCCATAGAAAACCAAAATAGAACAAAGCATCCCTAACAAAAAATACTTTTTTGTTGCTTCTGTTATGCTTATCCCGAAGAAAAATGCTATCAATGTTTGGGATGACTTTAGACCTATCAGTCTCTGTACTTTTTTAATAAGCTTATTAATGACTCTATAACCGATTGTTATTACATAACCAAAAGCCAAAAATCCTCTTCCATACCACTTCCACAAATGAAATGGCTACTCGTTTCCATAGAGAACCAAAATAGAACGAAGCATCTCTAACAAAAAATACTTTTTTGTTGCTTCTATTATGCTTATCCCGAAGAAAAATGCTATCAATGATTGGGATGACTTTAGACCTATCAGTCTCTGTACTTTTTTAATAAGCTTATTAATGACTCTATAACCGATTGTTATTACGAGACCAGAAGCCAAAAATCCTCTTCCGTACCACTTCCACAAATGAAATGGCTACTCGTTTCCATAGAAAATCAAAATAGAACGAAGCATCCCTAACTCCCAACTTCAGCTTCTACTAGCCCGCCCTTATGGAAGAGAATGATCCTACCCGACCCTTAATCATAGCATCCTCTTTTGCAATCGGTTTTGATCATTAGGGCTTCTACTATTTGGATAGTAATCAAAATATATTTGGATACTAAAAAAGCTAAAACGAATAAAAAAAATGGCAGAATGTCCCATAAAAGCTCTAACTGATCAGAGCATTCATCAATCTAATTGCCATTAGGAACATGGAAACCAATTCATACAGGAAAACGTATTCGTCAAATAACATAAAAACCAGAATTAGGAGGTTAGGGTTACTCTGTAAACATATAGATGGGTAGGATTAGGGCATTTTACCGGAACAAAAAATAATCCATGGCATCTTCCACATTGAGGCTTCATTTGGGACGGCTTTCTTACTGATTCTTAAGTAATTTTCTAGTACAAAAATTAAAAGTTTTATACTAAAAAGCTGCTTTAAGAAGAAGTAAGAAAGTCATCTCAAACCAAGCCTGAATCGTTAAAGCTCTGCTTTCGTTGATCAGCAAAACTCCCTTGCCGCAGCATACACCGTTGCACCGGCTGTATTTTTCTTTTTGGAATTTTGTAATTGAAAAAAAAATAACAGGATTATTCTGATACCCAAATTTTTTTTAATTATTATTATTATTATTATTATTATTATTATTTATTCTGATATCCAATTCATTAAGGCAACTCATCTTGATCTGTTAGTTAAGAGTTTTGACTATCAATCAAGAGAATTTGAATTCAAAGCTTACGTATGTGAAATATACAACAACAATAATCCCACTATGTGGGAATAGTTATATGAATCATTTTTCTCTATTGTGTCCTCTTAAATGTTAAATTCTCATCTAAATCTAATAAAAAAAAGCCATTTCTAATATTTTCTAACCAATTGTTTTTAAATTGAATATAATACATCTACTTTTCTAACTTGGTCATGGAAGGCCGCTGTTTTATGTGACAAAATCATCTAAGATGACTCCCTCTAATCTTATCTTCCACTGGAGCTACTTCAATCTTTTCACGTATATGCTCATTTCATATCCTATCTTTAAGAGTAAAATCACTCATCCACTTGAACATCCTGATCTCTGCAACACTCAACTTAATATATTAGTTTATTTTAATTGACTCAAAAATCATAAAATAAAGAAATATATCTATTTAGATCTTATCATGATTTCGTCGTCACCTTTGCAAGTTACCAATCTCATCACCATCTTCACTTAGATCCTGTCACTATCTTTATGAAAAAAGAAGCCACAACAGCGCCTACTACAACATATCAAATAAAGTTGAAAATGTTTTAAATGATGTAAATATTAAAGTTAAAAAGTTAAAAATATAAATGAGAAAATTTTCAATGCTATAGATATAAATCACCTTTATAGAAATTATATAATTTTATAATTTATGCAAGAAATTTATAATTACTTTCTAAAATAATTTTTTTTAGTAAAAAAAAATAGAACAAAAAATTTTGTACTAAAAAGCTGTTTTAGAAAATAGCTTTCTTAATGCATTAAAAAATATTATTTTAGTTAAAAAATTTCTTGAATTAGAATTTTTTTTACTAAAAAATCGTTTTAAAAAGCAATGAAAAAGTTGTCCTAAGGCTTCGTTTGGGATGGCTTTTTTACTATTTCTTGAAAATGTTGTAGAAAAAAATATTTTTTAAAGGTGTTGCCAAAAATAACTTCTTCAAACAATTTTTTTATTTAAACAGCAAAAAAATAGTGCCAAATAGAAATTATAGCGGATATTTGAAAAGCAAAACATCATAAAAGCTATCTCAAATACAGCCTTAATTTAAATTTATTAAATTATTAAGAAATAATTGGCTGATTCACCGATAAATATTAACAATGAATTAATTATATTACTTAGATTTTAAACGGTTTTTAATTAGTTGGCACTTAAAATCATGGACATTTTGATAACATAAAAATAAAGCAAAAATATTCTGTCAAAATATCTTAATATATTTTATATTTTACTTAGGCTAATTTTATAGGCATGTATGTTTCTACATGTTAATTCACTCTCCCATGATTTCATTTACTAATTCTCTCTCTCTCTCTTTTTTTTTTTAACTAAGAAAATTTATTTCAGAGATCTCATATAATGATGAGACTCCAAGAATATTTTGAAATAAATAATAGGTATAAAAAAATTACTCCCATCATAATTAAAAAAGTTGGCACATATCTATGCATGCTAAATTTATATACAATGCTTAGACGTAAAATATACTCTGCTGACTCAAAATTTCTAGCACACAACATTTAAGGCCTTAAAATTAAGCTATCTTAAATTTATTGGATTCCTCTCGATGAGACACTCAACTGTAATCATGATCATTTGATCTTTCAATTAACATATGAATTTTTCAGCTATGCTTCAAGTGCTTAATTCCAGTTCATTTTAAATCATAGTTTATAATTTCATAAATAGAAACCCTTCAATGTCTTTAGACTTTATCAATTAGACACATTTAATTCAACTATAAATTTGTTAAAATCACAATTCAAATGATTCTGAAGTTAATTTCACAAGTTTTAAATTAAAATATTGCATCAATATTCATAATTGATAAATTAAATTATCTACTGCATTACTAAAAAAATAAGCTTTCGCAGCACTTTTTATGACCTACTGCAGCGATTAAAACA
Source organism: Dendrobium officinale (assembly GCA_019514585.1). Lineage (NCBI taxonomy): Eukaryota > Viridiplantae > Streptophyta > Magnoliopsida > Asparagales > Orchidaceae > Dendrobium > Dendrobium officinale. The sequence goes on from CM033700.1 coordinate 15,276,498, forward strand.
CCTACTAATTTATTGCAGCGGTTTAGAAACTACTGCAAATCCGTTGTGTTTGCATTCGCTGCAAAGGCTTTAGCAGCGGTTTCATGGATGCTATTGTAGGAAGGCTATAGTAGCACTTTTAGCAAGTATTAAAACAGCTACTAAAGGATAACATAAATTAAAAATATATATATATATAATGCAAAAAAACTACTACATCAAAGATAACTCTTTTTACATTATCATTTCATTCTTCCATTCAACAAAAGAACAAATTAGAAAGAAACAATAAAAACTAGTAGTAGTAGGCCCGCTATTCAGGTGAAAATAGTTAATCCAATATATTTTTACACAAAAACGACTTGAATTCAAACTAAAAATACAACATTATTTTTCTTCAAGACCACCTGTAGCAACTCTTCCTTCAGCTGATGAAATATCAAGACTCGCAGCGCTTAGATACTTGAAAATTAAAAATTGCCCCAATTTGAACTCTCTCGGAAGACATAAGAAGTGCAGACAACTAATAAGTGATATACTGACATCTCATACTCGGCAATCTCAATATAAGTGAACCATCCGTGTTGCTAATGGTGCCATTGAGAAGTATCGCCTCCTTCCAAAAGCTGAGTATTTAGGAGAATAATGAGTTGGTTTCATTTCCAAACAAGGCAGACTAGTGATTTCAGAATGTTAGAAATTCCTTATACCATAAATCTGAGCCACCTCCACCATAAATCTGATCCACCTCCATCAGAATGTTAGAAATTTCATACAAAAATCAAACCATAGATAAACTGCATTCAATAACAGAACTTGATTTCCCTAATTTGAATTTAAAAAAGCAAATGTCCACAGGCGGACAACTATATCCAACAATATGATTTTATATTGTCAAAATTCTGAAGATGGTGGTGATTACTGATGGTGATCATTGGTGACGATGGTGATTGTCAGTGACAATAGCTGGTGATGGTCATTGACAACAAAAGTTGAAAAATATAAGAGAGCTCCCTAGTTCTCTCCTTTCCTCCTCTCCTCTCATGTGTAGAATGGGGCTCTATTTATAAGCTTCTTTCTCATGGGCATTTTAATAATTTTAACTAGAATCCAAAACACTCAATTTTATGACCCCATATAAATTCCCTTGATCATGAAGCATTATTTTAGCGTTTAAGTGCTTTAATGATACCAAAATTTAGGGATCTTGGACTCGTTAGTTTTGTCTCGTCAAACCGCTTGATTTAATTATAACCATGCCAAATTTGGAGGTCAGATAATCATGATTTTAATTTCAGAACTTCGAATTCAAGGATTGCCTCAAGATCCGTGTAGATCAAATGATTTTTCTAGAGTAATATCAATAAAAATATTTAAATGTTAAAGAGTGATATGATCTGGGAAATCAATATGGGTCATTTGATTAAGTATTTTGATATTATTTTGGAGTTACTAGAATGTCAGTCGAAAAACTGTAAATATACCAATATTTTCCACATGAAAGAGGGCTTAGGGGATTAGATATTAGCTTGAAATTGGATTGTGCTTATAGATCTGAAGAACTTTAGAGCTCTACATGACAATTGACACCAATAATCACTACTAGTAACCATTATTATTCATCCTTCTTCACTTGATCGTAGTCTCCTAATCATCATCGCCTGACTTACCATCATCCAACTTATATCTCTTATCCACTCTTTTCTAATCACGATCTTCCAACCATTATTACCGAATTGTAGATGCCTACTATTACAAAATAAAATGTCAAAGCATGCCATTCATTATAAGATTGATACATGTCACTAACACATACACTAGGGCTTGCCAACGTCATCACTTGTTATTTCCAACATTATATGAGCGCAAATCATGTCCTATAAAGCTTATGCACACCATTAATACAAATATAAATGCCCTATGAATTCATAGCCCATTGTTACCAATAACATATACATCATCACCTATAAGACACAAATGCTAATATTCGCTGACTTTATTGCACACAATCACTAACAATATTAATGATATCATCACTTATAAAGTCAACGCATATCATCAACCACAATGTTTGCGCCTGCCAAATCTATCGCATGTCATCTTCTATAATATTAATAGACATCATTACTAATACGTTTGAAACAAATCACCATCAACTTTGACTATCGATGTCAATTTCAATCTTTATATGTAACTTATGTATTTATATTCTCCTTTTCTCAAAAGAGAATGATAGAATATACCATAATCTTGAGGGCAACCAAAATGTCTCAGGACTTCTCTAACTTCCATCAAGGAATCCAATCATCTTCCATAGTGCATTGCATCAAAACTTTTCTCATTTACAAAGAAGGGCATCATTTATAACATATGATATATTTGAGGAATCATTTCAACAAGTAATACCTCGTGATTTTTTTCCCTTATGAAAAAAGAGCATCATTTGTAAAATGCCTCGGGACTTCTCTAACCTCCATCAAAGAATCCATCAATCTTTCACAGGTTATATATAATACTTTACATCAACACTTTCCTCATTTATGGAGAAGGGCGTCATTTGTATTATATGAAATATTTGAGGAATGAATCATTTCAACTTAGTCATAGCTCGTGATTTTTTTTCATTTCAAAATTTCATGTAAAAATTTTTGTATCGACTATGAGTTGCTCTCGACTTGTCACACCCCATTTTGACGTCTGCTTACAGTAAACCTGGAGTATAGCATAAAGGAAAAATCTAAACATAACCCTTTTTACTGAGACCTATTCTGAACTACTTCTATATACAATTAGATTCATATTTTACATATATATCTATATATCAAAATGATTGGAATAAAAAATAGAATTTAATGAAATAAATGAACATTTAGAGGAAGTTTATGCTTATATTTATTTTGAATATTTGGGGTATTACATGACTCATCTTAATTATGTGTATGACTTTTGTATGATACTAGATAATAATTTTTTTATTAATATTATCACAAACTTTCAGCACTAAATAAAAATCTTTAAATATTCCAATAAATTTATTTCAAAATAAAAATCCTAGTCAGCATCAAACAACTAGCGTCGGCCAACCCTCAATAACATGAACAATTATTACGTCCTCCGACCGGACGTAGAGGAACGTCCGGTCGGAGGCCAAATCGGGCCAAAAAACGAGAAATACCGAGCAATACCAAACAATAACGAGGAATACCTTCACGTGAAGACCCAATACCGAGTTATACTGAGCTATACCGATTTATACAAAAGTTGTACCGAGTTTTTCCCAGAAAAAACTTGGTACAACTCGGTATTGCTCGGTATAGGTTGGTATAACTCGGTATTGATCTTCACAGAGCGGTATTACTCGTTATTATCAAATAATACCTAGTAATACCGAGCAAATACCGAGTTTTTTGGCGGGATTTTGCCTCCGACCGGACATTCCTCTACGTCCTTACACTAGACCTAATAAAAGTTCCAATAACACGGATCTAACTCGGATCACGTCGTCATTCAATGGATAACAAACTGTTTTTCCCATACTAACTCTCTAAGCGTACATCACTTCATTAGTCCCAATAAGAGACTATTTGCCAGATGGCATCCATCGGATAGCTCGTTTTATCAAATCAACGGTAAGATGCTCGTCGAACAAATACTTCTTCTTCCCAAGCTGCTCCAACTTGAGTTCACCTTCCAAAGGTTGGAGCACCAAACTTTTAAGTCATTTTCAATTGCCTTCTTTATTTTTTGTTACCTACCTATTTTTTTTTTTAATTTTCCACCAACTTTTTTTTTGTTTTCATTTAAATGTGCTATAATGGAAGTCCACAAATCAACCGTTAAGGACCTACGACGTACCCACTCATTTATTTCTTTTTATTTCATAAAGGAGCACTAATGAGATTTTTTTTTCACAATTTTTCATTATTTTTGAAAAATTTTGTATTAGAAAATTATTATAGAAGAAATAATAAAGAAACTATCTCAAATAAAATCTAAAGCATCATTTGAGACAACTTTTTACTGCTTTCTAATGGGCCTTGCATGCAGATGAGACCCGGGTGAGGATTGTTTGCGTGCAGAGGCGACCTAGGTCAGTTTGGGGTTGAATTTGGAGTTTTGGGTCAACCCGAGCCTAATCTAGTTTTAGAAATGGGTCAGAATTTTGAACTCAGATCTGACTCATTTTGCGAACAGATTGACCTGAACCCATAATTTTTTTAGTCGGGTTCGAGTCGTATTTCGGGTTGGGTCAAACATTGACAACCCTACTCACAAGAAATAAAAATCCAAAAGTTTATCCATTACATTTGTTTTTTCTCTAAATTTTCTACCTAAATTTTAAAACATTAATGAAATTTTATTCATAATTTTTATCCAATTTTAATAAAAAAATAGAAGAAAATTTTATTAAAATATTATTGCAACTCATATGCCTCCCCATACGAAAAACACAGTTAATATTTTATCTATCACATAGAAAAAATTCCACCTAATTTCTCCCCCAACCAAAATATAAGGGTTAATTTAACTAAATATTTTTATTTATATATTTATTTCTTTCTCTCATTTTTATTCATTTCAATCACTTGTGCCACATAGCTCACCTTAGCCTATTGGTTGAGAGTAGGGGTGTCAATTTCAGGTCACGGGTCGGGTTTGGGTCGAACCCGAGACTAACCCGGTACTATTCGGGTCAACCCGAACCCGACCCGTTTCTGTAAACGGGTCGGTTTTCCGGACCCGAACCAGACAAGCTTCGGGTCCGGCTCAACCCGACCCGACCCGAATGACCCGATTCGGACAAAAAACTGCTAGTTTTCGAGTCCAAAAAAGGGTCAAACTCTGCTTTTCATCAAGAACGGGTCAATCTCGGGTTCCCGGGTCAAAACGGGTTTTCGGGTCAAAACGGGTCATTTCCGGGTCAATTTCGGGCTGACCCAATTTTTGAAACGGGTCTAATTATTGAACCCGAACCCGACCCATTTTGGGTTTGGGTCAACCCAAACCCAAAATTTTCGGATCGGGTTCGGGTTGGGTTTTCGGGTCGGGTTCAATATTGACACCCCTAGTTGAGAGCATAGGCTTCCAACTAAAAAGTTTTGGGTTATAATCTTTATGTATGTATTATGTGTATGAATATGTCTTAAATGATTTAAATAACCCAAAAAAAGAAAAAAAAAATAATGCATGGAGCCTAAGCTCTAAGGGAAGGAAATGAATGCGTAAGGGTATTAGACAAAGGCAGCAATCATAGGTTAGGCTTTGAAAAATCAAATAAGAGGCAAAATAAAAGGTGGAAGTGTGGAACATTAAAATATTTATTATTTCACCTATAAACGACCAACCCAAAGAATTTTTGACCTGCAAAGAATTAATTAATAAAACAAGATAAATTATAAAATATATGACTCGAATTTATAATTTTAAACAGATAAAAATTTTCATAAATTTGAACTCTATCAATAATAAAAATTATTTAATTATTTATATTTTATTCATTATTAGTAAAAAAATAAGTGAAAATTTTATTTGAGGTGCGATTAAGAATGTCAATGAATAATCCGTCACAGATCAGATTAAAAAAATATGATTCGAGTTCGTAGGATTAAATTTTGGATGAAGTTTGTGTGAAAGCCTTAAATTTTCAAAAAAGTTTTACTAAGAAAAATCAATAATTATTTCATGAGTCATTAAAAGTTCAAATCACAAATTATCTTCGCAAGAACATTTATAGTATTGTGTTTTAATTTTCCTATTTTTTTTTCATAATTTTTGGGCATTGTTAAAATTTCTTAAGAAATCGGCACCTGTCTGTACAAGTGAGATTTTTGGAACCTTCATATGTCCATTTTGCAAAATGATTTCACCATAATTTTCTAAATAAAATGTGCTAATTTATGAATATTTTTCTGTAATTTTTGAAATTCCTAAAAGAATTTATATAAATTTTCAATTAAAAATTAATTATAATAATATTATTATTGTTGCGGACTTGAATATTCGCGGCAATAGAGTTTTAACTATACATCTTAGCTTTGTACGGATATCCAGCACACACACAGGGAACACAAGACTTTGACGTGAAAAACCCTTAAAAGGGAAAAAATCATGAGGCCTAGCACAGTTGAAAACATCGACTAGTACCTCTACGAATTTGAGAATTTTCTTAGTTGATGGAGCGGGCCAGACTGATAGAGATTAATTTAACAGCACCATCATCCAGATATAAGGTGGGATCCAGATATGACATCAGCAGGAGGAGGAGCAGAGATAAACCAAGTAGAGAAAGATAATGACAAGAAAAATAAGTATAATGATTCAAGGGGATCTTCATCAATAGCACCTTATGGAAGCTAGGGTGAGTGTATTCATTGTGGTCGACGGCATACGGGTTAGTGCTACTTGTTGATGTGGTGATATTTTCACTATGGATAGTAGGGACATAAGGTAGTAGACTGCCCTCAGAGGGGATTTGGAGGAAGAATTGATTCTAATGTAGGATAATCCAGACATGCTAGAAGGCAGAGGACTATATAGTCAATAACATATAATGAAAGATCAACCAACATGACAGATGATAGAGCTACTAGTGGTAGTCACAAGGAAATTATTGTACTACATCATACTGCACCTACTCCAGTGATGCCACGTGTGTACAACTTACATTATCTAGAAGATCAACAACAACCTGAAAGTTTTATTGGTAAGAATTTTATTTAAATTATTAAATGACATAACATATCATGTATAATTGAAAGACATATCATAAAATGAACTACATGATTGTATGATTTTTGATGAGTTTTGATTTGATTTTTATTTGATTTGAGTTTTGATCGTACATATTTGGCTTAAATTTGATTTTATGATCGAATCTTTTAGAGAAATGTCAGAAATGATATTTTTTTAAGGTGGGTAGAATGTAATAGCAAGTATTTTAACTTTACTAATTTTTTTTCTGAAGCCATTATTACTCCAAATTGAAATTTGTCGTCTTTATAGTATTTTGACTAAGGTGTTTTAATTACACAATTTTTTCATAATTTTTTAATGTATGTGAAAATTGTTAAAAAATTGACACCTTTCGATACAAGCGGAGAATTTAGGACTGTCAAGTGTCCATTTTACAAACTGACTTCATTAATATGTTTTAAATAAAATGATTTATTTTATTAATATTTCTATATAATTTTTTTAAAACAAAAAATGATTTAAAAAATTTTATATTAAAAATTAATTAAATTAAATAAATATATTATATTATATAAAATATATTAAAGCATTAAGATTTCTTATTAAATCATTTGCCTTTTTTTGAGTTCAGCTCAGATAGATCTGTTAAGGGAAATTAGAGGGATTTTTAAGGAGAGAGAAATTAGGAGCTTAGATTTGAAGGCCACAGAGTAATTTTTATCCGTCGAGTTTGTTAAGAAAATTGCTCATCTTACTGTAATAAACATTTATCCTATTTTTTATTTCAAAGATTTTATATTTTTGATATTTTTTTTGATCAAATTTGTGTTTTCGTTACAAAAAAAAAAAATAATTTTGTATTGGTAAAACTTTCACCACATAACATATTGTAGGTTATAGATATCATAATTTTGAGCATTTTGAATATTTATTTAAGATTTTTTCTCATGCGAGTTTAAAAATACAACGATATTTGTCTACTTAGAAGTTTGTTTTGACATCTAAAAATAGTAATGTGTATCAATAAAAGTCTTAAAACATCATTTTATACAATTTTTAATATTTTGTTAATTTTCTAAAAATATGTATTTTTGCCTAATAGTATTATTTGTTGTCTACTGTTATGGCATTTTGGCATTTTTATAAAACTCAATTATGCATTATTTGTGGATATGTGCTTGAGTAAAAGATGATTGCTATTATTGTTATTGTATTATGATAATATTATGCATGTGTAAAATAAACAAGTAAAGACTAGTTGATCTATTTGTTGGAGACTGTTTGACTTGTACAAGATGGTGGATCGATGAGCTTTCCTTTAAATATTATGATTTGACATTATCCACTATTGATTCACGTGATACTGATTAAGAGTTATAAAAAGATGATTACAATGTCGACGAATAAAGAATAACGACTCTATTTACTAAGCCAACGGCTTATTGATACTGATACAATACTAAAAAATACTGTGATAGTCAGAACTTCTTACTTCTTTAGGATGACTACAGAAATACATATTTTTGAGACATTATTCTTATTATTATAAGGATTTATTATTTCTGCCTAGATTTACTGTAATCACATTATTTTACTGCTCCTACTAATGGATTATTATTATTATTGATACTATTTGATACTAGTGATTCACTATATCAAAAGCATGTGACAAATTAACCATGTAAAATATTGATTAGATACTGATATAGAATAACTAGATAGTATGTGTATATTCCTATATAATTTTACTACATTTATTTGATTTCAATAGTCTTTACCGATATTTTGATTTGATATTTTATCTAATTTCTTTATAGATTTCTATTACAGCTATGATAATTATTTTATATATTTGACACTCGTACTTGTTTACTACTTTACAGGCTTTCGTACTATATTATTTTACTGTTTATAGATTCTACTACTATTATATATAAATTTTATTTTCCTGTATATATTCAATGATCATATGAATGTAATTATTATGATTTGACTATTGACATACATATTGCTCCTTTGTCATGCTTTAAATTCAATTATATGTTTTGGTGACCTGCTAGGCTCTAAAGCTCATTATATATGGTTAAATGATTTCAAGTCATGACATAAGAGTAAGTGGGTTATATATGCTTTAATTTATAACGTCTACTCTTCATATTCTGAAAGAGTTGAATGATAACTTCTTTATCAATAGAATCCAAAATTTCTTTTTCAACATAAGCAAGTAATAAATCATTCATCCATTGATCTCTAATCCTATTTCGCAGCCGATTTTTTATAATATTCATGGCAAAAAATGCTCTTTCAACGCCTGCTGTAGCAACAGGTAATACCAATGTCAATTCTAGTAGTTTAAAAACAACAGGATATATTATATCCTTCATACTTTTGATCATTTTCTCAGCAAGACTTCCAACATCTTTTAATGAGATGAACTGATCATCATATAGCATATCCATGATATAAGTATCCAATTGATTTTCAAGAACCGCACAATCAACAAGACTAAAATCAGCTCGATAAAACTGTATCATTTGAATCAACTTGTCTTTTTTGAATGCATGAAATTCATTATTAGGATTTAAACATGCCATGCACAATAGCAGTTCGGTATTTACTTCTATAAATCGACTGAGAATATTAGATGAACCGATAAACCTAAATTTCTTTTTTTTTTTTACTTATTTCACTAATCAGCCTCTTAACCCTTTTTTGTGGAGGGGGCAACCCCAGTACCCCCCCCCCCCCCCCCCCCCCCCCCAATCCGCCCTTGTAAGTACATTGATGTATTATTTATTATTGATATATGATATTAGATAAATCTAGTTGTTATTTATTTAAAGGATGTATGAATAATTCTTTCAATTTAGATTTTGTGGCATCATAAAAGAGATTATGGACTAGTAGTTCATGATCAGATTTGAGGTTATGGATTTTACTATTTTGATTTTTTTACAATCATGACTAATTAATTTTTTAGTTATGTAGCTCTTATCTGTAGCCATATACTATAGTGTAGATATTTTTTTAATGAAATAAAAAAACCTAGTGGATGAGTTTATTTTCAATATTTTGATGTTTTAGTATATTTGTAATTTGTAGATAATTTCAATGAATATTGGTAGAAAATTTGAAATAATTCTAAAACTATATCTTTAAATTTGTAGGATTAGGGTTAAAAACATTTGTAGGATTCATAATATTTTAGTTTTAGTGAATATTGAGCCTTTTATTTCATCTAATAAGTTTCTTAATATTGCTAAAGTGCTTGGCTTTAAAATTACTTATGGGAACTGCTATAACAAAATTGGATGTTTTGGAACTCTACTGATAAAATTGATATTATTTCTTATTCTGAGCAATCTTTGCATGCTTATGTTGACATGCATAATTTTAAGTGTGTTGCTTCCTTTATTTATGCTTCTTCTAATAGATTCTCTAGAATGAAACTTTGGGGTCATCTCTCTAATATATCTTCTCTCATTGACTTGTCGTGCCTTGTTGGTGGTGACTTCAATACCATATCTTCTCTTGATGAGAGATTAGGGGCTGAAATTCCTAATGCTCTTGCAATGGAAGATTTCAAAAAATATGATTTTAGATTGCAATTTAATTTATATTGGCTACTATTGTAGTAATTTTATGTGGAATGTGGTAATCTTTGGCAAAGACTTGATCGTGTTCTCTTTAATAATCAATGAATTTCTAATTTCTCTTTCAGTCATGTGGAGCATCTGAGCATAATTTTTTCTAATCATTCTCCCCTTTTAATTGTTATTAATTCTCAAATTGTTCGTTCCCCTACTTTGTTTAGATTTCAAAACATGTGGCTTATTTACTCAAATTTTCTTAATTTGGTTCATGATAATTGGATTGCTTCTCTTCTTCCTTTTTTTTATAAACCTCTTGGGTCCATAGTTTGGCTACTTCTCTTCACCCTAACAACTCTTTTGATGGTATGTTTAGGCTTTGGCTTAAACTCAAGATATTGAAATTTAAAATAAATTGGTGGAACAAATATATTTTTGAAAAAAATCTCTAATATTTTAGATGTTGAAAATCGGGTTGTGCTCTTTGAGAATAGCTGCATGAATGAGCCTAATAGTCATAACTTGAATGTTTTACATGAGTCTAAAAATCTTCTCAGCCTACTTCATTCTCAAGAGGAAATTTTTTGGAAAAAAATAGATGCTAATAAAAATTTAAGTAAATATGATAAAAACACTAAGTATTTTCATGCTTCTGTTTTTTTTTTTTTTTATCACAAGCGATTGGATTCTATTTTCATGCTTCTGTTAAGATGAAAAGATATCTGAATTATAGTCATAAAATTAATTATCAAAATGGTGTTTCTTATGATTATGAAGTTCATATTGTTTCCTCTAGTATTGAATACTTTCAAAAGCTTTTTTAACAAAATTTTTTCTCCTAATCCTATTTCTCAAGCCCATCTCATCCCTCATTTGGTTTTTTTTTTTTTTTAATGAGGATAAGCTTGTCTGCTTCAAGCTCCTTCTATCAATGAGATTCATGAAATCATCCTTGGTATAAATTTTGATTATGTTACTAGGCCTGATGGTTTTACTATTTTACTTTTTTAAAAGCTTGGGATATTATTAAAGATAACCTAGTGAATGTTGTTTTGAATTATTTTGGTTGTACTCCTTTACCAAAATACTTTTCTATTGCTTCTATTATGCTTATCCCCAAGAGAAATGTTATCAATAATTGGGATGACTTTAGACCTATTAGTCTCTGTACTTTTTTAATAAGCTTATTAATGACTCTATAACCGATTGTTATTACGAGACCAGAAGCCAAAAATCCTCTTCCATACCACTTCCACAAATGAAATGGCTACTCGTTTCCATAGAAAACCAAAATAGAACGAAGCATCCCTAACTCCCAACTTCAGCTTCTACTAGCCCGCCCTTATGGAAGAGAATAATCCTACCCGACCCCTTAATCATAGCATTTCGCAATCGGTTTTGATCATTAGGGTTTCTATTTGGATAGTAAAAATATTCCTAAGCTAAACAAATACAAAAAATGGCAGAATGTCCCACAAAAGCTCTAACGGATCAGAGCATTCATCAATCTAATTGCCATTAAGAACATGGAAACCAACTCATACAGGAAAACGTATTCGTCAAATAACATAAAAACCAGAATTAGGAGGTTAGGGTTACTCTGCAAAAATATAGATGGGTAGGATTAGGGCATTTTACCGGAACAAAAAATAATCCATGGCATCTTCACATTGAGGCTTCATTTGGGACGGCTTTCTTACTGATTCTTAAGTAATTTTCTAGTACAAAAATTAAAAGTTTTATACTAAAAAGCTGCTTTAAGAAGAAGTAAGAAAGTCATCTCAAACCAAGCCTGAATCGTTAAAGCTCTGCTTTCGTTGATCAGCAAAACTCCCTTGCCGCAGCATACACCGTTGCACCGGCTGTATTTTTCTTTTTGGAATTTTGTAATTGAAAAAAAAAATAACAGGATTATTCTGATACCCAAATTTTTTTTAATTATTATTATTATTATTATTTATTCTGATATACAATTCATTAAGGCAACTCATCTTGATCTGTTAGTTAAGAGTTTTGACTATCAATCAAGAGAATTTGAATTCAAAGCTTACGTATGTGAAATATACAACAACAATAATCCCACTATGTGGGAATAGTTATATGAATCATTTTTCTCTATTGTGTCCTCTTAAATGTTAAATTCTCATCTAAATCTAATAAAAAAAAAGCCATTTCTAATATTTTCTAACCAATTGTTTTAAAATTGAATATAATACATCTACTTTTCTAACTTGGTCATGGAAAGCCGCTGTTTTATGTGACAAAATCATCTAAGATGACTCCCTCTAATCTTATCTTCCACTGGAGCTACTTCAATCTTTTCACGTATATGCTCATTTCATATCCTATCTTTAAGAGTAAAATCACTCATCCACTTGAACATCCTGATCTCTGCAACACTCAACTTAATATATTAGTTTATTTTAATTGACTCAAAAATCATAAAATAAAGAAATATATCTATTTAGATCTTATCATGATTTCGTCGTCACCTTTGCAAGTTACCAATCTCATTACCATCTTCACTTAGATCCTGTCACTATCTTTATGAAAAAAGAAGCCACGACAGCGCCTACTACAACATATCAAATAAAGTTGAAAATGTTTTAAATGATGTAAATATTAAAGTTAAAAAGTTAAAAATATAAATGAGAAAATTTTCAATGCTATAGATATAAATCACCTTTATAGAAATTATATAATTTTATAATTTATGCAAGAAATTTATAATTACTTTCTAAAATAATTTTTTTTAGTAAAAAAAAATAGAACAAAAAATTTTGTACTAAAAAGCTATTTTAGAAAATAGCTTTCTTAATGCATTAAAAAATATTATTTTAGTTAAAAAATTTCTTGAATTAGAGTTTTTTTTACTAAAAATTTGTTTTAAAAAGCAATGAAAAAGTTGTCCTAAAGCTTCGTTTGGGATGGCTTTTTTACTATTTTGTGAAAATGTTGTAGAAAAAAATATTTTTTAAAGGTGTTGCCAAAAATAACTTCTTCAAACAATTTTTTTATTTAAACAGCAAAAAAAAATAGTGCCAAATAGAAATTATAGTGGATATTTGAAAAGCAAAACATCATAAAAGCTATCTCAAATACAGCCTTAATTTAAATTTATTAAATTATTAAGAAATAATTGGCTGATTCACCGATAAATATTAACAATGAATTAATTATATTACTTAGATTTTAAACGGTTTTTAATTAGTTGGCACTTAAAATCATGGACATTTTGATAACATAAAAATAAAGCAAAAATATTCTGTCAAAATATCTTAATATATTTTATATTTTACTTAGGCTAATTTTATAGGAATGTATGTTTCTACATGCTAATTCACTCTCCCATGATTTCATTTACTAATTCTCTCTCTCTCTCTCTTTTTTTTTTTAACTAAGAAAATTTATTTCAGAGATCTCATATAATGATGAGACTCCAAGAATATTTTGAAATAAATAATAGGTATAAAAAAATTACTCCTATCATAATTAAAAAAGTTGGCACATATTTATGCATTCTAAATTTATATACAATGCTTAGACGTAAAATATACTCTGCTGACTCAAAATTTCTAGCACACAACACATTTAAGGCCTTAAAATTAAGCTATCTTAAATTTATTGGATTCCTCTCGATGAGACACTCAACTGTAATCATGATCATTTGATCTTTCAATTAACATATGAATTTTTTAGCTATGCTTCAAGTGCTTAATTCCAATTCATTTTAAATCATAGTTGATAATTTCATAAATAGAAACACTTCAATTTCTTTAGACTTTATCAATTAGAGAAATTTAATTCAACTATAAATTTGTTAAAATCACATTAAAATCTTGCATCAATATTCATAATTGATAAATTAAATTATCTACTGTACTACTAAAAAAATAAGCTTTCGCAGCACTTTTTATGACCTACTGCAGCAATTAAAACACCTACTAATTTATTTGCAGCGGTTTAGAAACTACTGCAAATCCGTTGTGTTTGCATTCGCTGCAAAGGCTTTAGCAGCGGTTTCATGGATGCTATTGTAGGAAGGCTATAGTAGCACTTTTAGCAAGTATTAAAACAGCTACTAAAGGATAACATAAATTAAATATATATATATATAATGCAAAAAAACTACTACATCAAAGATAATTTTCTTTACATTATCATTTCATTCTTCCATTCGACAAAAGAACAAATTAGAAAGAAACAATAAAAACTAGTAGTAGTAGGCCCGCTATTCAGGTGAAAATAGTTAATCTAATATATTTTTACACAAAATCGACTTGAATTCAAACTAAAAATACAACATTATTTTTCTTCAAGACCACCTGTAGCAACTCTTCCTTTAGCTGATGAAATATCAAGACTCGCAGCGCTTAGATACTTGAAAATTAAAAATTGCCCCAATTTGAACTCTCTCGGAAGACATAAGAAGTGCAGACAACTAATAAGTGATATACTGACATCTCATACTCGGCAATCTCAATATAAGTGAACCATCCGTGTTGCTAATGGTGCCATTGAGAAGTATCGCCTCCTTCCAAAAGCTGAGTATTTAGGAGAATAATGAGTTGGTTTCATTTCCAAACAAGGCAGACTAGTGATTTCAGAATGTTAGAAATTCCTTATACCATAAATCTGAGCCACCTCCACCATAAATCTGATCCACCTCCATCAGAATGTTAGAAATTTCATACAAAAATCAAACCATAGATAAACTGCATTCAATAACATAACTTGATTTCCCTAATTTGAATTAAAAAAGCAAATGTCCACAGGTGGACAACTATACCCAACAATATGATTTTATATTGTCAAAACTCTGAAGATGATGGTGATTACTGATGGTGATCATTGGTGACAATGGTGATTGTCAGTGGCAATAACTAGTGATTGTCATTGACAACAAAAGTTGAAAAATATAAGAGAGCTCCCTAGTTCTCTCCTTTCCTCCTCTCCTCTCATGTGTAGAATAGGGCTCTATTTATAAGCTTCTTTCTCATGGGCATTTTAATAATTTTAACTAGAATCCAAAACACTCAATTGTATGACCTCATATAAATTCCCTTGATCATGAAGCATTATTTTAGCGTTTAAGTGCTTTAATGATACCAAAATTTAGGGATCTTGGACTCGTTAGTTTTGTCTCGTCAAACCGCTTGATTTAATTATAACCATGCCAAATTTGGAGGTCAGATAATCATGATTTTAATTTCAGAACTTCGAATTCAAGGATTGCCTCAAGATCCGTGTAGATCAAATGATTTTTCTAGAGTAATATCAATAAAAATATTTAAATGTTAAAGAGTGATATGATCTGGGAAATCAATATGGGTCATTCGATTAAGTATTTTGATATTATTTTGGAGTTACTAGAATGTCAGTCGAAAAACTATAAATATACCAATATTTTCCACATGAAAGAGGGCTTAGGGGATTAGATCTTAACTTGAAATTGGATTGTGCTTATAGATCTGAAGAACTTTAGAGCTCTACATGACAAGCGACACCAATAATCACTACTAGTAACCATTATTATTCATCCTTCTTCACTTGATCGTAGTCTCCTAATCATCATCGCCTGACTTACCATCATCCAACTTATATCTCTTATCCACTCTTTTCTAATCACGATCTTCCAACCATTATTACCGAATTGTAGATGCCTACTATTACAAAATAAAATGTCAAAGCATGCCATTCATTATAAGATTGATACATGTCACTAACACATACACTTGGGCTTGCCAACGTCATCACTTGTTATTTCCAACATTATATGAGCGCACATCATGTCCTATAAAGCTTATGCACACCATTAATACAAATATAAATGCCCTATGAATTCATAGCCCATTGTTACCAATAACATATACATCATCACCTATAAGACACAAATGCTAATATTCGCTGACTTTATTGCACACAATCACTAACATTATTAATGATATCATCACTTATAAAGTCAACGCATATCATCAACCACAATGTTTGCGCCTGCCAAGTCTATCGCATGTCATCTTCTATAATATTAATGGACATCATAACTAATACATTTGAAACAAATCACCATCAACTTTGACTATCGATGTCAATTTCAATCTTTATATGTAACTTATGTATTTATATTCTCCTTTTCTCAAAAGAGAATGATAGAATATACCATAATCTTGAGGGCAACCCAAATGTCTCAGGACTTCTCTAACTTCCATCAAGGAATCCAATCATCTTCCATAGTGCATTGCATCAAAACTTTTCTCATTTACAAAGAAGGGCATCATTTATAACATATGATATATTTGAGGAATCATTTCAACAAAGTCATACCTCGTGGTTTTTTTCCCTTATGAAAAAGAGCATCATTTGTAAAATGCCTCGTGACTACTCTAACCTCCATCAAAGAATCCATCAATCATTCACAGATTATATATAATACTTTACATCAACACTTTTCTCATTTATGGAGAAGGGCATCATTTGTATTATATGAAATATTTGAGGAATGAATCATTTCAACTTAGTCATAGCTCGTGATTTTTTTTCATTTCAAAATTTCATGTAAAATTTTTTGTATCAACTATGAGTTGCTCTCGACTTGTCACACCCCATTTTGACGTCTGCTTACAGTAAACCTGGAGTATAGCAGAAAGGAAAAATCTAAACATAACCCTTTTTACTGAGACCTATTCTGAACTACTTCTATATACAATTAGATTCATATTTTACATATATATCTATATATCAAAATGATTGGAATAAAAAATAGAATTTAATGAAATAAATGAACATTTAGAGGAAGTTTATGCTTATATTTATTTTGAATATTTGGGGTATTACATGACTCATCTTAATTATGACTTTTGTGTATGACTTTTGTATGATACTTTAGATAATAATTTTTTTATTAATATTATCACAAACTTTCAGCACTAAATAAAAATCAATAAATATTCCAATAAATTTACCGAGCTATTACAGGAAAAAAGCTGAAAAACCGGCGGTTTTTTAAAAATCCTAGTCAGCATCAAACAACTAGCGTCGGCCAACCCTCAATAACATGAACAATTATTACGTCCTCCGACCGGACGTAGAGGAACGTCCGGTCGGAGGCCAAATCGGGCCAAAAAACGAGAAATACCGAGCAATACCAAACAATAACGAGGAATACCTTCACGTGAAGACCCAATACCGAGTTATACTGAGCTATACCGATTTATACAAAAGTTGTACCGAGTTTTTCCTAAAAAAAACTTGGTACAACTCGGTATTGCTCGGTATAGCTCGGTATAACTCGGTATTGATCTTCACAGAGCGGTATTACTCGTTATTATCAAATAATACCTAGTAATACCGAGCAAATATCAAATTTTTTGACGGAATTTTACCTCCGACCGGACGTTCCTCTACGTCCTTACACTAGATCTAATAAAAGTTACAATAACACGGATCTAATTCGGATCACGTCGTCATTCAATGGATAACAAACTGTTTTTCCAATACTAACTCTCTAAGCGTACATCACTTCAAAAGTCCCAAGAAGAGACTATTTGCCAGATGGCATCCATCGGATAGCTCGTTTTATCAAATCAACGGTAAGATGCTCGTCGAACAAATACTTCTTCTTCCCAAGCTGCTCCAACTTGAGTTCACCTTCCAAAGGTTGGAACACCAAACTTTTAAGTCATTTTCAATTGCCTTCTTCATTTTTGTTTACCTACCTTTTATTTTAATTTTCCACCAACCTTTTTTTTTTTTTTCATTTAAATGTGCTATAATGGAAGTCCACAAATCAACCATTAAGGACCTACAACGTACCCACTCATGTATTTCATTTTAATTCATAAAGGAGCACTAATGAGATTTTTTTTCACAATTTTTCATTATTTTTGAGAAATTTTGTATTAGAAAATTATTATAGAAGAACAAATATAGAAAAAGTTTCATTTGAGACAATTTTCCTACTGCTTTCTAAAAGAGTTTGCATGCAGATGCGACTCAGGTGGGGATTGTTTGCTTGCATATGCGACCTGGGTAGTTTGGGGTTGATTTCGGAGTTTTGGGTCAACCCAAGCTTGACCCGATTTTTGAAATGGGTTAGAATTTTGAACTCAAACCTGACTCATTTTGCAAACAGATTGATCTAAACTCAGAATTTTTTGAATCGGGTTCGGGTCGTATTTCGAGTTGGGTCAAACATTAACAACCGTACTAACAAGAAATAAAAATCCAAAATTTAATCCATTACATTTTTTTTCCTCTAAGTTTTCTACCTAAATTTTAAAATATTAATGAAATTTTATTCACAATTTTTATCCAATTTTAATAAAAAAATAGAAGAAAATTTTATTAAAATATTATTGCAACTCATATGCCTCCCCATACCAAAAACACAGTTAATATTTTATCTATCACATAAAAAAATTCCACCTAATTTCTCCCCCAACCAAAATATAAGGGTTAATTTAACTAAATATTTTTATTTATATATTTATTTCTCTCTCTCATTTTTATTCATTTCAATCACTTGTGCCACATAGCTCACCTTAGCCTATTGGTTGAGAGTAGGGGTGTTAATTTCGGGTCACGAGTCGGGTTTGGGTCGAACCCGAGACTAACCCGGTACTGTTCGGGTCAACCCGAACCCGACCCGTTTCAGTAAACAGGTCGGTTTTTCAGACCCGAACCCGACAAGCTTCGGGTCCGGCTCAACCCGACCCGACCCGAATGACCCGATTCGGACAAAAAACTGCTAGTTTTCGAGTCCAAAAAAGGGTCAAACTCTGCTTTTCGTCAAGAACGGGTCAATCTCGGGTTTCCGGGTCAAAACGGGTCATTTCCGGGTCAATTTCGGGCTGACCCGATTTTTGAAACGGGTCGAATTATTGAACCCGAACCCGACCCATTTCGGGTTTGGGTCAACCCAAACCCGAAATTTTCGGATCGGGTTCGGGTTGGGTTTTCGGGTCGGGTCCAATATTGACACCCCTAGTTGAGAGCATAGGTTTCCAACTAAAAAGTTTTGGGTTATAATCTTTATGTATGTATTATGTGTATGAATTTGTCTTAAATGATCTAAATAACCCAAAAAAAAAAAGAAAAAAAAATAATACATGGAGCCTAAGCTCTAAGGGAAGGAAATGAATGCGTATGGGTATTAGACAAAGGCAGCAATCATAGGTTAGGCTTTGAAAAATCAAATAAGAGGCAAAATAAAAGGTGGAAGTGTGGAACATTAAAATATTTATTATTTCACCTATAAACGACCAACCCAAAGAGTTTTTGACCTGCAAAGAATTAATTAATAAAATAAGATAAATTATAAAATATATGACTAGAATTTATAATTTTAAATAGATAAAATTTTTCATATATTGAACTCTCTATCAATAATAAAAATTATTTAATTATTTATATTTCATTAAGTATTAGTAAAAAATAAGTGGAAATTTTATTTCGGGTGCGATTAAGAATGTCAATGAATAATCCGTCACAAATCAGGCTAAAAAAATATGATTCGAGTTCGTAGGATTAAATTTTGGATGAAGTTTGTGTGAAAGCCTTAAATTTTCAAAAAAAAAATTAATAAGAAAAATCAATAATTATTTCAGGAGTCATTAAAAGTTCAAATCACAAATTATCTTCACAAGAACATTTATAGTATTGTGTTTTAATTTTCCTAATTTTTTTCATAATTTTTAGGCTTTGTTGAAATTTCTTAAAAAATTGGCACCTGTCGGTACAAGTGAGATTTTTGGAACCGTCTTATGTTCATTTTGCAAACCGATTTCATCATAATTTTCTAAATAAAACGTGTTAATTTATGAATATTTTTCTGTAATTTTTGAAATTCCTAAAAGAAATTATATAAAATTTCTATTAAAAATTAATTATATTAATATTATTATATATCATTTAACGATTAAAAATAAATATCTAAAAGCATTATAAATGTCATTCTCTTTCCCCTAATAAACTCAATTCACAGATAACAAAAAAAAAAAGAATTAGAGTAATTAGAGACGTAAGAGAAATGGAAAATTCAAATTTTTTGGTGACTTCGAGCCATTTTTGGCCGTCAGCCCAGTTGGGAAAGTTGTTCGTATCAAGGTTAGGCACATTATGCACATCTCAATTTTCAAAAAAATATATTTTTTAGCAAATTTTTTCTTAAAATTTTGTATTCGTTAGTGAAAAAAGCGAATAACTTTGCATATGTAAATCTTTCACTGGATAACTTTTTATATGTTATAGATATTACGATTTTGCACATTTTTAATATTTTTTGAAAATTTTGCAACTGGGGATTTTGAAATTTATGGGATTTTATTGAATAGAAAATTATCTGAATGACAAAAAATAGTTGTATTGTATAATAAAAGTCTTAAAATATCATTTTACACAATCCTTGATAATTTTATAATTTTCTGAAATGTGCATTTTTTCTACTAGGATTTTTTGTTGTCTACCACTATACAACACTGAAATTTTTATATATTCTCAATTACTCTTTAATTATTATAATATGATGTTATATGTGTATATATGATTTAATTATATATGTTAAGAGTCATAAGGGGCTAGAATCTTCTGAGATTTTGTTTGTGTCAGGAAAATTACAGAGAGTTATAAGGGATTAAATCTTTTGAGATTATGTTTTGAGATATGGATATATGATATATTCTAGTACTATAAGAACAAACAAAAAAAATTATAAAGGGCCAAAATCCCTTAAAGGTTACGTTTGGATACGAAATATGTGATATGAATTGTTCTGTGATATGATTTTTATTTATTTATTTATTTGGTATTGTTATTTAAACCACGGAATAACTGTTATGCATTTATTACATCTCCTGATATAGTGATTTATTTAAACCGCATTTAACTACTTTTAAAAATTCAATAAAATATTTGATAAAATAATATTTAAAAATTAATATTATTTTCTGTCTAGCTGAACTATTGTAGCTCATTGTGATCTTGCTTCTAGTTTTCAAGATATATGAAAAGAGAAATGATGTAATAATATGCATTTTAACTTTGCTTTTTTTTTTTTTTGAAGTCATTATGACTCCAAATTATAATCAGTATTCGCCATAGTATTTTGATTGTGACATTTTACTTACATGAATTTTTTCATAATTTATGGGTGTTGGTGAAAATGCTTAAAAAATTGACACCTATCAATATAAGCAGAGATTTGCAGATCAAGTGTCCGTTTTGCAAATTAATTTCTTCGATATTTTTTAAATAAAATGATTTATTTTATGAATATTTCTTACCAATAAAGCTTTCAAGTTGTTGTTGATCTTCTAGATAATGTAAGTTGTACACACGTGGCATTACTAGAGTATGTGCAGTATGATGTAATGCAACAGTTTCCCTGTGACTAGCACTAATAGCTCTATCATCTGTCATGTTGGTTGATCTTTCACTATATGTTATTAACTCTACAGTCCTCTGCCTTGTAGTATGTCTGGGTTATCCTGCATCAGAATCAATTCTTCCTCCAAATCCCCTATGAGGATAGTCTACTACCTTATGTCCCTGTTATCCATAGTGAAAATATCACCACATCAACAAGTAGCACTAACCCGTATGTCGTCGACCATAATGAATACACTCACCCTAGCTGCTAGAAGGTGCTATTGATGAAGATCCCCTTGAATCATTATACTTGCATTTCTTGTCATTATCTTTCTATACTTGGTTTATCTATGCTCCTCCTCCTACTGACATCATATATGGATCCCACCTTATATATGGATGCTAGTTCTGTCAAATCAATCTCTATTAGTCTGGCCTGCTCCACCAACTCAAAAAATTCCCAAATCCGTAGAGGTACTAGTGGATGTCTGAGCTCCCTGTTCAACCATTATAGAAATTTGTAGCACTTTTCTTTAGCAATAGGGATCAAGTGAGGTGCATACATAGCGAGAGTAGTAAACTCAGCCTCATACTACATCACTATCTCGTGTCCTTGCTCCAGCTTAATGAAAGCTTTTTGCATCCGTCGTTAGGTTGACAGAGGTGAAAACTACATCCTAAACACTATAGTGAACTCATCCTAAGTGATCTCAGCATTTATCTTCCCTTAAAATTTCTCTCTTTGCTATCTAATCCACATCTCTCTGTTTCTCCTTCAAACAAGAGTATAGTAAATATTGCCTTCTGGCTCTCCAGACAGTACATGCTGTTAAAAAATTTCTTTATCCTCAATAACCAGTCTTCTTTAGCTTGAGGTATTATAGCTAATTTGAGCAATTGAGGCTTCAACGTATGAAATATTTGTAAAAGCTTATCTCCCTTTTCTTGTTTACTCCCAAGCTAACTTACTCTGCGCATCGCCCATTGCATGTATTATAACAATATATAACTACATCATACTTTTTTATGGCATTCAAAGCTGCACTATGTTGCTCATTTGGTACATTTGACTTTATATAATCTATTTAACTTTTCAACTGCATAATTTAGTATGATCTAAATAACACACATATGCAACTATATGTGCAAAGTAATACACCTGAAACTAACCATTCTATCCAACTCTCAGTCAAATTATATAGCTCTGATGATAATTAATTCTTCTAATAATTATACTATGATACCAATTGTGATGCCCTAAAATCTAAATTGAAAGAATTATTCATTTATCATTTAAATAAACAATAACCATAGCTATCTAATTTTAACTATCAGTAACATCAACATAAATTTTATAATTTAAAATATTAATGTACACATCTATATTCATTCCCAAAAAATTATATACACTACTTTGGATCTATGTAATCATATAATAACTATTTTGTCCTAAGTATAAAAGAAAAATAAAAAGAAATATAGCATGAAGAATCCTGACTAGCCTCATGCTCCTACTCCCTTGTCTGAACCTAAAATCATTTAATCACATATAATGAGCATAAAAGTCTAACAGATCATCAAAACATATAACTAAATTCAAAGCATGACAAAGAAGTAATATACATGTCAATAATCAAATCATATCAGTTATATTTATGTGATCATTGAATCAATGCAAAATAGTAAAATTTATATATAATAGTAGTATAATCTATAAACAATAAAATACTACAGTATAAAAGTTTATAAAATAGTAAACTAGTATTAGTGTTAAATATATAAAGCAATCATCATATCCATAATATCAATTTATAAATAAATTGGATTAAGTATCAAATCAAAACATCTATAAAGACTATTGAAATCAAATCAATATAATAAAATCATATATGAATGTACACATGATATCAAGTTATTCTATATCAATATCTAATCAATATTTTACATATTTAGTATGTCACATGCTTATTGTATAGTGAATTAGTAGTATCAAATAATATCAATATCTATATTATTAACAATAACAATCTAATGATATATACAATAAAATAATATAATAACAATAATAATGATAGAAACAGTGAATTATTATCAAATCAAATAATATGATAGATACAGTAAAATCATATATGAATATACACATGATATCAAGTTATTCTATATCAATATCTAATCAATATTTTACATATTTAGTATGTCACATGCTTATTGTATAGTGAATTAGTAGTATCAAATAATATCAATATCTATATTTTTAACAATAACAATCCAATGAGAGATAGAGTAAAATAATATAATAACAATAAATTTGTGTAATAATAAAAAACTATACAATAATAAGAACAATGCATCAAAAATATGTATTTCAGTAACCATACTAAATAAATAAAAAGTCCTGACTATCATGATATATTATAGTATTATATCAATAGCAATAAATCGTTGGCACAGTAAATGGAGTCGTCACTCTTTGCAGTCATCATAATAATCATCTCCTTATAACTCTCAATTAGCATAACGTGAATAAGTACATGATAACACCAAATCACAATATTTAAAGGAAAAACTCGTCGGTCCCCCATCCTATATAAGTCAATCAGTCTCCTACTAACGAGTCAACTAGTCTTTACTTATTTGTTTCACACACGCATATTATTATCACAATACTATAATAATAATAGTAACCATCTTTTATTCAAACACATATCCACATCTATTTTTAATGCATTATAGCAAATAATCCATAATTGAGCTTAATTAAGAAGATGTAAAAATATCATAACGATAGACAATAAGAAATCCTATTATACAAAAATTCACATTTTTAAAAAATTATCAAAATATTAGAAATTATATAAAATAATATTTTAAGACTTTTATTGTACTACACTATTATTTTTAGACATTAAAATAATTTTTTAGGTAAACAAAAATTATTGTATTTTTAAATTCACCTTGTGAAAAAACTCTAATAATTACTCAAAATGATTATAATCATGATCTCTATAACATACAAAAAAGTTACGTTGTAAAAATTTATCAATACAAAATTATTCATATTTTTCTGTAACAGAAACAAAAATTTGATCAGAAGAATATAAAAAATATAAAATCTTTGAAATAAAAAATAGGATAAAAATTTCTTATAACAAGATGAACAATTTTCCCAACAGACTCATAGATAAAAATCACTCTAACGGCATCCAAATTCAATATTTTAATTTCCCTCTCCTAAAAAATCTATCTAATTTTGCATAACGAATCTCTCTATTAGCAGAACTCAATAAAAGGCAAATGTCTTAATAATAAATGTTAATGCTCTAAGATATTTTATATAACATAATTATTTATATAATATAATTATTTAATTTAATTAATTTTTAATATAAAATTCATATAAAAATTTTGTTCAATATTGCTCTAATTTATGTATTTATTCTTTTTTGGATTTAAGAAATTATAGAAAAATTTATTTAAATTATTAAATGATATAACTTATAATGTATAATTGAAAGACATATCATAAATTGAACTACATGAATGTATGATTTTTTATGAGTTTTGATTTGATTTTTATTTGATTTGAGTTTTGATCGTACATATTTGCTTAAATTTGATTTTTTGATCGAATCTTTTAGAGAAATGTAGAAAATGATATATTTTTACGGTGGGTAGAATGTAATTTGAGTTTTGATCGTACTATTTTTTTCTGAAGCCATTATTACTCCAAATCACAATCTGTCTTCTTCATAGTATTTTGACTAAGGTATTTTAATTACACAATTTTTTTCATAATTTTTTAGCGTTGGTTAATTTTTTTAAAAAAATGACACCTTTTGGTACAAGCAGAGATTTTAGGACCGTCAAGTGTCTATTTTATAAACCGACTTTATCAATATGTTTTAAATAAAATGATTTAAACAAATTTTTTATTTGAAATTAATTAAATTAAATAATTATTATAAATAAAAATATTATATTATATAAAATATATTAAATCATAAAGATTTCTTATTAAATCATTTGCCTTTTATTGAGTTCGGCTCAGATAGATCTGTTAAGGGAAATTAGAGAGATTTTTAAGGAGAGAGAAATTAGGAGCATAGATTTGAAGGTCACAGAGCAATTTTTTGTCCGTCGAGTCTGTTAAGAAAATTGCTCATCTTGTTGTAATATACATTTACCCTATTTTTTATTTCAAAGATTTTATGTTTTTTATATTTTTTTGATCAAATTTGTGATTTTTGTTAAATGAGTCATATTTTGGTTAAATAGGTCATGTTGGGATTAATTGTGTCAAATATTTTGAATTTAGGTGAAGCATATTTGGATTGAATTAACTTGAGATAAGACTCAAACTTGGCTCGTCAAACTTGATTGATATCTTCAAATGTGACTCATATATCTTCCCTTCAGAAAAAAGAAAAGTTAAAAAAAAATCTATTTATTTATTTTTATATTTTTAAAATATTTTTATCCATTTTTAAAATATAAATAAATAATTTAATTCACAAATTTTTTTCAATTTTGATTAAAAATTAGAAGAAAATTTATTAAAATATTTTATTTCAACTAATATACCTACCTTTAATGTTTTATCTGTCAAATAAGAAAATTCCACCTAATTTCTATTTTATACCCCAACCAAAATAAAAGGGTAAAAATTAATTTACTCTTTTTTTTTTCTTTTTTTATTATAATTATTTCTCTCTATTTTTAATTTTTATTCCTTTCAATCACATGGAGACTATGGGAAGGAAGTGGATGCGGCAGGGGATTAGACAAAGGCAGCGATGATATGCTATGATTTGAAAATAAATAAAATAAGAAGTAAAAGACAACGTTGAACATTAAAATAAAATTCATTATTTCTTCTCTAAACAACCACCCAAAGAATTTTGGACATGCACAGAATTAAGATTATATTATTCCTTCTTTCATATTCATGGAGTAGGTGTTGGGTTTGGTGGGATGTGACTAACTTTATCAGGATTTTATAGTGTTTGACGAATTCATTATTCATGATTAAGGATTTGTTTTGGTTTGCCTTTTTTTATTATGTTTTAAAGTAGTTTTTTTAATATAAAAATTTCTTAAAAGTACAAAAATAGTAGATAAAAATTGTCTCAAATAAAGCTTAAGATTTTTATTTGGGACGGTTTTTTACGTGTATCTGACATACCAATAGATAGTTGATAGAGAGAATAACATTAGAAGCTTTTTATGAGAAAAATCTGGAAAGGGAAAAATCATGGGGCTTGGCTCAAAGGAGAAAATTCCACTAAGGCTTCATTTGGGACGGCTTTTTTATTGCTTTCTGAAACGGAGTTTTAATACAAAAATAAAAAATTTTGTACTAAAACTCCGTTTTAGAAAGCAGTAAAAAAGCCGTCCCAAACGAAGCCTAAGTTTGAATGAATTATAAAGCTTGATTCACCCATTTACTTGGAGACGATGGAATTACAATAGATTGGAGAATCAGATAAATGTTTGACGATGGTCAACGAATGGGTTGAAATTCAGTGATAGTCGACGAATAAGTAGAAGTTTGACAGTGGTTGGGAAGAGATCCTGTTGTGGTCGATGAACGGGTAGAAGTCCGACGATGGTCGGGAAGAACTCTGATGATGACCGACGAACAGGCGGAAGTACGATGGGTCGGGAAGAACTCTGATGATGACCGACGAATGGGTGGAAGTCCGTTGGTGAACACGGGCGGAAGGCGGAAGTTCGTTGGTGATCGATTATCGGGCAGATGTCTGATGATGGTTTGGAAGAACTCCGGTGGCGGTTTACGAATGGGTGGAAGTCCGTTGGTGATCGATATATATTACTTGTCCTTAAAGGTTTTCTATTTTGTTTTAGTCTATTTCAACATGTCATCTAGATTTGAATATAAGCATTAGTTAACTTTATTTATGTGTTGGTCTCTTGATTTTTTTTTATTTGACTAATTTTTGGAACCAAGTCAAATATATATAATATATATATATATATATATATATATATTAAAAAGTCTAAAATTTGTTAACTTCCTAAAATCAAGCATGCATATTCTGTGTATCACATATATTCTATTTTTTTATTGTAAATTAGGTTTCCATTGTTATAAATCAGATATTTTTAAGGTAGTTTAGATTTTTAGTTTTGGTCAAGTTTTCACCTAACTAAGTTTGAACTCTCAATTTTGGTTCAAAGCTTGCAATCAGGTGAATTCTAATTTTGATTTGGTTTAAAAATTTTAATTAATAATTTAGCACATTTTAATTTAATGAAATATAAAGTAGTATACAGTAAAACAAAAAAAAAATAAAATGTAAGAAATGAAGCACTTTATTCAAAAAATTTTACGATTGGTATTTTATACAACATCTAGTGTTAGCTAGGTCATAGAAGTACCACTCTATTATTTATTTAGTTTTTTTTTTTAATTTAAATTATTTAATGTTATTTGAGAATGTTTTCAATTTAAGTTTTTTATGATTTACTATTCCCATAATTGCAGAAACTCCCAATACAATTGTAGATTCGGTTTCGGTTACTTTAGTTCAGGATGTTTTTACTGAACCTGCAGCTGATGGGGTGATAGGTGCTGGCGGAAGTCCTTCTGATGCTGTTACGGTTGTTTTATCTCCTAATGCTACTCCCTTTCTTCCTTCTGCTTTAGCTTCTGTTTGAAATGTGATTTTGGCGCCTATCTCTACAGAGAATATTAATATTTATGATGATGTTAATTCGTCTGTGGCGTTGGGTCCTATTTTGAATGAGGCCGAGCCTCCTTCGTCTGAGTTCAGAGAGGAGGGTATCTCGTGTGTCGACAGGCTTATTGAGGTTCCTGTAAATTTGATCAATTCGCAAGATATGGCTAACTATTTGGGTGATTCGTCTGGTTTGGATTTACGGATTCAACTTAATTGGTTAAATGTTTCGTCCGATGGTGAATCGGAATCTGAATTTTCTGAAGGTGGATTGGATTCTCCGGATTTCTGTGGGGGCTCTGACCCTGACAATGATTTCTCGGTCGTTTGTGCTAAACCTTCTGTCAATGTTGTATCTCGGGGGAAATTTTGGGGGAGAGGTCGTCGTAGACGATGATGTTGTTTCTCTTCCCCTTTGTGCTCTCCTCGGGGTTCTTATGCTTTTTTGGAGGTCTGATTCGTTGGTGCGTTGGCTATGGGCAATGATGTGGTCGGGGCTCGCGGCTCTGTCGCTTTGCTGGTGGCAACCTTTTATTGGACGGTCTGTGCTTGGCTTCAGGGTCGCTGGGAGCCTCGGACGATGATTGAGCCTTTGTTTTGCCTGTTTTGTTTGTTTTATCTGTAATTTTCATTTGTTTTATTTTAGCTCACATGCTTCCTCTGTTGTAACCATTTTTAAATTAATGTATGGTTTTGTTAAAAAAAAAAATTTATGATTTACTGCTTTAGAAAAATATCCAATAAAATTTTGAAATTATTTTTAATTTTATAAAATTTATATTATTTTTTACTTTTTTTAAAGAAAACAATTTATATTATTATTAGGATGACCTAAAAAATTATGAAAGAATTTTTAGAGGTTGGCCATGAGTAAGCTCACATAAAATTTTGAGTTCATTTGTATTTAGTTTAAATTTTTGAAAATTTTATATTATAAAATAAAACTATTTTTAATTTCTAAAAAAATTAATTCCAAATTTAATAAAAAATTTTCAAGATATTTCATAGAAATTTGAAAACAATTGGAGATATTTCTTATATATTATTATTCATTTGAATTATTGCTGCATTTTATTAGAATAATTATTAAAATTATATTATTAATTCTTGTTTCTTGAAATTTTGATTATCACTATTTCTAGATATCATTAAAGAGAAAATAAATTTTATTTTAAATATTTAAGATTTTATTTTTTATTTTAGTGATTTTTTTTTTAATTTCTAGGTTAATTAAAGGCAGCTAATTAACCTAGAAATTATAGTTTTTCAAATTTTTATGAAAGGTTTCTCACACATTATGGATGACTTAAGAATGTTCTATGAAAATTTGAACATGCTCATTGATTAATCTTTGAAATTTAATAAGATGTGTTTTCTATTTTTTATTTTATTCAAACTTTTTTTTCCTTGATTCTAAAGTTTTTAAGGGCTCAATGCATATTATTTTATATTTCAATAATCTTTCTAGAATTATTTACAATTTTAAGAACTTTCAATGCCTTAATTAAGATTTTTCTTAGTTTTGAAATTAAGATTTAGTTCTTACCCCTTTCTTCAACGAATTCAAATTTTCATAAAACATAAAACACAAATTTCTATGGATTTGATTATCATTCTCTAAAAATTTCAACTCATTTGGTATCAAATAAGATTTTTAATGAATTATTGATTTTAAATTTAATTTAATATTAGAAAATTTTAGAGACTTTATTTCCCAACCTCATTTTACTAAAAAACTCAGATGGCAGGGATTACAAATCTTAATACTATCACTTTTTCTATTCAATAGAGCATTAATATAAGAATATTTTTTTGTAGAAAAAAGAAATTGTACATTATATTTGGGCCATTATTTATATGAGTAGTATGTAAATGAGCAGCCTCAATATAAAAGAGATTAGAAGAATCATATAAAAAAAAATATTTGAGCTATAACTAGCACTTCTTTTGATCTATCCCAGCGGTCCCAAAATCAATGCAGAATGTCGTTGCAGCGCACATCAATCACAGCGGGTAAAGGCAGCGGTTTTAAAACCGCTGCAAAGTAAAATGTAGGGGTTTTAACCGCTGTGAAAGATAATAATTTGTGCTGCGATAGCTCTATTTTTTCTGTAGTGTATATATACTATTATAGGAATGACTATAAGAAAGCTCCAGAAAAAATTTCGTATTAGAAAGAATTCTCATTTAAACGATTCTATTAGAGAAAGTGATTCATAGGATCTCTCCACTTAATCAAAGTTAGAAGACTAAAGTCTCAAAAGATGTTGATTCATGAAAATTCTCATAAGAAATAAGTCTTAAAATGTACAAATTTCTTAAAAAAAATTTTAGAAGGCTAAAGCCTCAAAATATGCAGGTTCTCAAAAAATCTCAAAGCTTGTAAGGAGGGTACAGATTCTCAAAAATACCTTTGATTTAAAAGCCTTAAAAAATACATAGAATTTGATAAAATCTTTGTCCTTCAAGAGATCATTGCTATTATACTCTCACTAGAGTGAAATATTTTTAATGAACCATAAAGTATATGTCAGAGACATAAATGACTTAATCTCATATGAAGGGCGAAGTTCTAAATATTTAAAACTCTACTAAACAAAAATTGAGAGATCATCAATCATCACAACTTCTAATAACCTATGTAAACACCAATCAAGTTTGTATATTACATGGAGAAACATACACATGAAATGTTGGATAAATAAGAAGTCATATTTGAAAGTCACACATATACAATTATTAAATCTATATAGTGCCAACTATGGGTGTCAATATTTGACATGATCTGAAAACCTGACTCTAGCTCGATCCAAAAATTTCGAGTTAAGGTCAACATGTTTGTGAAACGAGTTGGGTTCGAGTTTAACAAACCGACCTATTTTAAAAATCGGGTCAGATTCTGGTTGACCCAAAAACACAAAAATGACCTGAAACGACATAGTTAAACTCGCTTACCACATGTGCTGCCTGCATAGAGTGTCTGCACTGCCCGTTGTCTGCCCGCATCGAGTGCCCATCACGTCGAGTCATGTCTCTTCACTTTTTGCATCGCATCTGTTGTTGTTGCTGTTGTCGGCACTATCGTGCCACTAGTAGCATTGCCAAACTGATGTTGTTGTCTTGTCGTTGGCTTGTCAGCTGGTCGGGTCGGGACGTCAACGCGCGGGCCGGGTTCGGTTTGAAATATCTAACATGTTTGCAAAACCGTGTCGGGTTCAGGTCGGGTCAGTTTCGGGTTCTACCCGAACTTGACCCGTGACCCGATTTTGACAGCCTTAATGTCAACATACTAATCATCACTATCACCAAAATAATTTTGCCTCAACTTCAAATGGCAAGTCTTCTCCCCCTTTATGTTTGATATCGTTTTCAAGGATACTAACTCCGACTTCGACTCTATCATTTCTCAAATGATTTCAATGACTTAAATCTAATATTGCTACTTGAAATCACTAATTTTAACACCTAATGCAATAATGAATTATTTAAGATTAAGAAGATTTTTTATAATTTCACATTTATAATTAAGGCACAATCAGCTTGACTTTTGAGTGTGAGCAAACTCAATATAATAGCATGAGGAACATCATATTTTTATAATTTCACATTTATAGTAAGGGGTGGAACCAGCTTGACTTTTGATGCAACACACTTTAAACGCTCAATATAATATAATATTATAATAATTAAAAATATAATTACCCAAATTAAATAAATATAAGAATGCACTTATTTAATTGCTTACAAAATTAAAAAAAATTTAAAATTTGATTGAAGAAGAAATTATTACATAGTATTATAAATTGTTAACATGATTATTGTAAGATGCCAAATCTACTTGAAAGATGCCTAATCTTTCAAATAGATATCTTTCGTACTGTTTTCTAAAACAATTATTTTAGTCTAAATTAAAAATTTATGTACTTGAAAATTATTTTAGAAAATAATAAGAAAATTGTTCCAAATAAAACTTATATGATTCAAGTAAAACGATATTCCCTTTGAATGTGCAAACCAGGCTTCACCTCATCACCTATAGCTTCAACTTTCAGTCACACAATCAAGCAGCTTGACCTTTTGGTTTGTAAATTGTCTTTGGCAGGCGAAATGCAATACAAATGGGAAAGAGGTGGTTATTCTATTATAATGGAGATTTTAGTCCACAACATACATGTGGGAATTTTCAACACTTGTCAATTCCCACATTCCTTTAGTATCTAGCTAGTCCATCCTCGTCCTTATCCCTCGCCGTTATCCCCACTTCCAGAAGGATGACATTGAAAAGTTTGTAATGGGTATAATCGAATCGAGCACTGAAATTGTTTTGGCAAAATAACCAGCAAACTTTAACTTCGGATGAAAAATATGGTTGATTATCACTATTAGCATGTTTAATTTAGGTTTCGTTTGGTACAGCTTTGGAACACTGCTTATTCGCTGCTTTGTAATAAAATTTGAAGTAGAAAGCAGTAAAAAAACTAACCCAAATGAAACATTGGGATAGATTTTGGCTACTGATTTTTTGTTGTTTTCAAGAAATTTTTGTACTAGGAAGTTGGAAAAAAAAAATATCCCAAAGAAAGCTCTGGGGCAGCTTTTGGCCACTGCTTTTTCGTTGCTTTCAAAAATTTTTTTGTTACAAAACTATTTTAGAGAGTAGCAAGACAAAGAACGAAAGACCACGAAACAAAGCTTGAATGCTCCAAGAGGACTAGTTGAACATTGGATTGGTTGCAGGACCACTTTCCATGTAGCTCATCTTGATTTGTTAGATCAGGGCTTTGGCTATCAACCAAGAAGTCTTAGATTTAAAGCTTGTGTATGTAATGCGAGTGTGTGAATTTATCTTAATTAATTGGCTCAAAAGTTCAAAAAAAAAAACAAGAAAAAGAAAAAAAAAAAGGACCACTTCCAAAATAAGGCTTTTGTAGGAGATTGCTCATAAACAGGATGTTTAGTGGTACAATTGTAATTAGCTAATTCTTATTTTTATGTAAATACCTGTTTACTGTATCCTATATGAAACTATAAATAGCTTGTTCATTAATAAATAAAAGGATGTTTAATTTTTTTCTCATTTTATCTCCCTCATGAGGTTGTATCTATTTGAAAGATATCAGTCTTAATATCCTTCTTGATATCATCTTATCATTAAATTAAAAAAAAAATTATTCTTTTAAATAACAAATAAACAGTATAACAATTCATAATAAAATAGAGAAAAAATTTAGTTTAAAGTATTCATTAAATTAGTTCAATAATATATTTTAAAATAAAAAGAGAAATAATTCTTAAGAAAAGTTTATATATATATATAGTTAAGAAAAGTTAGAATTATTATTTAGGATACATATATTGGATAATTATTTCAATTAATTGGACTCGTTGATGACATGTTCGACATATATCTGACACGATTCAGACAAATGTAATGTCATTCACGTGTCTGATACCACTCATTTTATTATGAAATATCAAATGCTAATGCATCGATCATAGAAAATATCTATATAATAAAAGTGGGATTTACATAAATAACATTTTATAATTTATATCTTGCTATTTATATATCTAATATTCAAATTTTTAATATTTTATATCTACCACCCATATATCAAATATGAGTGTAATGAATGAAATATTAAAATTTATATTGTGATATGTGTGGGAGAATGAAATATATGAGTGACATATTTGATAATTTGTTTATAGATGATAGACATTAAATATAAAATTTTTAAATATTACATATGTAAATAAATGATATAAAATGGTAGGTATGTAAATCCCCCATAGTAAAAAGATTGCACGGTTTGTCATATTTTTTTCACTACTTTTGTGTTTGATTTTTCTTATAAATTTTACCTTTGCATATAATTTCAACCATTTATGAAAACTCAATACTTAAATGTAAAAGTTCTCAAAGCTGAAGAATAAAAAAGTTCAAAATTTAATTGAAACTTGTCTCAAGTTTTTCCCTTTATGAGATTAATTATAGGACTTCATTAACAGCTTAATTATGTCTTAACTATTTCAAATGTTTATTATTAACATCATCATGTTTAATTACAATGCATAATTAATCATTAAAATCCCTTAATTAATTGCTCAAGGACTCGCGTGTCATTTCAGCCAAAACTTTTTCTAGTATTTTTAATCTGAAGCAAACATTTAATATAAATAAAATTTTATTCCTAAATCTTAGTAATAAGTAATAACATTAGAAAAATAAAAAGCAGGTCATGATATTATGACTGTATTTTGATTGGAATAAACTTAAGAAATTGACATATAATATTTTTATCATATTCAAATTAGGGTGTTCAAAATCAGGTCATGAGAGGTTCAGATTAAACTCGAAACTGACCCGACATTAATTGACATGATCCGCACCTAACCCGTTTTTGCAAACGAGTTAGATATTTCAACCCAGACCTGACCCGTACGGGTTACCGGGTTGACAACGGCAATGGCTTGGCAACGCTGCTAGTGATAGCGGCGATGTGGCAGCAGACAGCCGACGCGGACACACGGCAAATGACATGACTGGTGACTCGTGCGAATAGATGCGACAGGCACTCAGACAGCAGATGCGATGGGCAGCAAATGCCGTCAGCGGGCCATTCTGTGTCATTTTCTAGGTTTTCGGGTTGACTTGAACGCAGCCCAATTGTTGAACTCGAACCGGACCTATTTTTCAAACGGGTTGAACCTAACTCAAAATTTTTGGGTCTGGTTTGAGTCGGATTTTCGGCTCGTGTCAAATATTGACTCCCCTAATTCAAATAATAGAAATTTATGAATTTTTATTTATAGATAAATCTGAAAAAAATAAAAATATTTATATAAAATCATAAAAAAATATTATAAATATTTTTCATATGCTCATTTTATAAAACTATTTTTATAAATAAAATAAATAAATTTTATGATAAAATTGAAAAAAAAAGAATATTCTAATTAAATTTGAATTAAAATAAATTTTATATATATATAATATTCTATATATTAAATATATAATATATATATATATATATATATATATATATATATATATATATATATATATATATATATATATATATATATATATATTGTTAATAATTATCTATTTTTTAGATTATTCTTATATTAAAATTTATTATAATTATCAATTTTTGATCAAATATTCTCATTTAAATTGTTTCCCAATTAGAATTCACACCGGGCCCCACCAAGCAGAGTGGTGCGCTGATTGCAGCCCACCACAGCTACCCCTCCCCCACCAACTACCGTCCTCACCTTACCTACCGCTCGTATGTTTTACCATTCAATGCCATCTAATTCTGTAATTATAAAAAGAATTTAAGAAATATCACATTAACCTCAATTTTAATATTTATTTTTCATTTCTGTCTTAATTTTTAATTTAATTAACAGTATTGTAAATAACAAAAAATAATAAAAATTTAACTAATTAGACAAATTATGATAAGCTTATCGGGACCTAATTTTCTTCTCTCTCCAATCTTACTCTGGTTTCTGCTATAAATAAAGCCTGACTCGCCCTCTCCCATTCGCGCCGTGCCATTCTGTGCCTCCGATATCTGCTCTCTTCCTCTCACTTCTTCGGACCGAGATTCACTCACCGCAGAAGGTGAGCGCTTTTATCTCCGCCGATATTCTCTCTCCGCCTGCCGTTTCCATAGATTTTTAGGCTGTCTAGGTCTTTCGCTTCTTCTCTAGTTCTATTGTAAATCTCGCCTGCGTCAACTAGGTGTCCGTTCTCCCAGATCTGATCTAGAGTTTCTATCTTGCTTGCTTTTTCGTTCGAGTTTTTGGTGAGTGGGATCCGCCGTTGGGGGTGTTGGATCTGTGAGATTTTATGGCTTTTTTTGCTGTTGTAAGGATGGTGATTGTACGTAGGGTGTTGATGAGTTTATCTAGGTTTTTTTTTTAATGTTGGACTCATTATGAGTTGTATGAGATGTCGTTGTCTTGAATATGGTTTTGATGAAATGGGAGGGTTTAATTTGAGATCTGGTTCTAGGCGATTTTGGATAGGTAGATCTGGACTGTAGATTCGGGGATTTATATGACGTATAGAGGTTTTCCATTGGGCTGATCTGTGATTCGATGTATGAACCATGTCAAGGATGCTATGGTTCAACGGATCTAACTTTTTTCCTTTTTCTGTAACTTTGCTCTATTTCGCTTGAAGATCTGGAGGTCGGGTGCTGTATTATTCTTTGTCATATGGAATCGTTTTAGGTTTTTTTTTTTTTTTCAACTTTTTTGTTTTTGTCGGACTAGTGCTATGCCAAGTTTTGTCTGTCCATTAGTTGAAATAAGCGGCTCTAGAAATTTTTGATTCTGCACTTTGTTAAAATGTCTTGCTAAATTAATTTTAGAATAGCTTTCGTAGTCCCCGGTTTAAAAACCAGCATTATTCTTTCATATTTTTATTGTTATTGTTTTCATAAGATTTACCTTTCATTCTGAAGTTTGTAAATTTATATTTTGAATTTGTTCCTTTTAGAAAGGAAAGGCAGGGGCTAGCCAAAGTAATCTAAACGCCAAGTTTTCAATCCTTAATAAGAAAACTTTTCATTATTTATAGTTCTTGAAGTTTTTTCTTGATTCGCTCAACTTAAATATTCAAATATCAAATTAATTGATTGGCCAACCATTTGTGCGTTGAATCTGTGGATTCTGTTTATAGTAAATGGAATTTTGTTGTTTCACCTAATATGAAAAATCGAGCGTTCCAGTTCTTTATTCTTTTCACCTAAAAATATTTAAGTACTTGCTGAGTTTAATGGCTTGTATTCATTTGGCTTTGATACAATCTGATTATATTATTTTAACGCACAGAAACATGGCGTCACACATTGTTGGATACCCTAGAATGGGGCCAAAGAGAGAGCTTAAGTTCGCCTTGGAGTCATTTTGGGATGGCAAAAGCACTGCAGAGGATTTGCAGAAGGTTTCTGCTGATCTGAGATCTTCCATTTGGAAGCAGATGGCTGCTGCTGGGATCAAGTACATTCCAAGCAACACCTTTTCCTACTATGATCAAGTTCTTGACACTACTGCTTTACTCGGGGCAGTTCCTGAGAGATATAATTGGAATGGTGGTGAGATCGGTTTTGACACTTACTTCTCCATGGCTAGAGGAAATGCCTCTGTACCTGCTATGGAGATGACAAAATGGTTTGACACTAACTAGTAAGTCACGCACACTATCTTAAGCCAATTGCAATATGCATTTACTTGTTTGATTTCAATTTATCCTTTCATACTCCTTTTGTTCTGATATTCATACTAATATTCCTTTTATTTGACTTTGTTGATCCAGCCACTTTATTGTCCCTGAATTGGGCCCCAACACCAAGTTCTCATATGCATCTCACAAGGCGGTCTCTGAGTACAAAGAGGCAAAGGCGGTATGTACTTTTTTTTTTGGGTATATCCAACTTGATTAGTTCATCTTAAATTATGATTTAATGCCCTGATGTATTCCTCTATCTGGACTTCATGTTTTATTGTAACTAGCAGTCAATTTTAATGCAGAAAAGTATCTGAACAATTCCATTATAACTTTTTAGTAGTAACTAAGGAATTTTATCAAAACTATTCAATGGTGCTTTTTCTGTGTTAATTAACGAAACCTAAAGCTTTTTTTTTTTATTCTCGTGAACCTGAGAGGAGGATTGATTGATTTCATTTTTATGAATTTATAATTATCATTACTAGTTAGCTAAAGCTTGGTAAATGGCCACATTTGGCACACTATCTATTAAAACAGGTTGGTTTAAGCAATAAAAATTCAGCCTAATTTTGTTTACCAAAAACTGGGTCTACGTACTTAATGCTGAAGCTATTTTCTTTCAGCTTGGGGTTGATACAGTTCCTGTCCTTGTTGGGCCCGTGACATACTTATTGCTCTCTAAGCCTGCCAAAGGTGTTGAAAAGACGTTCTCTCTTCTCTCTCTTCTTGACAACATTCTGCCGATCTACAAGTAAGAGTCTAATACACGAACTATGATGCTTGATGATTTGTTTCCATTTTCTGTCTAGTTTTTTGTTGCTTACACAATCTATAAATTTACAGGGAAGTTGTTGCCGAGTTGAAGGCAGCTGGTGCTTCATGGATTCAGTTTGATGAGCCCACCCTTGTCAAGGATCTTGATTCTCATCAGTTGGAGGCCTTTACCAAGGCCTATACAGAGCTTGAGTCGTCCTTTTCTGGACTGAAAGTGGTCATTGAGACCTATTTCGCCGATGTCCCTGTTAAGCCATACAAGTTAGTCCATTTTCATTCATCTCAATGAACAATCATGTCAATTGTCAATGAAGATTACTCAAATTACTTCCCAATTCAGGACTATTACTTCCTTGAACGCCATCACTGGATTCGGATTTGATCTTGTTCGTGGAACCAAGACCCTTGATGTGATCAAAAATGAGGGCTTCCCATCTGGAAAGTATCTGTTTGCTGGTGTTGTGGATGGAAGGAACATTTGGGCGAATGATCTCACCGCCTCCCTGAGCACCCTTGAGGCCCTTGAGGGTATTGTTGGTAAAGGTATAGTATATATTTGTTTGCTATTCTTTTTTGATGTATATAATATTTCATCAAGTTAAGTTTTAATTCTTTTTTTTTTTCTTGCAGACAAACTTGTTGTCTCAACATCTTCCTCCCTCCTTCACACTGCTGTTGATCTTGTAAATGAGACAAAGTTGGATGATGAAATCAAGTCTTGGCTGGCCTTTGCTGCCCAGAAAGTGTTGGAAGTTAATGCACTTGCAAAGGCTTTGGCTGGCCAAAAGGATGAGGTATTTTTATTTCTGAAACCTGCATTGTCTTCAGTTTCTTTCCACCAGTTTCAAAATTTTCATTCTACATAAAACTTTCGAGATAGCTATTGTCAGTTCTTGGGTTAGTTTGGGTGGCCGACTCTTTAAGCTGAATTTTTATTTTAAAAAATAGAATATTTTGATGCTTTTTGTGTCAAGGTGGTGTTAATTTTAATTTATATATTTTATTTCAGGTGTCACGTCTTATTCCTCAATACAACTAAATTATTTGAGATTCACAAGTAAAATTATGATAGAAAAAAAAGGATGAGATAAAATCTCTAGAGGAAATTTTTTTAATATCTTTAAGACTACATGAATATTTTAAAGAAATTTGCATATGTATGCATAAAAGATTAATATAATAAAATTACTAGATAATATAAGTAAATTGTTGGGCATTCACAAGTATATGCATAACATAAAACATATAAGAATCAATAGGATTACATGAAAGCATGGGACATGCGTATTAAAAATCGCCTTATCCTGGATTAATTATTCTGTGCGGATGTCGAATGTCATCCGGAGACCAACTAGAATATGCCACGTCACCCCTTCGTTGTGTATTGCGGCTCAGTATTGTTCTGCACCGCTCGGTACCACAGCTCTGTAGCACTGACGTGGCTACACTTTATTCGCGTCCAGACGTAGAGCTGCGTCCATCCTCTGCACAGAATAATTTATCCTTATCCTAATATAGATATATCAGGATATCTAGACAGTAAGTTTAATTTTTTTTTCCATTTTATTCTCTCATTTACTTGGTGCTGTGTAAGAAATATATCTGTTATTTGTAAATTAAAACCAATCGCCAATATTTCTAGGCATTCTTCTCCGCAAATGCTGCTGCTCAAGCTTCGAGGAAGTCATCTCCTCGCGTGACCAATCCTGAGGTCCAGAAAGCTGTAAGTTGCTGATGATTATTGTCTTGTATTTCACTGCTTTCTATATCACCATATGACATAATACGTGATCATTTTCTATGATCAGGCTGCTGCTTTAAAGGGCCCGGACCACCGCCGAGCTACAAATGTCAGTGCCAGGTTGGATGCCCAGCAAAAGAAACTCAACCTTCCAATTCTCCCAACCACCACCATTGGTTCCTTCCCCCAGACCATTGAACTGCGAAGAGTTCGCCGTGAGTACAAGGCCAACAAGTGAGTTTTCCATTATCTCCTTGAAGTTACCATTCTTTAACTGATAACTTCTGTTGACTCCAAATTTGATTATCTTCTTGGCTTACAGGATCTCTGAGGAAGCTTATGTCAATGCCATCAAGGAGGAAATCAACAAGGTTGTTAAAATCCAAGAGGAGTTCGATATTGATGTCCTCGTCCACGGTGAACCTGAGGTATAACTTTTAACTGTTAATTATGAAAAAGAGAAACTTTTTTTTTTTTTATGAAAAAGATAAACCTCTTGACGCTTGACATGTTATTATCATCTTTTGCAGAGGAACGATATGGTTGAGTATTTTGGCGAGCAGCTTTCTGGTTTTGCTTTCACTGTTAACGGTTGGGTCCAATCTTATGGTTCCCGATGCGTTAAGCCCCCGATCATCTATGGCGATGTGAGTCGACCCAAGGCCATGACTGTTTTCTGGTCCTCCGTGGCCCAGAGCATGACCTCCCGCCCAATGAAGGGAATGTTGACTGGCCCTGTTACAATCCTCAACTGGTCCTTCGTCAGAAATGACCAGCCAAGGTTTGTTTGTCCATTAACCCTACCTAATCACTTCAGTTCTCATTCTTTGAGCGTCGGCATAAGTCCATCTTTTCATCCAGGTTCGAGACCTGCTACCAGATTGCCCTCTCCATCAAGCAGGAAGTTGAAGATCTCGAAGCTGCTGGTATTAATGTGAGCTCTCTCTCTCTCTCTCTCTCTCTCTCTGCAACTAGGGGTGTCAATATTTGACACGACCCGAGAATTTGACTCGAAAATTTCGGGTTAGGGTTGGGTTCGGATTCAACATTTCAACCCGTTTAAAAAATCGGGTCGGGTTCAGGTTGAGCCTTTGACTCAAAAACCACCTGAAAACCTGATTTTGACCCGGCAACCCAATATTGTGACCCGTTTTGAGCCAAAAAATGGAGATTGATTGACCCATTTTTGGACCTGAAAGCTAGTTAATTTTTTGTTGGCACCAGGTCATTTGGGTTGACCTGTATCTG
Source organism: Dendrobium officinale (assembly GCA_019514585.1). Classification (NCBI taxonomy): domain Eukaryota; kingdom Viridiplantae; phylum Streptophyta; class Magnoliopsida; order Asparagales; family Orchidaceae; genus Dendrobium; species Dendrobium officinale. Next base: position 15,317,835 of record CM033700.1, read on the forward strand.
AAGCGTGTCGGGTTCGTGTTGACCCGAATAGTACCGGGTCAATCCGGAACCATAAATTGACACCCCTACCTGAAACATCATCTCTTCTTGACATGATTTGTAATTTTGTATGATTTCTTGCAGGTTATCCAAATTGATGAGGCTGCTCTGAGGGAAGGTCTTCCTCTCCGTAAATCTGAGGAGGCTTTCTACTTGGACTGGGCTGTTCACTCCTTCAGGATCACCAACTGTGGAGTCAAGGATACCACCCAGATTCACACCCACATGTGCTACTCCAATTTCAACGATATCATTCACTCCATCATCGACATGGACGCTGATGTGATCACCATCGAGAACTCCCGCTCCGACGAGAAGCTCCTTTCCGTGTTCCGTGAGGGAGTCAAATACGGCGCCGGAATCGGCCCCGGCGTCTACGACATCCACTCCCCAAGAATTCCCTCGACCGAGGAAATCGCCGACCGCATCAAGAAAATGCTAGCGGTGCTCGAGACTAACATCCTTTGGGTTAACCCTGACTGTGGCCTCAAGACTCGCAAATACGCTGAGGTCAAGCCTGCACTCACTAACATGGTAGCTGCAGCCAAACAGCTGCGCACTGAGCTCGCCAGCGCCAAGTGAGAAGAACAATTCGGTCGTCAATAATAACTATACTATATGGTCTCTGCTTCATCCTTTGGGAATATCGTTAGTTTTCCTCCATTATTGTTTTCACTATCAGCATTCAATTCCTCAGCTTTTTTCCCTCGCAGGTTGCTTAGTAGGCACTTGCATTACAGTTGTACTTGAATTTTTATTTTTCATTACCATTGAAAATGGTGTTACTGGTTCTTTTTCACTCGCTCTAATGATTCTGGTTTTGATTACTGTGGAAAATAAAGAACCGAAATTTATTTATTATTATGAGAAGGGATTATTTTGGTTCACTACTGCCTGCTTTGCCTTATGGCATTTTTTCTGTCCCACTTGATCCTGGTATCAAATTCATGCATGAAATTGGTTGGCATGTCTTGGTTCTAAACTCTTGATGTGCTCGTTCAATAACTGTAGCTCATTGCTTGATAATTTGAGGGAATTTAGGGTTTTAAGATGTGTTGTGGAGGAAGAGGGAAAGCTATGCGAGAAACTAAACTAAGGCTCTATTTGGGATGGTTTTCTTACTGCTTATTAAAGCAATTTTTTAGTATTAAAATTTTAAATTTTGAATTAAAATGTAACTTTAAGAAGTAATAATAAAGCTGTTCCAAATGAATTTTAAGAAGCATCGGAGTTAGAGTTTGTATTCCTAGGTTTTCTTGGATTTAGGTGAGGAGGTCAGAGAGTTAATGGTGCTTTCGAGGTTGAGGAGCTTAGAGAGAGAGAATTAGGGTTATGATGTGAGTGAAGTATATTTGGGATTTTTGTATTGCATCTTAAAGTTTATAAGAAAGTCGTTCCAAATAAAATCTCAGACTTACATAACTCATTTTGGTCTGTTGGTTGAGAGCTTAGGCTTCCAATTAAGAGATATTGGATTTGAGTTTCTGTGTGTGTGATTTTTCTTTAAATGACCTAAATAAAAAAAAAAAAAAAAAAAAAAACCTAAGACTTTTTTTTTTTATTTATGATTTATTTGGCGTAGCTTTTTCATATTTTTGCTTGCAAATTATCTTTCAATTTTCTATTTAACTATAATATTATTGTATAATTTTCTATCGTGGGAAGTAATTTGACAGTTAAAACAAATAATTAAAAAAAATAATATTTTGTTGATAGAAAAATAATAAGGCTATTATAATATCAAATTTGAAAACATAATATCAATGCTATGTAAATCAAATAAAACAATTGCTAAAAGATCTTAAGCAGAGCTTTAAATTATCTGATTACCCATAAAATTGATAACAAATAAAATGAAGCCCACCACAAAATAGATATGCATAGCATAAGCATATATAGTGTTGAGCCTTCTACCCAAAAATAAAAATTGAATTTTAAAATATTTGATTTATAGCATATTGAATATAAAACTAATTTTTTATTTTGAGAAATTTAGTTCATGAGGTAATGTTTCTCATTAGATTATGATAATTTTAGAGAAAATTTGCAAGCATAAGGTTAGTTATAGAGATATATAAAATCAAATATAAATATTAAGTCTCTGTGGAATATGGAGAAATTCATTGAGGTTCCGTTCGTTAAGATTGAATATGTATGAGTTACTGTTTTTTTGGTAGAATTCAACTGGAAGGTTAAAAGAGCTTGATTATTATTATTAGTTGAGAGAGAGAGAGAGAGAGAAATTGTGTGATTTTTGACTCGTCTCACGGACTCGCGGTAAGCATAATTTCAAAAATCTCCAAATAAGTATTCATTCGCCGCGCATAAATGTGGTAGGACAAAACTGCAAATTTAAGTACTCGTCCGCTTATGATAAGCATTGCGTGGAAAAAACTGCAAATCTAAGTACTCATTCACTTCTGATAAGCATGGTGGGGGAACTTGTTCTTTGCTCGTGCAGGTGATGAAGAAGACCCTCAGTCATGGTGTCCTCTGACACCGACCGTCTTGCTTCTGATAAGCGTGAAGGGCCATTAGCTCTCTTAAAATTTCGCCAAAATAGGGTAGAGGCCTAGAGACTATCAAAATTTTATTTGAATAATAAATGGAATTGAACTTTAAAAAATACCTACACAACTAAAAAATGCAAGGAAACAAAATTTCAAATGAATATCAAGGACTACATGAAACAAATCAAATTGCAATGCTTATTGCTTTGAATGAATAATATTGAACAAAGGATTTTTTTCAAGAGATTGGTAGCTTGAGAATAAGAATAGGGGACTTCAAACACCTTCCCTACGGGCAGGAAGAGAGGATTTATAATATGAATGTCATAGCCTGTCTACGGGCAAGAGCAGCAGGCTTTTGATGATAAATATCAATCTGCCAATAGGCAAATCAAAGGACTTCTACTGCATATAGCAACCCGCCTACAGGCAATAACAAGCGGCTTCAAAAGATCACTACTTGCCTCGAAGCAGTATTAGCAAACTTGTAAAGAATACAATAAAACGCCAACGGGCAATAGCATGAGACCTTTAATGGATACTACAGCTTGCCTAAGTGTAACAATAAAAGACTTGTGTAGTGTTCACATTAGTTCGTTTAAAGGCATAAGCAGGGAACTTACAATGCACAATAGTCTGCCTATGGGCAATAATAATGAACATGCAATGAATGTAACACTATGCCTACGAACGTATATTGAGAAGTTGCAATGAGCATCCTGCTTACGGGCAATAGCAGGAGACTTTTACTACACGTTATACTTCGTCTGTGAGCAGGAGCAAGGAATTCGTAGTAAACATTACAATTCACCTATGAGCACGAGTGGAGAATTCATAATACATGCAATAACTAGTCTATAGGCAAGAACATGGGGGAACGTATCAAACAAATCAATAAGCCTACAAGCGACACTAGGTGATTCAAAGCGAATAATGTAAATCACTTACAAGCAATAGCACAATCTCCTAGTATATATTGAACAAACATCCCTTGTGAGCTATGTTGAATAATACGATAACTTGAAGGAGACAAAATGAACTGAGCGCCTCCTATGTACAACAACTGAAATCTAATTCGCCTTGACGCCACAAGATTCACAACACATACAAGAGAACAAAATGCATTATTTTTTAAAAACTTCATAGTGAAATGAAGTGCACATTCAAACAATGAACTCCTGTGAGGAAGCTTAAATTCTATATATTTTAAAATCACTCCTCATACATTAAAATGTAATTCCCTAAACGTAAAAATGATACATCGAGAAACATGCCGACGCCTCTAGGAGCACGCATCAACCTTGAGAAGCAAGCAAAAACCCTAAGAAGAGTGCCACCACCTTGATAAGCGAGTCATTACCTCAAAAAGCATGCAACCCGATGATATGCATTGTATTTACTAGCATGTGAACACTTATACAAATGCATCAAAATGTGTACAAATGCATCGCGCGAGCGCACCGAACAGCGTGCTGATGTATTGAATGCATGTGTATGCATTGTGCATATGCACCTAAGAGCATGCAAGTGTGTAGTGCAACTGCATCAAAAAGCATACGTCTCATTAAAAAAAAAAAAAATTAATTTCCCATATGTGCTCTAACAAATTTGATAAATAAATGTCAATGTCTGATGATGCTGTGCAAGGTAAACAGTATGCTAATTTAAAATTCAGTTTTAAATTAATTAACTGCATTTGTTCTAACCATTACATGTAACTCATAAATCTAAAAGTCTGAGAATGTTGCGCATGTTAAATTCGAAGTTTAATCCTCCTTGAAAGGACTATAGAGGACGCTTGGATTAACAAATGAATACCTAATCCTAAATTTATCATATATTTAGTTTGAAAGTTCACATTAAATGAAACTTGTCATAAAAATACAAAGCTCTCGATTTCAATGTTTGCATAATAATTGATTGTGTAATTCAAATCCTTTGTTAGAGGGCAAGCAAGGTCGACGAGGTACAGACAACCAAAGATATTAAACACTTCAATCCCTAATTATGGTCGTGTTAAAAGCTAATCTCAATCAGAATGGACCTTATCTTGTTTAAATGCATCTACTATGATGAAATTATAAATAATGCCGACGCCTCTAGGAGCACGCATCAACCTTGAAAAGCAAGCGAAAACCCCAAGAAGAGTTTCACCACCACCTTGATAAGCGAGTCATTACCTCAAAAAGCATGCAACCCAATGATATGCATTGTATTTACTAGCATGTGAACACTTATACAAATGCCTCAAAATGTGTACAAATGCATCGTGCGAGCGCACCAAAAAGTGTGCTGATGTATTAAAAAATGTGTATGCATTGTGCATGTGCACCTAAGAGCATGCAAGTGTGTTGTGCAACTGCATCAAAAAGCATACGTCTCATTAAAAAAAAATTAATTTTAATTTCCCACATGTGCTCTGACAAATTTGATAAATAAATGCCAATGTCTGATGATGTTGTGCGGGATAAACAATATGCTAATTTAAAATTCATTTTTAAATTAATTACCTGCATTTGTTCTAACCATTAAATGTAACTCATAAATCTAAAGGTATGAGAATGTTGCCATGTTAAATTCGAAGTTTAATCCTCTTTGGAAGGACTATAGAGGACGCTTGGATTAACAAATGAATACCTAATCCTAAATTTATCATATATTTAGTTTGAAAGTTCACATTAAATGAAACTTGTCATGAAAATACAAAGTTCTCGATTTCAATGTTCGCATAATAATTGATTGTGTAATCTAATCCTCTGTTAGAGGGCAAGCAAGGTCGACGAGGTTCAGACAACCAAAGATATTAAGCACTTCAATCACCAATTATGGTCGTGTTAAAAGCTAATCTCAATCAGAATGGACCTTATCTTGTTTAAATGCATCTACTATGATGAAATTATAAATAATGCCGACGCCTCTAGGAACAAGTCATTACCTCAAAAAGCATGCAACCCAATGATATGCATTGTATTAACTAGCATGTGAACACTTATACAAATGCATCAAAATGTGTACAAATGCATCGCGGGAGCGCACCGAATGGCGTGCTGATGTATTGAATGCATGTGTATGCATTGTGCATGTGCGCCTAAGAGCATGCAAGTGTGTAGTGCAACTGCATCAAAAAGCATACGTATCATTAAAAAAATTTAATTTTAATTTCCCACATGTGCTCTGACAAATTTGATAAATAAATGCTAATGTCAGATAATGCTGTGCGAGGTAAACAATATGCTAATTTAAAATTCATTTTTAAATTAATTACCTACATTTGTTCTAACCATTACATGTAACTCGTAAATCTAAAGGCCTGAGAATGTTGCGCATGTTAAATTCGAAGTTTAATCCTCCTTGAAAGGACTATAGAGGACACTTGGATTAACAAATGAATACCTAATCCTAAATTTATCATATATTTAGTTTGAAAGTTCACATTAAATGAAACTTGTCATGAATATACAAAGTTTTCGATTTCAATGTTCGCATAATAATTGATTGTGTAATCCAATCCTCTGTTAGAGGTAAGCAATGTCGACGAGGTTCAGACAACCAAGGATATTAAACACTTCAATCCCCAATTATGGTCGTGTTAAAAGCTATTCTCAATCAGAATGGACCTTATCTTGTTTAAATGCATCTACTATGATGAAATTATAAATACTTTTAAAAAGGCTTTAAGGTCTCCCTATGATGAGGACGAGTTGAAAGCTAATCTCAAATTAAGGATATTCTACAAGTTAAACACCTCTAAAACTCAATGAAATATAAACATTTTTTAAGTAAACTCAAAGTCACCACGATGATAGCCATGTTGAAAATTAATATCAATCAGAAGAGTCGATTTTTAAATTTCACCAAACTCTAAAGCTCAATATCTATTAAAAATCAAATATAAAATATAAAAATGATCATCTAAACTTAAAATAAAACTCATCCACCCTCCATGACCATTTGACGAGGGCAATGAATTTAAGAATAATTCTAGCTCATAAAGAGTGGATGTTCAAATCGAGAATATTACTAAGATCCATTCTCAAATAATATTATGCCAGTAAGGACATGACATTTGTCCTCTAATCGGTAGCTTGGACAAACTGCTCCAAAGAACCCGTAGTTTGGCCAAATGGCTCTCTATGTGGTGAACGATTATGATCGGTCCTCTGATCGATGGTTGGCTCCACAAAGAACCCATGGCTTGGCCAGAACGGCTCAATATGATAAATGAATATGACCACAGCGCTCAAAACTAGAGGTTTAGTCGAATGACCACACTATCTTACAATCATGGCTAAAAGCCTCTATGTTTCCCAATGCCTAGTTATCATTGAGTAATAAATTGTAGGGTATAATTGATAGAGCACAAACCCCTCTGTAAGCTAAGATTAGCTTGAAATTGTCCCTTAAACAAACACTCACCCCAAGTCTATAAGGTACCCTTATATGAAGCAACTAAGGGCTGCCGACAAGGATCCTTCGATCATATTGAGTTGACTACCTCCTCTAACTAAGGGAACTAAGGACCATGGTGGGGTTTATCATCATTCCCCCCACCCATCCGCTTTAAGTGCACGTTGATAAATTTTTTTTAATTTTAAATGATAAATTTTAAATATCTAAATCTATTGCTACTATATGCTAAATACTAAATATATGTTTAGCGACTAGCCTTAATCGAAAGATTATCTCGTTATCGGGAGGAGTAATTAACTATAGGAGCTTTTGCCTGGAGAAAACCAGAACTCATATCTTTAAAATGAAAGAGGATTATACATAAAAAAGAGCCATGTACTACTTAAGCATATTATTTATATTTAATAGTTTGACATGTGAATCATTAATGATATAAAGTATATAAATGATAAGTAAATATGCATGTAAACTACTATGTAGGGTCATAATATATGATCATTTTTTTTTTGGTTTAGCATCAATGCTCATATCCACGCTTAATCCCACTAAAGTTTACTATCAAAATCATTCTCCTTTACACTAACAATAGGCATAAAAGTCGTACGACAAAAATAAAGGGGTTGACAGTCATCAAACGACATGACAAAATGATCGTGCAAGGAAATCACCCCAATAAGTAACATAAGAGTTAATCAGAGGCGCAAATAGGGTAAATAGGGGAAAGGTTACCAAGAATGGCAAAGAAACTGACACAGAACATGAGGAAGGAGAAGCTCCATGCCCAGGAAAAGAAGAGCAGCAACCAGGGAATAACCAATAGAGAGTAGCTGTAAAATAAACTAAAAAGAAAATTGGAAGAAGAAGAAAAACGGAAGAACACAAAGCACAAAACTTTTTTTTCTATATTATCTCATACTCACATTACAACTCTTTTATTTAAACGAAACATCACCCTTTCACTTGCAAATGAAACATTACTTCACACACACCCTTTCACTTGCAATTAACTATATTTAATTAAAGAAAATAAATCACATCCACACAAATGAAAAGTTGAATCCATACAATTAATACGGTTAAATAATTTGAATTTATCAACAAATTTCTCCTTTAAACTCAAAATCCCTTCCATTCTTCATGTCAATCGCCATTTTGCATTTCTCGAACAATATTGTGGGTAATGGCTTTGTGAATATATCCGCTACTTGATCATGACTTGCAACATGAATCATTCTCGTACTTCCTTCCTTCACATGTTCACGGATGAAATGAAACTTGACATCGATATGCTTGCTTCTTTCATGATGTACCGGATTCTTTGCTAACTCAATTGCAGATTTTTTTTATCAACACGAATCTCGGTAGCCTCTGTTTGTTGGAGATTCAGTTCATAGAGCAAATTCCTTAGCCAAACTGCATGACACACACAATATTGCCACCACATATTCTGCCTCACATGTCGAAAGTGTCACTATCGGTTGTTTCTTTGATAGCCATGTGAACATTGTATCTTCCATAAAAAATATGTACCCCGATGTACTCTTTCAATCATCTATGTCTCTGCACCAATCATTGTTGGAGTAACCCACTAATTTATATTCATCCATCTTTGAGTAAAATAATTTGAGTGATTTCATTCCTCGGATATATTGAAGAATTCTCTTCAATGCCTTCCAATGCGTGTAGGTTGACTCTTCCATGAACCGACTTACCACTCCAACACTATAAGAAATATCTGGCTGAGTGCTTGTGAGATAACACAAACTTCCCACCAAACTTTGATATTTTGTTGTGTCGACTCGATCTCCACCATTAAACCTTAAGAGTTTGGCACCTAATTACATTGTCATTTTTACTGGATTACAATTTTCCATCTTGTTCTTCTTTAAGATGTCTTTTGAGTATGCTTCTTGTGACACAAAAATTCCTAATTTTCCTTGTCTAACTTCTAGACCAAGAAAATACTTCATTTAGCCCAAATCTGTCATTTCAAATTCTTCTTCAATCTCACATTTAAAATTTTCAACCATTGTGCCCTTATTCCCCATAAAAAGAAGATCATCAACATAAAGAGCTACAAATAACAAGTAACCTCCTTTCTTCGTCACATATAGTACATGCTCCTATGGGCATTGAGTGAACCCATTTTTCTGGAAATAAATGTCGATACGATTATTCCAAGCTCGAGGTGCTTGTTGTAACCCATAAAGCGCCTTTCTTAACTTCAATACCTTTCGTTCCTCTCCAATCTTCTTGTAACCAGGTGGTTGTTCAAGATAAATTTCCTCTTCTATCACTCCATTCAAAAATGTCGACTTTACATCCATCTGATATATTAGTCATTCAAACTGTGCTGCATAGGAGATGAGAAGTCGAATTGTCTCCATTCTTGTAATCGGGGCAAAGACCTCATCATAGTCTATCCCCGACTTGGCCTTTTGTATGTAGCCCTTTGCCACAAGTCGGGCTTTGTATCGATCTATCACCTTGAGCATTCATCTTTTTCTTGAACACCCACTTTACTCCAATAGATCGACTTCCTTTCAATAATTCTACAAGTTTCCATGTCTTGTTTCATTCGATGGACTTGAGATCCTTATCCATAGAAGCTTTCCACTTTTCATTCTTTACCGCTTCTTAAAAACTTATATTCTCGCCATCAACAAGAAGACAAATAAGGTGTGCTTAGCTTGTAGAATCATACAACTCTTGTAGGCTTTGCATTTTTTATTGTCCTGGTTCTTGCTCGTCATCGGATATTTGAGGATTTCTAGGTACCTGAGAACATGTAGGAAAATTTGTAAGTGAAATAGTTGGTGTCTTGGTGATTCTCCACTTTCCATTTGTTCTTCCGATGAATTGTTCCAATCCCATTTGCTTGCTTCATTCACCCGAACATCTCGACTTTCCACCACCTTCTTGTTTATTGGGTCAAGTAGTTTGTAACCTTTAGTTTGCTCATCATACCCAATAAACACATATTTCTTGATTTCATCTTCTTTGTTCTTTGTTGATCCGACACGTGTGCATAGGCTACACTACCGAATATTTTAAGATGCGAGACTGTCGGTTTTTTACCGCTCCATGCCTCTTGCGGAGTTTTATCTTCTAACTTCATATGTGGGCATCTATTTTGTATGTAAATTGAACATTGCATTTCTTCCGCCCAGAATTCTTTAGGCATTTCTTTACTCTTCAACATTGATCGAGCCATATCAAGAATGGTCCAATTCTTTCTCTCGGCTACACCATTTTGTTGGAGTGAATATGGTGTGGTTATGAACCTTCTTACTCCTTATTTCTTACTCCTTATTGCTCATAGTAACTTGTAAACTCCGCTGAGTTGTATTCACCACCTCTATCAGATCACAATACTCTAATAAACTTCCCGGCTGTCTTCTCCACCATGGCTTTGAATTTCTTAAACACATTGAAATTTTTGGATTTTTCCTTCAAAAAGTAAACCCAAGTTTTTCGGGAATAATCATCGATAAAAGTAATAAAATAACTTTTACCACTAAAAGATTCAGGAGTGATTGGTACACAAATGTCAGTGTGTACCAATTCAAGAATACTTGATGCTCGATATTCTGCCTTTTTTTGAAATGAATTTCTTGCATGTTTCCCAAATATACAATCTTCACAATGCTTGTCGGTGTAATCTACTTCTGGTAGTCCATACATCATTTTTCTTTTTAGCAAATTTTTGTATGCCTCCATAATGCAAATGACCAAATCGCAAATGCCATAGAGACGCCTTGTCTTCTACATCAACTTGCAACATTTTTTCTCGTACATAAACCAGGTTGATCTTGTACATTATATTCTTCGCCATATTAATTTATGTAACTAACTTCCCCTTCTTATCTTTCAATTGTAAAACTTGATCTTTCATAAACACTGAGTATCCTTTCCCCATGAGTTGCCCCATACTAAGTATGTTGCTTTTAAGATCAAGTACATAATACACATTTCAATTAGGCCTTTTGCGTCATCTTTTTGCATGTAAGAAATTATACCTTGACCTTTTACTTGAATCTTTGACGCATCACCAAAGGAAACATGCCCATCCTCAACGACCCTCATTTCATTAAACAAATGTCTATGCCCGCACATGTGATTACTAGCATCAGTGTCGAGATACCAACTCGTCTTGTCACTATTGTTCTTTTCATCATGAGCTATCATGAGAAGCCCATCTTTCACCTCTTCTTTTGTTACAAGATTTTATTCTCCTCAACCTTCTTTTCACCATAGCAATCACTTGCATAGTGCCCAAATTTGCTACAATTGTAACATTTGTCAGAGTTATAGTCCTTTGCATAATGACCATCCTTGCCACATTTATGACAATCAACATTTGAATGATTTTGCCAACCACCTCTTCCACAATCTCGTCCTCGACCTCGCCAATTTTGTTGATTTGACTGCTCCTCTTCAAAGTGTCTTCCATAACCACGATCTCTTCCACCACGTTCATTTCCACGACCTCCTCTTCCTCGTCCTCTTCCACGAAAATTTTGAAAATATAGTACCTTATCATCTTTAATTGTTGTCTTTGATTGAAGAACTTCGAGCGTCTCCTCCTCCTTATTTCATTGCTCATGTGCTTCAAGAGAGCCAGCAAGCTCTTCAACAGTTAGTGTGCCGAGATCCTTTGATTCTTCAATCGCGCATACAACATTCTCAAAATTATTAGTTAATGACCGCAATATATTCTCCACTACTCGAGCATCGATTAACATCTCACCATTTCGCTTGAGTTGATTTACTACGGCCTGCACACGAGTGATGTAATCAAATACACCTTCTGAATCTTTCATCTTCATCCCTTCCAATTCACCTCTCAAAGATTAGAGGCATACTTGCTTGACATGATCGGTACCTTTGAACACTTTCTCTAAAGTGTTCCACACTTCTTTTGAAGTTGTTGCTCCGACAATCTTCTCAAAGCCTGGCTCATCTATTGCTTGATATAGCAAGTAGAGAGCCAATTTATCCTTCGCTCGCGTCTCTTTCAACGCCTTTAATTGGTTCGTCGTCATGCCCAAAGTTTAAAATTGTGTAATTAAGCCTCGAGGCGGTTTTCGTCCATGAGGTGAGGTGTAAGCCTCGAGGCGGTCTGAGGCGTAAGCCTCACGGACACAGAATTGCGTAAATGAAAAATTAAGGGTTTTAGCAGGAAAATAATAACAATATTGTATCTTACAATAAAAACATCTAAATGATATATGAAAATAGTGGAAAGTAAGAAAGTAGATGCAATAAAATCATGTCCCAAAGTACAAAATCACAAAATATTAATTTAACAGAACTCCCAAAGTACAAAAAACATATAAAATGCAATCATATCCCATCACTAAATGGATCTTCTAGGAAATCTTCTTCTCCAATTGTATCTATGAATGTCATATCATCATCATCTTCAATATGACTCATTTTTCTCTTCCCTGTTCAATAAGAGAAAAGATCATTAGCATGTTAATTGCTCACTTGATATAAATATACTGCGATATCATATAAGAAGTTGTGGAATACATTTACTTGATTGTTGTGCTGTAGAGCTAGTGGATGTGTGTGGTGTGGTACTAGTAGATGTGCCCACTTGATCTGCTTCGTCTCTCGAGACATCCACATTTAGATCTTCTAGCTGTAAGTCTGATACTGGCAAATCTGTCTCATCATCTATGAATCACTCATTATTAGATGACACATCATCACACATCAATCGGTCCTCATCATCCTTCAACCCCTTATTCCTCAACCTCCTATCTCTTAACCTCTTATTGTGCATTATATATACGAGGGAGTTCATTCTGAGTGTTGATAGCCGATTTCTTCTCTTTGTTTGCACTTGACTATATGTACTCCAGTCTCACTCACACCCAGAAGAAGAACAAGTGAGGCCCAACACTCTTACCGCAAAACTCTGTAACTCAGGGGTGGAATCACCAAATTGGATCCACCATTCAACTGTTTTCAAGAAAAAATATAATTAGAACTGAATAAAGTGTCTTGCATTTACCAAAATAACTATACCTAGAGACCGTTTGGAAATGGTTGCGCCCTAGAAAGAGCACTCTTGTGTTGAGGTAAGTCACCAATATCCTCCAAAATGAGATCAATACAATGTGCTACACAGGGTGTCCAATATAGGTGTGTCCTCTTCTCCATCAACATTTGACCAGCTGCTTTGTATGCACTGGCATTATCAGACACTACCTGGACAACCAATTGCTCCCCAATCTCCTCAATAACCCCATCAAGTAAATTGAAAATGAATGTAGCATTTTTCACCTCATCTGAAGCTTCAACCGATCATAAAAACGCCGTGCCGTAGGGATTGTTCACAAGAATGTTAATCAATCTCTTGCTCTTCATGTCAGACCATCCATCTGACATAATGGTTACACCAGTCTCAGTCCATGTCCTTTTAATCTCATCAATGCTATGCTCTGTGTTCAGCAGCTCCTCCTTTAAAATCCATGTTCGCACTCATACATAGAAGGTGTCTTCAACCCTCTCCCATACAACCCTACAGACCGCAGCATATTGAAGTAGGCAGGCGACGTAGCAACATTAAAAGGTATGGCATTTAAAAAAAAAACTCTCAATATCCATGCAAACCTGGCGTCGACCCTCTCTAGTACCGGCCGTAGGCATCATTTGTGCTTGTCCTCTATCCTCTTCTGTATTAGTCATATACTGATCCATAGGACCCCGTGCACCTCTGTTATGTATAGTGGAGGAAGAGTCCTTTCCACTCTCGCTCCCAAAATAAGCGCCATGTTCGACCCTATCATCAAATTGCTCCTGTTGCAAGTGTTTTGTCGTGGTACTTTTCTTCATATAAGCAATAATTTCCTCCTTCACCTTTTCCGGCACATTTGCACACGGTGCTACATTTTTATGCGAGCATGATAAGTGTTCATTCGTGCGGGTAACACCTCCTTTCACCACTTGTTCGCAAAAATTGCATTTCAAATAAACATAGCTCTTCTCTCCGCCGCCTATGTCAACTTGTACACTATATTTCCAAGAAGGGTCCCTCCGCAATGACGCAAACCCCTTTTCCTTGCCTCTAACCATGATCCCTAATGAAAGAATCCAAAATCACACAAAATAATCAAAAAATCAAAAACCCTAGAATTTCTTTTTTTTGAAAAATCTAACCAAAAACTAAAAAAATACCTAAAATCGTTTGAGGACTTCTCCTACAAGGCGGACGGACACTTCAAGATCGCTGGAGAGAGGCGGCGCAGGCGGGAGAGGCGGAGGGAAGGGAGGCCGACTGTGCGGGAGGGTCTCTGTTTAGCGACCTGGGGCTTGCGAGCGAAGAAAAACGCGAAATGCCTGGACCGATCGTGTATAAGGGAAAAAAATTGCTCATTTTAAGTTGGTGGGACCAATTGGATGAGGCGTACGCCTCACCCATAATTGTGCAATTGCGCAATTGAGGCGCGCCTCACACAGGGTGAGGCGTACGCCTCAAACATATCCCAAATTGCGTGCGCCTCGAGGCACTTTTGGCCAGAATTGCGCAGAGGCACGCCTTTTATTGTGCAATTTTAAACAGAGGTCATGCCCACCGTATCCGTCATTTCAACGAAACCGTTCTCAATGACTTCCCATGCATCTTGTGCACCCAACAATGCCTGCATCTGAATACTCCAATTATCATAATTTGTCTTCCTGAGTCATGGTAGTGGTATTTGCCCCATCGGAAAACTTCCAGAATTTGCCATGATGCTCTGATACCAAATTGTAAAATAAACTAAAAAGAAAATTGGAAGAAGAAGAGAAATGGAAGAACATACAAAGCACAAAACTTTTTTCTTCTATATTATCTCATACTTACATTACAACTATTTTATTTAAATGAAACATCACTTCACAAACACCCTTTCACTTTCAAATGAAACATCATTTCACACACACCCTTTCACTTGCAATTAATTGCATTATTTAATTAAAGAAAATAAATCACATCCACACAAATAAAAAGTCACATCCATACAAAAAATATGATTAAAGATTTTGAATTTATTAACAATAGCACTAAGACCCCAACAAGACATTTCACAGATAATCAATAGAGAGGTGAGAGTTGTGATGCTTTTAGGTTAGAGCACGCTTGGAAGTTCTTATGGCAAAAGCCACACTTATAAAAGGGAAAACTAAAGGGTGGAGAGATTCGTCATTTGGTACTTAGGCTTCGTTTGGGACGGCTTTCTTACTGCTTCTTAAAGCTTTATTTTAGTATAAAAATTTTAATTTTTATACTAAAATGCTGCTTTAAGAAGCAGTAAGAAAGCGTTCCCAAACGAAGCCTTAAGCAGCAACCAAACAAGCCCTAAAGTTAAAAGAGAAAAAAATGACTAGTGTTGGCTTAAACAGCTAGGCAGAAACCAAAAGTGGAGATCAAGACAGATGGAGTAAAGCAAATGAAGTTCATCACATAGCTAGATGTGTTGCTCTAAGACTACTGTCTAATATCGTTGATGCCATCTAAGGGTCAAATCATATATAAAAATACAAGTTTCTACACAAACGCCAATATATAAAAATACAACAGTAGGACATAAAATTGAATAACAAATACATTAATGCTGCATGTGATGAGGACATTGGAGATCAACGACTACGATCTTGAGTTATTTATTTATTTATATGTTTTATGTACTAGTTTGTTTTATATTGTTTTTTTTTTCCCCTTTATACCCTTACGGGTGGTCATATAGTGTTGTAGCCCGAAAGGCATTTTAGTCTTTTATTTCTTTTCTTTGCATGAAGCCTATTTATAGGCTAGTTGTTTTATATTTTGGGATGATAAATAAGTATTGATGAAAATTTCAGCTTTTATCTTCTTCAATGTGTGAATTTTGAGAGAAGAAAGAGAGCCCTAGGTGAAGGCGAATGCAATACCCGTAAATCTTTGGAAGAGTCCGAGACTCACGGTTCGTTTATTTCTTCTTCCTTCTTTTCACCTCTATCCCCTTCCCCATTTCCCTACACCCGCCGGCTCCACCTCCCCAAATTCCCCACCCGCCGACCTCCTCCACCCAAAGCCTCCTAGCTGCCGGCTACTTCAACCTTCCTATCCGTCGATTCCTTCACCCACCCCCTTCCCCACACCCCGCCGCCTACCACCCATCTTCCAAGCCGCCGGAAATTCCCCAGCCTCTCCCCAACCGCCGGCACCCCAACTTCCCCACCCACCGTCCCCTAGGCACCACCAAAACCAGTTTCCACATAGCTTCCAAAATCTAAATTCAATTCCATCATAAAATCTTTCCTAATTTAGCCCACCAATTTAGGGGGAGATTTAAAATTCAAATATTTGAATTTAAATCCTCTCTTAAATGATCCCCCTCTAATTTAGGAGAGGTCCTCAATCAACATAACTCTGAAATTAATTTCAAATTTATGTCCCCAATCACCTTAATTGCTTGGGCCCACCTCCATAATCTTAAATGATCCAACCCCTCTCTCTTCCTCTCTCCTTGGCCGGCCACCCATATCCCCCATTTAATTAATTAGATCCCACAAATTAAGGATCTAATTAATTCAATCCCCTCCCCACTTTCCCTCCTAAACTCCACACATTTCAAATTCAAATGTCTAAATCAATTGCTCCATAATTACTCCCTAAATCTGAAATTAATTTCAGATTTCCCCCTATGCTCCTCCTCAAATAAATTCTTTCCAAACCTGAACCGAAATCAAAGGGAATTTACTCCAGGCTCCCTCCATTGTTGGCCACACAATTCTCCACCTTATCCCACTAACTCTCATGTGGCTAGAAAGCGGAAACTCCTGAAATTCGCTGTTCGATTTGCTGCCCAGATTGTTTGGAAGCTGCTGGGTTGCTGTCCAGATGTCAGGGACAGCCCAGTTGTCTGCTCATAAGCTTCCAGGAGAAAAATAGCCCGCTGCCCTGATGCCCAAAGCAAGCTAGCTCGTTGTCTAGCCGTCCAAAATCTGTCCTAGTTGTTGTCCTGAGGAGATCTAGTGCTGTCTAGCTGCCCGGAGGAGTCCCACAACTGCCTAAAGGTTCCCAAAATTAGAGAGTTGTTGTCCAGTAATTTCAGCCAACGTCTAGCTTCATATCTCCTACTACTTTGGGTAAACTCTTCTCCCGACTCTTTTATCTTTGTAGTACTTCTCAATTGTGATCTTAGTAGATTCATGACGATAACGTTAATGCTTCTCCGCTAAAGCCTAGTAATTATAAGAGTTGAGTGAGGGATCTCTTTGTAGTAACTAATCTTATTGTTAGCATTGGGATTTATGATTGAAAACCAATCATGTATGCAACGTTAGATTAACTTGATTATTTTTTGATCTCAACTTTTACGCGTGTGATTCAGCCTTAGCTTTTCTTACCGCTCTTTGTGTTTTATTGCGTCGTTTAAATTCACCATTAAGATATAATTATTTGTTCTAGGAATATTAAGTGTGCAAATTCCTTAAAGTAATTCATCTTCGCATGTTCGTTCTACATCATAAATTCACCATTAAGATATAATTATTTGTTCTAGGAATATTAAGTGTGCAAATTCCTTAAAGTAATTCATCTTCGCATGTTCGTTCTACATCAGCATGAATATTCAGTACATAACTAGTTTCCATGGGTTTGAGAAGAGTACCAAAATCCAAAAATAATTTCCTCCATGCTCCAGCAGGACAAAATAAAGTGTATTGGCTAATGCTTGAGAGATCCCCGTATCACAGAAATGACTCATAAAATAGTTGGTAGATTATCTTCACGATCGGAGAAATCCAAGTTCACAGCTACCCATGCACTATCACTAAATGGCATTAGGGTGGCTCCTGCAGGCAAAACCATGTCAGGTTTGCGAGGATACACCAAAACTCTGTTACAAAGCAAAGAGGGAGAATCAGCAATCTTGAGGACATCAGCATCTTTGCTTTCTTCAGTGGAAACATCTTTGCTTTCTTCTTGTTTGGTCTTTCCATCAAAATCAAGCTTCGAAAAAGGGAAGTTTATCTGATCAACATGGTCGTTGGAAAAGATTTCATCATGACGATTATTCACATTCACAACTGCAATTTTATTCTTAGCTGTACTTCCACTAGAATCCAGCTTCAGATTAGAGAGGTCGAGTTTATCAGCATAGTCAAAGGGAAGGATGACATCATTAGGTTCATTCATAATTATACTCGTATTGGTCAAAAGTTTGTGATATGTTGTACTCACGACAACTTCATTATCTTCAAATTTGCCTGAGACAATAGACAAAAGCTGAAATAAATTTCAGAAAATGCTACTCAACTGAGAAATTGAATACACAAACTGCATAAAATACTAATATGAGGATGCTACTACCATTTGCTTGCCTCTCTTCTTTTATCTTCATATTTGAGATTGGAACTGACAGATCTTTTTGCTGCTCCAAGAGATTGGTATCTATTGAACGATTTTTGAAAAAGTAAGATAACTCCCATTCCATGCACATCTTCAAGTCAAATAAAAAAATGAATTACTCACCACCTTTAACTTGATGATCTTCCTTAATCTTCAGAGTTGAGGTTGGAATTGAAGTAAGACACGGTTGATTTATCACATTGACGCCTACCAATTGATTTGCACGAGAAAAAGGAGAATCATTATGATTTACTTGGTAATTCAGGGAAAGGCCAGTGACAGGCTTGGTTACTTTTGCCAGGCAAGCATCATTTCCTGAATATTTAATTTCTAATTTAGAATTGCAGTAAATAACTGATTTCAAATCAATTAGATGGAAAATTTTAAATCATGGACTTTAAGCTTTTAACACATAGCTTATAAACTAACCTTCAGCAATCTGATTCCTTTCCTTAGTCAGTATGGATAAGGGTCGTGCAGTATGAATTTTTGGCTGTTTCAGGTTATTATTCGCTTTTTCACGAGTCACTTCCATAGAATGGGCGTTAATTCCTAACACAAAAATACAATCCAGTCAGTAATAAGAAAACAATATTTCTTAAGTTAAGTACACGACTAATGTGTATTACAATAGATGCAAGTACTTCTAAACTGCAAATGATTCAAAAACCTGGTGTAACAATCAAAGAAATTAAATCATATATACGTATGGTTACAGTACAGCGATATGGACATGATACAATACAATAGAGAAAAAAAAAGGTTCAAATACAACTAATACTACAGCTAGCATCAGCATTTTTTTTTTTTTGACAAGTAGTTTGGTACATTTGGTATAATTCACCTTAGAAGCAAAGATCCGCTGATTTAATTCCAGCACATTTACTATGATATTCTTTTTAAACAAATGCTATTGAATCATAAATCATAATTACACAAAGCTCATTCAAGGGGCAATTAAATACTAACATGATTTTATAAAAAATTTCACTCAATGTGATTTGATGATAATAAATCTAATGTGGGGGTATCTGATGATTTTTGTAAATAATTTTTATAGGTAAATTAATTAAAGGGCAACCATAGTTATAATGATTGGTTCTACCAAAACTAATTTGGAAAACTTGCTATTTCAAGAGCTCAAAGTGTTCAATACAAGAATATTTAAGTACAAAATCATGGGTTCAAGGTTAATTAATCTACCGAGTGTGTTTAGGATATTATTCATTATAAAATAATTGTGTAGGATTTTGGGAATTTGTTTTCAATTTATTTAATTTATTGATATATGATTTGCATAAATTATAAGAATTAATAATCACTCATCATGAAATTCATTGCTAATATTATTTATTTGAGCTTGTTACATAATTTTATTATTAAATTTTCCTTATATGTCTACCATTATGTAAGTTTAATTAACTTATACATAATGAATTATTTTATAAGTCTCGACTTTTTATTGTTACTTGAAATAGTTTTAGTATCTTATCATCATATTTTGAACACGAAAAAATTATATATTTCTTGGAGCTCATATGATAAATTTAAAAATTAATAGTCATTATGCATTAATTAGAATTAATTAAATAGATATGTTAGATTTAATGAACCTGAGCTTAATTCTTATTTCATTGGATTCGTGGAGTTGTGTGCATACGACATGATATATTATATAATATAGTTTCAAGTAAAATTGAATTTGTTATAATTTTATAAAATGTTAGTTGTTTCCTTGTGAAAACCAAACAACATGAGCACTAGGCCATTGTGATCATCTAGGAAGCACAGATCAGACCAATTGGGCCCAATAACGGCTAGTTTTTCTAGCCGTTGGAGGCTGTTTTTAGAAGGTTTCTCGTAGTTTTTAAATGCTTTCTTCAAGAGATTTTTCCTTTTTTCCTAAGGCAATAAATATCACTTATATTAAAATGAAATCTAATGATGTGATTTCTAAGAGCTTTATTATAAGATCAAATCAAAGGGTTTTCTAGAAGAAAAATTAAGTTCCAATGTCCCAAAAAAAAAAATTAAGTTCCATCCTAAAAATATATCCTTAAAAACTTCCTTTTTGAGTAATCTCTGCATTAGTCTCTTTAGCAACTAGTGTAAAGTATTTGTAATTATTTCATGAAAATTTGTGCTGTATCTAGATTAGTTGGTGATTGCCTTTATTCGACACCAATGTTCAAGTACACTTCAATTAGATATTTTCTTATAATATTATATGTACCAAATCTTAGAGGACTAGAAGAAGCTTTAGGTCATTAAGCTTGCGTTGAAGTGCTCTTGTAAAAATAAGAAGTGGGTTAAACCTACCATTACAGAAAAGTGTGCCTATGATCTCTACCTGCTCGAGGAGAAAAAGAGCGTTCTAGAGTGCCTATGATGGTTTCTCTGACTGCTCGAGGAGAAAAAGAGTATTCTAGTGGCAGGTATTGGAATCCCAATCTGCTGAGGGATTAGGCATGGATACAAGCATGTTAGGTGTTCAATCACATAAAAATACACATATCCAAATTATTTTCTAGCTTAGCATACTTAAATTATACATTTGTTTATTCTTGCTTGGCTAAATGTGAGTTTGGTGATTGATACTGTTAAAATTCCAGTCGTCCCTTGAAACTTGATCCCATGGCTAGGATGGGAATCCGTATGAGGCTCATCTGGATCATGCTAGTCTCTGTTAAATCCCAGGCACCCCTTAACACTTGATCTCATGGCCAGGATGGGAATCCGTTGGAGGCTCACCAAGATAACACTTGATCTCATGGCCAGGATGGGAATCCGTTGGGTTAGAAAGAATTATATTAAGGCAATTATGCATGTTTCTATAGTTATTTGTTTCTTTGCTAAGACATCTTGTATAGATATATAAATAGGAATAGTTTTGTGTACTAAAATTAAGTCGTTTCTATCTCCAATTCTCTGATTTAACATGGTATAAGAGCCTTCATTGCCTTGGCCGGAATTCAGAGTTTTTTTATTGCTAGACTTTTCCCTTCTGAAACGTCTAGTGCGTCTAGTCTGGAGGAGTGGAGCAAGAACTTAGTGGTCTCTGCGTTCGATCAAGAGAGATGAACATCTCATAAACCGCTCTCACATGCGTGCCACCAAACACGATGAGTGGTGTGTGGCCAAAAGACTCTGTGCGTTTGCCTGGGAGCTGATTGAGCGAGATTGCGCTCACCGTTGCGTGTGATCAAAGATGAACAATTCTTGCATTCTGCTTCCAACTTGCATACTTCCAGAGCAACCGAGCAAGCGAGAAGGCTACTCCTTTCAACTTTCTGCATGTGGCTAGAGAAGGCACTCGAGCCCCCTCTCATGCGTGTCTACCTAGTGCTCAAACCGATGAAGAAGAGGATCAAGAGAGGGAGCAAACAGAAACTACGTTCAGGTGCAGCGTGTGTGCCTGAGCCGGGATGACCGACCCTCATGCTTGTGCTGGAGCCAAACCAAGCAAGGAACGAGCTGTTGAAGAGTTGTTGTGCATGAGATCTAACCAGGTCAAATAGACCTGGGAGCCTCTTGAGCATGTGTTTGTTCTCGATTCGTGGATTTCAAAGTATAATTAATCAGCTTTCCTGTTGTCCGACCAACAGCCTTCATTGCCAGAATTCTAAGGAATACATGTTCCTACCATTGGCCTTCATTACTGGAATTATGAGAAATATAAGTTATTACCACTAGCCTTCATTGCTAGAATTATAAAGAATACAAGTTCCCACCACCAGCCTTCATTGCAGGAATTCCTAGGAAAACAAGTTCCAACACTGGCCTTCATTGCTAGAATTCTGAGAAATACATGTTCCCACCACTGAAATTCATTGCCATAATTCTGAGGAATACTGGTCCTACTTCTGTCATGCATCCAAAATCGAGGAGAGATCGAGTGGGAGAGCTCCTCTTGCATACGTCTAGAAAGAGCATAGGGTTCCCTCTCGTGTGAGTCTAGGGCCAGGACAAGCAAGAGTACGAGACCTACACTCCTTCATATCAGACCAGAAGGATCAGAGGCCTTGCGTGCGCATGTACCAGGTCGATCAAACAGGAGTGTTTGAGTGGAGTTGGACGACTAATTTACATTAGGCTGAAGGCTGGCCCAATAGGACGGGAGGAGATTTGCATGGCAAGTGCTGAGCCATTTGAGACATATTTTTTTCGCTTCTGTCCTTGAAGCTTGCCGCAACCCTAAAAATAGTTTTGTTTCCCTGTTGTCATGCCTTCATTGCCGGCCTTCTCTTGTGGTTGATATCCTATCTATAACCAATGCAGCCTTCATAGTTGTCTTGCTTAATATAGTCTTCATTGCTACCCTTTGCCACCACAATGTCTGAAGATAATTTCTTCCAAAGTTTTGACAAAATGTAGAGCTCTATGGTACACCAAGGGACTTGATACTTTTTTGTGACTAATTACCAAGCTATGAACTATATATCTATATTCCCCGACTTATGGAGTGTTAAAATCCCAGCCATCCCTTGACACTTAATCCCATGGCTAGGATGGGAATCTGTGAGAGGCTCATATGGATCATCCTAATCTCTGTTAAATCCCAGGCACCCCTTAACACTTGATCCCACATCCAAGATAGGAATCCGTGGGAGGCTCACTAGGATCACGCCGATCTCCTTCCATATTTGGATGGCTGGTTTAGGAAGTATTATATTAAGGCAATTATGTGTGTTTCTGTAATTATTTGTTTCTCTATTAAGACATCTTGTATGGATATATAAATAGAGATAATTTTGTGTAATAACATTAAGCCTTTTCCTCTCCAATTCTCTGAATTTAACATATACCATATATGCTTTTCTTCTCTTTTTGAAAAATTAATCGTATCTATTGTGCCTAAAGGTGTACCCTCTCACATCTTGCATAGATCATTACACATCAACATCTTGAGAACACTAGAGTGGTGGCTTTTTAATTGTTGAATCAAGAACACTAGGGTGGTGGCTTGCTAATTGTTGAATCAAGAGATAATAAGCTTGTGTAGTAGTGTTAATCCATCTATATTGAACTTGCCAATTATAACACAAGCACAATTAACTTAACTTTATATTCAACACCATTGTTGACTCCTGTGTTTTTTATTGTAAGTTAAGTTTGTTACACCAGATCTTATGCTAATTAAGTGAAACATAGATTAAAGTACTTATTATTTATTTACTATTTTACTCACATTAGCATAATCAATCGAGTAAAAGCTCAAAATAATTCATGACTGTTATAAATATTCAATTTAGTCCCTCAACTATTAAATATTATCCAATTTGGTCTCTATGTTAAAATTTCTGTTTAAATTAACAAAATAAGCCGCAAGCATTTACTTTTTTGCAGGTATTTTAATAAAAAATACTTCTTAACTAATCGTTGGCCTTCTCGTTATAATTCCTGTAGTGAAACTGGAGACCGAATTGTACGAGGGAGAACACCTGCACCTGCAAGCAAGGTGTCATGCTTCGAAGCTCTGCGAGTGAGACACAAAAGGTCGTGCTACGACCGCAAGTGATGTGAGACGCGCGCTACTGTGAGCAACCATGAGTGACGCGAGAGGCCATGTTGCTGCGAGCGACACGAGAGGCCGAGAGATCACGATGTGCTTTGACATCCAGGGGCAAAAGGAATTGAGCAAAGTGCGACATTCACAAGGAGACGGGGATAGGTTTGCTTATCAATTACTTAGAAAATAATTTAGATTTTCCTATATCGAGATTTTGAAGAAATTTTTGAAGGTTGTGACTTGTAAATTCACCGCCTCCATCAAAGTGAAAAGTTTTGATTTGAGTGTTAAACAAATTTTGAACCATTTTGGTGAATTGTAATAGTTTGAATAGTACTTCATCCTTAGTATGCATTAGAAATAATCGATAAAATATGGAATAATCGTCTATAAAGACAGCATAGTAGCAATGGCCATTAAGGGATGAAATCGGGGCCGAGCCGCAAACATCTGAGTGAATGGAGTAGTAACATAATTTTTGCTTGTATGAAAGGGTAACCTGTGGGTTTTTTGCCACATTACATGATTTGCATAAAAAAAGAGGCAAGGAAGTACATATAGATGGAATGGTTTTTGCTAAACAAGTTAGAACAAGTTTATTTGGGTGGCCTAGGCGAGCATGCCAGAGTGAATTGGAGGTAAGCTTGGAGTGAAGAGCAGTCGAAGATGACGTGGTGTTGGTGAGAACGAGATAGAGGACATTACAGTTGTGGCCACAAAGGAGAATTTGGTTGTCCAATAGATCCTTGATGGTGAATCCACTTGCATCAAAGGAGATAAAACAGTTATTGTCATATGTAAGTTTGTGTATTGAAAAAAGATTGTTAGATAGAGAGGGGGCATGAGAAGATTTTGAAGGAGTAATTTACAATTGGTATTTGGTAGAAGCAATACACCATGGCCACGGTGGTGAATGGGAAAGGAGCTGTCGTTTGCAATGGAAATGGAATAACACCTTGATATGGGATGGATTGTTGAAGATTGTTGGCATTAGCAGTCAGGTGTGCAGAGGCGCGGAGTCTAATAACCATTCAGTGGGTAAATTGGATTGTTGTTGAGTGAGTAATGTGCGAGGTGACCATGGTGTGGTGGGCGCATATTGAAGGTTGCATTTGTTCCAGCAGGAGAGGGAAGTATGATCAGGTTTGTTGCAGATTTGACAGACAGGTCATGGATTGAGAGGAGCTGGGGAGATTGGTTGGTGATGGAAGGTGGTCTGGTGGAAGCCCCAAGACCACAGGTGGAACGCGACTGATAGAAGAGGTTGGTTCTTCCACGAGGTGAGCTATTTCTGTTTGAATACAGGGCGAGATTGTCATGAGAGGTGGTCGTGTCTTTGAGCAGCTCGTTTTGTAAGTTAATCTCCTCACTACATAAGAGAGATTAAAGGACGTCGAGGCTGATGGGGTGAAGAGTGGTCCGAATGGAGGTCTTAAAGGAGTTGTAGGTAGAGGATAAGCCATTGATGATATAGAGAATAATATCCTCATAATCAATGTGAGAATCGGCAATGTTTACTGGAGCTTTGATTTGAGTAAAATATTGATTCATAGTTTGGTTTCTTATTTGGATGTGGTGGTGTTCATTCTTAAGCTAAATGACTCGAGATCTGTTGGTGGGTTAGAGGCATAGCTTGAGTGTATTCCAGATTTTGTGAGCCATGGTGAGATTGAGAATGTAGGGAAGGATCGAAGGAGAAATAGTGGAGAAGATGGCTGACACCAAATTTTGATCTATGAGATGCCATGACGGTAATCTGTGTTTGAAGAGTTCAGGGCCATTATGGGAGGACATGCTAATGGCCTGTGAGGTATCCGTTTAACCTGTTTGCTAAAAAGAGCTTGTAAATCTAAAGTTTCCAGAGATTGTCTCATTGTTGAGCTGGATGTTGACAATTAATTTGAGATTTGACATGAGAAACTTGAGAGGGGAAGGGATGGTGAATTCTGCCATAGAGGTAGTGAGTCATGATATTCAGTAGTTGAGGAGAAATCTTGGTTTGCCATTGTACGCAGAGAAGAGGAAGAAGCGGTGAAGCTCAAAGCTCTGATACCATGAGGAAGACCTGGTCAAGAAATGTAGAACTAAGAAGAGCATAACAACAATAATATTTCTAGTTTAGAATTTCATATATTCATCATCTTACTGTTTCTATTACCGAGTTTTTAAATAGTGTGAAGATGAGAGACAAGTTTGTTAAAAATGTTGGCTAGGCAAACGTCGGTAGCAGACTGTATTCTAGGCAAAGTGGAGCAATAGATGTCGTTGAGGTAATGAGTGCTAGGTAGTCCAAGCTGAGTTGAGTCGTTGGTATTGGCTTTGATTCATGTGTGCTAACACAAATTATTCCATCAATGCTAAAAAAATCGTCAACATTAATAGCATTTTGAGGTCATTGTCCACTACTTCATGTGGAGATGTCCTTTTCTAAGAAGCCATGTTATGCGCCTTGTTTCTTGATGCAACCAAAATTAAAGATTGCAAAGAATTAGATATTCATTTCTTAAAACATAAATATAAACACAAGATCACAACTTAAAAGACGCTTCTATAGGTAAACACTAAACATGACACATCGGCGCGACTACACCCTTCAACTTATAAAACTTTCGAGAAGAAAGATACAAATGAGGCGGAACTGCGGATAGAGAAGAAGAGATAGAAGACCGAGACGAAATAATAGAGGGGAAGGGAAAAAAAGGCTAGCTCGCAAGCTAGAGAAAACCTGCAGGTTTTACATTTCACAAATTATCATCCAAAAACTTCTTTTTTCAGCAGAAAAATAACCACTATATATAGGGAAATAAAATAGAAGAGTAATAAATGTAGGAAAACAACCACTATAGCCATGAATTATAAACAAGTAATGCAAATATTCATATAAAAATCGTAAAACATAACATCTCTGCACGGTTTAATAGTTTGGAAGGTAAACTATATTGCAATATCATATCATGAAATCAAGAATATAGCATATGAAAACTAATCTCACTAAACCCGCTTAAAATGCTCAAAAAGTAAAACTCGCTCGAAATTTGACTCCTCTCAAGTCAATTTTAAAAGCTTAACTCCAAACTAAAAATCTATTTCAAGTTTCCTAAGACTTGCTCGATATAATTTGAGTAAAGCTTGAATCAAATATTTATATAAAATTTCTAATGTATATAATAAAATGATGTGTATAACATAGTATAAAATTTATATTTATGTATATACTTAATTAAAAATTAATTTTGAGTCAACTTGAAATTGATTCATCTTTAACAAAGTCAGCTCCAATCGAATATTAATTTTTTTATTTCAACATAAGTTCAACCTAACTTGGTCGAAGTAGAATTTTTATCAACTCTAAATCTCACTATCTCAAAGCAATCAAAGTTAAACAGAAAACATAAATGGAAACCTAACTCACGTCCTTTAAGATGATTCAAGGCAACTTTGGCAGCATTCATCTCTGCCTGTTTTTTTGTCCTTGCAACATCTCCTACGAAACTTTCACCATCTACTACTACAGTGCTTGTGAACACAGGCATATGAGATTCACCATCACACTGCGTATTATATATTGGCAAAGATCGACCTTCTTTCTGAACCAATTGTTGTAAAAGATTCTTGTAAAAATTTGGTTCATCCTGAAAAATAAGAATCAGGTAAAAGTTGAAATTATGAAGTTGTCAAACGTAGAGCATCTTGTCAATCGCAAGGATACATTATAGTTAACTTGCCTGACGATTCTCTTCAAGAGGCAAAGACGTTAAAGCAACCCTTGCAGCAGAATGTTCAGCTTCTCTTAACGTGCTGAAGTACTGTGAACTCTCAAATGTTTGTCCATTAATTGTAACCCTTGCCTTAAATCGAAGTGCATGAGCAGAACCCTCGCGAACTGAGTCATATTTTAGCACACCAATATTTCTCTTTTGTGCATAATGTTGTAGCTGACTCTTATATGAAAATTGGGCATCTATAAAAATATTAAGAAGTCAATAATCAACAAAAACGAAAACAACTCAACAATTTCTCTCTTTAATTGAAAAGTTATAAAAAACAGAGCTTTAAAATTTAAAATAAATTTAATACACGTACTCTTTAACTAAATACAGGACGCAGATCCAGAACTCCTTGTTTGGATGATAGATCCTAACCAAAAAGAGTTTTCAGTTTTGAAGGGAAGATTAATATCTTCATTCTAAGAAGTTGAAAGATGACAATGCTTCCTGAAACTTGTCATAGGAGATTTCAATCTGTAGAACGATAGGAAATACAGGTGGAGAAACATGTCTTAACAATTGCCTATAAATTACCTATTCACAAGTTGTGCCAGTCATCAATTTGTCACTATGCACTTTAAAATCTATGCCTGAAGTTTTTTTCTTAAATGTGTAATGAATGTTACATTATTTTCTTTGGAATTAATATATGAAGCCCTTCTATTAAAAATTCTAAGTTAACCAAAAGTAGGGAAAAATATTAAAAATTGTAGTCATATGGTAATAAAAAGAAACACTACCTAACATGGTAAGAAATCTCATACAAATTAATGGACGGAAACTGTCATTCTAGAGGATGTGCAGAGACCAAAATAAAAAAATAAAAAAAGGAAAAACTCTAAGACTCATTTGGTTGCTTTAAGTTAAAAAATATGTTTTGAAACACTGAAATTTAGTAAATCCATCATATATTGGATATAGTTAGAAGTCAGCACAGTTCCATTAACTGACTGAATTAACAATGAAAATGGATTTCAATAATCAATCATCAGATTTCCATTTCCATGTTCCTCCATATAAATTTCATCACCAAGATTTAAGAAGAAAAACTACAGGCTAATGTAGAAAGGGAGTCAATCCACCAAACTTTAGAATGGTAAGAAGGGTGAAGAGAAAGTGTTAAACACCTACAGGCTCTTCAAACCCTCCAACTATAACTACTATTTACTTGATTTTCAAATGATAACAATAACCTTTGTCACAATATTGACACATACTTCATTTTCAAATGGATTAGCCAAAACTTAACTCCTATTGTTAGTGGTTGTACATGGAACTTGGAGGTGCAATGAGGAGATTCAGGAACAAAATACCTAGCTTGAAAATTATAAGAGGTGCTACACAAGGATTACAAGGAAAGCAGTTCAAGTCCAGAAAAAAATCAATAAAACGAGGTGGTTAAGAAAAAAAATACAAATTTACAGAAAATAAATCAAAATTTTTCAAAGTCTCTAACAGGTGCCCCAGGATCAAATTATCCTAGAATGACGAAAGATAAACAAAATGGCAGGTAGGCGCAACTTAAGTACTAGCAATTATAGTACTAGCAATTATCCGAGACGGATGAAAAAAAAGATGGCATGTAGCCAACTTCCGAATTAGCACACTGAACAAGAACCATATCACATAATATCATACTTAGAATCAATATGTTTTACAAACGTAAAGAACAGCTAGGGAAACATTCTTATTTACCTTTTTTCAAATAAATGCATTACAGAAAAAAATAAAAATAAAAAACTACATTTTACTTTTTCAAATGAAAGGTTAAAGCAATCCCATAAAAAGGCATTTTTCCTTTAAACCTCTCATCGGGCGCATTCTCTAGATTCCGCTAGCTAAACTCTACATTTTACTAACCCAAACATAAATACCAAAAAGCACATTAAAAACCTGATTCAGATTTCCTACATGAAAATGAAAGCAATGAAAATGCCATGGCGCTGGATCACTACTGATTGTTCTCTTGTTCCTTGCCCCCAATAATTACCGATAACATTCTTAAAATATGAGTACAAACGAGAATAAAATCAAGAAACTTTTTGCGAATCGGAAGCAATAACAGGTCGAAAATGGACAAAAATGCTAATATTCTTAAATGGGAAGAGGAAAGAGTGGCGGGCGACTCACTGGCGGCCGGAGGCGGATCATCTCCAGCTGCCTGGGCGGGAGTAACGGAGGCGAGGGGAATGGCGGAAAGGTAGTCTAGGGCTACTTCGGCGGCCTTGTTTTGAGCCTCTTTGACAGATTTGGAGAGGTTTGGGGCGTCGAAGGTTTGTCCATTAACGACGACGGAGGCACCGAATATGGGATTGTGATCGGGACCATCGCGGGTATTTGTGTAAGCGGGCAACGTCCACATTCGCTTGTGGCAAAGCTCCTGCAATCTATTTTTATGCATCTTCAAATCACTTGCAGAACCTGGATGGCCTGAGCAGAACACAGATAATGAAAGCAAAGCGTATATAAATAGCGAGAGAAAACCTTTGAGAGTTTTTATTTCATGTTATGATAATTTAATAAATAATAATATTATTAAAAATTATAAAATGAATAAAAAAATTTTCTAATAACTTTTAATTATGCATATAATATGAAGTAAATAAGTAAAATATTATAGCAAGATTATAATACTTTACACCAACTGATAAGAAAAAAGACAACCCATTCATAATACATAAATGAAGTTAATACTTAATAATGTCTCTTTTATAGTTTAATAGTTTTAATAATTTCATAAAAAGAAAAATCAAATATCTCCTAATTTGCATCATGAAAACTATCCTCATAAGTTGAGTTTTCTAATTCTGCTTCAATAAAATAGGCAACCACAAATGCACCTAAATCATTAAAGTCAATTATGTCATCTACAGCTCTTTCATTATCTACTTCACCTTCATCAATAAATTAAAATTTATTTTTTTATTTTATTTAAATGATATATTCATATCTCACCTAATTTATCATGTGTAGGCCAAGTGGATGATATGTTTACTTCTTCAACAACTGACATTGCATCTTTTTGGTATATCTCAATTTTTAATTCCTCTAAGTCAAGATCTGCTAGTGATTCATCATCAAGCACCCAAAAATCTACCATTTCAACACAAGTGTAGTTCATAGAGTCATAGCTTTTTTTTAAGTTGAAACATAAAGAATGAAATAATAATTTTAGTAACATTTGTAGATACATATAGTATGATATATTGACACATAACATATTATGTTATGATAAGATTATACCTATTTTTTAATTTAGATTATATTGAATATATACTAGGTCGTTCAACCATTGATGCTCCAAATGATTGTATCTCTTTGAGTGAATTTTCTTAAAAACACTTCAATTTTTTTCACAACCTGGTGATGATGGTGATATTTAGCTTAGAATTTTTATGATATTTTATACAAGTTAGGAGCACTTAATCCAAACATTTTCAATCACTCATCTAAATAATATGATATTAGAAAGCTTAATAAGTATACATATATAATATTTATATATAAAATATTTGTTAAAAAAGGTATAAGCATTGACATTGAAAAGATAATTACCAGGTTGTATTTCCTTTGTTATCATTAGAGCAATTATTTTTCCAAAACTTTCTAAGTCATCATGAAATAATTTAACCTCATTCATTACAAGTATGGGCTTAGGACAAATGTCCTTATTTCCAAGTAGTTCAACAAGGCCTTGTATAACTTATGGCTTGTGAAAGTAATTGTCCTTGTCATACTGAAATTGAGGATTCAGAAAATATGTTGCTGCATGGATGTCATTGTTGAAACTTGTTAAATATGTATTAGGTTGTTATATCTAAACTTATGTCCCAACGGCTAACCAAGAGAGGGTGAATTGGTAATTTAAAAATTTACCTCTTTTTAAACCGATTAAAAATTTGTGAAATTTTAAAATAATTTTTCATCCACGGATAAACAAAACAGTAAAGTAAAAAGCAGCGGAAAATAAAAGACAAGAATTATAGTTGTTCGGTCAAACACGACCTACATCCACTCCCTGAAGTCTCTCACTTCAGGTATTACACTATTACCACAAGTGTCTCTCCATTTGCCCCCACAACAAGGCGGAGAAGCCTTCACAAAAACTCTCTTCCACCACTACCTGGTGCGGCAGAGAATCATCATCCTTTTACACCCTCAAAGTGTTGGCAAAGAATCTTCGTCCTTTTACACCCTCCAAGTATTGGTAGAGAACCGTCGTCCTTTTACACCCTCCAAGTAATGGCAGAGAACCGTCGTCCTTTTACACCCTCCAAGTGTTGACAGAGAACCATCGTCCTTTTACACTTCTCCAAGTGTAGGCAGAGAACCTTCCGTCTGTTCACACTCCTCGAGTGTCGATAGAGAACCGTATCTCCTTGAAAGATCTTCTCATGAGAATTCTAGAAGGACAAGAGAAAAGAGTGAAGTAATCACAATTTTACAAATGAAGATTCTTACCTTTGAGTACCCAAGTGAATCCTTCATGCTCCAGTAGTAAGAACTCTCCTCCAAACACTCTCTCTTTCACTCTCTCCTTCAATCTCCCTTCAGTATGTACGAAGACCAATAGACAAAAAGATTGCATAACAGTCTTAAGTGGACCTTTTATATGAAAGACACGAAAAACTGTCCAAAAACTACAATTATTCAAATCTGTGTGTTCATGATCATCCCGCACAATCCAATTTCGTACATATGAACAGTGTAAAAATTGTTGCGTATGATCTCAATATACATGGGTACGAACTGCCTTTGTACCCAATCATTGTCCCATACGATTATGGTTCATCCGATACAAACTGTTATTTCTAAGGTTTGTTGGGATGAAAAAGCATGATGGATCACGAGTTCAAAGAACAGAGAACATCATCTAGGGACGAAGGGGTCAATTCGTCTGGACGAATTGTTCAAAGTGAGAGTCCAGAGGACATCGTCCAGGGACAAGCATGGAAAATCATCTAGACGAACAGTTCAAAGTGAATATCCAGAGGAGATCGTCTAGGGACTAATGGAATATTTCATCTAGACGAACAGTTCAAAGTGAAAATCCAGAGGAGGACATCTAGAGATGAATGGGATTTTTCGCCTGAACGAACAGTTCAAAATGAAAAAAAATTAGAGGACATCATCCAGGGATGAACATGGAAAATCGTCTGGACAAATAATTCAAAGTGAGAGTCCAGAGGATATCGTCCAGGGACGAACATGAAAAATCGTCTGGACGATTAGGACTTAGAAAAAAAATTTCTCACCCTCTTCGTTTCATTGCTCTCCGAGGAGTATAACTGGCTTAATCATCCCGTACGAACATAGTTTGTCCTGTACGATCAGTATATTAAAATTGTGAATTTTTAAACTCTTCCCTGGTGTATGTGCTAAGTCACTTAATTACAATTACACTCTCTCAGTCTCAGGTAAAAG
This sequence comes from Dendrobium officinale, assembly GCA_019514585.1. Classification (NCBI taxonomy): domain Eukaryota; kingdom Viridiplantae; phylum Streptophyta; class Magnoliopsida; order Asparagales; family Orchidaceae; genus Dendrobium; species Dendrobium officinale. The sequence goes on from CM033700.1 coordinate 15,350,883, forward strand.
AAAAATATATACTCCAAGTTATAAAATATTATAAGCAAATCTTGATTTGAAGTCTTCAACAATCTTGAGTATGATTTTCCTAAAATGTTAGTATACACAAGAGCCTCTTGATGAATATTTTCGCATCGACTCGATCCCGATCGAGCCCGACAAAGTTCGACCGCGCTCGATCGACCCAATTGATCATCGTCGAGGTGAAATTAATCCAAATTGAGCATCAATTTAATTAAATTAAATCAAATTAATTTAATTTAAATCAAATCAATCCAATTCAAAACCAATCAAACCCCGTCGAGCATCGTCGAGCTCAATTTGACGCATTTCGACACAATTCGGCGTCGATTCAAGTTTAATTTCATAAAATTAACTTGATCGGACCCGCTCGGATTCAAATCGACCCAAATCGGTTTGAGTCTAGTGCAATTTGGGCTCAATTTCAGCCCCAATTGTTTGATTTTAGGCTAAATCAAATAGTCAAATCTGAAATTGAAATCAACGGCTAAGATTCATTTGATTTTTAAATTTTGCGGCCGTTAGTTACTCGTCAAACTTGGATTCCCGCGGGCGGCTACCGCAGAGAGAGATCGTGGATCTCTTATCTCCTATGGCAGAAGTCCCATTCAGTGGCGAATGCTCGAGTAGGGATGGGCGTCTCCGTCCCATATGCAGCGGGAGATCAAAAGGGGAGCGGGATTCGGCTCCCCCTTGTTGTTCCGTCCCCGACAGAGAGAGAGCAAGAGAGTGTGAGAGCCGGAGCAAAAGCCCAGTCCAGGCGAACTCTACTTAGGTCCAGGGGAATCGCTCGTGCGACCTTCTCCTATCCGCGTTCCCCTCCAGCCCGCGCGAAAACGAGTCCCGACCCCGTCTGGACCTTTGACCGAGCTTCCCAGGATTTCTTTCCTCCTCCACTCGCTGAATCTCTTAAAGCCGCTGACTCCTATACGTGAGCTCGTCCGACCCAGAGCCACCGACCTCATCCAGGTCGGGATTTGTGTTTCTTTCTTTCCGAAGGGAGGCTTCTACCTTTCCTTCTTCAACTCTGGAAACTTCGTAGTGGTCAAGAAAGCTGTGGGAAACCTCTAATCAGCAAAAGAACGCTTCCACTCTCCTCCTTCTTCGTCTCCGGCGACCTCGAGGCGAGTTGGAAGCTATTTGAAGCTTCCAAACAGCGAAAGAAGGCTCCTAAACCTCCCAAACAATGATTTGAAGCCTTCAAATCACTTTGGACAGCAGCGGCGACCTCTGGGACTTCTTGGACAGCGACTTGGATCTTGGAGTGGAGCTTGGACAACAGCTAGAACTTGGAGCGGAGCTTGGACAGCAGCTTGGACAGAAAATTGGAATGCTAGGACAAACCTTAGGTCCTTAGAAACTTTGATTTTTTTGGTCCCCCAAAACCCTTTGACGGCTGTCCTCTTTGCAAAACAGCGAAAATTTGGTTGTTTTCCGTTGTTGGTTCTCATGTGAGAATCCGTAGAGGATGTTAATGCGTATAGGAGTATTGGATTTGTGTCTAATGCTCCTTAAGTGTATGTTTTAACATCCATGTTGTTTCCCAAACCTTCGTCCACCAATGACCCTAGGCTAGGCGACCTTTCCTTGTCCCAAAATGAATGGTTGAGGTGTAGATTTCTTTGCATCATGAGGCATGTTTTTCTCATTTCATTGAATGACATAACGAAATTTACACAAAATTTGGGATTTCATATTTGCTAACTTGTATATTCTCCATGGCTTTCATGAATGCGTAAAAATGCATTTCTAGACGGATTTTAAATCCATGGCACACTTCTTGTAGGATTTCACACGAATCTCCAAAGATTCATGTTGCAAATCCTAGGATTAGTAAAGCTTTTAGAAATCCATTTTTGGGGTTTTTTGTGAAACTCATGGAGGTGATAACAAATGAGCACTCCAACTTATGAAATCTCTAAGACTAGAGATGTTTGCCTATGCTTCTAACACATCAAAGTAGAAGAAAATTTGCAAGCTTCAATTTATTTGATTATATGCATCTTTATTCCAAAGCTTAGATTGCAAGATAATTTGTAAATGCAAAGTTCTTTTATGTGATGAAGCTTGTAAATTTTTGTGAAACCTTTGCAAATGTTTGGAGGCGAATTTAATCAATTTGGTGAGCCTCTCATGTTGTGAGATTGCACATTAATCTCCCAAGGCTCATGTTGGAATCCCACAAAGAGAGCATAATTGATTGAGTTTGTATACAATATTTTGCAAAATAAGGATAGAAGCAAATGTTTTATATTGCTATGCATTTAAAGATTTGCAAACTTACTAATATGCTTATCAAATCTCCAAATACTTATGAAACGAGTATGGGGTCAAGTTGATAAACATATCCGATGAAGTTTGCAAGTTGGTTAATAATTAGCAATTGAAACGATCAAACATCTCAAACAAAAATGGCGAACTTCACATGCATATTCTTAGGTTTCTTGATAGAGCTTATCAAATCCATCTTTAGGGCATCCGTAAGATCTTTTAAGTCCTCTAGGTCACATCAAAATTGATTTAGAAAATCTTTCAAAGCTTTAGAAATCAATCCCTTCTTTCATTGAATATCTCACGTTCATGAAATGATGAAGAAATTTCCTTTCTCATGCATGTCCCCTTGCAAATTTGACACTTGGAACTTCCTCTAGTCCTAAGTTCTATGTTGCATGAGTGCCAATAAGCATCCTCCATAATAGCTTTGGAGCCTCTCTAAACTCCAAACATTCTATTATATAGGCTATTTAAGACTGTAAGACCAAATCTTAAGTCGAACCTTCATTTGTTATGACATGAAAGTAATAAATGAGCCCTCATGCCCAATTTCCTAATCATGCCAAAAGTGATTTAGGAACCTTTTTTTTTTAATGCATTGGGAGTTCTCTAGTAGAGTTTCCCTCTCCTTATGAATAAGAGTTTGGAACGTCCCGAAGTTTCAAGCACTTTACCGCGTGAACCAAGTTAACTTAGGATCCAAAATCCTAGGTTCATACTTAGTAGTTTGTTGATACAAAATCAATAGACGATATTCTCTTTTCATCACATGAAATAAGTACAAAGCTCTCAAAATAGTATCATTTCGTAAGGTGTGAGGCCTTAGAATTAAACTCTAAGTGACCGATCCTTTATTTGTTGACACAAAACCAACAAATAATCACCCATCCCTCCTTTTCATATGATGACTTAGAATTCTCTAAAAAAAATTCTAGCATGTCATTTTATGAAATCTTCTTTTGGGGCTTAGATCCAAATTCAAGGTTCCTTCTATCATTCTTTGAGACACAAAATCAACGGATGAGTTTTCTCCTTAGGCTTGGGATTATGACCTTAGCCTATGACATTTTCCTAACCTAGCATAAGAAGAAGGCCTTGCATCATTGAGCACAAAAACTCGATGATTTGTCTCTTGATTTGTAGTTCCAAACTATAAATCATCTCTTTTTGCATAACACTTGGAGCTTCCCTAAAGCTCCAAAGATGTTGCAAGAATCATTAGAAGCTTGGAACCAAACTCCAAGTAATTCATTTCTCTCATTTGTTGAGACAAAAAATCAAACAACCCAACATCATTTCTTCTTTCATGTGTATCAACTTGAAGCTTTCCAAAACTTCCATCTACTGTCACATGAGATCCTTGAGCTTAGAACCAATTTCTAAGTTCTTCCTTTTCATTTGTTTAAACATAAAGCTAACAAATGAATATCTCATTTAGACTTGGGATCTAAATCCTAGTCTACCTCATCCTTTCACTTAACCTAAATTAAGTGAATGGAGAAATTCATTTGAGCACCAAAAGTTCAAATGATCTCTTTCAATCTTGCAACATCTAGGTTTCATTACCTCTCTCTCACATTTTACAATCCAAATTGTAGAAGACCTGCTTATTCTTTCAAGACTCCAAGCTAGAAGAATGCATACCTCCCTTTGAGCTCTTTGAACATCATTATGTTCAAAGGGACCTTTCCAAAACTTAGAGCCAAAGTCTAAGTTTTCTCTCTACATTTGTTGGAAACACAAAACCAACAATATTTCTTTTGCTAGTAGCCTTCAAAGCCCATATAGAGGTGCCCAAATGACCTCTAGAGGGGCCTAAAAGGATACATGCAAAACTTAGAACCAAAGTCTAAGTTTTCTATCTACATTTGTTGGAAACACAAAACCAACAATGTTTCCTTTGCTAGTAGCCTTCAAAGCTCATATAGAGGTGCCCAAATGACCTCTAGAGGGGCCTAAAAGGATACAAACAAATTCAGAGTCGAAGTCTGAGTTCCTTCATTTTTGGAGCATAAGGTAATAAATACCTTCTTTGTTAATCCCCTTTTAAGCCCACGTAGAAGTTCTCAAATGACTTCTAGAAGGGCTCAAAAGAATATAAACAAAACCTTTAGGATCTGACTCCTAGGAATACTCCACCATTCGCTTAATTTGAATTAAGTGAATGTTTACCTCTTTCTTTGGACATCGGATATTCAAAGAAACTTCCACATTCACTTAATATAAAAATAAGTGAATGGTTACTTCTCTTTGAATACAAAATGTTCAAAGAACAATCATGTGATTTCATAACTTCAAATGTCCTCCCCCTTCAACCTCAAAATTGTAGGGCGTTTATCAGTTATTTATTCATTGTAACACAATCATCAATGAATAATATCTGAACCTAGAATCCAATTCTAAGTTCTTTTAATTTCATTTGTTTGAGCACAAAACTAACAAGTAAAATTCCCCCTAGACATAGGACCCAAATTATAATCTATTCCATCCACTTAATCAAAATTAAGTAGATGACCTTTTCTCTTTGAACACCAAAAGTTCAAAGAGATCCTTCCAAATTTGTAACATGTAGATTGCATAATTCCCTATTTTCCCTACAAACCAAAGTTGTGGGAGAATATTCAAATACCCTTTACATTCTCTTGAACCCAAATTTAGGAGAATTGCTAAAACCCTTTGAATATCAAGTGTTCAAGGGATTTCCCTTTCGCTCTCCTAAGTCTAAATTTAGGAGAATGATTTCTTTTCCCTTTTTGAACACCAAATGCTCAAAGAATGTTCTTGGACTTGCAACCCATAAGTTGCATCTTCCTTCCTCTTTCCTATAAGTCAAGATTGTAGGAGAGTATTTAAATCATTTTCATGCTCCCAAACTCAAATTGGAAGAATGAATCCCCTTCTTTGAATGCCAAATGTTCAAGGAAGATCTTCTACTTTGCAACTTCCAAGTTGCATTTCTCCCTTTCTTCTCTACAAATCAAATTTGTAGAGAAATTTCCTTTCTTTCTACAACTCAAGAGTTGTATGAAAATCTCATTCATTCAACCCATGTTAAGTGAATTAGACACATGAAGGTCTATTATTTGTTGGATCAAAACTAATAAGTAATTCAATTTAAAATCATCTATTTGTTGAACCAAATCCAACAAATAATTCCATATCAAACTAAGGAGAATTCTCCCAACACTTAGCCCAAAAGCTATGTGTTGGATTCTCTTTCTTTCCTTTCTTTAGCCTCAAAGCTAAAAAAATTCATTCTTCTCCTAGATCCAAAAGTTAGGAAAAGAATTCCTCCAACATCAAAGCTCAAAAAGCCACATGTTGGATGCTCCTTCCTTAGACCCAAACTCTAGGAGGACCCTTAGTGTGACATACCACACAAGCCTCACACACTTAGGTGCACAACCCCTTAGGCATGCTAGGATTAGGATTTTTCTTTATGTGCGCATGTGATTGATGTTGTGGATTGATTGCCCTTGGATAGTCTGCGTGTGGGCACTTGCCCTTAAGTGGTTAGTATAGAAATATAAATGCTTTTCTGTGCAGGTGGTCATGTCTAAGAAGGGGGTAAATGTCATGATTTTATTAATGTTATTTGTTTGCAGACGCTGCTTAAAACCCCCCAGGAGACATAGCCAATAGGGTAGAAGCAGGGGCCTAGCACTTAGCACTCTAAGTGTTAGGCCAATTTTGAGATGATTATATGCTTATTATATAAACTGTCTCCTAACTCTGTTTTGCAGATTTGAGTTTTTTTCTATTTCATATCATATATTTGATTAGATCTAGGATGTAAAACTTGTGGGGTTTGATTGAAAAGAAGGGAGGATCGAAGGAGAATGTACCATTTTGAAGGTTAAAGCTTGAAGACCCCCATAAGTAGAGTCTGTAAATATAACTGGGTTGTATAATGGCAGGCAACTCAGCTGCCAAACATGTTTGTAATAATTGGGACATTATTTACATTTATGTATTTATTTATACTCAAAAGCATGTGTTGAAGTGTTTATTGGGTGCGCAATAGAAATGCATGTCTTTCCTAGGTTTCTTTTCTTGTTTTTGGAGGTGTGGCCTGGACTTGATCACGTTAGGCTCTTAGGATAAATTAAGTTTTCTACCCTCTTAACATGTAAGCAATCTAAAAATAAAATCAAATTAGGCTCCATGTCTTTCAAGTAAAAAAAATTGCATGGCTCCCTTCAAGGAGCCAGGTTTTCAAAACGAAAATAAACATGCATAGCCAAAAATGTGTCACATATAGAATGCCTTCACATAAGAATTAGATAACAAAAAAAAATCTTTCTTTTGTGAGTCAGCATTTGCATACCATACATGCTTAGGCATCTTGGCCTCAAAGCCAAGTTGTAAGACCTACCTTCTAAATAAAAATAACCATACCACTCTATATTTGCATTGAGACCGAATAACATAGTTTTAAAAGTGATTAGGGGGAGTTTAGTTGGTAGTCCCTTCAAGGCGGGACAATAAATCCAGAGGTCGGACGGTTTATGCCTCTTGTGAGGTGTAGCTTGTAAGCCCCTCTTTGCACTCGTTAGATCTAGGTTCGAGGTACCACCTATCGGTAGTCCTCACCTTAGTCTTAGGGTCCGAGGCAAGGGTTGATTCCAAATCACCCTACAAGCCCTCACCTTTCGGGCAATTCTTACAACATATGTTGTTGGGATGTAAGCCCCAACCTTCTAATACAAATATCAATTTAAATCAAAATTAGGTTGTTAAAATATAAAGCCCAACATAGGATAGTTTGGGCACCTCTGAGTTTCATCTCAGAATCAAGTGCCTCTACTTCACCTCATTTGGCTTTCATTCCCAAAATCCAATCCTTAGTTGATCAATTCCTCCTTGAAATTCCTAAAGGCCAAACCTTTAAGCAAGACTTTCATGGATTTTAAAACAAAAATCAAACTTTAGCCAACATTTAAATGACTTCCAAAGAAAGAAAACCACTAGTTTAATCAAAAGTTTCCCCAAATCAAACTTGGGATGTAATTAACCATAGGGGCTTGCCCCTATGGGATGTCTGTACCCCAGAAATAAATAAACCCCACTCAACCAAATATTGAGTGGGAGAATCTCTGTTAAATAATTATAAATTTTATTATTGAGCCCATAAGAAAATGATATTTTTACCCTCCGGGGTAATATATCTTATTCTTATGCCGTGCCCGACTATAAAATATGCAATCTGTTTGAGGATATAAAAATTCTCTAACAGAGCCAAAAACAATTCTTTCCAAAATGTGTTAGGAGAAAATCATAATCAAAATAATAATATTTGAAATCATCAAAACATACAAGTTGCAAGAATGTAAAACATGAGATTGATACTCTTAACTAGATCAATTTATAACACAACTTAAATTTTTGAAAAATTATATTTTCTAATGAATTCAATTTTGTATTGCAATTCAAAATATAGCACTTGTTACATTAATATTTTAAGGAGAATCATATAGGCTAACACACATTTCTGAAAAGAAATAAAAAACACTAAAATAAGACACGATAACTTATATTGATATCAATGATAGAAGATAATATATTATGCATGGATGATATCAATACAAAGATATTCATGACATAAAAATATAAACACATGAAAATTAACAAATTACATTACATCACAAAAAAAAGATAAAAACATAAACACCAACATCACATAACATCCTATCACATCAAGTCATCATATATAGAGAAAAGCATAAAAGAAGTACAATCATCACTCTAAAGGGCCCTGATCTGGAGGAGGAGGTTGGTTGAAAATATTAAAATAGCTATTCATCATAGCTATATTTGTATTGACTGATTCAATTTGACCTCTAACCCAACCCATATTCTGCTGATATTGATAGTCCTGCTGCTGAAGATGAGTTTCAATCTGATCAAAACGTTGATCAAAATGACTCTCAAGATGATCAAATCGATGGATCATATCCTGAAAGTTTTTTCCACGAGTAGGTGCATGTGTACCTCTTCTCCTTTCCTCATTAAAGTCACTACTTAGCACATGTGGATCTTTGTTAAAGATTGCTCGGAATGATGCATCATTGTAGTAGACAGAATCTTCTAGATTTTAAACAGCGCGAACTAATTCATACTTCTTCTCTAAAATGTAGGTCACAAGGTATTCTAAGGCTATATTCTTCTTTCTCTTATGGGAGACATGGTCAATCTCAGAAAGTCCGTACATATAGTCAATGATCAGTTGGGCTTCATCTATAGGTTAGCTAATCATAATCATATATGTCACTATGGAAAGAAGAGGAGTAATATTTACTCGATCACCAGTTTTAGAAATAATAAAGGTACAAAGAACATGCTGAATGGTTCGGGCATTTCGATTAAGAGTTGTCGCCTCAGATAAATGAACAGCCCCTTCAAACCCTCTAATAACATTATTTATTACAGTCCAGTCAAAGTCGGAGGAAGAGGTTAAAGTATGGGCTCTAATCCCTCGAGTCCTTAAGTTTAAAAATATCCCCAAATCCACTTTTGTTATTTCAACATTTTTCTTAAAAACATAAGATCTATTCACACTCTGGTCAGAATTAAAAGACATGTTTGCAAGAAAATAATGAAATGTTTCCTTGATGTAGAAGTGGATTAGACTCAGAATAAGAGCAAACTGGGTAGAAGCAAACAGTTCCATCACCTTAAATGTGATTTGTTCTTGGAGAATGACTCTAGAGGTGGTGATTTTTGCGGATACGAACTTATAAAAAGACTCCTCATTTTCTTTGGACAAAAAGTTCTCTCCTGAGTTTCAAGAGGAAGGTCCTCTAGTTAGTTCATTTTCTTGCCTAACTCTTTTGCTTGAACTAGACATGGATAAGATAAAGGAGATTTAGAAGATTAAAAGGATTTTTGAAGTGAATGAAGTTTGAGTTCTAAACCTTTCAATTTAAAAAAAAAATCATTCGTACGAACGAAAATAATTTCGTCCTGTATAATATTGGATTTGTACGTACAAAATAAAATTTTATATGTACGATTAAATGTGTCAAAAAATGTAACGGCTTTTCGTAATCATGTAGGTTACAAGCATCCTTTCGTTCAGACTTTTGACCAAAATGATCGTACAGATGAACAAGAGTTCGTCCAGGGTGATCAGATATTTAAGATCATTTTTATGACGGTTTGAAACGTTCTCCACATTGAATTGCCACGTGTTCATATGTATGAACTGAACGTTCGTACGTACTGTGGGCCTCCGAAAAGATTCTGCTCATGTGGTTCAAATGCAAAGAGTACGATCACACTATCCCGTAGGACAAAGTGGTCGTAGACCTTTACAATCAACACAAGCAGGCCGATGGAAGACCAGATTGAGTTATAGATATGATTAGCCATGGAGGGCAGCGGTTTTCACCTACCAACCTCGATGAATAATAATATATATAACCCAAAATTCACGAGATTTCCCATATTCGATAAATCAGCTCGAATAGGGTTTATTTGATTGTGGGGATCGGTTTCCTACGGGCACAAGCCCCCGTAGTTAATTACATCCTAAGCCTTGACTTAGGAAAACTCTCGATTAAGGATGTTAGATTATCTTCTCCAAATGGGTTTAGCACAAGGGAATTTTCTAGGCTTTCCTAATCAAAGGGGAATGTCCCAATTTGGTTCGATCAACACACGGGGTTCATTCAACATTCGGACGATCCGAGGAAGAGAAAACTGGAGAAAAAGAGAAGAGACAATACACTCATACATGCACGAGGGGAAGGAGGTGGCGTCATCCATGTGACGCAGATGGGTAGGATTTATAGTTTTCTGAAGAAAGGAAAGCTTACCCACCAATAAAGTGTATAGTGGTTCACCCGTACCACTCACCTTTAGACCCTAAATCTATAAAAGATATAGTATCGCACATACGATACTAATATCTACGACCTAACTAATGCAATCTGGACTTATTCCTTGCCTGAAAAAGGAAGCCAGCTAAAATCTTAAGCACAACAAACCGTCCTATATGTATGCAAGATAGGAAGGCTCTATCCTAAAGATTCAAAGATTAATAGTTCGAAAGAGTTGAATCAGAGACTCTATAATATGCAAACGAACATATCTAGCATTGTATGATGCATGAAACAAATGCACGAGTAAGAAAGATCCTTAGGTCCACTAATACAATGCATGTATGTAGATGCATTGTGGAGAAAAGTGTGTAAGAACGTATGCATGACATTCAGAGTACAGAAAAAGTAAATAAACACACCCTAAGGGTACCTTCCAGGCAAGGTACCCGCACAGAAAATCATTCAAACGGTGCCCAATGGCACAAATAGGTGGCCTACTCTACAGGCCTAAATGACCCTAATGGTCTCTAAGGCTCACAGAAGGTGGGGGGGGTATCGTACCCAAAACCGGAAAAGGCTAAAATCCTAGCAATAAAACAACGATGCCCACTTCGTGTGGGAAAACAACGATGCCAACCGGCATAATAGGTGGCCTACTCTACAGGCCTAAATGACCCTAATGGTCTCTAGGGCTCACAGAAGGGGGGTAAGCTTTGACCTATAGGGCCAAAGCTTCGTTAGTGCACTACCCTATGGCTAGCTACCTAAACATGCTAGAATACCTATTAACAATTTGTGTGTGGAGTGTAGCAGTTCCGATATATAATTAAAAGAAAATTGCTTTACAAGTTACAGAGATTATACCTGATTGTGGCACTGCCACTTAATAACTCCAAGCAAGCAAATGATCTCAGATTGTGGCGCGGCCACTTAACAGCTCTTAAGCAAATTATGGCGCTTGATTCTTGATCATCAGGATCCGATGTACCTCGCAAGATAAGATAAAAGAGAAAAATATATATGAGCGTAGATGCCATTCAGAAAAGAAATGCAGATAAATAACAAAAAGTAACTAACAGGAAATATATATAAGAAAAGCATTTATAGAATATATGCATGTAGTAAACACTGAACAACAAAAAAAAATGTCAGCCTAACCTAGGGCTAGAAGTTGTGTCCTAACCAAACAAGTCTAAGGTGTGTGTAGGCCATGCAGTTTTGGATAGATCTTATGTAGGATAGTTTAATTATAATTGCTTCCGTTTGATTTGTTAAAGGTCAAAAGAGAAATTTTAATTGAAGTTCAAATCTTAGTATTTTGAGATTGATTTTAGAATTTTCATTTTTTTTTAGTATTTGATTGATTACCACCTTTATTTCACACCGAGGCCGTGAGGTTTATTTCACCCTCCTTGGGGCTAACTTAATAGCCTCGTAGGCTTAGGTTACCCAGTGATAATCAACTTTGTTTAATTATTAGTTGGTTATAAATTAGAAAATAAATATAGATTAAGCGAATTATTAATCAAATTGGTTAATTGATTTTAAAGATTGATCTAAGGTTTGATATTTTAAGAGTATTTTATCCTAATGAATTTTGGCTTAGGTTTGAATCTCCTAATTAAAGTCTACCTCTTTTAAATTTTAGGTTATTTAGGAGGTTATTATTAGTTTGGTTGAATTAGATTTAGGTTTATATTTTATATTTTGCAATTTAATGATTATAAGCGTTAATTATAATTCGATTAAGAATTAAATATTTTTTTAATACATTTTAAGAGTTAAGTTATAAATGATTGGTTGATTATTAGCAGATTAAAGAAAACTAAATATAGGAAAACGTGTCACTAAGTTTTGTGTTGACGTCTCTATCCTATAAGGAGCATGCACCCTAAGTCTATATTTTCTAAGACTCGGTCCTTAATTTTTGTCCTTAGATGTCGCTAAAGTTGTAGGGATAAAAAGAGTTTGTTTTCTAACCCTTAGGACTTTCGTACATGTGTCACTAGGCTTAAGGATTTATGCATGAAAGTACTATAATAAATAGCAAAGCAGTAGAAAGAAAAGAATGAAAATCAAACATAAAAGGAATGTAGGCATTGTTGTTATTGGGCACACTTATGTGAAGTCAATTGTACCCTAAAGCAACATTTACAATGCCCTTTGTTGTTCCCACAATCCAAATAAGGCACTTGATACAATTAAGACATCTACCTACAACATATTCTGAACAAATCTTATATCAACTAAGGGAAGCAGACTTCTAAAACTAAACCTAAAGGTAGACTCTTTTTTATCTTATATCCATCCAAAATTCCATATTTTTTTAGAGGCTAACACTAAAGGAGACTGACACAAACAAGCAAGGATCATCTAACTCTAAAAAAAGACATTAAAGGCCTTCTAACACAAAGCTACTACTAAAGCTTTAAAACCCCAACACTTATCTTTTAGAAACCAATGTAAATCAATATGAAGACAATTCACATATTAATCATCATCTTACTCTAAGAAAGACTACTAAGAGATTTTACTACACAAGCTTGATCACCAAACTATAAGCTCCCAAATATTCCATAAAAATCTTTAAAGTATCATACAAAACCTTACACAAATTTCCTACCAAAATTCCTCTTTTGTTTCGACCCAAAACCCTGCAAAAAGACTAACAATCAAGCGCCTTTTTCTTCTTATTTCGAGTGGGGTAGAAAAAAAAAAACTAAAGCTTTCCAACGAGATGGTTTTATAAAAACCTCTCATTGTAGAGCCCTCATCATAAAACATTCACAAAAAACTTTTGATAAAGCTTCTCTATGTAAAACAATTCGCAAAACTCATGATGAAGCTTTTCGATGCAAAATACTTGACAAAATCTTTCTAGTATAAAACCATTCTTGAAAATCTTCTAATATAAAACAACCTCCAACGATAAACAAAACACTTTTGAAAACCTTCTCAACACAACATATATGCATATCAATTAGAGTAGAAACTAACTTTCAAAGCTTTTCTATCACAGAATAAATCTCACATGGTGCATGCCAACAAGTATATAAAAGAAACTTACAAATATATAATTTGGAGAACGATAAAGTTTATAACAATTCATGCTTTGGATTATTTTTACCATGTAATAAAATTCATGCTCTCACAACAATGATTCTTGCCAAAACCCAAAACTAATGCTATGTTTTCATGGCGACGAAAAGAAAATATAAAACTCATGGTCACTTGATATTATCTCCAAATTCCACTAACGAAACCATTGCCTTAAACACATGAAGTTTCCTTAACCAATTATAGCTCAAAGAGACCAAACAAATACTTGATTTTATCTATTAAAATGTTTTGAGGTACAAAACAAGTGAAAATATGTGTCTAACCTGTTTACAAATAAATTTGGAGCATGGAGTAATTGAAAATCTGCACTTGGCTTGCTCCCAACACAATTTGGGAACCAAAAACAGCAAAAATCTGCTGGAGGAAGATCGGGTAGACTAGGTAGATCGCAAGAATGGCGAAGGAATAGAGCTCGGAGACCGTCGGGTTCAGTCCTAGGCTCGCGAATCTGAGAGAGGAAGAGGGCTCGGTGTCACACAAGGAAGGCCGACGTCGGGATGGCTGGAGGCGTCGGCACGGCTGGAGCGGAGGAGCCGTCGGGTATGGGTTCGATCGCGAACCAGGGGAGACGGGGATCGGACGGAGGTGGGTCGTCGGGACGGCTCGCCGAAGGGGTTCGACCCTATCTGGGGTCGGACAGGCTTCGCCCTTCCTCAGAGCTCGCGAACTGGAGCGAGAGCAAGGAGTTCGGGTTCGGTCTTTCCTAGCTCACGCGAGAGAGAGAGGGGGGAGAAGAGGGAGTCTTGTGCGGAAGACCGAGAGCTGGAGAGGTTCGGTCGTGTGTGGGATGCTGGAGTTCGGTCCGAACTGAGAAGAAATGGAGAGGGAGAGAGTGTGAGCCTCCGTGAGAATGAGACAGCCGAAGGCTTCCTCCAAGCCTTCTAACGTCTCTCCCGACGTTCTGCCCTGCTCCAAAAGCTCAAAATGGCGCTGCGACATTCTGCTCTTGCCTAAAGTCATTCGAATCCACTCCTTATTTGAGGACTCATGCGACTGAGAGGCGTGGCAACGACAGAGTTCGAATTTCAGGGAAATCAAAACCGTTCGATGCAACTACTATATTTAGGAAATGATTCAAATGAAGCCAAAAGTAGATTGGAATCAATTTAGGATTAATTTGGGCTGATTTGAGTTAGGTTTGGATGAGAATCTGGTTCAAATCGGCTCGATTTAAAATCGGGCTAAGTTCAATCGATTTGATCAAACCAAATTGAATTCAAATTGAAATTGATTCGGGTCAAATTGAACTCGACGAGGAACAATCGCGTCGATCGAATGTGCTCGAGCGAAAAACGAGGTCAACACGTACTATCAGAAATAAAGAAACTAATCTTATCCGTATAACCATCTACATGCATACATACGATTTCATACACATCATTCAGGCGATCGATGGATCGTACAGAAAAATGGTAATAAAGAAACTAAAAAACTACTTACAAACCTTTCAAATCAATAGTTAATATGCTACACAATTCATCCCGTACGAAATTAATTTTGTACAAACGATTGTCACACAAATTTTCATACCATGCTAAAAAATAGAATTTTGATGTGAAAAATAATTTTAACAATCAAAACAAGAAAATTCAAAACCAAAATACGAACAAAAACCGAATAACACATCAAAAAATTCACAAAATTAGAAAAAAAACACACTAACAAAAACACACATCAATATTACAGAAAAATTTTAATTAAGCATTCAAATCAATCACATCAAGCCTTATTCTTAATATACTGAAAGTATCAAAGGCTAAAGATTTTGTAAAATTGTCTGCAAGTTGATTTTCAATTGAAACATGAATGAGTTCAATTTCTCATTTGGATACATGATCCCTTATGAAATGATGTCTAATATCTATATGTTTGGTTCTTGAATGTTGAATAGGATTTTTAGAAATACAAATAGCACTAGTGTTATCACAATAAATGGAAATATTGCTTATTGTTAATCCTAAATCAATCAACTGTTGTTTCAACCAAAGTACTTGTGCCACTCAACTTCCTAAGGTAATATATTCAACTTCAGTAGTAGATAGGGCTACAAAATTTTATTTTTTACTAGACCAAGAGACTAAAGAATTTTTGATAAATTGACATATTCCAGAAGTGCTCTTTCTATCAACCCTATAACCTGCAAAGTCTGAATCGGAATATCCAATTATTTCAAATAAAGAGCTATACTTAGGATATTAAATTCTTAAGTTTTGAGTTCCCAAGAGATACCTTAAAATCCTTTTCAGTGCTATCAAATGTGATTCTTTTGGATCTGATTGAAATCTAGCACATAAACAAACACTAAACATTATATCGGGTAAGCTAGCTGTCAAGTAGAGCAAAGATCAAATTATCCTCCTAAATTTCTTTTGATCAACAGATTTTCTCTCAGTATCTTTATCTAATTGAACTGGGGAACTCATAGGTGTAGTAACATGTTTAACATTATCTATTTCATACTTTTTGAGGATGTCCTTAACATACTTAGACTGACTACGAAATCTACCCTCCTCAATTTTCTTTATGCTAAAGCCTAGAAAGTAGCTCAAATCTCTCATTAGACTCATCTTAAATTTACTACTCATTGTTTTAGAAAAATCATCACAAAGATTTTTATTTGTAGATCTAAAGATGATATCATCAACATAAATTTGTATAATGAGTATATCCTCTCCTAATTTCTTCAAAAAGAGAGTTGTGTCCACACTTCCTTTTTCAAAAGATCTCTCAAGTAGGAAGGTGCTCAACCTCTCATACCAAGCCCTAAGTATCTGTTTTAATCCGTATAATGCATTTTTTAATTTGAAAATATGATTTGGGTGTTTAGAATTCTCAAAGCTTAGAGGTTGTTCCACATAAACATCCTCTTGAATTATCTCATTTAAAAGGAAATTTTAACATCCATTTGATACAATTTAAATCGTCTAAAATAGGCAAAGGTTAACAAAACCCTTATTGCTTCAAGTCTACCTATAAGGGCAAAATTCTCCTCAAAATCAATCCCTTCAATCTGATTATACCCCTTAGCCACTAATCTAGCCTTATTTCTAATGGCTACTCCTGAGTTATTCGTTTTGTTCTTGAATACCCACTTAGTTCCAACTACACTTTGATCATTTAGCCTAGCAATTAATTTCCAAACTTTATTTCTTACAATTTGATTTAATCCTTCTTGCATAGTCAATATCCAAAATTCATCCGAAAGTGCTTGATCTATATTTGTGGGTTCTATTATTAAAATAAAAGTTGAATGAATGACTTCTTTGTTCAGTCCACGCCTAGTCCTAACACCCTCACTAGGTTCACCTATAATCAATTTCTTTGGGTGCTTTTTAGAAAATCTTAAATCTCTAGGCAAAGGGTTATCAATTTCAAAATTTTCATCCAAGTTTATCTCCTTAATCTTTTAAGAGTTAAAATCTATCTCATCCTCTTCAACAATCGGCTCTTTCGAAATATCAGATTCATCAAATACAATATGTGTGGTCTCTCAATTATCAAAGTTATTTTATTGAATACTCTATAAGATTTTTCAACACAAGAGTATCATAGAAAAATTTCTTCATCTGATTTTAGATCAAATTTTTCTAAGACAGATTTTTCATTATTATGTATAAACACCTTACATCCAAAGACATATAAATGTGACAAACTAGATGTTCTCTCCTTTAGTAACTCATAAGGTGTATAATTCAAGTTTGATCTTATATTCACTCTATTCAGAACATAACATGTTGTGTTAACCGCCTCAGCCCAAAAATATTTAGGAAGTGAATATTCTGCTAACATTTTTTGAGCAGCTTCTATTAATGTTCTTTTTTTCTTTTTGACTACCCCATTCTGCTGAGAAGTTCTAGGTGCTAAAAAATTGTGATCAGTTCTTTTCTCCTTATAAAAATCTTCAAAATTTTCATTTTCAAATTCTCCTCATGATCAGTTTGAATTGTTAAAATTTCACATCCTAGTTTTCTTTGAATCCACTTCGAAAAATCTCTAAATTCTTCAAATTATTTACTCTTATGATATAAAAATCTAACACATGTGAATCTAGAGTAATCATCCATAATTACAAATATGTATATCTTCTCTCATAGACCTACAGTTTCAACTTATCCAAAAATATTCATATGTAAAATCTTCAATGATTTACTAGTTCTAAGGTCCTTATTGGACTAAAAAGATGACTTCACTTATTTTCCTAATTAACATGCATCGCAAAGGTGATTCTTAATAAAATTTAGTTTTTGTATACCTCTCACTAAGTTCTTTTGGGTAATTCTCTTAAGGTTTTTCATGCTAGAGTGACAAAGTCTCCTATGTCAAAGTCATGACTCATCAGAAATAATTTTTAAATTAAAAACAGTAAGAGTTTTGATACAATTCAAGTCTAGTATATACATATTATTTACCCTTATACCATTTAAAATATTATTATCATTCAGGCTTAATATGCAGCTAGTAGGAAAAAATTTTACGCAATAACCTTTATCACATAGCTGACTAATACTCATAAGATTATGCTTTAAGCCTTCTACCAATAAAACATTTTCTATAAAAAATTTTTCAAGTTTCTAATTATACCTGACCCTACCATCTTCCTTGTGGTGTTATCTTCAAGTGTAACTCTGCCTCCACTCCTAGCTTCCAGCGATATGAATTGTGCAGTATCTCCAAGCATATGCTTTGAGAAACCGCTGTCTAGGTACTATATGCTCTCACAAGGTCTTGTGTGAGAGAGATCCTCTTCTTGATCTAACTGATCAAGATTATCGGCCATCAAGCACAGATTGGTGACTTCCTTTTCAGTTTCTGATGAGTCTGAAGTTGAGTCTGCCCAGAAAGCTTTTGGAATTTCTTCTTGTCCTTCTTCATAGTAAGTTTCTCCTCTACCTTCTCATTGCTAGTCATCAAATAACATCATTTGAAACCTTAGGCAATCTGATTTAATGTGTCCAGGTTTTCTACATGCTTAGCAAATAACATCATTTGAAACCTTAACATTTTTATTAAATTTACCTCGATTCCATTGCAGACATCTCTTTTGCTTCCTTTTTAAAAAACTTCTGAACTGTCTAGTCATCAAAGCGATATCGTCCTCATCCTCATGTACAAATTGATCACTCTCTAACTCCTCCACCTTTAGTGCAATATTCTTCTCCTTTCGTGGCTCTCCTGCATCAACCTTTCTTTGACTCACTCCTTGCTTGTAAGAAATTAGTGGTCCAAGAAGATTGTCAATAGAGTAAATATTTAAATCTTTAAACTTTGTAATCATAGTTATTTTAGCATCATAAGTAGTAGGTAAATAATGAATTATCTTATTAATCATTCTAGCATTCGTTAGTCTCTACCCAATGCATGTAAATAGGTGACTATTTGTGTGAATCTTGTGTACATGTCAGAAATGGATTCATTGGGTTTCATGTGAAACAGCTCATAATCATGCAACAAGATATTAAGTTTGGATTGTTTACCTTCATTAGTCCCCTCATAAGCTATACAAAGTCTATCACATATGTCCTTTCCACTTTTGCAAGTAAAAACCCACATGTAATCTTCATATTTAAGAACACAAAAGAAACTATTTAAGCATTTAGCATTAAGTTGTGCTAAGTCATGTTCTTCTACTATCCAGTCTGCAAAGGGAGTTTCAACTCTAACTCCGTCAACTAATCTAGTTGGTTTTATATTCTCTTCCTGAACTAAAATTCACATACAGTAATCTAGTGACTGTAAAAAATGTACACATGCTTGTTTTTCAAAAAATCAAAAGGAATATTATCAAACAAGGGAGGTCTAGTTATAGAGTAACCTTCAGGTGTGTTTTGATTTCCACATGTAGCCATAATCGTTAATCAAAAAGTAGTTTAAACTTATGATTTTGAAATCAAGCTCTGATACCACTTATTGAAACTTATTAAATTTGAATTAGGTTGTTAAACCTAAACATATGTCCCAACGGCTAACTAAGAGGGGGGTGAATTGATAATTTAAAATTTTATAGTCGATTATGTCGACTATACCAAATATTTTTCAGCATCGACATAAATTTTCTAAATAAATTTTTTATTCCCCATAATTTTCTATTCCCCACATTATTTTTTAACCCAAGTTGATTTTGGGTTTCCGGGTCAACCAACCCCATTTTATAAGCATGCCAAAATCTTGAATTCGAACCCTACCCATATGGCAAACAGGTTGACCCGAACACACACTTTTTCGGTTCGTTTCAGATTTTGACACTCCTACCTTTACCCGTGCTCCTCACCCAGATTCGTCACCAATGATTGCTCTTTGTCTCCTCATCGCCACAAGGCGCATGACAAGAGCTTACCGACCACTCACACATATTTAACCCTCCCCATCTTAGAGCATCTCCAACTGAAAATTTTATTTTTCACTCCAAAATGCCGTGAAACTAAAAAATGTCGTGATTCATCTCCAATCGAGCTCCAATTTTCCCCTTTTACAAGTAACGATAGTCTCTTCTTTCGTGCGGCAAGTTCAATAGAGAGATAAAAATGGCGGAGATGAACAGTGCAACGGCAATATTGGCATCCCATTGTTCACCCACAGCCAAATAGCAGGAATTTTATCATTCGGATGGAGCTGGCGAGGGACGTCATTCAAGCGTTTGGAGCTCGGTTAGAGATGCCCTTACTCTTTTTGCCCTCTCCAGCCTGTCGGTGTGCTCACATTCTCATTCTCTCCTTGCCTCCCTCCATCATGTGATCATAAGTAGAAGAAGCCCTTCATCTCCATCACGACCCCAACAGAGTCAATATTATGCTCTTTGTCTTCCTTGACTCAAAGCGACAAAACCGATCGAATTGACCCCTCTCTTCGTCTTCTTCGACGCCAGGTAAAAATTCACCCCCCTTGATTATATCCCCTAAACCCTCATGCAAGAGCAAACCGAAATATTGGTTTGAATGCATTTAAACTAACGATATGGGTTTTAGGATGTTACAATTATGAGTGTAAATGAGTAGAGTGAAACTGATGACATCCACATCTTGAGCTTTTCTTTTTTTTTTTACATTTAGATCAATTTAGACAAATTCACAAGACAATTTGCTTGACAACCAAAGCTCTTAGTTAACGGGCCAAGGCGAGCCACATAACTTGAGCTTGCATAATAAATCAAACTTGAGCTCAAACTCGAGCTCAAACTATATTCAAGTTGGATCATGAGCTAATTAATTAATTATAGAAGAAAAAAGTAGTTATGATTCAGGCTACTTTTATAAAAAAATGATAGAATAATGAAAAACTAGATAAATAATAAAAAAAAAAACTACATATAAAATGATAAGTCTCATTTAGTACATCTAGCTCAATTCATGAGCCATGAGTCAAGTTAAATTTGAGCCAACTCACACAAATTTGTTTGAGTCAGTTGCACCCTAATGATGATTATGCACCTATTGTTCATTAATTGAGATGTCTTAATACCCCAAATTAGAGAAGACGGAATTACAAAGCTTAGATTGTCGACTTCATCTCATGTGAGAATAGCAAAACATGCTACATAAATAATAAAAGTTGATGGATTTCAACGTCAATTTATATCCAACGAAGGTGATCAGGCTACAATGATCCTTTTGTGCCAGATTATGAAACTTTGACCACGGTGATCGTGTGAAAATAATTGGGCAAAATAAGATTGCCCGCATCATCTTCCACATTAATTAGCACACAAATTTTATTCTGGGATTCATCGAGGTTTGATTGGAATGATTTTTTTTATTGCTTCTTAAAATAAATTTTTAATAAAAAATTAAAATTTTTATACTAAAAATTTACTTTAAGAAAGAGTAAGAAAGTTATCTCAAACGAAACCTAAATCTAAGCCCTCCCATTTTTAATTATTTATGTGCTACTTAATTATTTTTATCAAAATTTTAAATACTCCATCAAATGACTTCAAATGACATACTTTAATCATTTAATTAATATTTTTTAAGTATTTAATAATGTTGACCTCGATTTTGGCCCAGATTCTTGGTCAAAGAGTTTGACCTGGTCAAATTGACCAAGTCAGACCCCAAGACCCCCTCCCACAGGTTCAGTGAGTCGAGTCGAGTCTGTTGGACCCTAACTTGGACCCTAGGTCAACCCGGTTGACCAAGTCAACTAGGGTTGACCATTTAACCCCTTTAGGCCTCAAATCAAATTTTAAATCATTCAAACCCTTTCATAGCTCAAACCCCACACCTATTGGACCTAATTGGCTAGGTTGACCAAGTCAACCATTGACTTGGTCAACCCAAGTCATAATAGGTCGATTATGACCTATTAAGGCCCAATAATGGCCCATTTAATGCCCTATTTAATTCCTTGAATTTCAAATAGCAAACCACGGCTATTATGAATGGTTTTCCCTCCCAATCAGCGATAGATTGAATGCCAACCGTTAATCATAGGGTTAAGGGGCTTAAATAGGAGTTTTAGAGAGAGATTAGGGAGCTTTTTCCAAATCCTCAAGCCCTAGCCCTCTGGAGTCCGAGAACTTTCGTGTGAGAGTTCCTTGAACTTCCCCTCACCTCCCTCGACCGATTCCCGACGGTGAACCCACGCCGGCGACGTCAACTCCGGCGAACTGAGGCCAAGGGACGTCCAGAGCTTCTCCCGTCCGATCGAGGCCGTTTCGGAGTTGGAGTTCAAGAGGAGATCTGTTCTAGAGGATCCCAAGAGTCCAACAAGACCAAGATCTCCCGAATCCACCGAGTGGATTGAGGTAAATCTCAAACCCTAGTTAGAACACTTAGGGTTAATTAGTGTCGTCATTAGCGTGTATTAATTCAAAATAAAACTTCCCCACTGTTGCTCTTCATGCCTACAACCTAGATCTAAAATTTCATGTGATTTGGTCCAGCCATTTGGGAGAACGAAGCAAAATATTGCTTTGGCTCTCGGGTTCTCCCCAGATCCGAGCCGGACCGTTGATTTCTTGATCAACAGTCGCGATCTGAGGATCCCGCGGTCTCGTCTGACCGCGTGGTTCGATCCCGCGGTTCCGCAGGAGGTCTGGCGTGATCCCGACCGTCGATCTCGACCGCGGAGGATCGGACGACTGTGATCCTCCGTCCGACGTGGTTAAGTGAGGTCCCGTCACTTGACCGCCGCCGCAATCATCGGACAATGATTGGTGGCGACACCAATCATTGCCCGAAACCGCGGAATGAACCGGGATGCGCCACGTGTCGCCGACCGAGTATTTTAGTATTAAATTTGTTTTAAAAGCTATTTTAACTTCTAAAAATCGTAGAAAATCCGTTTTTCGTCCAATTTTGACGTATAATATATCGAATTGTTCGGATTTTTATCCTCTTTATTATAAAATTAAAATTATTTTAAAATCATAATTATATTTTAAATTATTTAAAAAACAGTAAAAATAACCTTATTTTTATTTTATTTAAACTATTATTTTAATATAATTATTATTTAATAATTATTTATATTAATTACTATTAGTTTAAGTTATTATTTTACTGTTTAAGTTCTATTTTATAATCATTATTATTATTAATTATTTTGATATTATTTTTTTTTATTATATTTTTTTTTCCATTTTCCAATAATTGTTTATTTGTAAATATCCTTTATTGACTTAAACTCCTAAAAATCGTATCTTCCTCGTTTTCACTCCGTTTTTAACGCACAACATCTTGATTTGGGTGTATTTTTAATTCTGTATAGTTCAAGATCATTTCTGGATAAAAAGTACATTCACATTTTCTGTTATTTTATAAACAGTAAAAATCTATACTTTTATTACTATTTAATTCATTATTTTAATATAAATTTTATTATATTACAATAAATTTTATTATATTACTATTTAGTGATAGTTATCTACCATAATTAATACTGTTCTAAATTAGCTGTTTACTGATCACTTTATTATAATTATTTTAAGTATTTGTTATTTTAGGCTATTTTAATATTACTTTATTGCTTCAAAATTTCAAAAAATCATAACTTTCTTGTTTTTTATCCGCTGTCGATGCACAGCGCCTTGTTTTGTATGTGCTCTGAATTCTGCATATTCTGGATATAGTTTTATTTGAAATTTTTGGGTCTGTGTGCAATTATTTTCAAAACAGTAAAATAGCAATATTTAAAAATATTTAATTATCGTATTTGAACTTCGAAATTACATAACTTTGTCATTTTAAGTCCGCTGTCGACGCACAGCACCTTGTTTTGGATGTACTGTGAATTCTGCATATTTTAAAACTATTTCCAGATGAAAATTTTGTCTGTATCTTCTGTCATTTCAAAAACAGTGAAACTGCACTATTTTAAAATATTATTTTATTGTATTCGAACTTGTAAATTTCGTATCTTTATCGTTTTAAACCGGATTTTTACGTATAACCCCTTGTTCTTTTCAGAAAAGCGAGCTTTATGTTTTGGAACCATTTCCAGTCCCTGATTTTGGCTGTTTTGACATATCGCTATTTGGATTCGATTATTCGAGAATTTTCAATATTAAATATTAACTATGATAATTATTTTCAGGATACAAAATATTTTTAAATCGCTTGAGACTTCGTTAGGGTGGTCAGCGGGTTTCCCTATACTTATGTATTATAAATTGAATTATTTTCAATTATTTTATTTTCCAAAAATATATTTATATTTATAAGTATTTTGAAACTATTTTAAAACTACTTATACATAAATCCTAACTTTGGGAGACTCGCTATCGTATGAAATTTTAGACATAGATTCTAGATGTGAAGAGCAATCATGGGGGAGTGGGTTAGTGAATGGTTGAGTCCCAATCATTCACTAACCCGTTCTTTAGGTGTCTGGCTTTTTATTTTCGTAGAATGCATGTATAGGACTGCACCACGAGCACTTAGCCTAGGCTCTCCTAGATCTAAGGACATGGTGTGTTTATTTCATTTTTGTACTCTCATGCATTTATTACCTGAAGGGTTAGACAGAACATCACTTTAAACTCCTACAACGTAGTGACACCCTAAGGACAATAATTAAGGACTCGTCTAGCGAACTTAGAAGTCTTCTAGGAGCTAGGATAGATCCCAGAACGACACGAAAACTTCAATATTTAAACTTAGTGACATCTAAAACATCACTGAATTTTCTAGGAATTTTTAGGAGCTCTTAGAGCCCTTAGCTAACCAACCATAATTAACCTGCTAATTAAGGCCCCGAGACCTTCCAAAAAATACAATAAATACACCTTAGGTCAGAAAAATACCCATAATACCTCAAACTGTCCAGAATCTGTCCCTAGTTTGACTCTAGGTTGACCCATAATTTGACCTTAGGTGAAAATTACCGTTTTGCCCCTAATAAATCATTAAAAAATTATTAAAAATCCCAAATCTTCTCCAAATACTTGAGAACACTTTCTCTGGTCATTCCTGACCTTTGGGGGTGATTCCAATCAGTTTGGAGCTTGTTTGAAGCAAAACAGTAAAAAAGGTCATTCCTTAGTTAATTTAGAAATTCCCATTAATTACCCAATCTTTAGAAACTCATAACTAATTGTAAAAAACTCCAAATTATGTAAACTCACTTGCATTAGACTCTAATTAGGGCCTAGTATTTATTAAAAATTTTAGGTTTCCAGAAATTGGCTTAGATTAGAAAGTCAACATTTTGGTCAACCGTAGTTCATTTAGGGCCCGAAACTTAGAAAATTCATAACTTTGCCTAGAAAACTCCGATTTTAGCCTACTACCTGTCTAACTACTCGTATTAAGGTCTAGTATTTTCCTAAGATGTTAAAAATCCCAGAATTAGCTTTTATCCCATAGTGACTTTTTGGACCCTTAGCTTAGTACTCAGGAGGACCCGAAACTTTCCAAAATCGGCTAATGCAATTTAAACTTCAAATATGAATACCCTAAGCTCTTAAAACTGATCAACAAACTAAATTAATTAAAATACATCCTAATTCACTAATATTTGAATCTCAATAAAAATGTCCTTTTCTGGCCTATAACAGACCTGAACTTTAGACAATTTTAATTAATTATCCCATTTAGGATCTATCCAAACCACACTAACCTTACACATAAATAGAATTGTTTGCTAGGGCACTACTTCTGGACTTAGGTTAGGCCGCTGGGTTTTACTTTTCTGCTGTGTGCCGGAGCTTTCCGTGGATTTCATTGCATGCTGTTTGAAATTGTTGGTGTGTTTGCTTATTTTTTCTGTACTCTGTGATGTGATGAGCGCTAGATTTACCCCTAGGTTAGGAGCGTTATATATATATATACTGTTCTTCCGTGCAGGTGACCATGCTCAAGCTAATAAAATGGGGGAGCATCATAATGATTTCTAATAATGTTTTATGCAGGTGCTTGCTCAGCTTCCCCCCAAATAAAAATGAGGGCTAAAATTAATAATTATAACTGCACAGATGGAGCTGCTTAGCCCTCATAATTAAGAGCATGGCTTGGTACAGGGTCAATTGTGTTAGCACTTTCATTTTTATATATAAACTGCTTGGGATTTTTATTAGGATAACCATGCAGGAAGTCTAGAATTTTCTTTTATAAATGGATGTAAAAATTTGTAACAAGTTAAGAGTTGTGAAAATGCAACTTTGAGTGTGGATATTCTTATCCAACTCGAATTCCAAAAGCAGAAAGCATCCATAAAGGGGAGGGTCTTCTTCCATTTGGAAGATCGAGTTGGATGGCTTTAGATATCCAAAGAGAAAAGACAATCATCCCAAATGGGAGAATTGTCTCTTCGTTTGGATATTCAAGCCACGACGGATCCAAGGAGTCCAATGAAGAGAAATCCAAGGAGTCCAAGGAGGAGAGATCCAAGGAGTCCAAGGAGGAAGAGTTCCAAGGAGTCCAAGAAGAAAAAGACACCCAGAAGACTGAAGACCAATATCCCACTCAAAGTCATTTGCGTCTGTCATAGGCTTAGAAATCCGGGTTGTTGGCAGTGGTGCCCGGCCACTTTATTTTCTGCATACCCTGGGTTGTAATTAAAGGGCAGTTGGCCTATGGACATTTACTTGATTTGTTGGATTTATATTGATGTGTTTACCTGATTGCGCAGTAGAAATTGCCTGCTTTTCTTAGGTTTCTTTTCTTGCATGCCGATTTTGTTTTCGCCTGGATTTTCGTTAGGCTCTTTAAGGATCATAAATTTTTTTCTATTCATAACCAAAAATTTAATATTTAAGTCTTAAATAACATAGAAACTTAACGAACCTAGGGAATTGCCGGAATCGTCCGGGGTCGCATGCATATTACTGCATTCTTCTTTCCTTGTTATAAGACATCTCCCTGCCTGCGGGTTGAGTCCGGATAATCTGGCCTATGAGGATGAAGTGCCGGACCTAGGGAGACCCAGTCTTTTCAAAAAATTATTTTCTATAAGCCTATTTTTAAAATTCTATAGCATTCATGAGCTGACATTTCAACTAGCATGCATTGCATTAGAAATCAATTTAATTAAAATTTAATTGCATTAGCTAGGAGCATCTGACCTACATAAGTCCAGGACCACTTAGGAAATTCTCTAGACGTCGGTCCTATTTCCAAAGAACTGTACCACCCACCCATCTATCATAAATGACTTGACAGCATGGTTTTAAAGCGATTAGGTGGTTAGCTGGCTCCCCCAATCCAGGCCGGGATAAGTCCATGTTTTGCATCGCATTAGCTAGGACACTGGTCTTAGTGTGCGTCGAACACTAAGTCCAATCTAGATTTAGGGTTCGAGGCTACTACACTCGGTCTCGTAGTATGCCTTAAATAGTAGGAAGGTCCCTTCTTTTCAGGGACCCTAAATCCTACTTATCCGCGTCACAGGATGACGCCACCTCCATCTCTTCTCTCACGCATGTGATCGAGTGCTTGATTTATTTTCTCTAGTTTCTGTTTAGTACACTAGAGCCTCCGAGTGCTGGTACGAGCCACGCATGTTGATTCAGCCCTTCGGACCTTTCTTCCCTTTGAGTAGGATTTCCTAGTCTTTACCCAGGTGCCAATCCCAATTTGGAAAAGATAATGTATGATCCTTAATCGAGAGTTTTCTCGGGCTCCGGCCCGGGATGTAATTAACCACGGGGGCTTGCGCCCGTGGGAAACTTGGCCCCGCAATCTACTTTACCCCACTCGATCTCTCGTATCGGGTGGGGGAAACCCGTGACTAGGTCGTGTATATTGCTACCCATCGGGGTGTGCTGGCGACAGCATCTATCCCTAATGGTTAGTCGTATGCGTGATCCAATCTGCCCTCCCATCGACCCGTTCGTGTCGAGCGTAGAGGCCTACGATCGTTTTGTCCTACGAGATAGTGCGGCCGTACCCTCTGCATTCGAACCCCCGCGAGCGGTGCTCCTTCGGAGGTCCACAAATAATCTTCATAATTTCATAATCAAGCAATTTGAACTTCTAAACCATAACTTTACTAAAAAATAGAGCTAAGATTGCTCAGTTTTATGACTATGAATAATAAAAGGACAGTTATTATTCACCACTACACTTTTACTGTACTTTTAATATCACAGTCACAAAACCGAACGGTTCTCTGTGTTCGGACTTAGCACATAATAATCTCTCTAACGATGGAGGGAGCAGATTTCCCCTACAACAGATATGACATATATCTTGAGCAATAAAAAAACATACAAAGTAATAGCTTAAATTTGTAAGAACTATTTTTCAAACTGTGAGAGAATAACATAAAAATAATATAAAAATTCAAACAAATTAATTATTTTTCAAACTATAAACTGTGCAATAAGATGGAAACTAAATAATCTAGTTATCCCATAACGTTATAAATCAAATAAAATCATAAAAAAAGTCTAAATTAAATAATTGTACTAAAGAGTGTTTGGGACAACTATAATTTTTTATAAAACTGATTGTGAAATTATTATGATAAAAACAACTTTACTATTTTGACTATAAAAAAATAACTTTCAACCCTAAAAATTTTTAAAAAGCTGTGAGAAAATAATTAAAAAGCAGCAATTAAATAAAATTATGATTATTATCTAAAAAATAAAACAATGAAAAAATTATCCCAAATAAATGTGGTAGTCGATTAGCAGAAACTCTTCAAAAAGCTGATCTGCACATCACCATACAGCATTTACTTTATCACCTCAAGCATTTCTTATAACATTGAATAGCTGTTATAACCAAAAAAGAAGTAATAGAAGAATTAGTAAATTATTTATATAAACAATAGAGCATAATATAAAAACATAAAATATAACTAAAATGCTGAGTGATTAGTAAGACGGCTTCACGTGAATGGCTTCACACAAATGATCTCCGCACCTAATAATTTCACCTGGTTGAAATTCTAGTAACTCAGCTAACAATGAAAAAGTTATTGAAATATAATTACTATAATTTAGTTTCTGCATCCATAATTATGGGCTCTAAAAATTGTCCCGACCTCTTCATGCTTCGAGAGAGTTTTAATATATTAAATTCCATGTCAAATTACTATGATTTACTTAGAGTTCTCTCCAGTTGAGATTTACTTTCAACACTGATATGTCATCAAAAAATTATCTTGATCGGACACATATCTCAAGGCAAAAATCAAGTTGGAAACTTCAAAAATTAAATCTAGGATCATCTGAATTTTGATTTCAGCAAACTTACAGTCAAACTGGTCGTCTCAGAAATACGAACCCAACAACGCCAAATTCAACTCAATTCGAGCCCAAATGAGTCCGAATCGAAAACTCAAAGTGTTGTTGGAAGGTTCAAACCACAAATTAGATTACCAAACGGTTTCAAAACATGACATAGTCGAATCGAGTGGCTCGACGAGACGAATCCAACAAGCCCAAGGTCGCCGAATTCCGATATCATTAAGACCTTCAAATATCTGACGAACGGTCCACGATCAAGGGATTCAATATCGGCCGTTCATCCAAATCACTCCACATTTGTCATTGATCCTCCTATTTACGGATCATGTCATCCTCAAAAACTATAAATAGCCTCTCATTTCTCTTAAGAGGGGACCGAAGAAAGAAGAAGAAGAGAAGAAGGAGAGGAGAAGAGAAGAGAAGAAGGGAATGAGGGAAGAAACTCATCGACCACCGTCGGAGTTCCGTCCGACTTTCAAGTGACTCCGGAATTCTGCCCGACTTCCAAGTGATGCCGGAATTCTGCCCGACTTCCAAGTGACGCCAAAATTCTGCACAAGTAAAGCTGATATTCTGCCCAACTTCCAAGTGATGCTGCAGTTCCGCCGACTTTCCAGTGACGCTGAAACTCTATCCGATCTCAAAGTGACGCCAGAATTCTGTCTAATCTCTAAGTGACTCTGAAATTCAGCTCGAATACACAACTTGTTTGTAACTGGATTTCAATCTGGGAGTGAATCATTGTAATCTGATCGTCCTAAATTTTAAGAATGAGTCAGCTTCTTGTACCTTAAGCAAACACTAGTGGAATTCTTTCAACTGAGCGTGACCCCGTGGTTTTTTCTCTTTCCAAGGTTTTTCACTTAAAAATTCGGGTGTTCTTTCATCTTCTATTTGTGTGCTGGATATCCGTACAACGCTGAGACGAAAACTTTCTAACTTTATCGCCGCGTATATTCTAGCCCGCAACAGTTTGACGCCGTCTGTGTGAAACTCAATCCCACAATCCTAAACACCACTTTTATGGACAACAGACGTAGCAATCATATCTTTGGAGTTTCCCGCTCTGACTCATACCAATACTGGAATCCTTCCATGAACCAGGGATGTCAGGCATCCGCCCCTTTTTATCCTGGGGGGCATAATGCTACTGGAGAAACAACTTCAGGGCCTTCCCTAGAAGACCGCAATAAAAAGATAGAGGAATCTCATAATGAGGTCCTTTAACTCCTGCGAGAGACTCGACGATCAAAACTAGCACCTCAAGAAGAGATTCTTCTCACGCGAGATCCACCAGGGCTCAAAGATGTTCAACCCGAACATCCTCATGGTGAGATTCCCCATCATCCGCCAAGGATGCGCCCTCTGACACATTTAAAAAATAAGCTTACTGACACAACAAGCTCTACCCATACTTCACATGCAGGTTTCCAACCTCGCATTCCTCCGAACATCGCCGAGGACTCAGCCGAACAGCATATTGTTGAACTCCCTCGTAATGTCCTACATCATGAATTGCGAAGACTTGTCCAAGAAAAGTTTCTCATAAGAGGTATAAGGCAATTTCATCATCAATGGAACTTACAAGAGTCATCACCCCTGACCGAAACCATCCTTCAACACCCCATTCTGGCAGGATTCAAACTACCGAGTATCGATTCTTATGACGGGACATCCAACTCGTACGAGCATATCGATCATTATAGGACCATCATGCATATCCAGCGAGCCTTAGATGCGCTCCTATGCCAAATTTTCATTGCTACCCTCAAGGGACAAGCACGAATGTGATTCTATTCACTCACAGCTGGCACAATCTCCATTTTTGTCAAATTGGCCAAAGTATTAGTTGAATAATTTGTCGTCAATCGGAGAATTACTAAGGATTCTTCCCACCTTTCTAGGATTCATCAGAATGAAAGAGAATCACTGAAGGAGTATTTTTAACGATTTTCTACAAAAGCTCGACAAATTTCAGGAGTAGATCATGAATTGCTAAGAGGAGTTTTCCTTGGAGGCCTTCGTACTGAACCCTTTTACTCAGCACTTATGCGAGGCATGGTTCCTTTATATGATAACCTGATCCATGGTATAGATGCACAAATATCAACAGATGAAGCTATCAACAACCACATGAAGCAATTTGAGCAACCTTCTGGAAAGCGCAACAATGCTACTACAATGGATAACCCATTCTCACAGCAAAAGAAACAATGGAAGAATAGCTTGCCTCCTAGACCTCCATTATCATGGCAAGGATTTCGACAAGAGGAAGAGTATACACCTCTAAACGCATCTCAAACCAATGTACTGATGGCCATTCGAGATCAAGAAAATATTAAGTGGTCTAATGCTTTAAAGTCGAACGTAGGAAATCATGAGCAATACTGTTATTTCCACCGCAGTCATGGACACACTACTGAAGCTTGCAGACAGCTGAAGGATGAAATTGAAAGGCTGATCCAACAATGATATCTCCGGCAATTCATTCAAAACCCATCTGCTCGAGATAAAGCTGGTCATATTGGGGGGCAAAATCAATAATAATAAAGACAATAATTGAAAAATATTCAAATGGTTGGTGAGATTAAATGACCATACACTTCGTGCATTTGTATTAGTAATACTACTTGTCTTGTTTCATCATGTCTCTTTTATGTTAAATAGGATGTCACTTAGATATCACTAATGTTTTCTTCCAAGTTAAACATTGTGTTGTCCCCATACATATATCTTATGTGTTGAGTATAGTGTAACTTATATATCCCTAAGTCATACTAGAGACTTATTGTATTATCTTACATGATATAGTAATGTGTTGTTCACTCCGTTCTAATATTATCTCGTTTTTTAAGTAAAAAGATAAAAAATGACAATAAAAAACTACAAATAAATATAATCTCTTTATCCATGATTTGAAAAATACACAATCTTTATTGTATCTCAATTACTAGATGATCAATCCCAGTGGGATGTGATCCGACCTCTTCCATATAGGTTAATGTCATCGAGCAAGGCTCTGACATACAACCTCGGATAGGTCTTACATCTTTGGTGGATTCTCTCAACCTCTTCCATATAGGTTAATGTCATCGAGTAGTGCTCTGACATACAACCTCGGATAAGTCTTACATCCATGGTGGATTCTCTCGACATCTTTCACACAGATTAATGTCATCAAGCAGTGCTCTGACATATAACCTCGGATAGTTCTTACATCCTTGGTGTATTCTATCGGCCTCTTCTACATAGGTTAACGTCATCGAGCAGGGCTCTGACATACAACCTCATATAGGTCTTACATCCTTGATGGATTCTCTTGACATCTTCCATATATGTTAAAGCCATCAAGTAGGACTCTGACATATAATCTCGGATAGGTCATATATTCTTAATGGATTCTCTCGACCTCTTCTATAGAGGTCAATATTATGAGCAGTGCTCTAAGTGAACAACTTTCTCTCTATAAAAATTTCAAGAAAGCAAGTGATTGATAAAATCATCACTCATATAAAGACCTTAACAGTCTAATAATGCCTCCAAAAATATAGGGGGCAATATATCAAAGCATATCTCAAAGATGCATACACAATTTAATTTCCTCTGAGGGACAAATTCTCAACTTCATATACAATATCAATGAAGTTACATAAATCCAACATCAGATTCAAGTGTACATATAGTCTTGCTAGACATTGAAATCAAAAAATACATTTACATCATCCATACAAAAACATATGATATTGGCACACTTTCGTATGGATGCATATTGCCTTTGCAAAATGCCATTGAGCACCGGCTATCATCGGCCCTTCGACTGATGTATGTTGGCGGTCCTTTACTGCATATCAAACATTATCAGCTTCTCGCTCAACTACTAATAGTAGCACACCCTCCAACTCTCTCCTTCAGTCCTCCACTCGCACATTAACTGCCAACAGACTTCCACTCGATTATCCATCATTGAAGAACTTCCGCTCAAATAGCGTCGAATTTTTTCCCGTCTACTCATTACTTCTAATTCTCCTCCCAGATACTATTACCGCTAGATCTTCTAAAATCACCCTCACATACAAGTAGCAATTGATCTTCTTCTGCCAAGGGTTGTTTATTAAGAATATAACCTCTCATTGTGACTTCTACGCAAGAGAGGGGCACTGAAGCTTGATTGGGGAATGTCGCATATTTTCGACAGTAGAATGTCTCTAATGTAAGAAGAAGAACGCAAGAAAAGAATAAGGAGAAAAAAATTTTCTTCTATACAAGAGAGGGGCACTGAAACTTGATAGGAGAATACCACCTATCTATGACAGTGAAATGCCTCCAATATAAAAAGAAGACCAGAGGAGAAGAAAAACAACTTCAAAAATTCTAACTTCTACACAATGAGAGGAGCACTAATTTTGTGTAGGAAAAGTCACCTACGAAAAACAATGGAATACCTCAATTGTAAGCAAGTTAGAATGAGGGATGAGAGAAAAGAAACGATTGTAAAAAGTTCAACTTCTATATAAAAAGAGGGGCACAAATTTTGCGTAGGAAAAATCACCTATGAAAAATAATGGAAAGTCTCACCTGTAAGAAAGTTAGAACGCGGGAAGAGAAAGAGAATGAGCGATTGCAAAAATTTTAACTCCTACACAATGATAGGACACTAATTTTGTGTAGGGGAAAATTTGAAGCAGAAGTTAGGACAATTTTCCCCTTGCCTTAGGGGGCTATTTATAAAAGAAAGAGGAGAGGAATATTCCCTGGAAATAGGAATATTCCAAAAAGATGCCATGAATATTCCTGAAATGAGAATATTCTAAAGGAATTTTCTTAAAAAAAATTGCGGCCCCACAAAAAAGTAAATAAAATTATATATATATATAAAGTGAGAGGGGCGGCAGCCTTCTCAAAAAATAAATAAAAAATAATAAAAAAAAATTGTGGGCCACACCAAAAAAAAATCATGTAACTGCAGCCGGCGGTTGAATGCCAAACCGTGCCCAGAAGGGGCGCGACAATTCGCGCTCGTGCCGCAAATTATTAGGTTCGGACACCAGACATAGAGATATGTCCGGACTCTAATAAAATATTGACATGTGGAATGTACACGTGTCCGCAGAATTTTAAGTCATGCGCGCCAAAAACACAGGTAAAGTGCAGTAAAAGGGCAACCAACGCACAGTCAAAGCACAATCAAAGTGCAGCTCACATGTCAAATTTTAATTCGAAATCCGGACCAATATCTAGGTCCGGTGTCCGGACCTAATAATTTGTCATGTTATTGATGGCTCTTTCCTAACCTGCTGATGCAAAACTCTCAAATAGTACTAGATGGGTTGCTTTTCTTGATGGGTTTCTAGCATCTTTGTTGGTTCTTCAATCAAGAAAGAAAAACATTGAAACACTTGGATTAAGTTCATTCCAAGTTTCAACAAGTCCTTGTGGATTACAAAAAACATTGCATATATATTATAAATTTCCTGTTTGCACGTTATACTATCAAATCAAAACTAATCGTTCCGTTCAAAATAATTTTGAGGAGAAAAAGGTTTCTTCCATGAGTTCTTAGAAAAATAAAATGGATAATAATAAAAAAACAATAATAATTAATTCTTAAAACACAATTGAACAATTACCATACTACATCTCACCGATACGTTTCCTTCAACTATTTCTTGAGTACCATTGCCATGGTGTACATTCTGCCATCATCATAAAAGTAAAAAAAAAAAGTGTCAACTGATAAAAAATAATGTTGTCAGTCTACCATTAGCCAATCAAAAATTATTCAAGCTATAAATAAGATGCATGAATCTCAGAAATGTGAGTAAAAGGTTTAAATCAAGCATACTCAAGAAAAATATGAAATTATGATTATTCGATATGTCTTGAGACCACAAATAATTTACCCAGTCAACAATTAAGACTATCTTGGTTCCAGAATTCTAGGCCGCGAATGCAACAACAACAGCATTATAACTGCATGATGCCAAGTTGAATAATCTTACTTACGGAATTAAGCAGAAGAACTAAGATCAGTTAAGAACCCAACATGGAAACATCATAATCTTTGTAATGAGAAGTTGAAAAAAAAAAAAGCAATCTAGCAGGGCAAAACAATTGCCAGTCTTCTCAGACATAAATGAAGGTGGCAAGTTCTGTACACAGTGCAACAGTAAATCCAGCAGCCAACGCTTACTTTTGGCGGGGGTAAATTCTGTGGAAGTTTTAAGAAGACAAGAAGAAGCGAGAATGACAGTGAACGTAAAGAACATGAAATAGAAAATGAAATCTTAATTACTTCTTGTTACAGATTACAGCCTTATATAGTTTTAGGTACAGTAAGTTATCGCTACATATGAGGACACATACAAATATTTATATTTATGTTATTACTGTTCTAATATCCCCCGTCAAACTGTTGGGTCAAGGTGTGACACTCAGTTTGGTTCTTAGTTGGTGAAATCTCGGTGTGGAGAGAGATTTGGTAAAGATATCCGCTGGTTGATCGATTGTGTTGATTGGGAGAAGCCGGATCGTGTTCTGTTGAATGTGATCTCGAACGAATCCGTGATCTATTTCAATATGCTTCGTGCGAGCATGAAACACTGGATTATTTGCTAGTGCTATAGCGGATGTGTTATCACAATATAAGTCTGTTGGGGATGATTGAGGAATGCCGAAGTCTGTGAGAACTCTCCGTAGCCAAACAACATCTGTCGTGAGGGCAGCTAGTGCCCTGTATTCGGACTCAGTAGATGAACGTGCTACCGTCGTCTGTTTCTTGACTGTCCAATAAATGATCGTATCACCAAGAAATGAGCAATAACCGGAGG
This sequence comes from Dendrobium officinale, assembly GCA_019514585.1. NCBI lineage: Eukaryota > Viridiplantae > Streptophyta > Magnoliopsida > Asparagales > Orchidaceae > Dendrobium > Dendrobium officinale. The sequence continues at coordinate 15,386,570 of CM033700.1, forward strand.
TTGATTTTCGTGATGTTGGATCACCTGCCCAATCTGCATCTGAAAAGGAAGATAACTTTAAGTTAGATTTTGTAATGGGAATACCATAGTTAATTGTACCTCTTATATAGCGTAGCAGTCTTTTGAGTAGATAAACATGTTGAGGTAACGGTTGATGCATATGTTGTGATAGGAGATTGACGCTGTAAGAGATGTCGGGTCTTGTGAGTGTAAGGTATTGGAGAGATCCCGTAATTCTTCGGTATGTCGATGGATCACCGAGGATAGAATCCATGGAAAAGGTTGAAGGCATCTTCGTGCACGTAGGATTTGCCAAAGATTTGCAGTCACCGAGTTGTGCTGCCTTCAGAATGGACTCCGCGTAGAGTTGTTGAGAGAGAAAAAATTGATTAATATTTCGTTCAATTTGAATACCCAGGAATGAGTGAACTTCACCCAGTTGTTTCATGTTAAATTGTTGACTAAGCTGATGTATAATTTTGTTGATAAGTGTGGTGTTGTCGCCTGTTATGAGGATATCATCCACATATACTAGTAGATGGACTTGCGAGTTGTCCTGCCGAAGTGTAAGAAGCGATGGATCGGAAATATTGTGTTTGAATCCCATGGATACTAAATACGTCGTGAGCGTATTGTACCACTGTCTCGGTGCTTGTTTGAGACCATAAATAGCTTTGTGTAAATGACACACATGATCCGGATTGGTAGTCCTCAAATCCTTTTGGTTGTGCCATGTACACTGTCTCTTGCAACTTACCGTGAAGAAATGCATTTGCAACGTCTAGTTGCTGGACCGACCAGTCGTGGTGTATAGCTATGGCTAGTAAGATCCTAATTGTAGGGAGTTTGGCTACTGGACTAAATGTTTCAGTGTAGTCCAATCCATACTCTTGGTGATTTCCTTGCGCCACTAGCCTCGCCTTGTACCGAGCGACCGACCCGTCAGCATGCAGTTTCGTTCGGTATGTCCATCTACAGCCTAGTACTGAGGCGTTGGGAGGGGGCGGAACCAGACTCCAAGTTCCTTGCTGTTGTAATGCAAAAAATTCATATGCCATAGCCTTTCTCCACTCCTAATGTTTGTTTGCTTCGGTGTAATTTGATGGATATGCAGGTTGCTGAGACACAGATTGACGATGAATTAGATTTAATCTAGAGGGAGGTTTAAGAGAACCTATACGTTGTCTAGTGATCATCGGATGAACAGATGTAGTGTCCTTGTTGATGGTGATAGGGACTTGATCTGTGTCCACTTCTGTGGGCTGTTGAGGTGGTATAGAGATGCATTGTGAGGCATTTGTATCATCCTGGATAGGTGCAGATGTAGTGATATAATTTGATGGCTCGGTTGTACTGACGCAGGTGTGAGGAACAGAGGAGGTATGTTGTCCGATTGCTAGTTGATTGTTTTACGCTGCTAGCAAACGAAAAACATAGTTCATCGAATTTAACGTGTCGAGATATTACCACCTTGTTAGTCATAGGATCAAGACATTTGTATCCTTTGTATTGATCCGAGTAGCCTATAAAGATGCATCTGTGAGCTGTTGGTTGGAGCTTGTGTCGGAATTGGGCTGGAATTAGTGGAAAACACGCACACCCGAAGATGCGTAGATGATCATATTCCGGTTTGCTTTTGTTCAATATTTCGAACGGGGAGGCGTTGTTTGTTGTGGACGACGGCATGCGATTTATAAGATACGTAGATGTGAGAACTGCGTTTGGCCAATGGGTATACGGAACAGATGCACGGTGAAGTAATGTCCTGGTAGTTTCGATCAGATGCCTATGTTTTCTTTCAGCTACTCCATTTTGTTCAGGAGTATATGGACACGACATCTGATGATAGATATCGTGTGTTTGGAGAAACTGCTTGAATGACTTGTTGCAGTATTCTCCTCCTCCATCTGTACGTAAGCACTTTATTTTGCAGGATGTTAGTTTTTCAATTTGCATTTTAAAATTTACAAAAATGGGAAATACTTCTGATTTGTACGCATTGGAAATAACCACGTAAAACGGGAATGATCATCAACAAAAATGACATAGTAAAGAAAACCCGATTGTGAGATCGTGGGAGCGGGTCCCCATACGTCAGAGTGCACAAGTTTAAGAATCGATGTTTTCTTTTTAGACAGTTTTTCAAACGGAAGTCTATGATGCTTAGAAACGTTACACAGTTGACAAGAAGATTTATGTAAATCTATCCTAAGGTGCTTGTTATTAGATGCTATCCTTGCAGTTGTGTTGTTGTTGGGGTGGCCCAACTGATCGTGCCACGGTTGGGCACCGTCAATCGTTGATGTAAGGGCTTGAATGCGAGACGGAACAGCAGGTTGCCGGATGGAGTAGAGTCCATTACAGCACGGTCCTTGCAGTATAACTTGTTGAGTCATCAGATCCTTTAAATGATAGCCATGAGGATCAAAAGTAATCGCAAGATTGTTATCCTTGGTTAGTTTTGAAATAGAAACAAGATTATATTGCAAAAGAGGAGAATGCAAAATATTGGAGAGTTTGAGCTTACGAGAGGGAGTCGGTAACAGTCCGTTGCCATAATTGGCAATGCTGACCGAACTCCCGTCACCTATAGTGATGCTGTAGGAGCCGTTGTAAGGATGAGAGATCGACATATTTTCCAACGATTTGGTCATGCGGGAAGACGCACCGGAATCAAGATACCAGTCATTGTATGCCCCTTGTGGACCTGTAATGAGTGCTTTGTTTGCCGGTTTTGAAATTCTGGGCGTGTACTGCTCGTTTAGGCGATGCCAACACTCCATTGCGCTGTGACCTTTCTTTAAGCAGACTTGACATATGACCAGGGCACTGGACGGCATTTCTTTTGCTGAGTTTGCAGAGTTTTGTCCGCGGACTCTGGATAGTCTGTTCCGTCCGCGATTTGTGTACAGTGCCACCGGTTGATCTTCAACAATGTTATGCCTCGCCAAGTCGTTTGCTAGGTGAATTTCTTCACATATGAGAAGAGGATATAACTGATCCAAACTCAGAGGATTGGTCATTGTTCGTATGTACGTTTTGAAAGATTGATAGGAGTTTGGTAATCCGTTGATTATGTGCAGGATAATATCCTCTGGTTCAATCTGAGATCCGGCCGCTGCGATTTTATCAACTATGGACTTGATCTCTGTGAGATATTGAATCATAATTGAGTTCTTGAGCGAGAGGTGATAGAATTCATTCTTTAGTTGAATGACTCTAGACCTGTTTGTAGATTGAAACCTCGTTTCGAGAGTGTTCCAAATTGATGCGGTGGATTCAAGATTTAACACATATGGAAGGAGATTAGCAGAAATTGTAGAGCAGATAGCCGCAGATAAATTTTGATCGACAAGAATCCATTTCGTGTAAGCCGGATTCAGGGCTGATGTACTGTCGGGTTTTGAGATGAATTTGGCCGAAGCAAGAATGTTTGAATCAAGAAACAACTCAAATGCGTTTGCGCGGCAAATCTTTGCAATTTGCGAGCGCCATACCGAGTAGTTCTCGGTAGTGAGCGAATTCTGCACGAAGTTCTTGAGATTTGCGAGCACAAACTTCAGGTTGAAGGAGGTGTCAGCAGGATCCGACGTTGCCATGTCCGTGCGATCGGAATTCTGAGTGGATGATGAAGAAGCCATGGATGCCCTGGATCTTTAATCCATATCTGATACCATGTGAAAGTTTTAAGAAGACAAGAAGAAGCGAGAATGACAGTGAACGTAAAGAACATGAAATAGAAAATGAAATCTTAATTACTTCTTGTTACAGATTACAGCCTTATATAGTTTTAGGTACAGTAAGTTATCGCTACATATGAGGACACATACAGATATTTATATTTATGTTATTACTGTTCTAATAAATTCCTGGAGTGAAGTAGCTGCGTGTGAAACCAAATAAAAGTTCATTGGTCAAGGCAAACGGAGCAAAATTTCTAAGGCGGGTAAATAAAATTCTTGATGCAGACAAAATATTATTTATTATGCTATCAGAACCGAAGAATAGGACAACTGAAGTCTTTAAACTTGCTGTAAATGATTTTTAATATAAAAGAGACAATTGGTTGACAAAACCCTCAAAAATGAGAAAATTATATATGGGCGTTGAAATAGAACAAGGGCAAAAAAATGTTGAAAATACCAGATACCAAAAAACGACACATCTTCATTTTCCTCCCGAAACCAATCTAAAGCTTGGTTTTGGATATTTTGAAAACTGTCACCAATCTATTGTAGTTCTATCATCAACAAAACACACAAAAAAGGTTAAAAAAACCGAAGTTGAACAAAAAGTGGAATCAGTCTAAACAAGCCCTGATTTCTTAAGCAGCAACCAAACTACAACAAATCGAGTAAAATACAAGGAAACACAAATCATGCTAAAGAAACTAAGGGATAATAATGTTGGAATATAGCAACGAATAAAAATTAGAAAAGCTTTCATAAGTTCTTAACTTCATGTGAAATAGACTAGGAAATAAAGAGCAGAAAACTTAAGGATCCAAAATGTTGTTGATTCACCATGCTGACTGTATATCAAGAAAAATAAACCTGAATGCAAATATATTTCTAAGTACCACGAAGAATAACAGCTTGATTGTTGGATAGCCTCACTATGATCTTAAGAGTACCTGCAATCAAATACCAAAATCTGAATAAACTTGACCATTCTGAAAAATAGGATCCAAAAATACCCAACAGTCCTGGACTAAATGACAAAATCAAGGGATACAAGGAAACATTCAGCTGAACCCCAGCTATGGTCAACTAGGAACACAAAGAAAAGCTATATCACCAATGATTCACAATCATGACAGCAAGTAATTGGACGCTTTAAGCCAAGATGATCAAAAACAGAAATGAAACTACCAATAACAAAATTGATCCCTTTCAGACAACCTTCTCGGGCTCCTCTTGACAGATTTCTCTAGCAGCTATTTGCACTCATTTTCCAGGAAATATTCCTAAATGTAACAGCAAAAAACACTTTCATCCCCAAGATCTGTTAAGGTGAAAAAAATATAAGTTGGCTGTAAGTCACCAACAACTGTTTAAGAGTACTAATTGACAGTAAGTTCGTCTGGGTCCTCTTAAGATGTTGGCCAGAAGTTTCTATGCTTCAACCCATTAATAAGAAAACGAATCAAGTAGTGCAACATGTGCTTTGAAAAAGACAGGAATGCAAAGCAGTAAGAAAATGCCATGCCAAGAAATAAATATCATGCAAATGAGTGCCAATCTTCTGCTCAATGAAAATTTACACAGATGGAGGTTATCAACTAGTTACAGGCACATTTATTCATAATGAAGCCAAAGCTCCAGCTAGAGGCACATCAAAGGATGACATTAAACTTGTAGAGCAAAAGCATTACGTAATTGAAATCGGTTTTTGTACAGTAGAACGATTAAACATGTAGTGGGATAAAGACTTGATGTTGTTGTTGCAGTAGAAAGATTAAACATAATGCCTGCATCAGCAAGACAGGATGTTATTAAGGAGGTCGGGTCTCTCTGTGTGTGGATGTGACTTCATCACAACTTAAATAAAATAGCATTTTTCACCTAGCAATACATACTGAGTATATCCACCGTAAAAAATGAGTACCAAATTATAAAATAAGAGTGATACCTGACCTCAACAAAAAAAAAAATGCAAATATTTTAGTTCTCATTTTTGTTGAACAGCAATGAAAATTAAAAAAGTCAGGGTAGAACTTGAATCACATCTTATTCAAGTGCAACTGATTCTGAAATCATTCAAATAAAAACAACATTCAAGCTTAAAATACATATCCTAATCTTCGGTCAATGAAATAGATATGGATATTTGATTTCTGAAACATTCACATGTGTTTTCAGCCCCATATGAACTATAAAAATGTCGTAAATGCAAAGGTTTCATATGAGCATACAAGTGATGCAACTGAGTTAAGGTGGAGAGTTTTCGAATGTTTTAAATCTGTGAGTTTGCACATGTTTGTTTGTTCGCTGCATGTGTGCATATATGAATGTTTGTGCGTTCAAGGATGGATAGATGTGTTATGAATGAGTCTATGCTGGGGTTTATAGTGTCATCTACGATCTTTTACACATTCCAAAAAAATCAAAAACATCATCACTTTTTCAGTTATGCTAGCTATATTTGTGCTTATAATTTGGAAAAACATGGATTTGATTGACCAATCCAATATAGATTATTACATCTCTTACCTAAATCTAAAATGTAGTACAATTTTATCCTTTTTAATACAAATGTGCGTTTGTGCAGTATCCAACTCTCTTTTTTTATTGAAAAATAGGTGAACCATGTGGCAATTGACATAACACACACGAAATCGAGAAACTGAAATTTTAGTGATACCCCTTTAGAACTCCTCTCTAGAAGTACTAACGCTTCATGGTAAGCCTACTCTCCAACATAAACATAATCATGCAATAAAAGGCACAAAAAAGCAAACTAGTGAAAACAAATCAATTGCCTTATAGTCCAACATGTAATTGGCGATGAAACAGCAACCACTTAAAATGTTTACCACATGACGAAGCAACATCCTTCCATAAAAACCCATGGTTGCACATGACTAGCAATATGAACCGACAAATGTCAAAATGACCTTTGTAATATACCATGAGCACATATTCTTTAAATAGAGGACAGATCTGCAGGATCAATTTTATACAATAAGATAAATACAAGTCTTAGTGAATACGATAAATACAAGTCTTTGTGAATCTAAAGCAACAATATAATATATTGAAAAGAGTAAAAGCTCGAAATACTCCTCCGACTATTAATAAATGCTTAAATTAATCTCAGAGTTTCGTATTGCCCCAATTTGATCCATCAACTATTAAAAATTATCCAATTTGGTTACTGGGTTAAATTTGATGTTTAAATTAATGAAAAAAGGTGGAGAGTTTCGCTTCTTTCTGGGCATTTAGGTAAAATTACTTGTTACATGCTCACTTGTCTTCCCGCTATAAGCCCAGGTGACCGAACTGTGTGAGGGAGAAGCTGCGAACAAGGCGACGCAAGCGAGTTAGGGCAAGGCGAGTGAGAGAGAAACGTGATGAGAGCGAGCAGGATGCGAGCAACACACGCTGCATCGTGCTTTAATTCACATTCCGAATTCATGTGCGGTTGCGAGACAGACAACACACCGCGAGCAAGACATCTGCAAAGCTATTTGAATGCAGGAAGAAAGTGATGTAATTAATAAATAATTATTTAATTAGATTAATAGATAATTAACTTAGTGTTTAATGTTTAATTTTATTATTTATAATGGTTAGTAAATAATGATAATTAAAAACTAATAATTAATAATTAACTCATAAATAATTAAAACATAATCAAAATTAAAATTAATAAGTTATTTCATAATTAAATTTTTTTCTAATTATATTATTTTTGTAGTTGTAATTTATTGACAGTAATTAAAATTAGAATTGATAAGTAACTTTTACTTAAAATGTATATTTAAATTAAGATACAAATTAAATTTTATTTGTTAAAGAACTAAATGATATGAAATTTATTTGTGATATTTTTATTATATTTAAATGATATGAAATTGTGATATGAAATTGTAATTTTTATTATGTCATATTTTTCTTTTAAAAAGAAATTTTTTTTTTACTATTTATTTACCCTTGTTATATAGTAGTTTAAATATGTACGATAATCTATTAAATGATAAAATTGAGCAATATAATCAACATAATCTCATATGCATTTGTAGTACCTAAAATCATGGTTTAAAATTGCGCAATAAGAAGCGCGCCTCAGCGCAATTTCGACCCTTTAAGCCTCAAAGCCCGTGCAATGAGTTCAGGATTTGAGGCGTACACCTCAAGTTTACTGAGGCGCGCCTCGCCTCACAGTTGAGAGGCATCCGTCTCTAAAAATTAAAAAAAAGATAATGTACATGCTTGGTACAGCTATGTATCGCTAGGTACATGCTCGGTACCGCTCAGTACATGCTCGGTACCGCTCAGTACATGCTCGGTACTGCTTGGTATCTTTTCATACAAATAACTTATGAACTTTAAAAACAAGCTGAACTTAAAAATTACTCTTACAATAAAAATTTTCATGTCGTACCCAGCCAGGGGGCAGCGCCCCCTTGGACCCCCGGCAGACCGGTATATTTTTGTATTCGTGTTGTCTTATTATTGGGATATTTTGATTTCACTTCATATCTTGTGCATTTTTATGTTTTATATATTATTTTCTCATTAGTTTATAAAAAATTTATCATTTTATGTTTACGTAATTTTTTTATTTTGAGGCTTACACCTCAAAACGCCTTGAGGGTTACGCCTCGCCTCACGAATAAAAAACGCCTCAATACCCGATTACGCAATTTTAAACATTGTCTAAAATACCCTTCATATTTAACTTTGAAGTTAACTTTAACTCTTATTTTAGGCTTTGAGACTAAATTGATTTTTAATAATTGAGAGACTAAATTAGACATTTATCAATAGTCGGAAGACTATTTTGAGATTTTACTCATATTACTAAAACGAGAAAAAAAAACCACTTTCTAAGCCTAAAAATATAATAAAAATACCAAGGAAAAAAAAAAGACCATCTGCCTTGTCTATCAACTAATAAATTAGAGGAAAATTGAGGCCAATCCCAAATGCCATGGGTTGCCATTTATCATGCTTTTTGAAAGAAATGTGTAGAAAATACGTTTAGAAGGCATCAAGTTCAGTGCTATGACACAAACTATAATATAAGAGCAACAGGAACAAGAAGCAAATTAGCTCCACAAGTCAGCTGCTGAAATAGTGAAAGCTACCAGTGCAAGTAGCAATAATATGAACATAAAACAATAATAACAAACCTTTATCCCACGAGGTGGGACGGCTGCATGAATCATTTTTCTCTATTGTATCCTATTAATAGTCAAATTCTTATTTAAATCTAATAAAAAATGTTATTTTTAATACTTTCTAACTTAACTCTTTTTAGGTTTACATCTAACTTTCTTAACATAGGCCAGATCTAATACACCACTAGTTTTATTATTACTAAAATTACACTTTATGTATTCAGATTTAGATCTACTCAAACGAAAACATTTATACTCAAACGAAAACCTTTAGACACTAAGTTGAGTAGTCTTATCAATAAGAAGAATGTCTCCAGCGAAAAATACCCAGCAATGAGTGTTAGCAATAATATGAAGTATGAACATATGAACAAAAATACATCAATGATGTTGCTGATTGCACTACAAAAGATGAATGTATACTCTTATAGACACAACAAAATTATATTTATATCCAACAACACATACATTGATAAGCATGCAAATGCATATACTTATCAATAACTAAAAGAACTAAAACTCGAACTAAGCTAAACAAAAATAAATTATTTAAGTCAATTATTAACAAGTGCTTGACTGACTAAAAGTTGAAATTCACCCAAAATCAAAAGTTCAGCTCAATTCTTGGGTTTGGCCTTTGGAAGACCCGAGACTGAAACTGGCCTGATATCACCTATATCTTATATATTTTTGCAAGTCAAAACAGATGAGATAAAAACTTTAGAGTTGATTTGCTTCACTGGTGTAGTACTTTCTAAAAATCCCACAAAGTGATTGCTAAGGTTGAGGTTAACTACTTAAACGATTTGATACCAAAATATGTTAGTTGGGCTTCATAAAATATGTGGGAAGTATTTTAAAGTCATTGGCTTTACCATCGATCTAGCTCATGAATTGATGGATGCTAGAATTCCTGTAACTTGGGTTAAGTTATGCTTTAAGGTTCTTCTTTCAATTTTTAGAATTAAAAAGTTGTATGTTGCATTAATTGCTTGTACAAATCTTAAGTTTCAGGAATTATGAGTTGTGATGATGATAGGCAGATTACTAGGAAGTAGGAACCAAAAATAAAAATTGAGCAGAACCTAAATGAACCAGTTTGATTCAATGGGACGTTGGTCCAGGTTAGCTTCGATTACAGGAAAAGTGGAAACCACAAGTTTGGATCACTTCCCTCGAATAGGCCATAAAAGTTCTAAACAATCAATGTAGCGCCCCATAAATTATCATAACATACAGTTATAGATACAAATATATATATATTACTCATCGCAATGGACCATATCTATGCCATGATTTTTTCAAATTTTTATGAAATCCAATATCAGCATCTTTTCTATGTTGCATCCCTATATCATGTTCATGCTTTCTTCTATATAAATGAACTAAAAAGAAGGCAGATAATTAACAACATACACAGATCGGTCCAAATGGTTCACTCCAAGCAGCTCCACACTAAATTTTACCAACCAGCCAGCCCCTTTGATTAAAATATTATAAAGGTATAATGACAAATCAAAATAAGACCAAAGATGCTTTAAAACTGGATGCCTTCAAAAAAAAAAACTTTGGCAATGCATGCGGCATATCACTGGACTGATGTCCTTACAACATAAAAAACGGTCAAGCCACACATACAAAAGACAAAGCTATCACAACACAAACGAAATAATTCTCCATTCAAATTTCCTGCCTAGAACATCAGTCCCTCATAATGAAAATCTATCGAGTCTAAAATCAAGTTAGCCCATAAAACCACATTAATCCGTCCAGTCTTTAAACATTGTCTTGCCTCAAACATTTGAAGCTAATCAATACTTTCTGGGGAAAAAAAGGAAGGAAGAAACCTTGAAGCTCAACTAGTCAACTTTAACTAAACTAAAAGAAATCAATTAAAACCACTCAAACATTGGTTTTGGGGTTACTTGAACAAGGGAACTTACGAATCTTTACATGGAACATTTCATCTTATATTCAAAGCTCACTAACGAACAAAGAGCCAGAATTCAATCATAATGGATTTCGGATGATGGAACCACAAGAAAATTGATAGGATATTTTCTGAAAAAACTCATAGTCAAGTTATTTAATATAAATTACACAAAATTTAGGTTGTCAGGCCTTTATTTTTAATCAAATTTGAAAAGCAGTAATAAATAGATGTCCAAAGTTTTTAAGAATAGTGAATCCACACTAATAAAACCCTACTCTAAATTGGTATGTCAACAGTTCTCAAAATTAACAGTTTAAAAAAAATAGTTAAATTACAGATCCCATATAGGCATCTTCTATGTGAGAATATTCAAAAATTAAATTGTGTGCATTACATGAGAGTTTTGAATTAAATATTTGCATGACCATCAATAATAAGAAAATGAAAGATTGAATCCATAGGAATGAGTAAAAGGCTAACTTGCTAAGTAGCGCTAACCAAATGAAAAAAAACCAATCAGACTTAAATCAAAACAATTTAGAATAGGAACAAAAATTAGCCATACGCCAAAAACTTACATGATTAATTGAAACCAAAATAACAAGAAATAAATAATTTTAAACAACATTAGAAAAATCAGGTCTACCATTTATTCACGTTGAATGATTAATAAAGTGTTACACTCTTTTGCATGAAAACATTTAGAAAAAAATTTAAAACGCAACAAGAAGAGAAAAAATTATCTAGCCATATAAAGTTTTTAGAGAAAATTTAGCTAGGTATCATTTTACAAAACTTACAAGAATCAGTTCCCTAAAGAAAAAAATTACAGTTCCCAAAAGAGGAGAAAATAACCTTTATTTAAAAAATAACAAGAACAGAGAATTTACGTTGAGTAAAATTCTTACCTTGCCATATATCTATTTTTATCATTTCAACAAAAATGTTACATTAATGAAAGCTTATACAAATGGATTTTTTTTGGCCCTAAATCCTCCATCTGTATAGTGCAAAAAGTTCTTGCTTTAAGTTATTAGCTATTGATCATCTATTTGGCTAGGTATGATTCTGTTTTCCCATTAAAGTATATTATGATGAAAAACATCTATTATGTTAAAAACATCACCTAGGAGCTACTTAAATGAGAATTAATTTCACTAGAAGTGGTTTAGAGAAACAATATTCTTATTGCACGAGACAAGCAGGTGATTTGATTCTATAAGCGTAAAAGGCGAAAGCAATTGATAATGTTCACTATAAAAAAACCATAAAAAGAAAAATGGTTTTATTGGAGTTACTTTAATTGTAAAAAAAAAAACCAAATTATACTTTTACCTGAATGACAGTCAAAAAAACAAAAGACAAAAGGATAAGAAATTTTTTTTTAAAAGTATCATTGTCAAGATTCCAAGCAACAAATCCATCAAAGGCTCACAACAGCCCAAGTCCTACAGGCATAAGTTAATATATCTGCAACATTTCAAATTCCGTAATACCTTTGCCAAAAGCCTCGAAATTTGCAAGAAAGGTGGCCTCACTCTCATGCAAACAATTCAAAACAAGCATAAATTTTAAATAGCATTGGTTATATAGCCCAAACCAAATTAATATTACATCTAAGCATCAATGTAGATCCTTTTCTCATGCTCAATGCTATGCACTCCTTGGCGGAACAATTAAGTTTCATATATAAATATGAGAAAGCATAGTGAAGTTGTAGAACAAAAGAGCTATAACAAGGGCTTTAACACACTTGCAAATATCTTCTCTCAACTGCTCCCTCCCTTGTTAAGTGGTGAGAGAGGAAGTCAAGGGTGGGGCAGAAGATTGCATAAAATAAACAGCCATTGTCCCTTAGGTCCTTGTTGAACAAGCATTGCTAAGTTTTATGGAGACTTTTTGTACAAAAACTTTAGTATTCTACAGCATCTTATCAAATATTAAATTGAAATTAAATTAATATATATAAAGGTTCTGAATTACTTATTGGAGGTAAACAACCTTTTTATAGCATTTTCAATAAGAAAAATAAAAAAGAATCATTACAAGTTATACAGCACAAATAACAGACTAAAATTCATTCTTTCTGAACATAGTCAAATTTCTATTTATGAGACAACTTGAGAGTCCCAAGAATATTAAGTTTATATAACATTCAGGGGGGGTTAAGAATAGAAAAATGTCAAGAATATCAATATGTATAATTTTTAAGAAAAAAATCAACATCTATATATGCTCCACTTACAAATCATGCCATCAAAAAACTTAGCTGCAAGCTAAGGAGTCTCTCCATGATCTCATGAGTAGATAGTATTTCTGAATGTTCACAGCCATTAATTACTTCTTTGATATTGAGGGCTGTCCTATAGAGTTGTTCTCCAATCTCGTATTGCCCGCATAAAAGCATAAACTTTGCCCTCATCTCAAGAAGAGTTGCTCTCAAATGTGCAAGATCTTGATAAAGTAGAGGGTCAGGATGTAAAGTTGAACTCCTAGAACTCCTATTGAAGCAAAACGGCATGGATTCATCATTACTAGCATCCACAAGGATGAAATTCTCCATAGATTCAAGTATTTCAGTTGAATGACGCAAAAGATCTAAGATGAGATCGCTTTGGGAGAGTGACACAAAGCTATGATTAGCCAACGGCAAAACAAACTTCTTGATAAAAGACAAAAGATCAGATACTGATAGATTCATAATGGAGGGCAAGGGGTTGAATTTAAATAGTAAGAAACAGGCTGCCCATATATGATTCAAATGCTCAGGAAGGCATCCTTGAATTCTAACAGCTCTAACCATAGAAGAAGCAAATCTATCTCCTCCTCTTCTGTAGGCATAGACCCTAGTGATGTCATGAAAGGAAAGAAAGCCATTTCTTGGACTACATCTTGCTAGATTAAATCTTATGAGCATATTAGATGCTGTTTTAGCTTTTAACAAATTACTATGTGAGATCAATTTCTCACTCGTGAACATCTTGTAGCAATTTTTAAAAAAGCATTCACGAGCACTCTCATTGGGAACTTCAGTTGCCAAAGCTAACATAGATATTGGAATTGGAGAAGGAGCAAACCAACCACTAACCTGCAACATTTTCATAGCCAACTTTCCATGCTTCTTATGTTCATTAAGTACTAAAAATAGAAAATCAAAGAGCTGAATAAGAAAGGGATTCCGCTTAAATACATCCCCAACGTTGCCACTCCAGTGTATTTCTCTTTGAGGCATTAAACTAATAGCTTCAAGTAGCTTGGATGGATCAATAGAGTAATTAGAAAGGATACCTCCAACAAGTGCGAGTCCAAGGGGTAATCTGCATAACCTCTCCCCAATAATTTTAAGAGCATCATCATCAACGGCATTGACATCCTTTAAGTTTATCATCATTAAGGACATCGACTCATCACTAGACAAGTTAGACAGTTGCAAAGGTTGAAGGTCCATTACCGTAGGCAAGCAAGTGGAGATAATAACATGGCTCTCCCCACCAAAACGAGGAAGTAGCTCCATTATTTCCCTACCATCAAACCAATCTTTTTTCATTCTCTAAATTATCGATCACCAGTAGATAAGGGATTCCTCGCATGAGTTCCCTCCTAACTTTTCGAATAGATTCACTTTCTGTTTCCTGAAAGTTCCTTGGATAAGCCCTCTTTGAACAAAACTCATCATCAACAATGCTCAAATCAATTCCCAAAGGAGTCAGCAAGTTCATATAGTTTATACGGGCATACCTTTCTTCTCCACTAATCCAAAGTATCATCTTGTACATTTGGGAATATCTATAAGCAAATTCAAGAAGAAGTTCTGTTTTGCCAGTGCCGGGCTCACCTGAGACGCAAGCTATGCCCTTACCAAATGTTAAATCTCTGGCCCTCCACTTCTTTCCACTTTTTGTTGTTTGTTTTCTTGGTGGAAACCTGTCAACATCCCCAACATTATGCTTATATGTTATTTCTATCTCTTCCTTAGACTCCTTCCACACCTTTTTCCCCTTCATCTTGCCCTTCCTTTTCATTTGTTGTAATTCATTATTGCTACTACATCCCTTTTCATGTAAAATATTAATTAAATCTTCATCCCCTTCCATTTGAACATCACCAAACAACATGAGCTTTAGCTCAAGAAGTTCTTTCTTTCTTCCAATGAAATTAAGATTTCTTGTGAATGGAAATTCTTCTATAGCTACCCTACTCTTCCACTTCAACTTCTCCAAAGCATCTCCCCTTCCCAATTTTTTTCCAATTAAGTAGATTGCATCAAAAACACAATCCCGCATATTGCTCGTACTAACTTCAAACTTAACATCAAGACGTGAGAGCCCATCCACTACCTCGCTCCACTCTTCTTCCAACCCTTCATATTTCTTCCAAAGTGTGCCACCATACTTACCCCAAATTTCTCCCTTTTTTTCAACAATATCCCTAGAAAAGCAATCTCCTTGCTTCAATCCAAAAAATATTGGAATCAATTTGTTTTTCCCCAACAAAATTTTGAGCTCCTCAACACTCCAAGGGCTAGAAAAAGACTTTCTAGTGACAATCACCACACCAAGAGGAGCCTCCTCCATTGCTATCCTTGCCATTACATGGGATTTAGCATCTGAACATGTAGCACGGTAAGACACAAAGCATAAAAAGCCATGCATCACCATCTCTGCCCGCAACCAATTCACAAAACGTATTAACAAAGTTTTTTTTCTCCCACAATACCCAACATAAACATCACAACTCTTAAGTCTCTCAATCTCTGAGTCATTTCCTTCCGGCCTTCTCGCACTACTACTAGATGAGATACTATTATTATAAAGTATAGTAGAAGTGCTTGAAACTTGTGAGGCTGAATCTACCGCTGGAACACTTGTCGAGGAGAACAATGGTGGGTCCGGAAATGATGAAGAAAAAATATAAGAATTTGTAATTTTTGGTGGCGAGAGATTAGGAGACAATGACCGACCACATGCGGTGAGGAAGATAGAAGAGGATTCTTCGGCATTGGCATGTGAAGCTGAGGACGCCATGAAAGAATGAATTAATGAGAAAAATGTTTAACTAAGAAGATATGATGCACTCTTTCTAGTCTGAAACATCGGCTTTAACTTGGAATGGCCCCCAAATAACAAATAAATGCATAGTGTTTCAACAAACTTGTTATACCCTGCAATTACCACAAAACAAGAATATATTAGAAAGAGGAGAATACGCAACAAAATGACCATTTAATAACATTAAGTTGATAAAGCATAGAAAATGATATAACTATGACATAATTTGGCAATGGCTTTAAAAATTAATATAGGGATGGACTTTGCAATAATTATGGGAGATAAAATCCCAAAACTCCATGTATTTTGAATTCATCCTTAGCTAAAAAAAACCTTGGAAAAAAATAATATTAAGGAAAAATATACCACTTCCTGATGGCAAAATCATATTTAAAAACTATAATGAGAATAAAATTATGAGGCACTGGTAGCTCAATAGTAAAAACATGTACTTAAATACTAATTTTTGGGTGAGTATTAAAGGGTGGATTTTACATCACATATAACATTCTATTAAAATGATTTAGGCATGAAACAAATGAGAATCCAATGCCTCCCTCAGCTGTTGTTAATGCAAAAAAAGTCGAGGAAGATTTTCTTTAATGTGGCATTAAACTAAACAAAGTAAAAATATGACCTTAATACGATCAAAAATCCTATATATGACTTCATGGTGCTCTAAAAAGAATTTTTTTCACATTCAGAGATTAATAGAAAACGGCTACAACTTCAATTGGTTCCAATCCAACTATTTTTCCTTAATTCTAGATGTTTTTAATAATGTGCCTAAAGGTGCGTTTACACCATAATCATACATTAGAAGTACGGTAACATGAACATTCATCTCAAATTGAATGAACTTAAATCTCAAGAGGAAGAATCACATATCCTATAGTAAACTAACGTATGTATAACAAGGACAGCTATTAACCTATGAAGCTTTTTTCATAAACCAAAGATGCCCTTACACTATCATTTCCAATTACATTCCATGATAAAACTAAAACAAAAAGCAATGGAATTCTACTCAAAACTTATTGGATGATTTCCCCATAGAACAACAATGGAAGAAGACCTTAAAAAGTTTGTTATTCATTGAGCAATTTTACTACATTCATGAACTTATTATCATGAAAACTTCCCAAATAACATCTAACCTCCTCTAATACATATCTCAAATTATAGATCATTGCGCAAGTCAATAGATCAAGTTCAAAGCAATAAAGAACTCGACTTGCCTATTTTGTTTTTGGGTCGACTTTCTTAAACTCTAAGAAGCCATCATAAGTTTCCCATTGAAAAAAAACTATGCAGCCTAAATAAAGAAGCTATAGTTGTGCAATTATACTCCCCCATGTTGATATGATTGTTCGTGAGTTCAAGTAACTCGACCAATATAATATGTTACTATGAATATGTGAAAGGACCTTCAAATAGTCCTTAAGTAACTTAACTTGCTATACTTTTAGCTCCAAGTCTCTTACCTCTAGTATTTATGATGGAAATGAAGAATAAAATTCATCAGAGTTTCGTCGAGCACTTGTTGCATATTAAGAAGAGTTTGTGAATTCTACCGTGGTTTTTGGGGATTGGTAAATTGGGTGATGAACAACATACATTTTGAGTAGGAAGAAATACTCCCAATGGTAGTCATTAGAAACACCTTAACGATGCCCCTATAAAATATGATAAAGAGCAATATCATTTGAGCACATTATTGATATTCAAAAATGAAGCAACTGTCTTGAAATAAGCAACAAGGTCAGCATGATTAGGGGTGTAAACAAGTCGAGTCGAGTCGAGTAGTGGTCTTATCAAGCTTGGCACATCAAAAATATAGTCGGCTCGAACTCGAGCTCGTCCCACAGTTAATGAGCTCGAGCCGACTCGCGAGCATTGGCGGGATTTTTAAAATTTAGACCGGATTTTTTAAACTTTAAGCGGGATTTAAAAGTATTTAAATTAATAAAAATATTTTTAGCATTTATTATTGATTTTTAAAACATTTACATTTAATAAATAAATAAAAAATTATTTAAAAATATTAATAATTATTCGAGCTTGCTCGCGAGCTCACAAGCTAAGCCTCATCAAGCTTAAACTCGAGCTCGTTTACTAAACAAGCATGAGTTTGAGCTTGAGCTCAACTCGTGAGCTTGATAAGCTCACTCGCGAGCCTATAAAAGAGTCAAGCCTGAGCCGGCTCGGCTCACTTACACCACTAAACATGATTCATCTTTGCTCTATGATACTAGTGGGGATTTTGAACTTTGATCGAGGTTGTGCTTGTAAAATTTCATTTGAAAAAATGTCATTTGATGGCTACAGTTGGCTTTTTATGATGTGATGAGGTATGGATGGGAATTTCAACCGTGCATTCCTTAAGGAGATAAGTTATGTCGATTATCGACATATGATAAGTTCTTTGCAACTATATGTTCTTTGGATTAGAGAGTTAGAAGTATCATCTTTAATAGGAATTTGGAGGTAAGGAGATGTTCTTGAAACTCGCTCGAAATTTTCTTGAATCATGTTTTATTAATAATCTTTCATTCAACTTAACTACCTTTCAATGATAAATTCTCCTATTTCACTCACAAAGACCTCTCTCTTTACCATGCGGACCTCCATAACTTGGCTCCTTATTCTTCATATCCTCCATGCTCACTTCACCTACAAGGCTATAAGTATTTGGATCCAAATCTATATGTGAGTGATACAATAAACATTATTAACACATGGAACAAATCTTATTGATATGTCACAAAAAATCAGCTTGATCAGGCACGATTTTCGGGGCATATCTCAATTGGGAACTTCCAAAATTAAATACGGGACCATTTGAACTCTAATTTCAACAAACTTATAGTAAAACTGAACGTCTCGACAAGACAAAAACAACTCCAAAATCTATCAAAACCAAGCTCAAATAAGCCCAAATCAAAGGCTTGAAGCATATATAAAAGCTTCAAGACATTAATTGGATGACCAAATGATCTCCAAATATAGCATGTCTATAGTTGAATCAAGCGGCTTGGTGAGATGAATCCAATGAGCACAAGCTTGCCTAATTTTGGCATCATTAAGGCACTTAAATGTTGAAGAAAACTTCTATGATCGAGGGAATCAATATGGGTCGTCCAATGAACCACTCTGAATTTACTCTGAATCTTCTTCATATTATAGGGCATGTCATTCCCAAAAATTTATAAATAGGCCTCCACTCCTTACATGAAAGAGAGAATTGGACCTTGGGCTAGAGATTCAAGAGAGCTTTAAAGCTTCAAAAATCCTAGAGCTCCACCTAAGCACCACTGCCTGCAAACCCTAATCGTCAGCCATTACTGTCAGACTTTCACCGGTCAAGAGTCGTTGTACGTCCACCCAGTCGCCATTGTTAGATGTCCACCTAGCCACCGCTGTCGGACCACTGCCCAAACATCACATTAGAACTCTGTCTGACCACCGTCGTGGGTTTTCGCTCGACCGTCGTTATCTGACCATCATTGCCTGCCAACTATGGTTATCGGACTACCATTGTCTGACTACAGTCCTCAGACCACAATCATTTGATTATAGTCCATCTGACCTCAATCACATGTCGATTATGATCCGAACCATCATTGCCCGACCACGATCCTTCTGACCCTAGTCGCCCGATTAAGGTTCTTCATACCTCCGTCTCTCGTCAACTACGGTTCCTCCAACCCCGTCGCTCAACTACGATCCCTCTGACCTTCAATGCTAGACTACGATCCCCCCAACTTACTATGAACTCTGACCTCTGTAGCCCGACTACAGTCCCTTTGACCACCATCACCCAACTTTGATCCCTTCGATCACCATCGTCTAACTAGGGTCCCTCAGACTATAATCATCCGATTATGGTCCCTCCAATAAAAGTCGCTCGACTACGATCCCTCCAACCACCATTGCCCGACTACAGTGCCTCCAGTCTCCATCGCCCGACTACGGCCCATACGACCACCATCGTCCAACTACGGTCCATCTGACCAACATCTACAATCCCACCAATCAAAGTACCTGACTATGGCCCCCACGACTTTGGTCGCATGACTACAATCCCTCCGACCACCATCGCCAGATTAAGGCCCATCCAGCCATAGTTGCCTGTCTTTGGTCCCTCCGACTATGGGTGTCTAAAACGGGTTGCAGGACGGTTCGGGTCAAAGCCGACACCGACTCGCTACTATTTGACTCGACCAGAACCCAACCTGATTTTGCAAACGAGATAAAAAATCTCAACCCGGACCCGACCGGCGCTGATTACAGGTTAACCCGACCCAACCCACTCATTCGAGCGAGTTGGAGCACGAACGGGGCACGAACGACACTGAAAATATGGACGACAGAGCGGACGACGGCATGGACAACGATGTAGCAATGAACGATGGCACGAACGATGGCACGATGAGTCGATGACGGCTAGAGGTGTCAATATTTGACACGACCCGAAAATTTAGGGTTCTGGTTAAGTATTTCAACCCGTTTATAAAACTAGGTCGGGTTCGGGTTGAGCCGAAAATCCGAAATCAACCTGATTTAAACCATTTTTAATTGATTTAGAAGAATTTTAGAAGATTGTTATGAAATAAGTAAATGTTATTTCCAAAAAAATAATAAATCATATTGCCCAAACTGAATTAAGCTTGGTTTATTTTACATTAATTGAAGTAAATCTTACTTAATTCAATTTAGGTTTAAATAAATCGAATTAAATAAAAATATTTTAGTAAAACATACCTGAAGCGGGTCGGATTCAGGTAAACTCTAACCCAAAGCGGGTCGAGTTCGAGTTTAAAAAATCGACCCGTTAGCAAAAAGAGGTCGGGTCAAATTCGGGTTCGAACTAAATACGACCTGAAATCCAGTTTTCATAGCCCTAACAACGACACAGATGAAATCGCGGACAACAACGCTACATGATGTTTTCGGGTCAACCCGGTTTGGTTTCGGGTTTCCAAGTCAACCTGACCCATTTCTTAAATGGGTTGACCCTAATCTGAAATTTTTGGGTCAAGACGAGTGTTTTGGTCGTGTCAAATATTAACACCCCTATCTCTGACCATTGTTGCCCAACCATGGTCCCTCTAACCATTATCGCCCAACCAGGAAGCTTCTAAATGAACACTCAAAGATAGCATTTTACAAAATATAAACAAAGTACATTATGTTCATGAAGAAAATAAAACTAGTAGAAGAACAAATAACAGCAACATCATCAAGCGTTTATCCCACTATATGGGGTCGGTTACATAAATTTTTTCTCCAATGTCTTGTTAAGAGTCAAATTCTCATTTAAATCTAATAAACAAATGTCATTTCTAATATTTTTTAACCAAATCTTTTTAGGACTACCTCTACCTTTCTTAACATAAGTCAAATCTAATATATCTACTCTCATAACTGGGTCATCAGAATGCCAACATTTTATGTGACAAAAACATCTAAGGTAACACTCTAATATTATCTTCCACTGGAGATACTTCAACCTTTTCACGTACATGCTCATTTCGTATCCTATCTCTAAGAGTAAAGCACTCATCCACCAAAGCATCTTCATCTCTGCAACACCTAACTTAATATTATGCTTCTCTTTTAATGGCCAACATTATGCGTCATAAAGCATTACAGGTCTCACCACCATCTTATAGAAGTTTCTCTTAAGTTTGAGGGGGACTTTCTATCACACAAAAAACCTGATGCATTCCTCTACTTCAATCATCCAACTTCAATTCTACTAATAACATCTCTATTTATTTCATTATCACTTTGAACAAGAGACCCAAGATATCAAAAACATATACTCTTATTAATTAGTTGATCACCCAAAGGCACAATCCCCCGACAACATCCATTACTACTAAAATTACAGTCCATACATTCAGTTTTAGATCTACTCAAACAAAAACCTTTAGACTCTAAGGTTAGCCTCCATAATTCAATTTTACCTTCAACTCCCTCTCTAGTCTTATCAACAATAAGAACATCATCAGCAAAAAGCATACACCATGGTACGTCCTCTTGCAAATTTCTAGTAAGAACATGCATGACTAAAGCAAAAAGATGTGGGCTTAAGGTTGATTAAGGCTGGACCTAGATGTAATCCAACTGAAATAGGAAAATATTTGATCAAACCACCTTGTGTTTGAACACAAGTAACAACTCCTGTTACATATCCTTAATCACTTCAATATAAGCATTATTAACCCCTTTCTTTTCTACAACTCTCTATAGCACTTCTCTTGAAACTTTATCATATGCTTTCTCTAAATCAAAAATATCATATGTAGATCCTCCTTATTCTCTTTATACTCATTCATCAAACCTCTCAATAAATGTATAGCTTCCATAGTAGACCTACCCAGCATGAATCCAAATTAATTTTGAGAAATATTAGTATCACATCATAATCTATGCTCCACAACTCTCTCTCCCATAATTTTAAAGAATGACATATAAACTTAATTCCTATATAATTCACACAATTTTGTGCATCACTTTTATTCTTTAAAATAGGAATCAACACACTCAATCTCCACTCATCTAAAGTCTTTTTAGTTTTCAAAAATAAAATTAAAAAGTTTAATAAGCAAAGAAATTCATTCATCTCCTAGATATTTTCACTGCTCTATTGTAATATCATCAGGTCCAACGAATTTTTCTCACTTCATTTTCTTTAAAGCTTTTCTAACTTCAACTTTATTAATACGTTGATAAAAATAAAAAATAGGATGCTAATGTCACTAAAGTTTGGACTGCAAACGAACAGAGCGTTCGACTAGCTGCTCCTGGCTCGGCTCGATAAGAGATCATTTATGTTCTTTTGATAAGCTAAATGAATGAGCTTGAACACTTTTTATAAATACTCGATTGCTAAATAAATGAACTTGAACAGCTAGTCGTTCTGTTTGTTTATATTCACGAACGGTATCGTTTAAAGCTCGTGAACATGCTCATTAAGAAGCTCAATTAAAGCTCGTTTAAAGCTCTATTAGAGCTCAATTATGCCTTATTTAATTTTAAAAAAAAAACTATATCTTATTTAATTAAAGGTTTGATGTTATCCTCTACTGATTCACATAATTGTATTCAAGTTTGGTTTGTTTAAAATCATAAATCTCTGACCGAGCTTGGTTTGTCGGCAAGTGTTCAGTTCATATTGTTCTTATAGAGTTTTAAACGAGCGGCTCATAAAATAATAAATGAACCTTATCAAGCGATTAACTAGCTCTTCTATTGGGTTGTTCATTAGCTTACCAAATGACTATACCATTGAGCCTACTAATGAACAAGCATATCAAGTCTTATTAAGCCCATAAACAAACAAATCTATTGAGCCTTGTCGAGCCCATATAAGAGTAAATCTATCAAGCATTATCGAGCTTATAACCAAATAACTTGTCGAGCATAGGAAAGGAGATTTTATTTGAGGAAGCTTCTAAATGAACACTCAAAGATAGCATTTTATAAAATATAAACAAAGTACATTATGTTCATGAAGAAAATAAAACTAGTAGAAGAACAAATAACAACAACATCATCAAGCGTTTATACCACTATATGGGGTCGGTTACATGAATTTTTTTTCTCCATTGTCTTGTTAAGAGTCAAATTCTCATTTAAATCTAATAAACAAATGTCATTTCTAATATTTTCTAGCCATATCTTTTTAGGACCTCTACCTTTCTTAACATAGGTCAAATCTAATACATCTACTATCCTAACTGGGTCATCAGAAAGCCATCAGTTTATGTGACAAAAACATCTAAGATAACACTCTCTAATCTTATCTTCCACTGGAGATACTTCAACCTTTCACGTAAATGCTCATTTCGTATCATATCTCTAAGAGTAAAGCACTCATCCACCTGAGCATCCTCATCTCTGCAACACCTAACTTAATATTATGCTTCTTTTTAAAGGCCAACATTCTGCGTCATAAAGCATTGCAGGTCTCACCACCATCTTATAGAAGTTTCTCTTAAGTTTGAGGGGGACTTTTCTATCACACACAAAAAACCTGATACATTCCTCGACTTCAATCATCCAACTTCAATTCTACTAATAATATCTATATCTATTTCATCATCACTTTGAACAAGAGACCCAAGATATCAAAAACATATACTCTTATTAATTAATTGATCACCCCAAGTCACAATCCCCCGACAACATCCATTACTACTAAATTACACTCCATACATTCGATTTTAGATCTACTCAAACGAAAACCTTTAGACTCTAAGGTTGGCCTCCATAATTCAAGTTTACCTTCAACTCCCTCTCTAGTCTTATCAACAATAAGAACATCCTCAGCAAAAAGCATACACCATGGTACGTCCTCTTGCAAATGTCTAGTAAGAACATGCATGACTAAAGCAAAAAGATATGGGCTTAAGGCTGATTAAGGCTGAACCTAGATGTAATCCAACTGAAATAGGAAAATATTTGATCAAACCACCTTGTGTTTGAACACAAGTAACAACTCCTGCATACATATCCTTAATCACTTCAATATAAGCATTATTAACTCCTTTCTTTTCTACAACTCTCTATAGCACTTCTCTTGAAACTTTATCATAAGCTTTCTCTAAATCAAAAAATATCATATGTAGATCCTCCTTATTCTCTCTATACTTATTCATCAAACCTCTCAATAAATGTATAGCTTTCATAGCAGACCTACCCGGCATGAATCCAAATTAATTTTGAGAAATATTTGTATCGCGTCATAACCTATGCTCCACAACTCTCTCTCCCATAAACAATTATTACGTCCTCTGACCGGACGTAGAGCTACGTTCGGCCGCCAATAACATATCGTCACGTGCTCTTATTCTTTACCGTGCAGCCCGACGACTTGACCCGGACCGGAACCCGGGAATGCTATATTCGCGTATTGCGAGGTATTACTCGGTATTTGCTCGGTATTGCTTGGCAATAACGAGAAATACAGCTCTGTGAAGACCAATACCGAGTAATACCGAGTTATACCGAGTTATAAAGATATAATTTGAGTTGAAGTGTTGAACTATATTTCATATTGTCTTATTATTGGGATATTTTAATTTCACTTCATAACTTGTGCCTTTTATGTTTTATATTTTTTTCTCATTAGTATATAAAAAATTTATCATTTTATGTTTACGCAATCTTTTGATTTTGAGGTTTACGCCTCAAAACGCCCTGGGGCTTACGCCTCGCCTTACGAACGAAAAACATCTCAATACCCGATTATGCAATTTTAAACATTAACATATTCAACATCTAAACATTAATATTTACTTATATACCACCTAAAAACCATTCTCCTCATCTATACTACCACTATGTTACATCTAGTTAAAGCCACACCCCCGAAACCGTCTTCTCCGTGGTCAACTCGCATTTTCTTCGCTCGAAATTTTGCCGCACTGCTGCTCGAGACCTGCCTTAGGTCGGAAAGGTTTGGTTTTTCTTTTTCTCCATCTCGTCGTCGCTCTAAATCGGCTTGTTTTCTTTTTGTCTTCCCCATTCGATCTTGATGTTCGATTTTTTCCGCTCCATTTCTTCGTTACATCGGCTGTTTTGTGCTCGTCAGCCCTGTTGATGTTCGATTTTTCGTCCGCTCAGAATTTGTCTTTATTGCTGTCGATACAAGAGTATTGTCTGGTTTGGTTTTCGTTTTCATTTTCATTTTTCATTTTCTCTTAACGCTACAATGGGTTGATGTCTCGTTGATGCAAGGGCAATATGCTCGAATAATTGTGCAACAATTTAATGTTTGAGTCGATCGAATGTTGTCTGTTGTGATCTTTAAATTTGCTTCCTCGATACATATTCTAAATCGTGCAGTCATTATCTGGTAATTGTTGTCTGTTTGATAGCTTTAATGTTTTTGAATACCTGCACCTCAAGTTGGTTTAGAAGAGTATGAGAGAAATGCTGCAAGTATTCGGTAACCATTTCGCACTAGATTTTAAGCAACTGCACAATGAAATTCTATGTATTGCTGAAACTTCTTAGACGAAAGTGATACATAAGGTGGCAGGATGGATAAGGAGAGGATTGCGGGGTTCTTACTCGAGCGACGAAGACGAAGGGTGAAGACAAAACCTTGAACGCGATTCAATTGAACTAATCAGTTTATTTCAAACGTCGTCAAGGACAGAAGCTTGAACGCGATGCTGAAGTCGAGGGTTGCAGGCTTAAAACGGGGTAGACAGACGCTCGAACGAAGGCTAAGGATTTCTTCTTCGCGCACAAAGCCAATGCCGAAGACGAAGCATTTTTCTTCCCGCGCACAGCAAAAGCCAGGTTCGGGGCGGCGGATTTTTTGACGGGATGTAACTATGGTAGTAAATATGAGAAAAAGGAAAGGGTTTTTAGGTAGCGTAATTAAATATTAATGTTTAAATACTAAATATATATATACTATAATTTAAGATGTTATGTATGTTAAAAAATTTAAATTAAATTAAGACAGTAGATTTCTTAATCCCAATCCGGTTATGAAAATTTTGAAATCCCTAATTATTTTATGTTTTTAAAAGAAAGTTTTTAAATATTTAGAATTTTATAGAATAAAATTTTAGGTACCTGTTTAGAAAAAATTCTAGAAACAATCGTTGAAGAAGGAGATTGATTTGAAATAATTTGAATTCTCTGCAACTATTGAAAAAGAAGAAAAAATTTAAGAGTAAAGTTTATTTTACTTACCTAATAATTTATTTTCAATGTATATTATGAAAAAATGTGTGTTTTGTTGAGCTTAATTTTTCAATAGAGAAATATGTTGTAAAGTCAAATACAATAGAACTGTGTTGACCTTCAATGCATGACAAGTTCTCAAATAAGCCAAAATACTTCAATAAAAATTTTATATATTGGGCAGCAATGATTTTTGTATTTTTGTGATGTTTCACACACATTCACTTAGACTGATTCTTGAAATATTTATATGTTAAATGCTGCGAAAATGCATGCTTCTGTAAATCAACTACGTAAAATTTATGTGAAATGATAATTTTTTAAAACGTTTATTTATTCTCTCAAATGCAATTATTATGCATTTTCTCTTTCGTGCTTGCTGTGCACCGCTGTGTACATCCATGTATTGTTGTGTATTATTGTGTATTGTTAATATTAATGAACTTTTTGTGGTGAACATCTTTCTTTCCTATAAAGTTCGAAGGTTTTATTGGAAAAAATCAATTCAACAAATCTAAATCTTTCAACAAAAAATAATATCTACATATTCATTTGTTAACCAAATTCTTCATCTCCCATTAATTTTGCTATTCGTCCCCTACAAAACTTAACAATAAAATGTTATGGCCAAAAAATAAGCTAGAATCTTGAAATTTATCTTGTTGAAGAAAAAAAAAATATCCACCACACAAACAATCTCAAGGAATAGCACCTATGAAGAATAAACTTATAAAATTTTGACTAAAATGAAGTGAATAATGTAGTTGGTGAGCCATAATTAGATATCCCATGTTTTCTATTTTGTCACATTTACTTCCATTCTTTTTACTATTCAATTATTTTGCAACCAAAAAGAAAATAGAGTTTATCCTCCAAATAATCTTTAAATTTTCTTTTGTACGTGTGTGTATAGTTTTAATGTTTTAGACAACCTATAATTTATTTTTCAAAATAAATTTTATATATCGTATAATAAATTCATAATCGTATATATATATCGTATAATAAATTCATAATTACTTTTACATAAGTACTTTTATAGACATCTATCAAGTTTTATTTAATTTTGAAAAATTAATTAAATGCACATGATGATAGTTTAAAAATCAAAATATATTTAATACATAGCTAGTACACAATGGTATAAAATAGTGCATAGCAGTACACAACGATAAACAATATCAAAATGAACAAAATATCACATAAACTAAAGAGGAATAAACATAATAATTAGTTAATTACATCTTATATAATAAATGAACACTCAAGACATTGTCATTTTATATAAAATTTTACATAGTTGATTTACATAAACATATGTTTTCGCGGCATTTGAGATATAACTTTTTCAAGAATACATTCTATGTGAATGTGTGTGAAACATCAAAAAAAAAAAAAAACACATGAATCATTGATGCCCAGTTTATAAATTCATCGTTAAAGTATTTGGACTTATTTGAGAACTTGATATACCTTAAAAATGAACACAATTATGTTGTATTTTCCTATACGACGGATTTTTCTGTTGAAAAACTAAGCTCGACAAAACGTACATTACCTCATAATATATATTGAAAATAAATTATTAGGTATAAATACACTTTACGCTTAAGCATTTTCTTCCTTTTTCATTGGCTTTGTATAGGATGTGAAGTCCTTCAAACTAATCTCTATCTTTATCTCTTGTTGTTCTTTTTTTTTATTTTTTCTTAACAGGCACCAAAAGTTTTATCTCTCAAAAATCTTAAATATTTGAGAGCTTTCAAGGAACGTTTAATTTAAAAAACATAAAAAATGAGTGGGTCATTTGGTCTTAAGAAATTTATGTGTCTTAATTTAATCGGAGTCCAGACATAGAGCTATGTCCGGAGTCCACGCAAAATAATTTCATGGCTTGTTGGGGGAGGAGAAATACTGTAGAAACTTAAGTTCTACTACTCGCCGGAGTTCGAGAAGAAGAACAGGGAAGAAGACAAGAATGGAAGAAGACAAACAGAGATAAAGTGTTTTTCATGCCTTATGACAAGTACAGCTACCTATATATATAGGCAGTAAGAGGTTTGCTTTACACGTGTAAGAAAGACATTGGAGAACAAGAAATGCGGTAACTAATTATTAGCACTAATCATATTAATTAGGTGTTAACAGTTCCCCGCAAACTGCCGATTCTTCGTTAATCGTCAGTTTGAGTCGCAGTTGCTTGAAGCGAAGAGTAGGGAGTGGTTTGGTGAAGATGTCCGCAAGTTGGTCTACTGTGCTGATAGGTAGCAGGTTTATTATTTTCTGCTGAATATGATCCCTGATAAAGCGCTGGTCGATCTCGATGTGTTTCGTTTGTGCATGAAACACAGAGTTGTTCGCCAGAGCAATCGCCGACGTGTTATCGCAGAAGACAGCAACTGGTTCATCGTGAATGATTTGAAAATTAGAAAGAAGCCTCTTTTGCCAAATAGTATCCGCTGTGGCCGCAGCTAAGGCTCTGTATTCGGATTCGGTGGACGACCTAGAGACCGTCGTTTGTTTCTTGGCAGTCCAGGAAATGATATTGTCGCCGAGAAAGGTGCAGAAACCAGATGTAGATTTTCGCGTAACTGGGTCACCTGCCCAGTCGGCGTCAGAAAAGGTGCGAAGAGTGAGTGAGGATTTGTTGATAGGTAGCCCAAAATTGATGGTGCCTTTGATATACCGGAGGAGCCTCTTGAGCATATAAAGATGAATTTGTTCCGGAGCTTGCAGATGCTGTGATAGAGTGTTGACAGCGTGTGCTATATCGGGTCTTGTAATAGTAAGATATTGCAGAGCGCCGGTAATTCTCCTGTAGGTTGTGGCATCCGGTAGAGTGTTGACGGGGCTGATTTGTTTTGGCTGTTTCATGAAGGAAGGATTACACATAGAGTTGCATTTGTCAAGATTAATTTGTTGAAGCAAGGAAAGTGCATAAGTAGATTGCGAGAGAAAATACTCATCTGGTAGAGTTTTAATGTGAATGCCAAGGAATTGATTTGCAGTGCCGAGATGCTTCATGGTGAACTTGAGATGGAGTTGATGAAGAAGATCGGAGATAGCCTTGGTGTTATTCCCGGTAATGAGAATGTCGTCGACGTAAACAAGAAGAAACATTTGAATGTTGTTCCGACAGTATACCAGGAGGGAGGGATCAGCCTTGCTGTACTGAAATCCGAGAGTAGTCAGGTGAGTAGTGAATGTGGTATACCACTGCCTTGGGGCTTGCTTGAGCCCGTAGATGGCCTTCTTTAAGTGGCAGACGTACTCAGGATTTATATTGTCCTCAAAACCTTTAGGTTGCTGCATAAAGACTGTTTCTTGTAGGTTGCCATGGAGAAACGCATTTGATACATCAAGTTGCTACACCGGCCATCCATGGTGCATAGCGACGGTGAAAAGGACGTGAATCGTGGGAAGTTTCGCTATGGGACTAAAATTTTCTTCGTAATCCAAACCATGCTCTTGTCTGTTACCTTGCGTAACTAATCTTGCTTTGAATCGCGCCACCGTGCCATCTGAATTGAATTTCTTGCGGAAGGTCCATCGGCAGCCCAGAACAGATATATTTGGTGGTTGAGGAACCAGTGTCCATGTGCCCTGCTTTTGGAGTGCCGCAAATTCTTCTGCCATGGCTTGGCGCCATTCAAAGAATTTGATGGCTGCAGTGTAGTTGGTGGGAGTAGCATTTTGTTCGACAGGGGCCAGATCGTGAAGTAAATTCAATTTGCACGTGGGTTTGAGAGAGCCAGTTTTGGACCTGGTTATCATTTTGTGCTGATTTTGGTGCTCACGGGGAGAAGCTTCATTTACCGTAGTGGGCTGGTTGATTATGGGATTAGTCTGGTTGTGAATATGCGAAGTTGTGACTTCCGGTGACTGCGTGGAATGACCCGGAGGAAGAGATGGACGAATTGTGATATCACTGGCTTTGGACGTAGGAAGAAGTAACGGGGTCGGAAGAGCCGACTTGAGTGGAGCAGCAGTGGTGAGATGCTTCTAAAAAGGAAAGAAATTTTTATTAAATTTGACATGTCGAGAGATAATTATATGATTAGTAATTCGATTGAGGCATTTGTAGCATTTGTGATTGTCTGAGTAACCAAGAAAAACGCAAAGAGTAGAGTTCGGTTGAAGTTTATTATAAGCTTGCTGTGGTAAATGCGGAAAACACGCGCAGCCGAATTGACACAGGAGTGTGTAATCCGGTGTTATATTAAACATGAGCTACAGCGGAGTTTGTTGACGAGTAGTAGGCGACGGAAGCCTGTTTATAAGATACACTGTCGTTTGAACCGCTTCTGGCCAATAAATAGGTGCTATAGATGAGGAGTGTAGCATAGTTCTGGCCGTAGTGATAATGTGCCCGTACTTGCGCTCGACCACTCCATTTTGCTTGGGAGTATAAGGGCAGGACACCTGATGTTGAATACCTTTGGTTGCGAGAGAGTTTTTAAACTGCGTATTCATGTATTCTCCTCCTCCATCAGTGCGAATAAGTTTAATTTTGTGTTCTGTTTGATTTTCGATAAGAGTAATGAAATTTTTGAAAATGTTAGTAGCATCAGATTTAAGAAACATAGGAAATGTCCAGCAGTAACGGGAGTAATCATCAATTATGAGAAGGTAATAACGATATCCATGCGCTGCCGTGACCGGGGACGGACCCCAGATATCAGAATGAAGTAATTGCAGAGGTTTAGTTGCTTTATGAACAGCATTATCAAAAGGTTGTTTATGACTCTTACACACATTATAGGACATACAAGAAGACGATTTATATGAAATGTAAATGCTAGGATTTATTTTGGAGATTTGCTGAAGTGTCCGGTGATGAGGATGACCCAATCTTGCGTGCCAGTTGATGTTCTTGATTTGAACAGCGGGCATTGCTTGCATTGTCGGGTGCCTTGGCGGGATCGTAATGGGATATAACCCATTTCTACACGGACCACTGAGTATAGTGCGATTAGTCTGCAAATCCTTAAGAGAGAAGCCGTTAGGGGTAAAAGTAATGGAGATTTGATTGGCAGACACCAGTTTGGAAATAGATATAAGATTATGCGATATGTCCGGTAAATGAAGAAGATTAGAGAGAAGTAACTTACGATCTGGTGTGGGGAGAATTCCCGTGCCCGAGTGAGCGATCGGGAGAGAGCGACCATCCCCAACCATTACCTGGTCTTTACCTTGATATACCGAGCTTTGAGTGAGATGATCAGTCTTGTTAGTCATGTGCGTTGAGGCACCTGAATCAAGATACCAATCCTCTGAGGACTCTGCATTGTTCGTGAATAGAGCCGTGTTGTTATCATTTTGCGGTTTGGGCGTGATGTAGCTAGCATTGTGACGATGCCAACAAACATCGGCAGAATGACCTCTTTTCTGGCAGATTTGGCAGATAGTAGAGGATTTGGTGGTCTGTTTTGATGCAGAGGAAGGATACGTCTGCTGTCGACCTCGGCCGCGTCGGCCTCTGTTACGGTTGACGTAGAGAGCAGTTTGCTGATCTTGGTGAAGAGAAAGACGCAGAGAGTCAGCCTGGATATGAATTTCTTCACTGATAAGCATCGCGTAGAAGTTGTCGAGACTGAGGGATGATTGCATCGTTTTGACAGTCGTTTTGAAGGATTGATAAGACGGTGGCAATCCGTTCAGGATGTGGAGGATAATATCCTCAGTGTCAAGAGAAGATCCGGCAGAGGCAATGTTGTCGACTATCTTTTTGATTTCTATGAGATAATTTTGCATCGACATGTTCTTCAATGTAATGTTGTTCAACTCATTTTTAAGTTGCATTACCTTGGATCGATTCGCTGACTGAAATCTGATTTGAAGTTCTTGCCAGATAGCATAAGTGGATTCAAGATGTATTACATAAGGTAATACAGGCTCCGATATGGTAGAGCAGATAGCCGCTGCAAGATTTTGATCGGTGAAAGCCCAGGAAGTTTCGGTGTATGGAGAGTCGCACAGTTCTTGATCTTGGAACGATTGGGTTTCAAGAAAAATATCAAATCCGTTTGCTTTAAACAGCTTGATGATTTGATGACGCCATATGGGATAGTTATTCGACGACAGGTGGTGAGGAACCAGAGTTTTTAGATGACCGATGATGAATTTGAGAGAGGGGTATAGGCCATGTTTGAGCATAGACGGATGAGCATCGGTTGTCGTCGGGGGTGGAGGAGAGGAGGAACGAGAGATTGATGAAGCCATAATGAGGTTTGGTCGCAAGATCAAGCCTCTACTGATACCATGTAGAAACTTAAGTTCTACTACTCGTCGGAGTTCGAGAAGAAGAACAGGGAAGAAGATAAGAATGGAAGAAGACAAACAGAGATAAAGTGTTTTTCATGCCTTATGACAAGTACAGCTACCTATATATATAGGCAGTAAGAGGTTTGCTTTACACGTGTAAGAAAGACATTGGAGAACAAGAAATGCGGTAACTAATTATTAGCACTAATCATATTAATTAGGTGTTAACAAATACGAGGTTTTGGGTTTTGGATTTTTGGGTATTTGGGGGCCGTCGTTTTAGGATAAAATATTAATTTTATGAATTATTAATCAATGATTAGTTATTATGATTTTAAATCATTAAAATTAGTTTGTTTATTATTTTATAATATTTTTTTAATTTAGATTTTTAAATATATCGAACATAAATCAAGTTTATTAATGAAATTTTGATCAAACTTAATAACGAGTTTTTTAAGATTTTATACAAGTCCAATAAAAAATTGATTATATTTGTTTATTTAATAATCAAGTATCTTAAAATAGAGATTAGTGCTTGCTTAGACTTAGGCTATGTTTGGGACGGCTTTCTTATTGCTTCTAAAAGCATCTTTTTAGTGAAAAACTAAAATTTTTGTACTAAAAAGCTGCTTTTAAAAGCAGTAAGAAAGCCATCCCAAACGAAACCTTAGTTTGATACAACTTTCGTACTTTTTTTTTTAAAGCAACTTTCTTGTACAAAAATTTTTTGTTCAAGAAACTTTGTTCTTAAAACCTATTTCAGAAAGTAGTAAGAAAACGGTTTCAAATGAAGCCTTAATTAATCAAATGATCATGAAGACGAGCCACATGCAAGTAGGTTTTCAAATATTTAGTTTATTCATGGCCCTATCATGCTTACATATCAATAAAAAAATTTTAAAATTCTTTTAATTTTAATCCAAAAAAATATGAAAGGATCACTTTAGTTTAATGGTATATATTTCATCCAAATCTACCACTAAGAACATGAATACCCTCAAGCTTTTTTATGATGAGCATGGAAGATTTGAAAATAATATTTTTTAGAGTTATGACATAAATAAATAAAATATATGCTGACAATAAATTTTAAATATGGCATCACCTTTAATTTCTCCATATGAGTCTTTAATTTTTTACTTAAAAGCTGCTTAAGAAATAATAAGAAAGCCGTCACAAATGAAGCCTAAATTTTGCTTCTAATGCATCATTATTTTTTATTCTCCTTGTATTTAATTTTAATCACACCATGCTAAATTGTCACCATGACCCTATTAATAGAAATTTGAAGATCTCTTTATGAGCATTTTGATGACTTTATAATGTAGATATTTTTTTAGTTGTTCCTTCTCATTCTTGTTTTTTATTTACACTGTTGTTTTAAGGTCAATTTGATAATTTATAAATTTAAATGAAAAAAAATTAATGTGTATTTTTATATTTTTATTTGATGCTCTATTTATATTAATTCTTTTATATTTCATTTATATTACTTATTTGATATTTAATTTATGTTAATTATGAAATTTTAATCATTTATGATTAGTATTAATATATATTAATTCATATATCAAATTTCAATTAGAGAAGAATTGTACATATTCACATTTTTTTAATCATGATATTATCATTTTTTTCTCCAACATTATTTTCATTGTCCTTCATAAATGAAATTAAAGCTTGCACTAGGATTTGAGTTTGAACCAATTTCATTCACAACTAAGATCATAAATACAATATAAGGTAATTTAATTCATTTGATAGTAAGCCTACTTTAAACAATGGGATCTTTGAGAGTAACTATTGTTTGCAGCATTTTTGGTGCAACATAGACCTATTTTTTATCGACCTACTCAATAACACGACCACCACAATCTTCACTTGGTTGGCCTAAACTTCACCGCAATTGTCTAATAAGTTGAAAGATCGAGTCGTAGGTTGTGCATTATCACGCATTTCTCCATGATCCTTTGGGTCCTCATATAGAGAAATTATTCTGTGCGGAGTCCGAACGGGAAATTTCTGTCCGGACTATAAGTGCACACACACACACACAATGTATACAAAAAGAACTAAACTGTGTATAAAATTGTACACAATATACAAACTATGTACGCTCACAGTCCGGACGGGAACTTTCTGTCCGGATTCCGCACACCCAGAATAATTCCTGCCCCTCATAACACTGAATCTAAGATCCACAAGTTGCATCACGTTCACTATAAACAATAGTTGTACATGCATTGAACAATATTTTGAAACCACAAAGGTTTTACGAGAAATTTTGGGCATGTGAGTTGTTCATAAGTCAAATTTTCATTCAAGGGAATATTTTCTATCGGGATGTCGTCTTGTGAAAGGAACTATATCATCATTCATAATCTTCATCTTGTGTAATGATTTTTTGAGGTTATGAGCTCCAAATTTCTTTTGCTAATCTTCTTATTTCTCTTTAGAGATTTTTGAGCTACAAAAACATATTCTTCATCTTGCTCTTGAAATTGAATTTCTTCAGTTGGCTTTATAGCATTATCAATTTAGTTATGTTTATTTTGAATAGCAAACAAGATGTTTTAGGCCAAAAATCAATTAGTTAGAATTGGTGAGGATTAATTTTGGGTATTATCAAGACTATCAAGTAATAGCCCAATGATATTAACTTGGCATTTAATAAAAAAAAGTCTTCAAATAAAGGTATTTGAATATTTTATTAAAATATAAGGTAATTTAAATACAAAGAAATTGATATTCTAATCAATTGAACTTTCTTGGTCAAGTGTTAGAAAATTTGTATCGGCAGAGTTTGTATTTTATGTCTTAATTTTAACAAAAAATTGAACACACACAGATAAAAGTTGTATGATAAGAATTTTTTTGATAAAAAATCTAGAAAGTGGAAAAAACCAAAGAACCTGATTTAGTTGAAAAATTTCTCTTTAACAAGAAATACAAAAAAATTCCATTCCTCAAAGTTGAGGAGAAGAAGATTATTTGATAACAAATATATGATTTTCAGTGTAGAGATTACAAAAAAAAGGTGTGGGTAGTTAATACCCAACATATAGGTGACAAGAGTCTCGAGACAGGGGTGACAATTGCGGGAGGTGGCCACCAGTGGTGACAATGGCTAGTAATGGTTGTCAATGGTGATATCTAGAAAATGTTAGAGAACTCTTTAGTTCTCTCAGCTTTTCGATCTCCCTACTTTGTAGAGAATGAGATCCTATTTATAATTTTTTTTAGCATTTTGATAAATTAGGTCAAATTCCAATCACTCTATTGCATGTCTATGTTGCTTCTCTTGACGGTGAAGTACTTTCTCAGTAATTAAGTGCTTTAATGATGTTGTTGAAGTTGTGTGATCTTGGGCTCATTAGATTTGTCTCATCGAACCGTTCGATTCAACTACAAGTCTGCCAAATTTAGAGATTATTTGCACTTCCAATTAATGTCTGCAATTTTTAATTATGCTTCAAGTGGTTAATTTTGGCTCATTTGGACTAAGATTGGACAACTTTTAATATCGTTGACTTTATTTTGTCAAAATGTTTAATTAAACCATAAGTTTGTTGAAATCGTAGTTCAGATGATCTTGAATTTCATTTCAAATATTTTAATTTATACATTTTAATCTTATTATAAATTAATAAACAAAAAAACTGCATAAACATATCAAAAGCCTTTATTTTCCAAAAGATAGTTTAATATATAGATATTTATATTATACTTACTTTAAAACAGATTAAAAATATTAAACCATATTTTGATTCAAATATTAAGCCAGAGGGAGCGCAAAAATTGCATTCAGCAACAAAGTGAAAAAAAAAAAAAAAAGTTACAAAACATCCCTGTCTGCCTGGCGTAGATGAAGACAATTCACTAAGTTATTTACGCATGTGCATGCGTAATAGGTATGCAGAGGAAGTCTTCTTGACCGAATGGCTGAAGGGAGATCAAATTCAACAATATGAAATTATATATAAAGTATTTAATTTGATATTACTTTGTAAGTTAAACCTTAGTTTGAATTTGTCTCATATAAACCTTAATTCGAAATTGGTTCAAACCTTAGTTTCATTACAGGAAAATCGCGAATTACCGTCAAATTTCAAAATTTTCTGGCAGATTTTCGACGAAAACGTTTTCGACAGTAATCGAGTGTCAGTAAACTATTCGGTCGAAAAAAAAAATCACCGGAAAAACTCCGCCGGAATAACTAAAAAATGTTTTTTGAAAAATTGAATAGTAGTCTGCTGCCTGGCAATGGCCAGCCGGCGCAAGCTCCGCCGGAAAATCCGTCGGAAAATATTATGCCAGAAATTCCGTTGGTAATGAGTGATTTTCCTGTAGTGTTTGAACCTGATTAGAGCTAGGTACAAATATGATTGGAACATGTTGGGGCCTAGGATTGCCGGATCGGTGACATGCTGGTTCAAACGTGCTAGTTTAAACATGCTAGTTTGAATTAGGGTTCAAACATACTTAAGAGCAATGGAGTTTGTGCTCGCTGGGGATGCTATTTCAAGATCCTGGCTTACGATTGAGCTAGCTAGGGAAGGCATCACAAGGTCAGTTGTGTGTGATAAAAAGAGGAGTTTGTGCTCATGTGAATGTCACGTGGGAATGCTAGTATTATGTGTGTAATACTCATTGTCCATAAATTAAGGTAATTATGGTTAATTAAATGAAATACTTGTTTGAATTTGATTTAATTTGTAATTATCAGCCCTAAAGTGCTTAAGAAAGCTTTAAGTAAGTCAAAACTTGGACGGAGAAGTGAAACTCTAGGTATTAAAAGTTGCCCTACGAATGTCGTATCACATTGAGCTCTTAGGTGGGGGAAGGAATTCAACTTGCATTGGGTGGCGCCACCGTTGCGCCAAGCTTTCCAATGGTGAGATTCTGAGAGAATCTGGATGATTCTTTGGGAGCGTTGCAGCTTTGAGGAGGCTAGCACAATGACATTTGACTAGCTTACTGGTTTTTAAAATCATTTTCAAAACTCATTTCTCCAGCCTCATTGCCTAAGAAGAGAGAAAGGAAATGGAGAGGAGAAGAGTAGACAGAAATAAAGAGAGGGATTTTGGTGACCAAAGCTCAAAATTTATCAGTCTAGCCTATTCAGGATAATAGAACATGAAGTAGACTTATGAGCTCTATCTCTGATATCAATTAGAGTAGTAGTTTTATTAAAAAGTTATGGATAAAAATATAGTTTTATTTGGTTTTATGAAGTTTTCACCATATAACTTTTTATATGTTGTTATATATTTTATAATGAATATTTTGATTCACTAGTTGATTTTCCCTTTATGAAATTTTTAGTACATTAGTCCAATAAAACTTTTTTTTGAAAATTATAATAGTTATATGAAATTCTTAAAATGTTCATATGAGTATCCCTCTGAAGTTAGAAGTTGAATGGAAAAACTTCAGTGGGTATAATGTTACACATGTAATTTAGCTCATTATTGATAATTCATGCATTATTTGAGTATTGTATTGAAATCATAATTTAATTAATGTTGCATTTGCATTATTTATAAAATTATATTGGAGATGTTCATATATGTGAAAAAGTGTACTCTCTGATATATTACAAGTGTCCTATATGTTCTATTCATACCCTATTTATCTTATATTGATATGAGAGGGATTCTGACCCCAATTATTGAAAGTGGGTGTGAGAGGTTATATAATATGTTATGATTCTGACCCTACTTACTACATGTATGTGTGGGAGGTTAAAGAGATGCACATAAGTGAAAGTAAAGTTATGAGCATATATCGAGATGTGTATTATAATAATTATGTGTGTTGCATATGTTAATATTTGATGAATTAAGCATAAGTAATATTCTAATTTGAATGTTAGTTTTTTTAAAAAAAAATTATGTATGAAGCCTAATAAAATATAAAAGCTTAGTTCAAATGAATATCTGATGTCAAGTGTTTTGTGATGTATCTAGAAACCTATATGAAAGTGACTTTAAAAGTATAAGTAAGAACTTTGAACTTAAGTACACACTGAAATCTTGGAAACTCATGTTATGTTTAATCTTTAATTATTCTTTATAAATGATTGTATTCTTTAAAATAACTACTAGTTAATATTTTGTTTTGGATATTTATATATGTGATAGGCTAGAGAAAAGAGTCTATTAAGCTAGTTGTGCTCATTTTATGAGTTTTTTGATATTTTAGGAAAAGGTAAAGGCCTATTCGAGTAGAAAGTTGTTGAAGTAGGATCTTCTAAGTCTTAGTAGATTGACGTACCATTTTTAATCTAATTTTAATTATTGTAATGTATGGATGTTTAAAAATTTATTGGATTGTTGTTTATATGTTTTAAAGAACGAAAATGTAGTTTTGTATTTATTATTTCATATTTTATAATGGCTATGGTTTGTTTATGTTAGGGGGTGTCAAAATGGATTTTCGGAGCTCTGTTTGGGTCGAATTTGAAATTGACCTGCCTTCAACTCAACCGACTCGATTAGCGAAATGGGTCACAACACAGGCTCGAACCTGACCTGCCTCTAACTTGATTCAACTATAAGCTATTAAACATTTAAGCTTTTCCACTTTGTTCCCCAAGAACTCTTGGTGAATTTATCTTCAAACAAATTAAACTACCAAAAAAAGTTGAATCAGTTTAAAAAAATAAACCTAAAAATCTGACATTAAGTCATCATCGGCTGACCTGTGTCTGCGAGCTTAGGTCTTAAGTCATTTAGGATTCGAGACTACAAGCCTGTAACTTAAAGAATGAATGTGGGAACTGAGGCATGGAGCAAAATAGGCAAGCATGGAATAAGACGCGCTTTAAGGTTCCCGGCCGAAACCCTAATTTTATCAATTAAATGATCATGGGTTAGCTTTGGGTCATTTTTGGGTTAGCGGTTTGTCCAAAATTGGCCCAAAATTTAAAAAAGGTCGGATATTTAAACCCGAACTTGGCCCATATTATAAATGGGTGAACCCAAACCCAAAATTTTTGGCGCAGTTCGGGTTTTTGGGTCATGTTATATTTTGTAACCCCTAGATTCTATTTATGATTTAGTAATAATTATAAGTTTAGCGTTTCAATCATTCCATTAGATCATTGGGCGTCACAATGTGATCGACTATGTGTGGGAAAAGAGGTATCTATAGAAGACATCTTAGGGATGGCAATGTATAAGGAGGAGATACAATTCAAACTTGGTTTAACTATATTCAAACTACATTTGAGTCTTTTTTTGAACTTAGGTTTAAACCATATTTGATAGAAGTATGATTCAAGCTTGCACTAGGGTTTGAATTTAAACCAATTTCATTCACGACTAACATCGCAAATACAATAGAAGGTAAAATCATTTTTAATGATAGACAACCTACCCTAAACAATGGGATGTTTGCAAGTTACTATTGTTAGTAGCATTTTTAGTCCAATATAGACCTATTTTTTATCAATCTAGTCAATGACACATCTGACACTATCTTCACTTAGTGGCCTAAACTTCACCGTAATATTCATTGACTAGCCTCTCATCATTTGTGAGATCAAGAAATATGTTGTGCATTATTGTGTATTTCTCCATGATGCATTGCATCCTCTTACAACCTTGAATTAGAGATCTACAAGTCAAATTATGTTCACCATTAAAAGAGAAGCATAATACTAAGTTAAGTGTTATAGAGATGAGGATGCTCAGGTGGATGAGTGGCTTTACCCTTAGAGATGGGATGTGAAACAAGCATATACGTGAAAAGGTTGGAGTAGCTCGAATGGAAGATAAGATTAGAGAGAGTCTCCTTAAATGGTTTGGACACATAAAACGACAACCTTCCGATGATCCGATTAGGAAAGTATATGTATTAGATTTGACTTATGTTAAAAAAGATAGATGTAAACCTAAAAAGACTTTGTTAAAAAATATTAGAAATGAACTTTCTTTATTAGATTTAAATGAGGATTTGACTTTTAATAGGTTACAAAGGAGAAAAAAGATTCATATAGCCGACCCCATGTAGTGGGACAAAGGCTTGATGTTGTTGTATAAAAAATAGTTATACATGCAATAAGCGATATTTTGAATTCATAAAGGTTTTACAATATTTTTTCGGCACAGGCATGCGAGTAGTTCATAAGTGAAATTTTCATTCATGAGAAAATTTTATATCGATATGTCATCTTGTGTAAGTGACTATGTAATAATGTTCATATCATCAAGATGGTTCCATCAAGCCTATGGAAGTAAACAAGTCAAGTCAAGCTTGAGTCACACCATGATGGGCTCAAACTTGAGCTCGAGTGCCAAGTCAAGCTTGTATATTTAGTTTGAGCTCGGCTCATTAAAATCGACCTAAGCTCAAGCTCAACTTATTAATTTGTGTTTGTCAGAGAAGCTTGTCGGTGTCACAGAAGCTCATCAGCATTGGAGGAGACCATCAGACGTGTTGCCTCAGCATCTCACTGAGACTGGCCTACAAAAGTCACTTATATAAGAATCTCCATGGAGCTCGATGGATTAGGTGTGATGCCCCAAGATCTAAATTGAAAAAATTATTCTTTTAATATTTTAATAAACAACAAACATAGCTATTTAATATTATCTATCCGTAATAAATAACAAAATAAATTGTATAATTCAAAATATCAATGTACACATTTGTATTCATTCTAAAAAATTATATATTATACTCAGGATCTATACAATCATCACACACACACACACACACACACACACACACACACACACACACACACACATATATATATATATATATATATATATATATATATATATATATATCATATCCTGCATATAAAAATAGCTTAAATAAAAGAACATGAACCTGAAGAAATTCTGACCAGCCTCACACTCTTGATCATTTTCCCTGACCTGAAATCATTTAACCAAATATAATGAGTTAAGAAGCCCAGCAGGTTATCAAAATCTGTAACTGAATTCAAAGCACAACAAAGTTGTAATATTATGTTAACAATAAAATAATAGTTGTTACATTCATATGATTATTGAATCAGTGGATAAATAATTAAATTTATATAAAGTTGTAATATAATATATAAACAGTAAAATATTATGATATGGAAGCTAGTAAAGTAGTAAATCAGTACGAGTTTCAAATCATTAAAGAAATTGTCATATCAGTACTACAATCAACAAAGAAACTATATATAGCAATAAAATTAAATCATGAATAAGGATTATTGAAATCAAATTAATGTAACAAAATTATATATGAGTGTGCACATGCTATCCAATTATTTTATATTAGTATTAAATCATTATCCAATTACATGATCAATACATATTGTATATCATATGCTCAATGAATATGTCACATGCTTATTATCAGTACATTGAATAAGTAGTATAAAATAATATCCATATCTAAATCGGTAAAAATAATAATCCAATGGCAGAAGCAATAGAATAATACAATAACACTTAATCCTTATAACAATAATACATCTATATAATAATAAGAATAATGCCTCAAGTACGTGAATTTTAGTAGTCACACTAAACAAGTAAGAAGTTCTAACTATCACGGTGTTTTTCAATGTTATATCAATATCAGTAAACCGTTGGCTCAGTAAATATATTCATCACTATTTACCCATCATCACAATAATCGTCTCCTTATAACTTCTAATCAATATATCACATG
Organism: Dendrobium officinale; assembly: GCA_019514585.1. Lineage (NCBI taxonomy): Eukaryota > Viridiplantae > Streptophyta > Magnoliopsida > Asparagales > Orchidaceae > Dendrobium > Dendrobium officinale. The sequence goes on from CM033700.1 coordinate 15,429,057, forward strand.
AATCAGTTGAGGATAACACTAAAGCATAGCATTTAAAAGAAAACTTATTGGCCCACCATTCTGTATAGGTCAATAAGTTTTAGACCAACGGGTCAACCAGTCTTTACTTATCTTTTACATATTATTAACATAATACTATAATAGTAATCTCAATCATATATCTACATTCATTTTTAATATATTACAACAAATAATGCACAACTAAGCTTAATTAAAAAAATGTTAAAGTCCTGACAGTGGACAACAAAAATCATACTGAGAAAAAATTCATATTTTTCAAGTTTAACCAAATTATCAAATATAACATAAAATAATATTATAAAGTTTTAATTGAACTAAATCATTATTTTTAGAAATCAAAATAAATTTTTGATAAGGCAAAAAATTGTTATATTTTAAAAATCAACCAATGAAAAATCATAAATAAATATTCAAAACATTCATAATATCATTTATTATAACTTATAAAAAGTTACACACTAAAAATTTTATCAATATAAAATTATCATCATTTTTTTATAATAGAAAAACAAATTTGATCAAAATTATCAAAAATATAAAATCTTTGAAAAAAAAATAAGATAATGATTTCTTACAGCAAGTCGAGCATATTTTCTAACTGACTTGACAAACGAAAATCGCACCGCGATATCCAAAACCTAGCTTTTTCATTCTCTCTCTTCTCTTTCTGTCTTAAAATCTAACACCAAGTCTCTGTTAACCGAATATGAAATGAGAAAATGATTTTAAAAAGTTCTTATTAATGCTTTAAGATATTTTAATATAATACTAATTTAATATTTAATTTAATAAAAATTTTAGAATAAAATTCAAATAAATTATTTGAAGACTTTAAAATTATATAAAGATATCTATAAAATAAATAAGTTTATTTAAAAAAGATTGATGAAATTAGACGTCAAAATAAATTAAAATAAACTTATTGATACAAATTTGATAAAAAAAAACATAAAAAATAAATAGCATTGAGATTGTGTAAACTTATATATTGACACATCTAGAGTTTTAGTTAAACTATATCACTATTTTTAGACGTCAAATAAATTTTTGAGTAGAGAAAAAATCGTTGTATTTACAAAATCAGCAAGTAAAAATTCTCAAATAAATACTCAAAACATTCATATATAATCTCAATCACTATATATAACATACAAAAGTTACGCGGTGAAAGTTTACCAATATAAAATTATCTTCATTTTTTATAACAAATATACAAATTTGATAAAAAAAATCAACAACATAAAATCTTTGAAATAAAAAATAGAATAATAATTCCTTATAGCGAGACGAGAAAATTTTCTAACTAGCTCGATTGATGAAAATTGCACTGCAACCTCCAAAACTAGCTTTTCTTTTTCTCTCTTCTCTTTCTCTCATAAAATCTCAACCAAGTCTCTATTAGCCGAATATAAAATGGGAAAATGATTTAAAATAGTTCTTATTGATGCTTTCAGATATTTTATATATTATTAATATAATATTTAATTTAATTAATTATTTAGTATAAAAGTCAAATAAATCATTTAAGACTTCAAAAATTATAAAAAAATATCCATAAAATAAATAATTTTATTTTAAAAATATTGGTAAAATCAATTTGCAAAATGAATACTTGACGGTCCCAAAATCCTTACTTGCACCGACATGTACCAATTTCTTAAGGATTTTTACAGGTGCCTAAAAATTATGAAAATAAATCGTGTAAGTAAAATATTACAATCACAATGTTATGGCAAAGACGATTTATGGTTTGAACTCATATTGACTCTATAAAAAATATTTGACAGAGTTAACATAGCTGGATTGACAAGGAAAAAATATTAAAGAAGGATATGACAAGCACATAGGCTTGTGACAACAACTTTATTGATGAAATAATATAAAAGCAACATTAATAAAGAAAATGAAAAAACTTGTACTTTACAACAACAATAACAACAACAATAAGCATTTATCCCACTATGTGGGGTTGACTACATGAATCATTTTTTTCCTATTGTGTTATGTTAAAGGTCAAATTCTCATCTAAATCTAATAAAAAAAAATATCATATCTAATATTTTCTAATCAATTCTTTTTAGATCTACCTCTGTCTTTCTTAATCTAAGTTAAATCTAAAACATCTACTTTCTTATCGGGTCATCGCAAGGCTGTCATTTTATATGATCAAACCATATAAGATGACTCTCTCTAATCTTATCTTCTTCTAGAGCTACTCCAACTTTTTCATGTATATGCTCATTTCGTATCCTGTATCTAAGAGTAAAGCCACTCATCTACTTGTGCATCCTCATCTCTGCAACACTTAACTTAATATTATGATTCTCTTTTAATGGCCAATATTTTGCAGCATAAAGTATTGCATGTCTCTCTATCATCTTATAAAATTTCTCTTAAGTTTGAGAGGGACATTTTTATCACATAACTAGCCCGATGCATTCCTCCACTTCAACCATCCAACTTGAATTCTACTAATAATATCCCCATCTATTTCACCATCACTCTGAATAATAGACCCAAGATATCTAAAACATGTTCTCTTATTAATGACTTGATCGTCCAAAGTAACAATCCCGCCACTAGATCTATTATTACTAAAATTACACTCCATATATTCATTTTTAGATCTACTCATACAAAAGCTTTTAGACTCTAAGGTTGACCTCCATAATTCTAGGAAAATACTTGGTCAAACCACCTTGTGTTTGAACAACACAAGTAATAGCTCCAATATATATATATATATATATATATATATATATATATATATACTTAATGACTTGAATATAAGCTTTATTAACCCATTTCTTATGTAGAACTCTCCATAGCACTTGTCTTGAAACTTTATCATATGCTTTCTCTAAATCAATAAAAATCATATGTAGATCCTCCTTTTTCTCTCTATACTTCTTCATCAAACCTCTCGATAAATGTATAGCTTCCATAGTAGACCTATTTGGCATGAATCCAAATTGATTTTGAGAAACATTAATGTCACGCCGCAACCTATGTTTCATAACTCTCTCCCATAGTTTTAAAGCATGACACATTCACTTAATTCATTTATAATTCACACAATCTTATGTGTCACCTTTATTCTTAAGAACAAGAATGCCACTCAATCTCCACTCATATGGCAGCTTTTTAGTCATCAAAACTTGTACTTTTCAACTTAATTTTTTTAAAAAAATTTAAATTATATTTAAATTAAGAAAAGCATTTAATGATCAATTTTTTCAATTCAATTTTTTTAATTAATGTCAAATATAGTATTTTAAATATTGTTTTAAAGATACGAGCCGACTTGCAAGCCAACGAGGCAGGTTAAGTCAAACTCGAACTAGTAATTTGATAAGCTCGACTCGCAAGGTCGTTAACTAGACAAGTTTGAGCTGGATTGGCTCATTCATACCCCTAAATTCCTAATCAAGCCCACTTACATTTCAATAGGCAATTGTGCAAACCAAGTTCGAACCAATTTCAAACTAAGGTTTAAATTCATTTTCCTTCAAATCTCTTTCTTTTGTAATGAACTTCAATAATGCATACTAAAGAAGTAACTTTGTCTGATATGAACTTTCAAATATTATTCTAAAAACAAAAATGACAAAGATATTTCTCCAATAGCTTTTATGAATGGGATATATAAAGTAAAAAATTTCTCAAATTTAATGGATAACACATAATATTTATAATTTAATAATTATCAAATATATTTAAAGTGAAATAATGACGTGCAATTCTAATTTTTCAAATTTAATTTAATTTGATTCTCCTATTTGAAAATTATTTTAATTATTTTCTAAACCAGTAATAATATTCTTCTCTCACATTTCCTCAATCCAATCCAATTGGACAATAAAAATTTATATCATTTGGGATAATCATATAACTATGAAGCTGCAGTTTGCCATCTTTGGCTACATTTGGGAAAATTTTTTTTCTTGATTCGTAAAATAGTTTTTTAGCACAAAAATATTGGAAAGCTGCTTTAAAAGTGGCTGGAAAATAGTTCCAAATGAAACCTTAATCATCCATCTAATTAAGGTGATTGCTCAATATTAATTGCTTATAGTGAACTAAATAACTAAGATGAGTGAATTAAGAATTGCCAAATGATGTGATATTCATGTAAAATAACTTTCAAAATTGGCATGAAGAGAAATTTTATTATAATAAAGCTATACAAATTAAATAAACTCATACTAATTATTAAAATGCTAAATTATTGGGAGAAAAATAAAACTTAAAAAATCATGAATATATTTTGTCTTTGTTTGAGATAATTTTCTTGTTGATTTCTAAACAGTTTATTAATTAAAAAAATTGTTGAACTAGAATTTTTAGTGCTTAAAATATTTTAGAAAGCATTAAAAAAATAGTCCTAAATGAAACCTTCATTAAAAAAAAAAGTAAACAATAATTATTTTATAATTATCATATTAAAAATGTTTTTTTATAATAATATATATAATATGAGAAAAAATATACTTTATTTTTAATAGAATAATATTAATAATATTTTAATTTAATTTAATTTTTAAATATTATATATTTGAATATATAAATTTAGTAGTTAAGTACATGTATATAAATATATATAATTAGAAGTTAAAGTACACAAATTTATGCATATAAATCCATAGACAAACAAAATTATTGACACTTCGGCTCCGCGCGGACTAAATTTCTTCTCCTTTTCTCTCCTTGACAGCTGATTGGCAAGTTGGCCGGCTGGCTGACCGCCGTCAAATGGCTATGGCGTCGTTTTCTTGTCCGCTTCTACAAAAGCCTCCTTTGTGTTTGCTTGAAATTTGGTGGACATTGAGCAGGGTAAGAGAATGCAGAATCAGAGTTTGGTGTTTGCGGTTAATGGCCAGAGATTTGAGCTGGAAAAGGTCGATCCTTCAACTACTTTGCTTGAATTTCTGCGAACGCAGACTCGATTTACTGGGGCAAAGCTTGGATGCGGAGAAGGTGATGCTTTTTTATTCCATTCGAAAAAGGAAATTTATAGTCTGTGTTTATTTGAGCTTTGATGAAAGGTGGAGTTTTGAGTATTTTGTTGAAGGATTTTTATCCATGAATTCGGGTTTTAGGGTTTTAGATTTTTTAAACTTGGCTAATATGCATGTTCTGCATTTCTTAGGTGGTTGCGGAGCTTGTGTAGTTCTCTTAGGAACATATGATCCAGTGAGCGAACAAGTAGAAGAATTCGCAATTAGCTCATGTCTCACTCTTATCTACAGCATAAACTTTTGTTCAGTCACAACTGCTGAGGGCCTAGGAAATGCTAAAGATGGCTTCCATTCTATTCACAAAAGGTTTTCTGGCTTTCATGCTTCGCAATGTGGATTCTGTACTCCTGGCATGTGCATGTCTCTTTACTCTGCTCTAATAAAAGCTGAGAAAAGTGAAAGGCCAGCTCCTCCTTCTGGCTTCTCAAAACTCACTGTTACTGAAGCTCAGAAAGCCATTTCGGGCAATCTTTGTAGATGTACAGGTTACAGGCCAATTGTTGATGCCTGCAAGAGTTTTGCTGCAGATGTGGATTTAGAAGATCTTGGTCTCAATGCATTCTGGAAAAAAGGGGAAAACTCTGCAAGTGTTGAGAAGTTGCCCTCTTTTACTGTTGCTTCTACTTTCCCAGAGTTCTTAAAGTCGGAAATCAAGTCCGTTTTGAATTGCAATTCAGCACTTCCAAATGGTTCAGTCAATGGAAACAAAACACAACTGGATATCTGCTTTAATGCCATGCCGGCAAGTTTGGCGGACGATTCTTGGCATTACCCTAAGACTGTTGATAATGTTTATAAGCTATTGAATTCAAAAGAATTTAATGGTAGCATGGTCAAAATGGTTGCTGGCAATACTGGTTCTGGTGTCTATAAGGAGGATGACCTGTATGATAGATTCATTGATCTAAAAGGAATTCCTGAGCTTTCTTCAATCAAATGTGATGACAAAGGCATTCAAATTGGTGCAACTGTGACAGTTTCAAGGGCTATTGAAGTACTGAAAGAAGAAAGAAAGAGCTTGGTTTTTAATAAAATTGCGGAGCACTTGACCAAGGTGGCCTCAGAATTTGTTCGCAATACTGAAAGTATAGGAGGAAATCTGATACTGGCACAAAGGAAGGGGCTCCCATCAGACATTGCCACCGCACTGATAGCTGTTGATTCAACTGTCTGTTTACAAACAGATTCAAAAAGATTGGCCGTTAAATTGGAGGAGTTCTTAGAGATGCCCCCCTTAATGAATCACAGAACCCTTCTTCTGAGCATCCACATTCCATCCTGGACTTCATCTCCCAATTCAAATTCAGACACCAATGGTTCTGTTGAATCCAAACTGCTATTTGAAACCTACAGGGCAGCACCAAGACCCCAGGGAAATGCAGTTGCATATCTCAATTCTGCTTTCTTAGCTCACACTTCTGCAGATAAAAATTCTGATCATATTATAATAGATAATCTGAAGTTGGCCTTTGGTGCATACGGGAGCGCACACGCAATAAGGGCTAGGGATGTTGAAAAATTATTGATTGGCAAGCCTTGCACATCAGCCATTTTACTTGAAGCAATTATACTGCTTAAGAAGATTATTGTACCTAAACAAGGCACTGCACATCGTGCTTATAGGTCAAGTTTAGCTGCTGCTTTCTTATTTGATTTTCTTCTTCCGCTTTGTAAAGACATGAAAGGAATTGAAGAATTAAGTTTATCTAATGGTCCTGCACCTGCAGAGAATTTTGATGATAGTAGTGGTGAATGCTTCGGCAATCATGATCTGCTTTTATCCTCAAAACAACTATTGTCTTATGGGACACAGCATCGCCCCATTGGTGGGCCAACAAAGAAAGTTGGTGCTGAGCTTCAATCTTCTGGTACTTCCTACTTTTAAATTTAGTTTTGATTTGGAAGGATGTGTGCAATTATCTTATTTGGAAAAAAAACTTGAATATTGTTGTCAAGATCTTGAGATTTATGCTTTGGCACGCGGCATTTAAAAAAAAAAAAGTGCAGCCCTAATGTACCATCTACTTCGTAAATACTTTAAAAAGAATCAGGCCTTGAGCACTGGTTTGCTTCCAAGTACTTGCTCGAGGAGGGTTTATGCTTGCTATTTAGAAAGCAGTGGTTTCATGATTCAAACTTGTGACCTTCATGTAGCAATGGGAATGGCCAAACCATTGCATCTAAGTTTGTGATTGTTGAATTTAGAGAGTTGAGAGGGAAAAGCTTAACTTTATCGCACAAATATATCCCTATTTATAGATCTATACAGAGTCTCTAATAAATAAATAAATCATTTACAAAATTCAGAGATTGGCGTGATCCAGGTGAGCCTCCAACGGATCCCCATCCTACCCGTGAGATCAATCTGTGGACACTCTCCCTCAAGCTGGGAATACATATTTGTCATTCCAACTTGGTAATCATTCCCAAAAAGGCCGAACTATCAAGTCCCTTGGTAAGAATATCTATAAGCTAATCTTTTGATGAGACATGGTAGATACATATAAGGCCACTAATTAATTTTTCCTTTATAAAATGTTTGTTCACTACTATATGTTTGGTTTTGTCATGCTAAATCGGATTGTGAGCTATCCTTATTATTGTTTTTTTATGACATTATAGCTTCATGGATCATTCCCACTTTATTTTTAGGTCTTTTAGAATCATCTTGATCCATAGTAGCTCACATATTCCCAAGGTCATAGCTCTGTATTCTACTTTTGTACTAGATCTTGCCACCACATTCCGTTTCTTGCTTCTCCATGTAACAAAGGTTCCTCCAAGGAATGTGCGGTATCCTAAGGTAGATCACCTATTTACTGGTTATCCTGTGTAATCTGCATCAATATATGCTTATGGAGTTATTCCAATCTCTTCTGAAGAGAATCCCTATCTCTGGGTTCCCTTTAAGGTGGTGCAGTATTCTGTCTACAGCTTGCATATGAGTTTATTTTGGATTTTGCATGAACTGGCTGATCATGCTTACCGCAAATACCATATCTGATCTTGTGTGAGAAAGTTAAATCAATTTTCCCACAAATCTTTGGTAAGTTTTTATATGGACATTAGGTTTGTGGATAATTGAGGTATGTGTAATAGATTTTTTAGAGTGAGAGAGAGATAATGATATGTCTCCTTGTCCTACTATTGTTGTAAGAGAACCATTAGCAGTGGTGATTTTTTTATCACTTGGGCAATGAATATAAAATGGGCAGTGGAGTGTCATGTGATTTGTAGCTCCCGAGTTAATGATCAATAAACCTTTCAAATAATTTCTAGAAGCACTTAATCCAATGGAAACATAAAACTTACCTGAAAGTGCAAAAGAAGAAGATGCAGATGATTTTTCAAGGGATACCAGGAGTTGTTTTAGCTTATTATTATCTTCTTTATTGAGCTCTTTGAGGCTGGACTATGTTTTTGGGATGGGTTGACTTGTTGTAGTGTTAAATTGTGATGTATTCCTTTGTCCACTTTTTTGGTTCCATTTTTTGCTGGGTTTTTTTCATGTATCTTTCAGTATGTCTCTTTTGTATGTATTGATTTCTTGCATTAACTACACCAAAGAGAATATTTGTCTTTAAATTTTGAGGAGTCATTACCTTTTTCCTTCTATGGTGCTTCTCTGGTTGTCACCATTGTTGAACTTTCAATAACCTTTGGTTCTAGCATTATCCCTCGTCATCTTTCTTCAGCCCGAATGAGATAAATGATCTCATTTAATGAAGGTGTCTCATCTTTGCTAAGGATCTGGACACTCACCTGATCAAATTATGCGTTTAATTATGTAAAAAAATCATATATTCTATCTTTCTCAATAAAGTTTCCAGGATAACATCATTTTTTGAACACTTGGTTTATATGCATCTGTAGTGATCAAGTTCTTGCCATAGATTTTGAAGGAGAATGACATATTCCATCACAGTTTTGCTTCATTGTTTTGTGCTTCCCACCATAACCTTATTTCAAAGATTTGGGCGGCATCTTGAGCTTTTGAGAAGGTTTGTTTGACGACATCTCATATGTCCTTAACAGTTGATATGAACATAAATATATCACTAATTTTTGGAGTCATGAAATTTCACAACTATGACATAATCATGGCGTCTGCTTCATCCCATGCCCAAAAATTAAGATCTACTTATTTTGTCCCACTCCAAAGAGGTGATTTATCTTCCTTTTTTTCATGTCTTTACAAATTGAGATCAATTCAAATAATTCTTCCCATATAGGCGATACGAAGGTTACATACTTTGGAGATCACCCAGTCCTCAGTGCACCATAGAGTAGTCTTCGATTTGGTTCATAGTCTGGGAAGAATTAATTTCAGACATTGTGGTGTTGAATCATAAAACTGAAGGCTATCTATAAGTTATAGAAGCTCCTGTTTGGTTCGGTCCATACACAAGATCAACTTTCTCGTCGGGCCGAGTCTTCTAGCCACAAGCTTCATCGTGTTCGGATGATTCTTCCAAAAGAAACATAGGAGACTTCATTTTGAGCCTTCCAGCCGATTTGTACGTCCGCTTGATTTCTTCAAAAGATGCACATGAGTTCTCTCCTCCTTCTATCGACTCTTTTAGTCGATAGGTTCGAGTTTATGCAAGCGGATGTTTGTCCGATCCCTTCGATTCTCTCGATCGGCGAACAAGTGCCCTAAGGTATACCCGAGAACTCGTCAACTCTTCCAGTTGACCTTCAGCAGGCTTTCAGCTTGCACGCAGAAGACCTTATGCGCTCGATAGGCATGCTCGGGAGGACTACACGCAGGGAGGGCTGAAGGTACGAAGCCAACTTGTTCGATGATCAATCTTTGCGGCAATGAAGGCTGCCCTGTCTGCTTCATTCGTATCTTCCCTTACGAAGATTTGGCGATTGTAACGATAATAAAGACACCTTGCTTTGATACAATGCTAAATTTAGAGAGCCGAGAGGGAAAAGCTTAACTTTATTGTACAAATATAACCCTATTTATAGATCTATACAAAGTCTCTAATAAAGAAATAAATCAATTACAAAATCTTGCATTATTGACCTAATATAATCCTTTCTAAATCAACCACCTAACTATGAAAAGAGATCGGCGTGATCCAGGTGAGCCTCCCACGGATCCCCATCATAGCCGTGGGATCAATATGCTAAGGGACGACTGAGATTTAACAATGATATGTCATTAAATTGTCATTAAAAATTGTTTTAATCAAGCATGAATCTTGAGGCAAACTATGAAGTTCCTAGGTGAGGGCAAAGCATTATCCATCAGTCGCAGGAAGTGTCCGAACTCATGATTCTTCTCCCCTCCTAGCCGCCAGCCCAAAACCACCCCTCTCCTCCTCCTAGTCGCCGGCCCAAACCCCCTCTCCTCCTTCTAGCCGCCGGCCCAACCCCAAAAACCCCTCCTAGCCGCTGGCTCTAAAACCCTTCCCCTTCTCCTAGCCACTGGCCACATCACCCCCTCCCTTGCCTCCAAATTTCAAATCACAAAGTTGATACTTTCCATTAATGACGTATTTTAAATTAGGAAGGTCTTAAATTCATATTTCAATCTATTTTGAATTTGAAATTCCTTTCCTAAAATAATATGACTTATCTTAAGAAAGTTTCACAATCACGCCAAATTAAATTTAGTTAGGGATTTGCCATAATCTCTCCTTTCTTAATTTAACATTATATATTTGGTAATCCTTTTAATTCCCCAAATCACCTCCCCCCATCAACCTAGTCGCCGCCCCCTCTTCCTCTCCCTTCCCCCTTTTGCTCCTTCCAATTAATTCCTCCCTAATGATGTAGGACTACATGCATAAATCGAAAACTTGCACAAAATATTTTAAGAATAATTTCAGATTTTCGTTATTCATGATTAAAACAACAAAGTAAAACTAATAAATGGTCACTCCCGTTTAGGCTAAACTACGCAAGAGACTAAACGAAATCAAAACACGTAGGAAAAATAAAGCATTGCATGCGGAGTAGTTTCCAACTTAATCTTCATTTAACAACGAGATCCAAAAGCAAAGAAGTAACAAATCCTACGAATACTAGTGGATGACGATGAGTAGACACAATCTCTTGCTTGAACAATTTCTCACAAAGAAAGTAGAATTTGAAAGTAAATGAGTCAAGGAAGAAAATCACCTTCTCGGAGAAACGTCGTAATTCACCACGTACCTTCCAATAGTACTCCTTCAACGACTACCACGGGAGGACGGAATTTCTAGGGATCCGTCAATGATTTGAATCACGCCGACGAAGGAAATTTGAGAAGATCCACGATGCCTTGGCCGTTGGATGCGAAGTAGGAATTAAACGCCGGATTGGCCATGCATCATTATCATGTAAAGAGAGAAAGACCAAGAGTGATAGAGGGAGAGAGATGGCGGTGGGAGGGAGGAAGAAGCTAGGGTTAGGAGAGAACTAAATGGGATGAAGAACAATTGTTATAATCTCCATAACAAAATTATTCTCAGATTTTAAGTAGAAGTGGAGGGAAACTTTCTGAAATTTGAATTTCAAAGACATATAATTAGGAGCCTTAATGAAGCATTAAAGGAGGGGGGACCACTAAGGGGGGCCGACGACATAGTAAGGGGAAAGGGATTTGGGAGAGTGTAATGGGTTTCCTAATTCGCTCTAACAAATTAATGAAGAAAGATTTCAAATCCGTTTCAATTCAAATTTGAAATTGAAACATCATTGAAACTTTCCTAATTTGGCACCGGACAAATTTGGAAACTTTCACTCATCAAAATTTTCAAATTTCGAAATTTGAAAATACATGAGGTGGCGGCAAGGGAGCCGGTAATTAATGGGAGTGGAGTGGTAGATGTAGGGGAGGCCGGCGATTAAGGAGATGGCCGGCGGGATGAATGGGAGGGGGCGGATTTTGGGGAGATTGAGCTTGGGTGGTGAGGTTAGGAGGTGGTGATTGGTGGTGGGGAATGGCCGGCGATGGACGTTGGGTAGAGGGGAAACAAGGGAGGAGGATAAACCAAGAGCCACCGGTGGTGACTGTTGGGTACGACGGGTGGCCTCTCCTAGGCTCCACCAAACTCTCAACTCTCAAGCTCCACACAAAAGCTTCAAGAAGACAAAATGCAGGAAATTTTCTTCAATATCATTTATTAGCTCCAAAAGTACAAGATGAAGGCTATAAATAGCCTATTACAATGACTTAAAGCAAAAGAACTCAAATGCCCTCAAGGGCTACATGACTCAATCCCTCAAGCAAGGGTAAAAAGGGAAAAATGCTGAAATAAATTCCATCCATAAGAAATTAAAGTACATCAATAAGAAAATAACAATACTAAAATCAAAAGTACATCAGATAGATCGTGGCCGTAGGTCTACGGCCACGTCGACGGTAGACTTTCCAACTGATGTCCCCATCATCAATCTTTCCCAAAATTAATTTCAGAATTCGTTAATTGCTGAAATTAATTCCTGATTTCCCTAATTGTGTCTCCCCTACCATATTTCCACAAATATGAAATTTACTTGTTATGTTTACTCCCCCCTTGGATGGCCGGCCCTATCCTCACCCCTTCCTCCAAAAATGTTAACCCTAATTTGCACTTTCTCTTGAGGAAGACGAGAACTCTCCTCCCTTGGCCGGCCACATTCAAATCCCTTGAACCCATCATCTCTTGTCGATTATAAGGAGTGTTTACTTCAAAGCGAACCCACAGACGATCATCGCCCGGATCCTGAGGAGCATTGGAGCGAAGTTCAGAAATTTGAAGAAGGTGAAATCTCCTCTGAACCCTTTTATCTTCTAACTCCCCTATTGTGGCATCATCGAAATTATGAAAGCTTCTCTGCCTAACCCTCTAATATGAGCATGTGTGAGGGCTCTTAATAGTGACTATTCTAATTGTTAATTGATGGATTTCCTTTGAAAACCCCACGTTAAGCAAAGCTTAATTGATTTGATTATTTTGTGCTCCTAACTTTGTCTTGTAATCAATTGTCTAAGCATAATCACTGCTTTATTGTTTTCAATCTTTTATTTAAGTCGTAGAAAGTCGAATATTTGATATTGCTCACTCATAAGCGTGTAATTTCAAAGTTAGTAGCATCATATGTTCATGTAGTTCTACATCAATCCTATTTTTCTTTCTTCTTTGAGACCTAGTGAGAATTGGTTAGGATTGCTCCCACCCTCATATTGACTAGAATGAAAAGACTTTTATGAAGCTGGTTGAATTGGCAGAACTTTAAGGTTGGATTGACTAATTTTATTTCATCACTGCTATCTGTTCAAATATAGTTGGGGTCAAAGCTGTATATTTTTAATCAAATTCCTGGACCTTAAGTAAAGCCAATATGCTAAAAATAGAAGGACGAAAGGCTAAGGCTTTTGGTGATATTTCAGCCACTCTCTTCCTACTATTTTGAGTAGCAGACATTTTCTTAGCAAGCATATTAATTTCTAAGACATTTTCAAAGAAATTTTGATTTTCTTAGAAAGTTGCATGTTGCATTAATTAAAAAGCATAAAAGAGTAAAAAAGATTACATGCAGGTATGAAAATTATCTTTCCATGACAAAAAACAAACAAAAGAGGGAAGATCTTTGCTTCTATCTATCTCACTCCATACAAAAGTGTAACAAAAATGTTGATTTTCTAGGGCCGTAGTGTCGGAGGGCTTACGACCTTGAAAAATTATCTTCATATCCTTAAAATCCTGCACGAACTTAATAATATCTCTTGGGTCAAAGTGAAACTGGTCAAAAGACAAGTACAACTGCTAACCGAATTAAAGGCTGAACTGATTGATTTTATTCACTACTGCTATCTGCTCAATTATAGTTGGAGTCAAAGCTGTCTATTTTTCACCGAATTTTTGGACCTTATGTAAAGTTAGCCTTTTGCAAATAGAAGGACGAGACGTTAAGGCCTTTGGTGATATTTTAGCTATTCTCTTCCTACTATTTTAAGTAGCTGACATTTTCTTAGCAAGCATATCAATTTCTTAGGCTAGCTTAGATGAATGTTGATTTTCCATGGCCTTAGTGTTGGAGGGCTGACAACCTTGAAAAATTACTTTCATTTCCTTAAAAATCTTGCTCGAACTTAATAATATCTTTAGGGGCAAAGTGAAACAGGTCAAAAGACAAGTGCAATTGCTCACTGAATTTGAATAGCAGTTTACCCTCCATTATCTCTTGTTAAATTTTTACTAGATTGGCTTACAAATATTTCTGAAAATCAAAATTCTTTGTTCAAACTCTTACACTATATTTTCTTAAATCAATTCTCACTTCATGAAGCAGTTACTGCACTTTCTTTGTGATTTTTTTACCACTTGAATTATTAACCTCCATAATTGTGACTTGGACAAACCGATGATAATTGAGTTTTTTTATTGGTTCTTCAAGCATTAATAAAAAAGGTGCTTCTGTTAAATTTTCTGATTATTATCACTCTACAATAACAAAGCATTGAGGCTTAGGCATATAGTTTCTTAAGATAACTTTTAATTGTGTTGCTGTTTCTTTTTTATCATTCAGGTGAGGCAATCTATGTGGATGACATTCCTTCTCCGAAAGACTGTCTTTTTGGAGCTTTCATTATCAGTACAAGACCATTAGCTCGCATCACCGACATTAGCTTCAAAGCCACAAGGGCGACACAAAAAATTATCACTGTTATTTCGGCTGCAGACATCCCCAAAGGAGGGGGAAATATTGGTTGTTGCAACTTGCTTGGAGTGGATCCATTATTTGCAGATTCTCTTGCTGTGCATGTTGGTCAGCCACTGGGTGTTGTGGTATATAGCTTCTTTTTTATTATTATTTTTATTATTTTTTAATGTAGGGATGTAAATGAGCCAAGCTTTGGGTGAGCTCAAGTGTTTTTCAGCTTGGCTCGTAAAGCAAATGAATCATATTTTTTCATTTGTATTCTGCTTATTGACTTATCAAACTATACACTTGTTGGTCATGAACATATAGTTTATTTTGAAGTCCTATATAAACTATAAAATCTACATGTTGTCACATATTTATACATATATTTACACTATTTTAATGTATTAAAAGCATAATAAAGTTATTATCGGGGCAAAAACAATCGAACAAGGCCTTGTTCTTGTTCAGCTTGTTAAATATATGAGCTTATTAAAAAGTAGTATGAACTAGAACTAATTATCAAACCGGACATAATTGAAAACGAACTATGACCCAATTTTGTATAACATGTCATTAGTGAGCTGAAATGTCTTTTTCTGGTCAGTTCCATGTTTACACTAATCTTGTAATGGGGTTAGATTGCAGAAACACAACAGTTTGCCAACATGGGAGCTAAACAAGTTCTTGTTGACTACAGCACAGAGGGTTTGGAACCTCCTATTTTGTCCATGGGAGAGGCTGTGCAAAGATCCAGCTTCTTTGACGTACCCCCTTTTTTTTGTCCGGAGCAAGTTGGCGATTTCGGCAAAGGAATGCTAGAAGCTGATCACAAGATTCTCTCCGCTGAGGTACTTTTATTAACTAAAAATGTTCATGTAAAGATTATCCAGTTTTACTCGAGTAAAAATGTTAGTAATTATTCGTTTACTTGACTAGAACTTTTCCTTGTGTAATTGTACTAATCCAGCCATCTTCCATAACAATCTCCAGATTACACTCCCTTCTCAATATTACTTCTACATGGAGACACAAACAGCTCTTGCAGTACCAGATGAGGATAATTGTATGGTGGTGTACAGTTCTACTCAATTTCCAGAGGATACTGGTGTTATAATTGCCAAGTGCCTTGGTGTCCCAGTGAACAATATTCGTGTGATAACAAGAAGAGTTGGAGGAGGTTTTGGTGGCAAGGCAACAAAAGCAGTACCTGTGGGTACATTGACTTTTACCTTAAGGCACCAATTTTAGTTTGTCCTGACCTCAACTAAGCGGTAAAGTTTCATGAATTGATATCACAGGGAAAGAAAGTGAAAGGCCAAATGGAAGATTCGAGAAGGCATGAGAATAAATAGATTTAGGGAATAATTCTTGATTTCATTCAAAGATAATTTATTAGATAGCATTGTATTCTATTAATAGAAAATATAAATACAATTTAACTTCCAAAGAAGACATGAGAATAGATAGATTGAGGGAATAATTTCTGATTTCATTCAAAGCTAATTTATTAGATATCTTTTGTATTCTATTAATAGAATATAGAAATACAATTTAACTTCCAAAGAAACTGATCCTAATTAGATTGATTCCAATCCTGCTTGATAACTTTAATTCAAACCTACGATTATCAACAGGACAATTCAATCTAATTAAGAGAGAATAAGTCTGTAATCATAAAATAAATTTAAATGACAAAAAATTAAATGGTTGTATCTCCTTGTTGAACTAGCTTGATTGAGTCAGGGCTTGTACCAAGCCTTAATCCTTAATTTGGACTCCTTTGCCATATCATTAACAGTTAAAATTCTTCTGATGCTTAGGTTGCAACTGCTTGTGCTTTGGCAGCGTACAAGCTACGGCGTCCTGTCCGAATGTATGTTGATCGTAAAACTGATATGATAATGAATGCAGGACGGCATCCAATGAATATAAAGTACTCAGTGGGTTTCAAGTCTGATGGAAAAATTACAGCTTTACATATCGATCTGTTAATAGATGCTGGCATCTTTCTAGATTACAGCCCACTAATAGCACGTTCTGTAATTGAAGCTTTGAAGAAATACAACTGGGGTGCTCTTTCTTTTGATATCAAGCTTTGTAAGACAAATCTTCCATCAAAATCAGCAATGAGGGCGCCCGGGGATTTGCAGGGATCTTTTATTGCCGAAGCTATTATTGAACATGTCGCATCAAGCCTCCATATTGACACATACCTGATTAGAAAGAAAAATCTTCACAGCATCGAGAGTCTCGAGTATTACTATAGAGAATTTGAAACAGAAGCTTCTGAATACACATTGCCATCTTTGTTTGATAAACTGGTTACATCTACAATTTATAGTCATCGTGTGACAAAAATTCAAATTTTAAATAGCTTTTCTTTGTGGAAGAAGCGGGGAATTTCATGTGTACCCATAGTCTATCCAGTAACAGTTAGGCCAACCCCCGGAAAAGTGGGCATCCTCAAAGATGGTTCAGTTGTTGTGGAGGTTGGAGGAATTGAGTTGGGTCAAGGGCTATGGACAAAAGTGAAGCAGATGGCTGCTTTTTCTCTTGGAGAATTATGGGGAAATGATATTCCAGATCTTCTTGAGAGAATAAGGGTTATTCAAGCCGATACTTTAAGTTTGATCCAGGGAGGATGGACTGCTGGGAGCACCACATCTGAGTCATGCTGTGAGGCTGTTCGTTGTGCTTGCAGTGTCTTGGTTGACAGGCTGAAGCCTCTAAAGGACAGGTTACAAGAGCAAACGGGCTCAATTTCTTGGAACAATTTGATTTTCCAGGTAAATCTTAAGTTTTTAGAATCCATTAAGCGGAGTTTGTCTTTGTTGTCGCACATTCTAGTTTTGCTGTCCAACTAATTTGTTCTCTTCTTATTACAGGCAAGTCTTCAATCAGTGAACTTATCAGCAAGCACTCTTTGGGTTCCAGATGAAGGTTCTAACAGGTACCTGAATTATGGTGCTGCTGTGAGTGAGGTACAGCTACGTTTCTTTAGGATATTGCTTCTGTTATTAAACTTAATGTGTTTATAGCATCGTCAATTGCCTCTTATTTGCTCTTATGGAGATCATCTGGAATTTATGTGCCTTTTCAGGTGGAGGTTGATCTTCTTACTGGAGCCACTACCATTTTGCAGACTGATATAATCTATGACTGTGGACAGAGCCTAAATCCTGCTGTGGATCTGGGGCAGGTATCTCTATTTATGCTAAGGTGTTTTCTGAATAAATTGCGTTCAAAAGAAACATTTAAGGAGACAAAAGAACGTTTAATTCTTTTCTTCTGCCTTTGCTTCTCAATAATCTGGCATTTCACAATTTTGATTTGTGTGAAAAAAGTGGCAGGTTACTTCATAGCCTTATGAGTGCAACAAACTTGCAGCACATTTTGTTCATCTCTTTGTAATAAACAAGATTTGTGATATTTGAAAATTTATCATTTGCCCACACTTGTCGATGACCATAAATTAATTTACATGTCTTGTTAATGTTTGGCATATTTAGCAATTGATATGTGGTTGACCTGCTCTCTTATCATTTTTCCATCAACAGATTGAAGGCGCTTTTGTTCAAGGAATTGGTTTCTTCATGTGCGAGGAATACTTATCAAACTACGATGGTTTAGTGATTTCTGATGGGACATGGACTTACAAGATCCCAACTGTTGACAACATTCCAAAGAAATTTAATGTCGAGATTCTAAATAGTGGACATCATAAAAAACGTGTTCTTTCCTCTAAAGGTATTGTTTCTTTCCCCATAACGATGTTGAACCAGAATCTAGCTCACCAGGTTTGTATCACTCAACATTGTAAAATCTGACGAGTGATTGAACCATTGGAGCACTACTTCAAGTTTCAACTTGTGTCAAGGCATCTTAGAGTGTTGACCTTTTGGGTTTAGTTCCACGTAGGAATGGTGAAAATATATCGGTGTAGAAATATCAAATGGCTTGTTCTTTTTTATTCGCTTAAGCTTTTGGGTTAAAACATTTTGACCGTTGATATATCAAGCTCTATTTTTTATCTTGCTTTAGTCTATACTCCCCAACAACTTGCTTCATTTTTTGATAATTGACATCATCAATTGCATTATTCCAAATATTTGGGATTTGGGATTGATTTATGAACTCTTCATCGCCATTCATGTTAGTTAGGTATTCAATCTCGTGTTAACACGAATTCATATGAATCCTTTACTTAGAAAATGTATAAATCAAAGCTTATTCACTATTAATAGATGTTGACGAATATTTTCGCATCGACTCGACCCAAATCGAACCCGACTAGGCTCGATCGCGCTCGATCAACTAAATCGATCATCGTCGAGGCAAAATTAATCCGAATTGAGCCTCAATTTAATTAAATTAAACCCAATTTAATTTAATTAAAATCAAATCAAAATCAATCGAACCCCGTCAAGCTCAATTCGACGCGATTCGGCATCGATTCAAGCTTAATGTCATGAAATTAGCTGGATCGGACCCAAACCGACCCCAATCGGTTCGGGTCGAGTCCAATCCTGACTCAATTTTAGCCCTAATTTCTCAATTTGGGCTGAATTTGATTTTCGAATCAAAGTTTTAGATCAAGGGCTCAGATTTCTTGTGGAATTTTGCCCTAAATCCCTCATTCCACGCGTGAGAAGGCCTGATTGGTTCACTTGGGCGGCATTTTTTTGGCTGGACGTGCTCCTCTAAGGACACGAAAGGAGAAAGGGGGGGAGCATTCGGCTTCCCCCGTAGGTTCCGTCCCAGACAGAGCACGGGAGAGAGGGAGAGGGGCATTTCGCCCCTTTGCGTGCGTCTCCAGGCGCGGGAGGAGGAGGGGAACTCGGCTCCCCTTGCTTGCGTTTTGTCCGTCCCAGGCAAGGCAGAAAGCATTCCCTTTCTTTCAATCCGTCCCTCATCAGGTGAAGGGAAGAGGCCGACCAAGGCCTCTTGCATGTGTCCTAGCCAAAAGAGGAGACCGGCCAATTGTTGTCTCCCCCTTCTTTGGACTGAAGGGAGTTCTCTCTTGCTACTATCACCTTGTTTTCTTCAATTGGAGAGCAAAAATCCATTCTTGCTGTTGCTGGTGAGCTTCTCTTCCAAAACCTAGGGCAAAGGCATGCTGAAATCAGCCTTTGCTGCAGCTAAGAAGTGGTAGGAAGCTTCCCCTTTCTTCCAAGCCAACTCCGGCGACCATTTGACGAAGAAATCAGCCTCCGGAGGCCTTCAAACGGCAGAAATTGCCGTCCAGAGCAGTTCGGACAGCAAATCCCCTCTCCGGAAAGACTTGGACAGCAATCACGCAGCCTCCGAAAGCTTCCAAACAGTGAAAACTGCTGTTCGGAAGCTTTGGACAGCAAGCAACGACCTCTGGAAGCTCTCAAACAGTGAAATTCTCTGTTTGGAACGTTGGGACAGCGGTCTTCCTCCTTGGGAAGGCCTTGGACAGCAGTTTGGAGCTTTCAAAGGAGCTTGGACAATAGTTTGGAGCTCTAAAAGGAGCTTGGACAGCGTTTGGAGCTTGGATTGGAGCGCTAGGACAACCCGGGTGAGGTAAAACACTAAAACTTAGTGAAACCTAGGGTCCCCCAAGGCCAATTGTTGTGTGGTTGACGCCCCCAAGCCCTAGGTTCTTTAGAAACTTAAATTTATGCTTCCCCGAAATCCTATGATCGCTGTCCTCTTTGTAAACTTGGGAAAATCCGGTGATTTTTGCCAAGTTGCTCTCATGTGAGAGCCAAAAGGGAATGGTGATGTGCGTAGGGTTATTGGATTGGTATCCAACACTCCCCAAATGCATGTGATATCACTCATATTGTGCCCAATCCATCACCCACAATCATGCCCTAGGGTAGACGCTATCATTTGACCTCAAAGTCAATGATGATGCATAGGTTTGGATTGTAACTAGTTGCATGCATTTCTCATTTAGATGCATTGTCATAAAAAAAAAATAGACACAAAAAATTTAGGAGAACTTTTGCATGCATAATATTAGTTACCTCTAGAGTTTTGTTTAATACATGTGTTGAGTTTAATTGATTTGGGCTTCCTAGTCGTTGTGAGGCATAGACTTTCAAATGTCTATGTAACAAATCTCACAATATAAAGAGTCAATTAAGCTTATATCTTGTACCATACAAAACTTAGAGCATGTAGTAGCAATCTTAAAACTCATCTATAAATTGCGTGCACCCTTCTTTCAAGTACGAGTCATGGCAAAAGTGACTTACGAGTTGCGAGAAGTGTGCATGTGGTGAAGTTTCTCCAATGAGGTTTTGTGAGTGCTTGAAGATGAATTTAGTCAACTATTGGAAACATCAAATCATTGTGGGGTCTCCCATAGACTTTCCAAAGTCTATGTTGTAGATCTCACAAAGCATGTTATTGATTAAGTTCATGTACAACATTGTGCAAAATCAAATACTTGATTGTTTTCAATTATCAAATTCTCTAATCTAAAGAATCATCTACACATGCACGCATTCTAGGTTCTTTCTTAGATCATTTACAAATTTGATCTTAAGTTTCCTAGAAGTCATAGGGATAGATCTCCCCTATCCAAGGATTTCTAAATCATGTCAAAATTGATTTAGATATCTCTCCAAAGCCTTAGGAAATCTATCTTCCCTCCTCGAATTGAGTCCAAAACACTTATGGGGAAATGAGGGAATTTCCTCTCTCATGCATGTCCCATTTCCGTTTGCTAACAACACAAAATTAATAAATAAACATTTCCCTTCTCATGTGTGATAGTTTGGAATTCTCTAAAACTCCAACTTATCATTATATGAAAATTTTGTAGCTTGGAACTAAATTCTAAGCTATCCATCCTTTTGTTGGAACATAAAACCAACAAACCATCTTCTTCCTTCAACCTCAAAGTTGTAGGAATTTTATCAAATCATTTATTCGTTGGAACACAAACCAATGAATAATCTCTAGACATGGAATTCAAATCCTAGTCTTCCTCATTTGCTTAGCCACTAATTAGGCAAATGAATACTCCTCCTTGGACACCAAATGTCCAAGGAATCCCTTTCAACATGCAATCCAAATGTTGCTTGTTGC